>JANAVB010032616.1:3739729-4151109 GCA_029216955.1 Iris pallida
TTATGTCCTGAACATGAGTACAATTAAGGACAACAACCATCACATGCTTGGAATGAAGGTATAACGGAAAAAAGAAAAATAAAAAGAAAAACCCAGGATCCTAACTTTTCGATTGGATATATCAGGTCTTAAACTTTAAACTGTTATAAAATTCAGGGTCTAAACACTAATTAGCCCTTAATTCAAAAATACATATGACATAGCATTGCACGCTGTCACGACCCGATCCCAAATAATTGGGTCGAACCGGATCATGCCCAGCCTGCACCGTTGTGAGACGGCGGCAGTAAGCTGTTCTATTAGCAGGTATTCACAACAATATCTATACATCTGTCACAACTCAATATACGGAAATTTAAAACTTTATTCAACATTTGAAAGATACAACTGGAAATAAAAGAACTGGAATAAATTGCTGAATTCAAATTAACAAAATTTCAAAACAACAAAACTGGAAACAGGAAATAACTAGCTAAGCGTTCGGCTCGTCGGCCTCAGGTCTTGCGTCCTCCAAGGGGGACTCTGGCAACACCACAGGGTACAGAACCGGGTCATAATAGCTATTGTACAATAGCTCAGCATCCTCAAAATCACCTAAAAATGTTGTCTCCATCCAGGAGGGAGCAAGTACGAATATGTATCTCATATTTCAAGTAATAATGGAAAAGTGCAGGCTAAACAGTTGAAACAATATTTTTCAGTAATTCTACGATTAAAAACAATGTGATTTGAATGTGTATTCGTCTATGACCGGCTTGGGTTATACAATAGCGTCCTAGCGACGCGATACGGCTTATCCCCGTGTGTAAGAGGGGTAAGCTCGCACAATCATGCAATATGGGGGTATTGGCCATAAACGTTACACTATTCTCCCAATCCCCACAATCAATATCAATCAATATCTGAACCCTAGGAGAGGGTTCCGTGTAGCAATGTGGTTTAAACATGCAGCTAGACAATTACTAAATAAAATACAAGAAAACATAACCGTAACTTGCCTTTGTTTATGACTGGAGAGGATGACGGTTTCGGGGAAGAAGTCAGGTTCGTCTTCGAGATCCTACAGTTGAGAACCTTGACTTAGAACCAAAATTGTAGCCATTCTAGGTGTGCTAGTTACAATCTCTAGTAGTAGTGCCCTAGTCAGATTTTAAGTTCTTTTATTTAACCTACTGTAACGCTTTATGTCGCAAGCTACGTGCGTTGTCAATTAGTTTGTTAAACCGGTTAATTCAGTTAATTGGGAGAAAATAGCAATTACAGTTTAACTTAGGAAAACTTTGTATTTTTGTAATATATATATATACATATATATATATATATATATATATATATATATATATATATATATATAAACTAGTTTTCTTCTAGTGATAAAACATGAACTTGTTATCTTGCTAATATTTTATTCATTTAATTAACTTGGAAAAATCTTTATTAATTTTATACAACATAATTAATATCCTAATTATAATTTACGCGTCCAAATATGGAAACCAACCCAGAAAAAAAATAAAAATCAACCCAGAAAAGAAATAAAAAACCTAAACTACACAATACAGGGGCACAGCTAACAAAATAAAAATCTGGGCTTATGCCCTTACAAACTTTACATAAATGAAATTAGAGAAAAATTAGTTAGCTCTGAAAAATGTCCCGTATTTTAAATACTGAAAACAAAACAAATAAATAAATTAAATTAAATCTTAGGAGTCTCAGACTTGGTCCAATCGTCACTATTTTTAGCTAATGCCTCAACGTCCGGGTAAAACCGATTTCGTTTGCATTTCGCTAGGGCCCACGGACTGGTACGGTCGTCGCCCAAAATCAAAATCGAGTTTAATAAATCTTTTCAAAAGTCGATTTTGGAAATAAAAGTTTTAAGAAAATTTGGGCAGCATTTCCTCTACAATTGGAACAACCCAATCCTGGGAAAATGCCAAGCCACCACAAATAACAATCCCAAACCATGGACACCAAATATCCCGAGAACATAACATAACCAATAATATATAGGTCTTAAAAACCATAACAAACTAGTTTTGGAAACTAAACTCGGAAACATATAAGATCAAATCACTGAAGCTTTCTGAAATAGAATTCTGAAGAAAAACCGAAAACCCACAGGATCCATTCTGTGGAGAATGGTCACAGAAATAAATCTGAAAATCCAAACTCTAACTCGGAAATTCCGAGAAGTCCCAGAACCGAAACAACCAACCAAAAATACTCATTCCGAAATAAGTCTCGGAAAGACCAAAAACCCAATCGTTATTCAAAGCCGATTCCCGTTATGGGATCGGGGACCGTATCATCATCGACTACGTAAACGGAAACGGGAACGCGAAATTATACCTTGGATTGCTCGGCTAGAGCTCTCAGATGTTAAAATTGGAATAAAACCAAGTTTTCGCGGAATCGAAAAAATCCAGAGCTCGCGGACAGCAAAGGAAAATCGCGGAATGGGAGATCGGGGTCGAGATCCAGCGCGGGGGCACGCTGGACAGAGGAGGGAGCTGCTGGAGCGCTCGGGGAGCGGCGCTGGACGAAGCGGGGTCGCTGCTGGCGACGGGCTGCTGGCCGAAAAGGGGGCCGGCCGTGCCGCTGGAGCGGGGAGTAGCGGGGCCGGCTGGGGGTCGGCGGCGAACGCCGAGGAGGAGGCCGGGGCGCTGGACAGGGGCAGCGCCGGAGGGCGCGGGCGATCGCGGGGAGCGGGGTCGGCGCGCGTGCGGGAGAGCGCTCGGGGGGCTCGGTTAGTTTCTGGAGAGGGAAGTGAGGAGTGAGGAAAGAGTGAGAGGTGTAGTATAATGCCCCGCTTCGCACCGTACATTATGATGAGTCGTTGACTCGAAGAGTTGCATTGATTCGATGAAGTATCGATACGAATCGATGCGAGAGTTACGTTGGCCAAAGGTAAGCCTTGAGTCGGTTGGAATCTATGAATCGAATCGATGCAAATGATAAGTACCGTTGAGCAAGTGCTAATGTTGGTTGATCTGGTGTACAGGCTATGCCTTTATGCTGGATTACGGATCGTGGTATGGACGCGATAGGCCAAATCAACCGAGTAGTTCAAAAGAATGGCTAAGTCCGGGAGTTAGCTATGCGATCGAGTTATGGAAGCGAGACGCTTCAATCGGCGACACGGCAAGGCGTATCGGCTTAAGGTGGGCGGGTTCTTGACTCTATCTCCCTATTCCTTCACGTCTAATAAAATGTATTATGGTATGCGTAAGATGTTATCGAGTTAGCAAGCGTGGCTCGACGACGGATTACGGGTCTAAGTATGCGTGAACACTAAGGTAGAACATTTAACAATCGAACAATTGAAGCGACGTGCATCAAGTGTACGAGTCGCGGTAGGGCAATGATGGTAGAACATTGAAAGACGATATTGAGATGTGCATCATGTGCACGGCTCCGAGAACATTGAACACTAGGCATAGAACATTGAATACGGTGCTGAGCGTGCCTTCGGGCACTTATGTTACGAAAAGACTAAGTAATACGGAATTATGCTATGAGAATAACTTACGAATGGTACGAGTATGAGATGTCTAAGCCGTTGGGCGTCGTGCATCAATATGGATGTGTTGGGACATAACGTCGACGGAGCTCCCCATATGAATGGTGGATTATGTTTATGGCACGGGAAACCGTTTATGGCACGGGAAACCGTTTATGGATCGAGACTATGTTTATGCAACGGAGGAGTTGGTTGGATTGTTATGTGTGTTTGCTATGGCACGTATTGTATGGTCAATGGACTCGGATGGCCCGTACACGGGTACGGCTTCCCTCGAACGGTTATACCGGGGTGCCAGAACCGTTCGGCCTAGGAGGGAATTATGTGTGGTATTTATGGTTCACATCATTCGGACGAATTACGACCGTCCAGTGCTGTGATAAGCTATGATATTCGTAAGTTTGGGATCCTTCGGATACTGGACTAGCAACCCGTATCGAAGCGATTGTAGGCTTACACATAAGAGATGCCAAGTCCATTACGGTACGAAACACCGTGACCTTCATATAGTTAGGGCCGGTGGGCTGAGATGAGAGCTGGGTGCAGGCGCAGGACCTGCCACCCATTATGCATACGTTTACGTTTATGATTGGTCGGTTGTACGAATCGTATGTTTGCTTATGTTAAGTTCTAACCACTGCAGGCTAAGGAAAATAGGACGGGATGTGCACGATCACTATGTTTATGTTCCTATTATGCCTAATTTTATCTGCTGCAGGAATACGGGATATGGGACACATTTATGATAAGTTGTTATATATGAAGATTGCCATGAAACCGATCCTAAGGCTAAATAGAAAGATCACAAATTGAGATGCATGTTCACTAAATGTATTTAGTGTTTGGTTTGGGTGCGAGCGGGTCTTGATCAGTGCGAAGCGAGGACGAAAGCACTAATCTCCCACTAGTTTATGTGCAGGCTCAGGTTATGATCGGCTCGGGGCGGAGCTTGGCTTGGACGTGCCGAGGCATGGAGTCCTTGGCGTTCAAGAGGAGCTTCCGCATAGGCGTTCGGACTTGAGACATGGAGATGTTCGGCCGAAGACTACTTGGTGGCTATAAAGAAGCATAATGTATGGAACAATGTAATCCTTTGTGAGCTAGAGAGATCATGAGCGTTGTAGCCAATTGGCATTTTATGTTGGGCTATTCAGAGCCTTTGTAATCTTCAGTTCAATATGAATAAAGAGATTCTTGTGTTACACTTTGTTTCCTTCCGCTGCTTATGTTATCAAATTGAGATAGTTCTATGTGAACCTGTTATCTTGCCTTGTACGAGCGTAACTCCAGGCTCGTGCGGCATCACGCCCCAGCGAGGACGATGATTCGAGTAAAATCTAGTGAGGACGAGCGATTTCCCGGATCGGGGCGTGACAAGTTGGTATCAGAGCGGTTCCATCCTTTGGACCGTGCATGAATCTCTTTGACACTCAGTTGCTTCGCTATCGAATTCAGTTGACTCTAAGTTGTTTTTGCAACCGCATGGCTCATGGATCTGCTCGACGCTACATTGGATGTTCCATACAATAAGTCTATATTAAGTGCGTACGTCATGCCATAAGTATGTCGTGACTATCACGCTATCTCCGGGTGCCATCGGAGAGTGTTGGTTGCACGAAGTGCAACGGGTTATGAGATTATGGTTTCTCGAAGTACAAGAAAGTTGTGAGTCGTTGGTTGCACGAAGTGCAACGAATATGGTGATGTTGGTTGCACAAAGTGCAATATATGCGTATTGTTGGTCGCACGAAGTGCGAGAAGTTATGTGTTGTCGGTCGCACGAAGTGCGATGAGTTATGTGTTGTTGGTCGCACGAAGTGCGAGGAGATATGTGTTGTTGGTTGCACGAAGTGCAACGGATCGATATGTGAGACGATGCGTATTATGTGGCTACACGAATGGTTATGTGTTGTTAGTTGCACAGAGTGCAGCAAGTCGTGAATCGTTCGTTGCATCAGCGCAACGAGTCGGTATAGTATGATACGTGTTGTATGGCTATGCGGATGGATAGCGATATGTTGCACGAGATTAAGAAATGACCTTAAGTATCGTGAGTAAATTATTGCACGAGTTGCAACGAGTGAGATTGGAAGATCGCGGATGCGATAGTACGAGTCGAGTTGGTCGCTAAGTCGAGTTGAGTCGGCGAACGTTTATGTTGGCCGTATGTCGCGTTGAGCTTTGAATAAGCGAATGTTGCGGGTGTGATCGATATGATCGCCATGAAACGGTTAGATTGAATGTGTGTCAAACATGAGCTAACGCTAGAGCTGGGATCGGAAAGATCGCCATACGGGATAGTTGATTAGAAGATAGACGTCGGACCTATGCGGAGTGTAAAGTCGAGTAATGACTCGATTTCGAGTGGTATATGCAATACCAATTATGCGAGCAAGTGTAGCGAAGTATTATATCGATAACGATAGGCTCGATCCTGAGTGGTATATGGAATACCACTTAGCGATAGCTATGTTAAGCCGGTTGGTGACTTGCGATAGGTTTCGTCGAGACGATTATGTTGTTACGATATATTTGTCCTCGACGGGCGGAGTAGTAACGAGACTCGAGTGAGAATGATTCGATAAAAGTCGATGTATGCTTCGGTGAATTAAGTTGAACGATTATGTGCGAAGTCGCATCTATGGATACGTCGAACGAGGAGTCCTTAAGTATAAGTCGAACGATAGGCTGAGTATGGCAAGGAAATATTGTGTCGAGGAAATAGTCGACTCGGTCGAGTTGAGTTAAGTCGGTACGAAAACCATTCGGAACGAATTGAGTAGGCACTGAGAAATCGTGCGAACAAATTTGGATTAGTGCGATGAGTCGGTAGCACGATTTGAAAGTGCGAGTTAGGGATATGAGAATGGATATGTGAATTGGAAATTGCATCACGATTATGGTGGTGAGTTGTAACGGAATGAATCTTGATGTGTGCAAGACTTGATTCGTATTCGAGTTCGGATGATAACAGTGATTACAATAAATTAAAGCTTATGAGAAAGGAAGATGTTCAAGTTATGCATATCGACGATGGTATTGAGGCGTATCAAAGACGATATGCAATAACTCGGGGATACTCTGATCGAATGAACGAAAATTATGTTGAGCATTGTTGTTGGATGAATAAGATGCAAGTTAAGTTATGGCAATTGGGATGATAACGATAGGAGTGCTTCAGAGAATTTAAGAGTGGACGGGTGTTACTCGGATGAAATCGAAAGTGTCTTGATTGTTTCGAAGATAACCACAATGTTGACATTCTTGTCTTATGCGAGTGCAACTCCAGCATCGCACATGCGTCACGCCAAATTAGGGCGATCATTCCACATGAGCGCTGGTATGGTGATTCATCCAACGGGAATGATCGAACTTGCGAGGCGTGGCAAATTTGACACGGACTTGTGGTTTGATGCGAAAGTTGTTCGAGGATGGTTTTGATAAGTACGGAATGTGTCGAGCTATAATCACGGATAGGTAAACTCGGACTTGAGGCGAGTAGATGTCATATGACTGGTAAAGATAGTCGACGATAGTATACGAGTGATTCGAGTAGTAAAGGCATGTAATGTGCATAAGTGATTCGAATAGTTAACGGCGCATCAGTTGCGCGGGGAGTAGATAAGTTATGGATTGATATGTCGGATTGGGTAAAGTTCCATAGGAATTGTCGGGAATTGATTTGGCTCCACGATAGGATATAGCATGGTTCGTTGTAACTGTCCCTCGTTGATGATCTTCAATTATCGAGCATAGTTTCGGGGCAGATGATCCTAGAAGACTTGACCGCCAAATCAAATGAATGTTGAAGTCCCATAGGATGACCCTAAAGAAGTCGCGTAAGAAGGATAAGGAATGATGTAGTACATGTTAAGGATAAGTCTAAGCGAGTGAGTAACGGTTAGGCTATGTGTGTTGAGCGCACGATTTATGTTATGAAACGAACTAGTCGGGATTGAATCGAAGATTGAGTAAAGGATTCGTACTCGGTCGAGTATCGGAGATAGGCGTATCGTAAGAGACCTTGGATCGAAAAGATTGTTGCCTTTGAGCATCGTAGACTCAAGTTGACCTCTTGTGTCGAGAGAGATTAAGCACGATGTCTGGATAAGTTACCTAGCGGGGGTAGCCCCAGACGCGGTGCGTAGGTAGTTCGAGAACGTGGACCGTGTTGGGATAGTTGTATGCGAGACTTAGTACGGATTATGGGCAAAGGAATTTGGACATGTTGGACTTAGTCCATGTCGTTAAGGCCAAATGTTATGAATGATAGGATGAAAGACTTGAGTTATGTGAGAGATAGGCAAACGGTTGGGCGAATAGGCATTGCGAAGAATTGTTGCGATCGGATGCGCAATGACTTAATGCAATACGAGTGTTAGGTGGCCGGCGAAGAAACTTATGAGATCGAAGTTACGGGTTTGAATCGAGTTATGTGTCGAGATGTATGGAAGAGGATCGCATGTTATAGGATGATGCATACGAAAAGTATTTTGAGAATAGGCGCTAAGATTGACTAAGTCGAGTACGGAATGATTGTAGCTTGAGGATTTAAGTTGAGCCTGTTAGTTTGCCCCGATATCCTACAACTGAGCTTGGCTGAAATACATATATTGGTCGGACGCCTAAAATATGTGTATGATCCAAACTAAGTTGTATGATTCCAACGGTAGTAGCACGAGATCGTGAAATGATCTAGCGAGGTACTTGGATTAAGTGTTGGTTTCGGTTCGAGGACGAACCTTGTTTTGAGTGGTATATTATGTAATACCCCGCTCCGCACGGTACATTATGATGAGTCGTTGACTCGAAGAGTTGCATTGACCCGATGAAGTATCGATGCGAATCGATGCGAGAGTTACGTTGGCCAAAGGTAAGCCTTGAGTCGGTTGGAATCTATGAATCGAATCGATGCAAAGGATAAGTTCCGTTGAGCAAGTGCTAATGTTGGTTGATCTGGTGTACAGGCTATGCCTTTATGCTGGATTACGGATCGTGGTATGGACGCTATAGGCCAAATCAATCGAGTAGTTCAAAGGAATGGCTAAGTCCGGGAGTTAGCTATGCTATCGAGTTATGGAAGTGAGACGCTTCAATCGGCGAGACGGCAAGGCGTATCGGCTTAAGGTGGACGGGTTCTTGACTCTCTCTCCCTATTCCTTCACGTCTAATAAAATGTATTATGGTATACGTAAGATGTTATCGAGTTAGCGAGCGTGGCTCGACGACGGATTACGGGTCTAAGTATGCGTGAACACTAAGGTAGAACATTGAACAATCGAACAATTGAAGCGACGTGCATCAAGTGTACGAGTCGCGGTAGGGCAATGATAGTAGAACATTGAAAGACGATATTGAGATGTGCATCATGTGCACGGCTCCGAGAACATTGAACACTAGGCGTAGAATATTGAATACGGTGCTGAGCGTACCTTCGGGCACTTATGTTACGAAAAGACTAAGTAATACGAAATTATACTATGAGAATAACTTACGAATGGTACGCATTGAATACGAGTATGAGATGTCTAAGCCGTTGGGCGTCGTGCATCAATATGGATGTGTTGGGGCATAACGCCGACGGAGCTCCCCATATGAATGGTGGATTATGTTTATGGCACGGAAAACCGTTTATGGCACGGGAAACCATTTATGGATCGAGACTATGTTTATGCAATGGAGGATTTGGTTGGATTGTTATGTGTGTTTGCTATGGCGCGTATTGTATGGTCAATGGACTCGGATGGCCCGTGCACGTGTACGGCTTTCCTCGAACGGTTACGCCGGGGCGCCGGGACCGTTCGGTCTAGGAGAGAATTATGTGTGGTATTTATGGTGCACATCATTCGGACGGATTGCGACCGTCTAGTACTGTGATAAGCTATGATATCCGTAAGTTTGGGATCCTTTGGATACTGGGCTAGCAACCCGTATCGAAGCGATTGTAGGCTTACACATAAGAGATGCCAAGTCCATTACGGTGCAAAACACCGTGACCTTTATATAGTTAGGGCCGATGGGCTGAGATGAGAGCTGGGTGCAGGCGCAGGGCCTGCCACCTATTATGCATATGTTTACGTTTATGATTGGTCGGTTGTACGAATCGTATGTTTGCTTATGTTAAGTTCTAACCACTGCAGGCTAAGAAAAATAGGACGGGATGTGCACGATCACTATGTTTATGTTCCTATTATGCCTAATTTTATCTGCTGCAGGAACACGGGATATGGGACACATTTATGATAAGTTGTTCTATATAAAGATTGCCATGAAACCGATCCTAAGGCTAAATAGAAAGATCACAAATTGAGATGCATGTTCACTAAATGTATTTAGTGTTTGGTTTGGGTGCGAGCGGGTCTTGATCAGTACAAAGCGAGGACGAAAGCACTAATCCCCCACTAGTTTATGTGCAGGCTCAGGTTATGATCGGCTCGGGACGGAGCTTGGCTTGGACGTGCCGAGGCATGGAGTCCTTGGCGTTCAAGAGGAGCTTCCGCATAGGCGTTCGGACTTGAGACATGGAGATGTTCGGCCGAAGACTACTTGGTGGCTATAAAGAGGCATAATGTATGGAATAATGTAATCCTTTGTGAGCTAGAGAGATCATGAGCGTTGTAGCCAATTGGCATTTTATGTTGGGCTATTCAGAGCCTTTGTAATCTTCAGTTCAATATGAATAAAAGAGATTCTTGTGTTATACTTTGTTTCCTTCCGCTGCTTATGTTATCAAATTGAGATAGTTCTATGTGAACCTGTTATCTTGCCTTGCACGAGCGCAACTCCAGGCTCGTGCGGCATCACGCCCCAGCGAGGACGATAATCCGGGTAAAATCTAGCGAGGACGAGCGATTTCCCGGATCGGGGCGTGACATGTAGTGCCCCGTCCCGCTCAGTCAATCGGAGGAATCGAAATGCCGACGGCGTTCGGCCTTAGCCTTGCAACGGCTGCTGAAAGACATCGCTCGGTCGAGGCGACCGCTCGCTCTGGTGGGGTAGTTTCGGTGAACTTGCCTCATCTTAGCTTTCACATAATAAATCGCATGTTTTCAACTTGCACAAGTAGGCTTGATAATAAAAGAGGCGAATGCACATAGCTAAAGGGAATAATCCCGACGGGTCGAATTGAGTTAGAATATGGAAAGGTCCAACGGTCGGCTTAGAGTTGGTGCACGGCGTGCTTTGAAAATGACACTCGGTCCTTCATCCCGTGGCTTGGAAGAAGGAAAGTTGATCTTCGGTGCAAAAGCAAAGAGTTAGCCTAAGTCATAGACGTCGCCCGCATGAATGCTTCATAAAGCATGCACGGTCCTGTCGTCCAAGGCTTGGCATAGCCTTGACTTGCCCAAAGTTAAGTTGCGTTGAGCGGCTTGTGACCTAAGTCTAGGCACCCGAGTGACTTGGTCGTTCAAGTTGAATGCGTGCACGGCACGATCCGTTAAGGCAAAGCTTGACGCAGCCTTTGTTCGTTAAGTTTTTGCGAAGTTAAGTTAGGCAAAGTTATGCCGGTCGACCTAAGACATTACAAGCACTGTCCCACACCTTCGTGGCTTGTCAAATTATGTAGTCCCACGATCTCAAGGCCCGTCGACTTGGACAAGAGTGTCACGCAGAGCACGATTAGCTTAAGGCACGATGCACGGGCTTAGTGTTTTAGGCAAGGATCACAATTGATTCAAAATGAGTTTGAGAAAGGACTATCAAATAGGCATTCATGAGTTGAACCAAATGATAGGGTAACAAGGAAGGAAATGCTCGCGATCGTGGGTCGTCGAAGGGTCTCAAGGATAGAAGTCTTGGTTTTGGTAAAGGAATGACTGTGTGAGACGTCAGTTTGTGTCGAGTCTTGCATGGTCATTTGATAACTTGTCGACAAGGGCGATGAACCCTCGAACGGTAACCCTGGGCCATAGGGCCGACTCGACCTAGGAGGGAACAGGGTATAGTCGTACGTAAGGTTTTGGCACAGGTTAAGCGGGGACTTGCGATGGGGCTAGCTACTTGCGTCGAAAGGATCTCGATTAACAAAACTATACGTCAAGGTATAGCTTGTGATGCTAGTGGCCAAGTTTATATAGATGTCGGCAAATAGCGGCTATCCGCATGTATGTCTTTGGATTGAGTTGAGTTGAAGGTGTGTACAGTTAGAACACAAAGTTTGGGCCTAAGATTGGGTTTCAACATAGGCGTCGTGCTTCGGCACGAGATGTGGCATCAAGTCTTGAGTTGTCGGCATATAAGTTGCTTAAGTTGGTTGAGTTGTTTGAGTTTAAGTCGGGAAACCGCCGCAAGGCAAAGTTGGTTGAATGACACTAACATTCACAAGTCTTGATTGGGTCAGTTGGTGGTCAAAGTAGCAAGGGCCGCTAGGCGGCAAGGGCCGCGAGGCGGCGATATGGTTAAGTCTACTGAATTGCGAGGCACGGCCTCAGCAAGGATTTGTAGCACGATCACACAGAAAATGGAGCTTAATCGCGTAGTTGCGTCTCTGATTTTAAGCCGTAAGGCAAACACGACCCGATAGGTTAACGTTGTTGGCACGAGAAGGGTCTTGAGGCAAGGTATTAAGTTAACAATCGTTGCAAGCACGAGATGGTCTAAAGACACAAAATCAGCAAGGCGTCGGTCATAAAACTGATCCTAAGGCAAGACTAGAAAGACAATTGATAAGAAGGGATTATGTTGTACAAAGTAAATCAAACGTGTTGGATTTGTATGGGTGGGCGAGGAGCTCATTCCACCAGTACAGTTGAGTACTGACACCCACATAGTTTTTATGTGCAGGCACAGGTAGAAGCTCGTGGCACGGAGCTCGTTTGGATGCGTCGAGGCACAGAGTTCCTTGGCGATTCGAAGCGTGCGGCCGCATGGAGTAAAGACTTATACGGGACATAATATATGGACATCGTCTTCTGAAGCTTCCGCTGGCTCAAGCATTGTAATCGAGAGATGAGAGAGAGCAGAGTGACTTGTAAAAGAGAGAAAAGTGAGCATGAGAGACTTGTAATTTGGCCTTGCGCCCCCAATGTAACCATTGTTTCAATATCAATAAAGAGCTTCTTGAATAACTTGTGTTTGTTCTTAATTTCTGCTGCTATTATTCAATGTCTCTGCTTGGGACTTCTGTGCGACGATCCCGTCGCAGCCGCTGAAATCGGCCGTTATGGAACCTGCCTTGCACGAGCGCAATCTAGGCTCGTGCGACATCACACCTTAGCGAGGACGATCGCTCCTACTGGAGCGGGGCGTGACATAATGGTATCAGAGCACGACTTTACGTCCTTGGACTATCGATTGAATTCTTTAACTCGTTGTTTCCGCAAACTCTGTTGCTTCCGTAAGTGATATCGTTAGTGCGCTCTCTCTCAATTGTCCCACAGGATGTCCATACAATAAGTCTAACTATTTTGTAAAATATAGGAGAACAGTTTTCGACAAAGAAACAAAAAGATAGTTTGCATAAGCACGGTTGGCTAAGTCGGGCTGGGCAAATACACCAAGGATTGTGTCGACCTTAGCAAAGTCGAGTGCGAGATTCGTAATGTTTCGAGCAAGAATGAGTTTAACTTGATTGAGTAAGCGGGATGACTATCGATAGGGATACTATCGAACGATGATATCGTCGGTACGATATAAGGTGAGTGTGCTTGAAATTTAAGGAATCGTTCGTCGAAAATTCGAGGAAGTAGATTGTTAATCAAATGATAGTATTGAGGATTTGTCGAATGACTTCATCCCTGAGTGGTGTATGCGGTAGCCTCAGGGATGTCGATCGATCGATTGAGGATTCGGGGTGTCGATGAGTCTATCAGCAAGTATCGCGTAATACAAAGCCGTAGATTGAGTACGATTGAATAAGTTGTAGTCTTGAGATTTGGACGAGTTGGTTCGAACGACCTAAAAATTGACGCGCACGGAAACGTGCACGAGATTGAAGATTGTGCGAGTATGAAACGCAAAAATGATCGAGTAGATGAAATCGAATCGGGAAAAGTTAGGGTGTACGAATGGATGACTTGATCGAGGAAATTGATGCGGATCGTATACGAAAAGTTAGTATGACAGGTAGATAGCGTACATGGAAGGCTTGATTTTGAAGTTACGCGAATGACTCTAAGGATTGGATTGAATGTTGCTCGACGATTTGAGTTAGCAAGGAATGATACGAATTGAGGAAATACGTTGGTCGATGACTTAAGATGGACGGATGAACGATACGTGAGTTTGGTTTGAGGAAATTGATGTTGTGAATGAATCGAGGGATAATGATCGAACTTGAATTTGAATGTCGAGAAAATTATCCAGTCGGGCGATGGCATCATTCGTACGACTCAAAATTGGTTGCAAAGGAAGATCGTCAGGTTACGCATATCGTCGATGGTATTGAGGCGTATCAAAGATCGATATGCGACAACTCGGGGGTACTCTGACTCGGCGAATGACAATCTTGCAAGTGTTATTGTTCGGTTGGATGCTATACTTAGGATTTTGATCGAGATGAATGTTGGATGAAAATGATCGTGTCTTAATGGTTACGTTGATAGCCACAACGTCGATGATCTTGTCTTGCGCGAGCGCAACTCTTGCCTCGCACATGCGTTGCGTCAGATTTGGGGCGATCATTCCGTGTGAGCGCTGACATGGTGATTCATGTCGCAGAAATGATCGAACTCGGAAAATCAGGACGCGGCAACTTTGATTGTCTCGACTTATTGGCTTGATGCGAAGGTGAACTCGAGGATTGTAGGACTTATGATTGATGAATGAAATAAACTTGAGAATTGAGTAGGTCCAATCCGTGCATCGAAAATGAATTGGTCTAGACACAAAATAAGAGTTACGTCCCGATGAGGATGACTATCCCGCGGGAGTGTGCATGGTGATTCATGTCCACCGTGGATAATCTGAATCGCGTGAGATCGGGGCACAACATATTGTTAAGCTAGACGACCTTGTGATCGATTACGTGAATTGGAATAGATGACTTCGGAAGTATGGAATGTAAAATTGTGGTTTAGCGATGAATTGTGTCGTAGCGTGCTTGACTTGGAGATTGATAGGCATATTATGTCGAACGTGTTCGAAGAAATAGACTATGCGAAATGGCTTGTTGAACGAGTGAGATTGATATGTTAAGAAATTGGTTGAAACGTAAATTGTCATAGGATGGCTTTGCTGAATGACTCAGATCCCGTACGACGAAATATTGGGATGTGTGTAGGTAATCTATGCTCGAAGTTTAGAAATCGGAGTGATACGAGCTTGGGTAGAAAACCCCGTACTATCAACTTGGTTTGACCTTATGATGGGGTCAGTGTTGATATCGTTGTTTGGGAACTATGATTCCAATACTGACGGAAAGACATAGCATAGCAGTTAGGCAGACGTTCCGGTGCGGAGCGATAGGAATGGTGAACGCACCACTCATGAGGATCGGTTGACATGCATGTATATCAAGGACGCTTGAATGCGTGCACGATCCGACTCGAGTGGTGATGGCGGGATTCGCTATCACGAGGCTTGGTTGAAATGCATGTATTTTGGGGACGCCTAAGATATGTGCACGATCCATACTAAGTGATACGTTGAATTCAAGTAAGATTTGAGGAACGAGGAAGTATCCAGGATTTTGAGATCGTAAGTTTTGAAGAAAGGATGGAGGGTAGCACGAGCGTGGCTCGGATTTGAGTAATACATAGGAGAATTGTGTGCGAGAGTTCTTGAATGTTGAGTAAAGTGATAAGTCGATAAGTGTACTCAGTTAGTTTCGAGGACGAAACTTTTTCTGAGTGGTGTATAATGTAGTGCCCCGTCCCGCTCAGTCAATCGGAGGAATCGAAACGTCGACGGCGTTCGACCTTAGCCTTGCAACGGCTGCTGGAAGACATCGCTCGGTCGAGGCGACCGCTCGCTCAGGTGGGATAGTTTCGGTGAACTTGCCTCATCTTAGCCTTCACATAATAAATCGCATGTTTTCAACTTGCACAAGTAGGCTTGATAATAAAAGAGACGAATGCACATAGCTAAAGGGAATAATCCCGACGGGTCGAATTGAGTTAGAATATAGAAAGGTCCAACGGTCGGCTTAGAGTTGGTGCACGGCGTGCTTTGAAAATTATACTCGGTCCTTCATTCCGTGGCTTGGGAGAAGGAAAGTTGGTCTTCGGTGCACAAGCGAAGAGTTAGCCTAAGTCATAGGCGTCGCCCGTATGAATGCTTCATAAAGCATGCACGGTCCTGTCGTCTAAGGCTTGGCATGGCCTTGACTTGCCCAAAGTTAAGTTGCGTTGAGCGGCTTGTGACCTAAGTCTAGGCACCCGAGTGACTTGGTCGTTCAAGTTGGATGCGTGCACGGCACGATCCGTTAAGGCAAATCTTGATGCAGCCTTTGCTCGTTAAGTTGTTGCGAAATTAAGTTAGGCAAAGTTATGCCGGTCGACCTAAGACATTACAAGCACTGTCCCGCACCTTCACGGCTTGTCAAGTTATGTAGTCCTACGATCTCAAGGCCCATCGACTTGGACAAGAGTGTCACGCAGAGCACGATTGGCTTAAGGCACGATGCACGGGCTTAGTGTTTAAGGCAAGGATCACAATTGATTCAAAGTGAGTTTGAGAAAGGACTATCAAATAGGCATTCATGAGTTGAACCAAATGATAGGGTAACAAGGAAGGAAATGCTCGCGACCGTGGGTCGTCGAGGGGTCTCGAGGTTAGAAGTCTTGGTTTTGGTAGAGGAATGACTGTGTGAGACGTCAGTTTGTGTCGATTCTTGCATGGTCATTTGACAACTTGTCGACAAGGGCGATGAACCCTCGAGCGGTAACCCTGGGCCATGGGGCCGACTCGGCCTAGAAGGGAACAGGGTATAGTCATGCGTAAGGTTTTGGCACAGGTTAAGCGGGAACTTGCGACGGAGCTAGCTACTTGCGTCGAAAGGATCTCGATTAACAAAACTATACGTCAAGGTATAGCTTGTGATGCTAGTGGCCAAGTTCATATAGATGTCGGCAAATAGCGGCTATCCGCATGTATGTCTTTGGATTGAGCTGAGTTGAAGGTGTGTACAGTTAGAACACAAAGTTTGGGCCTAAGATTGGGTTTCAACATAGGCGTCGTGCTTCGGCACGAGATGTGGCGTCAAGTCTTGAGTTGTCGGCATATAAGTTGCTTAAGTTGGTTGAGTTGTTTGAGTTTAAGTCGGAAAACCCCGCAAGGCAAAGTTGGTTGAGTGACACTAACATTCACAAGTCTTGATTGGGTCAGTTGGTGGTCAAAGTAGCAAGGATCGCTAGGCGACAAGGGCCGCGAGGCGGCGATATGGTTAAGTCTACTAAATTGCGAGGCACGGCCTCAGCAAGGGTTTGTAGCACGGTCACACGGAAAATGGAGCTTAATCGCGTAGTTGCGTCTCTGATTTTAAGCCGTAAGGCAAACACGACTTGATAGGTTAACGTTGTTGGCACGAGAAGGGTCTTGAGGCAAGGTATTGAGTTAACATTCGTTGCAAGCACGAGATGGTCTAAAGACACAAAATCAGTAAAGCCATCGGTCATAAAACTGATCCTAAGGCAAGACTAGAAAGACAATTGATAAGAAAGGATTATGTTGCACACAGTAAATCAAACGTGTTGGGTTTGTATGGGTGGGCGAGGAGCTCATTCCACCAGTACAGTTGAGTACTGACACCCACATAGTTTTCATGTGCAGGCACAGGTAGAAGCTCGTGGCGCGGAGCTCGTTTGGATGCGGTCACGACCCGATCCCAACAAATTGGGTCGAACCGGATCATGTCCAGCCTGCACCGTTGTTGAGACGGCAGCAGTAAGCTGTTCCATTAGCAGGTAATCCACAACAACATCTATATTTGTCACAACTCAAAATTCGGGAAATAAAACTTTATTAAATATTTGAAATAAGTACAACTGGAATGTGAAAGAACTGAATTAAAAGCTGAAATCAAATTACAAAATTCTAAAACAACAAATCTAGAAACAGAAAATCTAGCTAAGCGTTCGGCTCGCCGGCCTCAAGTCCTGCGTCCTCCAACAGGGTACAAAACCGGGTCATAAACTTGATTTTTACTTAATATGTTTAGAATGACTATTGTACATGGCTTGGTATGGCAAGGAACTTGCATAACACGACCGTGACCCGTAGTGGTGCACTCCTGACATGACCAAACTGACATGATAGTGGCCCGTCGTGGCGCACTCCTGACAAGTACCCTGACATGATTTATCTTGATAATTAACTTGACTTGCCTTGACACCGTGGGTAGTTCTTCTTGCTTGCTTGTTAAATCCACTTGTCCTGTCTTGCATCATGTCTAGGATGGGACTCCTGAGTACCACGGTCAGGAGTACCTACTAAAATGGATTAAGGTTAATAACTAGAATAACTCAGTAGTCATGAAGAGATGACACAGCTACAGACAATCCCGTAACCTGGGCGCTCTTGGGATCTGTAGCCTGCCGTCGAGTAGGGCACATTTCCAGCGCACCGTCGAGTGTTGCACCCTCTAAGTCACCTAAGGGTACATGTGTCTCCTGGACGATGTACCCACCTGAATTCAACTCCTAGTTTTCGACCTGGGTAACCTGGATGGTCTGCAGGGCTTGTGGCTGTGGAACAATCTCACTGCATCTTGTTAGTAATTAGGCATGTGATAACCCTAGTTAGTTAAAGTAGTAAGCCGTAGGATCTGCTTGGCCGTGATTGATTGAATGAGGTATAACCAGTTAGCCATGTCTTGATCCAGTACAGATTTGCTCCCTGTCTTGAATTCTTGCATTCTTATCTTGCCGATAAATGGTGGGAAACGAAGCTCTGTTCAGATGAAGGGTTACAACCCCGGTCCTTGTTTGGTTTACGGGTTGTAACCTGGCTATCGGAATAGTCCCATGGTTATCTCGTCGTATATCATCCTAACATGTTTTCGTAAATTCTAGTTTTAATATTAGATTTTCTTGTGCTGATTGCTGGCTTCTGTTCTTATTTCGTGGCCCCCTTGTGGCACTTGCTCTTTCTGGGGTTGACCCAGCTGGTTTTGTGTGGCCAGATTTCGGAGCAGCTCCCGAGGATCTACCAAGCTTCCAGCCCGATGGTGGCGACTAGAAGGAACCCGGGCTACGAGTGGATTTTCTATTTTGTTTTGCTCACTCTATTGTAAAGTTATTCTTTTGAGGCGTTTAGCCGACGAGCACCTGTTAGCTCGATACACTTTTATTTACTGTCTGTCTACGGACTGTAAACATGATTAACAAATCCTAGGATTGATCATGTATGACTTAACTCTTGCTAGTCCTCGTATTTTGTATGACTAGCTTCATGATCAGCTGATATGTAATATTTGTGACGACTTTTATTGTATATTTGGTGGTCAAACATCTTGTAATTATATTACTTGCTTGAGATTGAGACAATAGGCTTGACCTTAAGAGACTGTTGGCTTGTAGTAAACCCTCATATCTAGACAGCCGTGACCGTATAGTTGAGATGTATTCTATTTCAATATACGTAGCTGGCTATGTCTGCCCCCGCTCTCCAGTATTCTGGTTCTGGGGCGTGGCAAACGACGTCCATAGAGAGCTTCAAATGGGGTCAAACCAATGCTGGCTTGGTAGCTGTTGTTGTAAGAGAACTATACCAAGTGCAAATGATCTTCCCAAGACCCTCCAAACTCCAAGACGTAAAATCTCGGCATGTCTTCAGGCGTCTGGATTGTCTTCTCTGATTGCCCGTCAGTCTGGGGATGGTAGGCGGTGCTGAACTTCAATTGTGTCTCCAGGCTGTCATGCAAACTCTTCCAAAAGTGAGAGGTAAATCTAGTATCTCTGTCAGACACAATACTTACCGGAACTCCATGAATCCGGTAGATGTGCCGCATGTACAGTGCTGCCAATTTCTCGGTGGATAGACCAACCTTGAAGGGGATAAAGTGAGCTGACTTCGTCAGTCGGTCCACGATAACCCAAATGGCATCCTTCCCTCCTTGGGATTGAGGTAGTCCCGACGCAAAATCTATTGTTATGTGCTCCTATTTCCACTCCGAAATGTCAAGCGGCTGCAATAGTCCTGCTGGTCTCTGCCTGCTAGCCTTCACTTGTTGACAAATTAAACATCTAGCAACATACCTGGCCACGTCTTTCTTCATTCCAAACCACCAAACAATGGTACGCATATCCCGATACATTTTATTGGCTCCAGGATGTATGGAATACTGTGACTGGTGCACTTCTTGTATCAGCTCGTTCCTCAGTTCGCCAGTTGGTACGCAAAGCCTCGTACCATTCTTCAGTGCTCCATCGCTGGCGATTGAGAATCCTTCAAGTGTTCCTGCCAGTACTTGATCTCTAAGTTTGCAAAGTGTCTCGTCTTGAAACTGCGTCTCCTCGATTATTGTCCATCAGACTCGAGCTCACTTGCAACTTCATCAACAATGAATCAGCATCCAGCTCCTTTCTTCCAGGCAGTATAATCTCCAGTCCAAGCTTCTCGATGTCCTCTAGCAAGTGCCGCTCCTTGGTCAAAACATCGCCATAGGATATCGACTAAGTGCATCTGCGACCACATTAGCCTTACCCGGGTGGTACTGTAGATCGATGTCAAAATCCTTCATCAGCTCCAGCCATCTTCTTTGCCTCATGTTCAGCTCCTTCTAAGTGAAATCATACTTGTGGTCTGTAAATATTTCCACTCTCTCTCCATAAAGGTAATGCTTCCATAACTTCAATGCAAATATCACCGCTGCAAGCTCCAAATCATGTGTGGGATAGTTATTCTCATGAGTCCGTAATTGCCTAGATGCATGAGAAATTACTTTTCCATGTTGTTGAAGAACGCAACCCAGTCCTTTACCTGACGCATCACTGTAGATTGAGAAACCACCAGTTTCTGCGGGTAGCACAAGGATTGGTGCAGTGGTAAGTCTCTTCTTCAGCTCCTCAAATGATGCCTGGCAATCTTTCGTCCAGATGAACTCTTCATTCTTTCGAGTGAGCTTCATCATTGGCTCAGCAATTTTGGCAAAATCCTTCACGAACTTCCGGTAGTAGCCAGCCAAGCCCAAGAAACTCCTGATTTCAGCAACTGAGCTTGGGGTAGACCACTTCTCAACAGCGGCTATCTTCTTCGATCCACCGAAATTCCTCCTCCTGTGGCAACATGGCCAAGAAAATCCACCTTGTCTAGAAAAAATTCACATTTGGAAAGCTTACCATACAGCTTCTCCTTCCTCAAAGTTTCCAGAACTTTCCTGAGGTGCTCTTCGTGCTCCTCTTCCATCTTTGAATAGATCAGAATGTCATCGATGAAGACAACGACAATTTGATCTAGATATTCATGGAAAATCTTGTTCATAAGGTTCATGAACATCGCAGGAGCATTCGTCAGTCCAAACGGCATGACCAAGAATTCAAACTGCCCATACTTGGTGTTGAATGTCGTCTTGGGAATATCTTCCTTCCTGACCCTGATCTGATGGAAGCCAGATCTAAGATCAATCTTCGAAAACACCTTAACTCTACTCAAATTGATCAAACAGATCATCAATCCAGAAAAAAGGTACTTGTTCTTTAGTGCCCGATAGTCGACGCACATCCGTATTGTTCCATCCTTCTTGGGCACAAACAAGATAGGTGTTCCCTAAGGTGAAGTTCCATCTTGGATAAATCTTAGAGCCTTCATTGATCTGGTCCTTCATCTTCTTGGCCTCCTTCGGGTTGACTCTATAGCGTCCCTTAGAGATAGGGAAGAGCTGGGGACTAGGTCAATGATGAATTCTATGCCTCGAACTGTGATAATCTGGGAAGACTATCGGGAAAAACATCTACCATAAAGGTATAACTAAAAATTTTATTCATAATGGAGAATTACAGCAAAAACTCTCATGATTGATCTAAGGACATCCTGTTACAACTTCTTATAACAATAGATAATGCTATTCAGCAGTCCTAGGTACTATTCTTCATGGTTCTGGCTCTTGCATGAGCAGTCTTGTCACGCCCTAGAACCAGAATACTGGAGAGCGGGGGCAGACATAGCCAGCTACGTATATTGAAATAGAATACATCTCAACTATACGGTCACGGCTGTCTAGATATGAGGGTTTACTACAAGCCAGCAGTCTCTTAAGGTCAAGCCTATTGTCTCAATCTCAAGCAATTAACAGAGTTACAAGATATTAGAGCATCAAATATATATATAAGGCGTCCCAAATATTACATATTGGATGATCATGAAGCTAGTCATACAAAATGATGGGACTAGCAAGAGTTCAGTCATACATGATCAATCCTAGGATTTGTTAATCATGTTTACAGCCCGTAGGCAGACAGTAAGTAAATGTGCATCGAGGTAACAGGTGCTCGTCGGCTAAACGCCTCAAAAGAATAAATTTACATATAAGTGGGTGAAATAAAAGAAAAACCCACTCTTGGCCCGGGTTCCGTCTAGTTGTCACCATTGGGCTGGAAGCTCGGTAGATCCTCGGGAGCTGCTCCGAAATCTGGTCACACAAAACCAGCTGGGTCAAACTCCAGAAAGAGCAAGTGCCACAAAGGAGGCCACAAATAAGAACAAAAGCCAGCAAATCAGAACATAAGAATAAAAGAAGTACAAGTAGTAAAGTACACAGGGCGATAAACGACTAGGGACGTGGAACCATTCCGGGAGCCAGGTTACAATCCTTAAACCAAACAAGGACCGGAATTGTACCCCTTCGCCTGAATAGCTCACTGTCTCTACCCATTTATCGTTAGAGATAAGTAAAACAATCATGATCAAGAGTTCCAGGTACAGGGGCTAGACAAGACTTAGACAGAGCTGGACACCATTCATTCACAATCGGCCAAGCAAGTACTACGGCTTACTACTTTAACTAACTAGGGTTATCACAAACCTAATTACTAACAAGATGCAAGTGAGAATTCCAGTCCCAAGCCCTGCAGACCATCCAGTTATCCTTCCGCGGGTTGAGAGTTATAGGTGGGTACATTGCCCGGAAGACAAATGTACCCTTAGGTGACTTAGAGGGTACAACACATGACAGTGTGCTGGAAATGTGCTCTACTCGTCGGCAAGCTACAAGTCCATTAAAGTGCCCAGATAACGAGATTGCCTGTGACTGGGAATTCTCCATGTTCTAGTTTGATCTAATCATTAGCCTAATCCAATTTAGCGCGAGTCCCTGGCCGTGGTACCCGAGAAGTCACGTCCTAGACATGATGCGAGACAAGACAAGTAGATTGTACAAGCAAGCAAGCAGGAACACCCACGGTGTCAAGTTGATTATACGAGTCAAGTTACAAGTTACAAGTCAAGTCAGGAGTGCGCCGCCACGAGCCACTATCAAGTTATCAAGATAAATCATGTCAGGGTACTGTCAGGAGTGCGCCACTACGGGCCACTATCAAGTCAGGTTGGTCATGTCAGGAGTGTACCACTACGGGTCACTGACGTGTTATGCTAGTTCCTTGTCATACCATGCTATGTACAATAGTCATTCCCAACATATTAAGCAAAATCAAGTTCATGTCAAAAGGCGTAAGGATATAAAATGGGCATAAAATATCTAATAAAATACTAATATAAATAGGACTATAGAAGAGCCAAGATCAGGAAATAACAAATTCATCATAGACAAGTAGGTTGTGCAGGGTATGTACTGCGCAGGGTGCCAAGTGCGCAGGGTGAGCTGCGCAGGATGAACTGCGCAGGGTGAACAGCGCAGCAGATGGATTACGCTGGATCAAATTGCGCAGGGGTTAGACTGCGCAGGAGGGGATGGCGCAGGGTGAGCTGCGCAGAGGGTGGACTGCGCAGGAGTCAGGTTGCGCAGGGCCAACTGCGCAGGGGTGAGTGCGCCAAGGGAGGTGCGCGGTCCAGCCCAAGAGGCCGGGCGCAATCGGCTATGCGCAATGAGAGGCGCTGGCCGAGAAGGAAGGGGCGCAGTTCACCAAAGGGTGAGCTGCGCAATCGGCCTTGCGCTAAAGAGCGCAGGCCGAGAGGGCTGCTTCTCCAACCCGAGAAGAACTCCAAGAACTTCAAAACTTCAATTCTTCATAACTTTGTCAAATCAAAACCAAATCTAGATTTTCAAAGTTCTAACTTGAGTAAAATCGAATTCTCTTCCACATGAAAGCATCAAAACAAGCAAAAATCAAAGTTTAATAGATCAAAACCAAGGATTTTTGAAAATGGTTAAAACCTAGATCTAGAAGAATTAAAGCTCCAAATCACAAAATGTCAAGTTCTAAAGTTGTTCTCCATGGCCTAATCTAGCTAATGGACAAATAACAAGTGGTGCTTATTTGATGGCAAGGTGCACTTGCCTATGGGTTGGGGAGTTGTGTGGAAGAAGAAAGAAGAAGAAGAAAATTAATAGAGAATAAAGAGGAGAGAGAAAGGTTGGTGGAGATATAATGAGGGTGGGTGTGTTGTGTTGAGGGTAGAGTGTAGGTTAAAGTGTACCAATTCATATTAAACCAACCTAATCAAACCAACCCAATTCCACAAAATAAAACCAAGCCGTGGTCCAAACCCATTTACGAGAAACCAAAATCCGCAAGTCAAGAAAATAAAATACGTGCCAAAATCAAATTACGAGTACAAATACGAAATACAGGAAATGGGGGTGACAAGTCTCCAACTGTTTCATCTTCTACGAACCTCAAGTCTGCATCATGCCTTATTGTAGGAGGCAAGGTCTGCTGGATAGGAAGAGAGTCCCTAGGTTGTGGCCTAACAGGTGTTGCTGGGATATATGCTCTGGTTTGATGGAAAGATAAGGGGCAGTCATTTTCCCGATGTTCAGCAGATCCACATGCCAAACATTGTCCCAATCTCTTGCGACAACTAACGGCCTGGTGTCCAGGCCTCTTGCAGTAGTCACAAGTCAAAAGCCTCTTATGACAAGACTACCGGAAAGTAGAGTACTTGATAGGGCCCAAATATCTTCTATATTCAGAGGTATCCCTCCTAGGACGAGGTTCCGCTCCAACTTGGTTGGAGATAGCTAAGGCTACATCATTGACGTTCTTCATGACTTCTCTCGTGATATCCATCTGTTCCTGCTGGGCTTCAGCTTGAGCCTTCTGGGACTCCATGATTTCTTGAAATAGAGCAATCATTTGGGAGGTGTTTTCTGGTACTGGTGGAGCAACAGGAATGGGTACTTTCCCAAGGAAATGCAACTCAGTTTGAAAAAATATAGGAATCGCCAGTGTAGTAAAAAATTCGCTGGATGCATTATGGGGACGATCAATCAGCTGCGAGGGAATAAACCTTGGACTTGGTTGAGGAGATGGGGTATGATCCGGAGATGACACCTCATCGCCAGCAGGATTGGTCTTGTCAATGGCCATTCTCTGGAAGGTTTAGGATGCAAACATAAGCAAGGCATCCGACCAGTCTATAATCAAACAAAAATATTTATTTATATATAATTCGGACCTATGTTGTGAAAAATCAATGTTCTAGTGTTCTAATTGTTTCTAGGTATGTTTTCCTAAGTTGTTGTTTAGACCTGCATGGGCCACCACTAAAAATATGTCACGATCCGATCCCAACAAATTGGGTCGAACCGGATCATGCCCAGCCTGCACCGTTGTTGAGACGGCGGCAGTAAGCTGTTCCATTAGCAGGTAATCCACAACAACATTTATATTTGTCACAACTCAAAATTCGAGAAATAAAACTTTATTAAACATTTGAAATAAGTACAACTGGAATGTGAAAGAACTGAATTAAAAGCTGAAATCAAATTACAAAATTCTAAAACAACAAATCTAGAAACAGAAAATCTAGCTAAGCGTTCGGCTCGCCGGCCTCAAGTCCTGCGTCCTCCAACAGGGTACAGAACCGGATCATATTAGCTGTTGTATAGTATAACAGCTCAGCATCCTCGATGTTCCCTAAAAATGTTATCTCTAGTCAGGAGGGAGTAAAGTACAATTCATGCTAATTTGACAGTTGAAATAATAATAGAATCATGCACTTTTAAACAATTTAGAAATGAACATTTTTCTAACAGTAAAACAGTGTGATTTGAATAGGCAATGAATATGACCGGCTTGGGTTTGTTACAGTTCAGATACGGCTTATCCCCGTGTGTATGAGAGGTAAGCTAATATAGTTACAGTAGTTACAGTAGTTTGGATGTGGTCATACTCATTACACTACTTCCCTAGTCCCCAAACAGTTACAGTAGTTACAGTCAATGCTTTCAGGGAGAGTTCCGTGTTGCATCGTGGTTTAAACTTGCAGTAAAGCGATTATTAAATAACTGTAAACTAACACAAAATGTACTTGCCTCAAATGAACTGGACTGGAAAGTTGGAGACTTCGAGATGGAAAATTAGGATCGTCCTCGAATTCCTACATTCGAGAAACTGACTCAGAATCGAGGGTTACCAATCTAACTACGCTAGTTGAAATCTCTAATTGTGTCCTAACCAATTTTAATTCTTTATTAACAAAGCACGAACAAAAAATGCGATTATTGGTGCGTTGAATTAATAACGAGGGAAAGATCGTTTAAACTTTGTATTTTGGGAAAAACTCGTCGATACCAAATTAATTGATTAAAACTTTGTATTTTCATATTTATACATATAAAATTAAATTTCTTATTTTAATGAGAAATACATGATCGTTTGTTACATATTAGAACTTGTAGATTTTATGTGAGAAAACTTTATTAATTTTTATATAAAAATAATTATTATTAGGTTTACGCGTACGCTACAAAAACTCGCAAAACCAGAAAACAACAGAAAATCCTACGCTACCAATTTACAAGTCACAGAGCCAACAACCAGCTGGGCTTATGCCCATTACAATTTATTTACATAAATTGAAATAAGACAAAAACGGTCGTTAGTTCTAAACTTCCTATAATTTAAATATGAATAAAATAAATAATAAAAATAAATTAAATAATAACAAGTCTCAGATATGGTCCAATCGTCATTTAGGCTAATGTCTCAACGTCCGAGCGAGGCCGGTTTCGTTTGCACTTAGCCGGGGCCCATTGACCAATACGGTCGTCGCCCAAAAACCAAAATATTAATATTTTCCGAAATCCAATTTAAAATCATTTTTAAAATATAATTAAATTTTACGGGAAAATTCGGCAGTATTTCTTCTATTTTTGGTCAACCCAAAAACTGGGAAATGTGTGCCAATATTTTCCTGCAAATCCCAAACCAGGGAATCCCAAAATATATATATAAAAATAACCACAAACATTCCACAGATTAATTTGGAACGACTCGAAACAAATTCGGGAGTCCGAAACTAAACCAAAACATCACAGCACAATATTGGAAGGATCCAAAAACTAAAATATTTAGAAAATCATTTCCGAAAAGTTTCGGAAATAAAGAAATCCAACCAACAGAAACTTCTCGACGTTCCTTGGAAAAATCCCGGGAACGACGTTCACCCCAAAAATCGAATTTTCCAAAGGAAATTCGTGGACCAACTCATCATCGACACAGGGAGGGACGAACTACTGTGATTAACCAGGGATTACCCAAAAAGACGGAATCCGAAGGGTTGTCTCGGACTCGGGACGCGCAAATCCACAGGTCGGGGTTGAGATCCAGCGAAGAGCGCTGTCCAGAACAGCGGACAGCCTCGGGGTCAGCGCTGGATCGCGGCGGTGGAGCGCCGGGGCTGCGGGAGATGTGCCGGGGCTGGGCGCGCACGCGGGGTCGGCTGGATCGGGGAGGACAGCGGGCGGGGCACTGTCGGGCGGCTCGGGACAGCGGCCGACGGCAGGAAGGGGGCGCCGGGGGCCGGCGAAGGGGGGTCGGGCGCTGGAGCTCGGATCCGGGCGTCGGGGTCGGACCGGGAAGATTGCCGGGGACGGCGATGCGCTGGGGAGGACGCCGCACAGGGGGTCGCGCACCGGGGAGCCGGGGTCCGGGCGGCCGGGGGAGCCGCGAGCGCGCTGGAGGCCGGGGGTCGGCCGCGCTGGGAGGCCGGGGCGCTGGGGAGCTCGGCGGGGAAGGGGGTTTGGGGGAGAGTGGAAGTGAAGGGAAGTTTGGGTGAAGGGTTTTGAGCTCTTCTCTGGAGAAAAGTGAGCGGGAGAAAGAGAGTAGTGGTGAGGGATGGTGTGAGTGGGGAGTTATAAGGAGGAGTGGGTGTTATGGGGATGGCTGTGAGTTTTTATTAAGGGAGAGTGGGAAGGTGATAGGTTTGTGCTGGTGCTAGTTTGTGGGGGAAACGTATGGGTTTACCACAAGTGGGGGTGAGGTAGTTGCTAGAGAATATGAAGGGAGTGGGTGTTGCTGTGAACGTGTAGTGGGAGAGGGTCTCCAGGGAAAGGAAGAGTGAAACGGGTCGGGTTGGGTTTGCAGGTTTGGATTGGGTAGGTTAGGATTAAGCCCAAAGCCTCTAAAATAATTACCAACCATTAAATATGGATCTAAAAATTCTAATAGGATTCGGGTTTGGACTGGGTCCAGGCTCGGGGTCAGGTCAGTAACCAAAAACCAGACTATTATTTTGAAATTAATTTCTAACCCACAATATAATAATAATAATAATCCATCAATATTTATATATATACCAATTACGACAAAAAAAATTAATTATTAACCAAAATTACATTAACTCCAATTAATTAAATCCAAAAGCGGGTTTCACAGATGCGTCGAGGCACGGAGTTCCTTGGCGATTCGAAGCGTGCGGCCGCATGGAGTAAAGACTTATACGGGACATAATGTATGGACATCGCCTTCGGAAACTTCCGCTGGCTCAAGCATTGTAATCGAGAGATGAGAGAGAGCAGAGTGACTTGTAAAAGAGAGAAAAGTGAGCATGAGAGACTTGTAATTTGGCCTTGCGCCCCCAATGTAACTGTTGTTTCAATATCAATAAAGAGCTTCTTGAATAACTTGTGTTTGTTCTTAATTTCCGCTGGTATTATTCAATGTCTCTGCTTGGGACTTCTGTGCGACGATCCCGTAGCAGCCGCTGAAATCGGCCGTTATGGAACCCACCTTGCACGAGCGCAATCTAGGCTCGTGCGGCATCACGCCTTAGCGAGGATGATCGCTCCTACGGAAGCGGGGCGTGACAAGAGGGAGAGGGGTTATAAGCTGGTGGTGGTGGTGTGAGTTTATTAAATAGAAAGGGAGCGGAAGAAATAATTGTGTGGAGGAGAGTGAGTTTAGTGGAGGAAAATGAGGAGACGTAGGTGTGCTGGAGGAGGGGAGTGCTGGTCGTGGGGGCTGGTCCACGTGTGCGGGAAATAGGATTCGTTTTATTTTTTTTCCTTTTTTTCTCATTCCAATATATATATATATTTATATATTAGAAAAAGGAAATTAAGAATGGGTTAAGAAGACGGGATTGGATTTCGGGAAATCGTACCGGGTTCGAACTCGGGTTCGGAGTCCGGACTCGGGATCGGGGCTGGACCACAATAAAAAACCAACGATAATTTTAAAATAATGTTTTTCCTAAATCCGACTAAATAATAATAATAATAACCCCAAACTAAACTAATAATCCTAATTAATCTAAATATCCAATAATTAGTCTAAAACCAGAAAGCGGGTTTCACAACCTTCCCTCCTTAGAAAATTTCGTCCTCAAAATTTCAAAGATAAGGACCGGGGTACAATCAAAAATCATTTATCCTTGATCAAACATGGAATTAAATCATCAGGCACGATCGTGTTCTATGCATGATCGCTAGGTACAATGATAAAATATCAGTACGATCAGAATTATCTAGATATGATCTGACATGGGATTGGAATATCGTTGTGATCAAAATCATTTTAGGTACGAGAAAAAATCTAGGTACAATCATGATCAAAAATAGGATAAAGTGAGGTCTCGTGAAACAGCAAAGGCAAGAAAGAAATGAACGTCAACAATTTATTGAGAATGCGAGAATGATGAAATCTTCTGAGTTAAGGGACTAAAATTCTAGATCAAAATGGAATGTTTATGACTAAGGAGAACTCAACAAGTTGTATGATGGGAGGATAGCGAGGATGATTAGAATAATATATCTATGATTAGAATATAGTCGGATAAGATAGTTCCATTGAGGACTGAGTGGTAACCAAAGGAGATAGAAAAATATCGTATCACTATTTCAAGGATCAACGATAGGATATGCGAAAAAATAACTTACAAAATAACAATCTTATTAATACCCCATGCAAAAATTTAATTTCTAGTTTGCTAAACTAGTTGAACTCTAAGTATCTACAGAAAAATAAGGCAGCCGCCAAGGTATTAAAACTAAACCTATTTGGAATCATAAATCATCTAAATCAAACTTCCATTCGTCGTTGTATATAACTCGTATGCCCAATGTATTTCAAATTTTAAGTATTTCTCTCGATCAAATCATTTTACAAACATCAATTTTTTTTCTTTTCATTCTTCCAAAACTGACTACGTCAAAGTCACAATCTTTACTTGTTGTAGTAAATCATTAGAAAGTTGATCCATGATCTATATTCGAGAATTTCCAATTCTTGAAATAAATTGACCAAATTATAATCATTGATCAAATTTTTTAATCTTTAATCATGCACATGTCAATCGTTCTCATCCAAACACAATAGCAAAATATCACAAAATTTCAACTATTTTTATCATAACTAATATGAGTCTCCAATGTGGTAGAAATTGCAAACACAATTGCTTCTTTCCAAAATTGTATGCCAATAGTCTTATCCCAATTTCTTACTGCTTATTCCTTCTCTAGAACCTATCATTCCATTTCTTGTGATATTTCTTTCCATGGTTATATTCGTCTCTTCTGGGTACAGTAGTCATCTAATCATAAAAGTTAATTTTCGTCAAGTATTCCTTTACTTGATACCCATATTCTCATGTTTATACATTATCCAAATTCACTTCCTCCATGGGAGAATCTTACCAGATCTTAGACTTTCCTTGCTAACTCTACCTACGTCTTTCTCTATCTTTCATACTCTTCTTTAATTATAAAATTCAAAGTCGTCAAAAATCTTCATTTGTTTGAACGAGGTTTAAGCACTAGTGGGCACTACTAACGGTTCTAACCCAATAAGCCACAAGTTAAAATATGCCAAGACTAGCTTACCCAAGTTATTCTTCTACCTTTCTACCCTTTAGCTAACTAATATTGATCCCAAAGATGCCCTTAACATGAGATGGGTAACAACCTATGTTTCTCCAGCATATAGCTATACACTACATACATATAGTCATCCATGTATATTAACTATTTAATATATAAAGCTATCCACAACTATAGCTTCCAAAATATGTAACAAAATATATGCAACGCACTAAAGTTGAACCAGGGAAGAGATTGAGCTAATAGAGATCGATATGGTCCTAATAAGTTCTAGGAAGATCAAGTAGAATTTCATAGGAAATCTATTCCTTCAAGCTTGTGATAAGAGGTTTATGAAAATAGAAACAACCGGTAGAAATGCAAATCCTCTAATTGGCAAAAGTCAGAATAATTTGATGGTACTAAAATGTTGGAAAACAGTCCTAGAAAATCAAGTGGAATTCCCATAGAAAATCAAGTGGAATTCCCATATGAATCCTATAGAAATGATTTCTGAAAATTTAAACTAGTAGCTAAGATTCCAAATAATCCAAAATTTAAACGAATCAAGACAATTCTTGTAAAGTTATCAATGGTGATAAGAGGCCAAACATGATACATTTATAACAGGGATATAGTCCCAATAGTATCCGAAACCATACATATCCGAAGTCATTTTGCCTCTAATTCATGCCTCGCCAGAGTGCACCTGTCTGCAGTAAATTTTTGGCTCCATAACTTGAATAATAATAATTTTTCGAGTAGTCTATCAACTTTATCCATTTCATGGCTGAGCAAAGTAGGAGACAAATTCGATGCATTTAGGACGTAGTCTAAATAATATCCAAAAATATATCAACACCTGAATCACTTCAACTTAGAGTCTATGTCCCGCCAGTGCGCAACTGGCTGCAGTATACTCACAGTTTTCATAATTCAGACGAATGACTACTACGCAAATGTGCGAAGTCATATTAGGTCACGGAATATCTGAACCCTATGAGTTAATAATTTTAAGTATACAATAGCGTCCTAGCGACGCGATACGGCTTATCCCCGTGTGTAAGAGGGGTAAGCTCGCACAATCATGCAATATGGGGGTATTGGCCATAAACGTTACACTATTCCCCTAATCCCCACAATCAATATCAATCAATATCTGAACCCTATGAGAGGATTCCGTGTAGCAATGTGGTTTAAACATGCAGCTAGACAATTACTAAATAAAATACAAGAAAACATAACCGTAACTTGCCTTTGTTTATGACTGGAGTAGGATGACGGTTCCGGGGAAGAAGTCAGGTTCGTCTCCGAGATCCTACAGTTGAGAACCTTGACTTAGAACCAAAATTGTAGCCATTCTAGGTGTGCTAGTTACAATCTCTAGTAGTAGTGTCCTAGTCGGATTTTAAGTTCTTTTATTTAACCTACTGTAACGCTTTACGTCGCAAGCTACGTGCGTTGTCAATTAGTTTGTTAAACCGGTTAATTCAGTTAATTGGATAAAAATAGCAATTACAGTTTAACTTAGGAAAACTTTGTATTTTTGTAATATATATATATATATATATATATATATATATATATATATATATATATATATATATATATAAAGTAGTTTTCTTCTAGTGATAAAACATGAACTTGTTATCTTGCTAATATTTTATTCATTTAATTAACTTAGGAAAATCTTTATTAATTTTATACAAAATAATTAATATCCTAATTATAATTTACGCGTCCAAATATGGAAACCAGCCCAGAAAAGAAATGAAAATCAATCCAGAAAAGAAATAAAAAACCTAGACTACACAATACAGGGGCACAGCTAACAAAATAGAAATCTGGGCTTATGCCCTTACAAACTTCACATAAATAAAATTAGAGGAAAATTAGTTAGCTCTGAAAAATGTCCCATATTTTAAATACTGAAAAGAAAACAAATAAATAAATTAAATTAAATCTTAGGAGTCTCAGACTTGGTCCAATCGTCACTATTTTTAGCTAATGTCTCAACGTCCGGGTAAAACCGATTTCGTTTGCATTTCGCTAGGGCCCACGGACCGGTACGGTCGTCGTCCAAAATTAAAATCAAGTTTAATAAATCTTTTCAAAAGTCGATTTTGGAAATAAAAGTTTTAAGAAAATTTGGGCAGCATTTCCTCTATAATTGGAACAACCCAATCCTGGGAAAATGCCAAGCCACCACAAATAACCATCCCAAACCAGGGACACCAAATATCCCAACCACATAAAACCAATCCACAGAACATAACCAATAATATATAGGTCTTAAAAACCATAACAAACTAGTTTTGGAAACTAAACTCGGAAACATATAAGATCAAATCACTTAAGCTTTCTAAAATAGAATTCTGAAGAAAAACCGAAAACCCACAGGATCTATTCTGTGGAGAATGGTCACAGAAATAAATCTGAAAATCCGAACTCTAACTCAGAAATTCTGAGAAGTCCCAGAACCGAAACAACCAACCAAAAATACTCATTCCGAAATGAGTCTCGGAAAGACCAAAAACCCAATCGTTATTCAAAGCCGATTCCCGTTATGGGATCGGGGACCGTATCATCATCGACTACGTAAACGGAAACGGGAACGCGAAATTATACCTTGGGTTGCTCGGCTAGAGCTCTCAGATGTTAAAATTGGAATAAAACCAAGTTTCCGCGGAATCGGAAAAATTCAGAGCTCGCGGACTGCAAAAGAAAATCGCGGAATGGGAGATCGTGGTCGGGATCCAGTGCGGGGGCACGCTGGACAGAGGAGGGAGCTGCCGAAGCGCTCGGGGAGCAGCGCTGGGCGAAGCGGGGTCGCCGCTGGCGGCGGGCTTCTGGCCGGCCGTGCCGCTGGAGCAGGGAGGAGCGGGGACGGCTGGGGGTTGGCGGCGAACGCCGAGGAGGAGGCCGGGGCGCTGGACAGGGGCGGCGCCGGAGGGCACGGGCGGTCGCGGGGAGCGGGGTCGGCGCGCGAGCGGGAGAGCGCTCGGGGGGCTCGGTTAGTTTCTGGAGGGGGAAGTGAGGAGTGAGGAAAGAGTGAGAGGAAGAGGGAGAGGGGTTATAAGCTGGTGGTGGTGGTGTCAGTTTGTTAAATAGAAAGGGAGCGGAAGAAATAATTGTGTGGAGGAGAGTGAGTTTAGTGGAGGAAAATGAGGAGAAGTAGGTGTGCTGGAGGAGGGGAGTGCTGGTCGTGGGGGCTGGTCCACGTGTGGGGGAAATAGGATTAGTTTTATTTTTTTCCCTTTTTTTTTCTCATTCCAATATATATATATATATATATATATATATATATATATATATATATATATACATATATTAGAAAAAGGAAATTAAGAATGGGTTCAGAAGACGGGATTGGGTTTCGGGAAATCGTACCGGGTTCGTACTCGGGTTCGGAGTCCGGACTCGGGATCGGGGCAGGACCACAATCAAAAACCAACGATAATTTTAAAATAATGTTTTTCCTAAATTCGACTAAACAATAATAATAATAACCCTAAACTAAACTAATAATCCTAATTAATCTAAATATCCAATAATTAGTCTAAAACCAGAAAGCGGGTTTCACACACGCATGTTCCGGAGAGAGTACAAAGAAGCACTTCGCACATGAACAACAAACATTTTCGATTTTTTTTAGTTTCCCCTATCATAATTAACATTAGAAACATTTTTTTGTTGATCTTGACGGAGAAATTGTTGGGATGAGTTCCCTTTCTATGTGGAGGAAGTCTATGCGAAGAGCAAAGTCCAAGATTTGGTGAAGTTCGAAGAAGTCGTAGGAGTCGACGAAACTCGAATTAGAGCAACATCGCTATATATCAGGTTTGGCCAACCGGTATACCATAATTTTAAGTAGCTTAGTGCAAATAATTTTAGTGCACATTTCGTATACCGGTAGGCACGACCATAATATATTTCCAAACAAAAATCATGTGCAGGTCATATTTGTCTTGCTTTATTTAATGGTCTGGATTGCCCCAGATTTAAGAAATATGTGCATGTCATAGTTGTGGTGATTCGTTTCAAATCGGGGTGAAGTGTTTGATAGGAGTGGTGTAATCACATATCCTTGGTGAGAGTTTTTCAGAATTGGACTCCAACCGTGATTTTTCTCGATTTGGATTTTCAAATAAAAATCTTGGGCGTGCGATTATCAATAGGTTTGCATATACATACGACAGAACAATTTTATAGTAGATGCTAGAGTTCTTATATGCCAAGAAGACTGGTATCAATAAACTATTTTTGATCATGTAGATGATAGATTTGGGGTACAAGGACGACACATCGTATATGGATCATGTGAATGACTTCCTGGGTGTGGTTGATCACTTGTCGGCAACGAGTGTCAAATTTGACGATGAGATACATGAACTATGACCCCTAAGTACACTGTCAGACTCGTGGGTAGCTGTATGAGTATCCATGACTACTTTTGCTCATGATGGTATTGTTACTTTAGAGTTCGACAAGAGTGAGATATTAATTATGGAGATGCAAAGAAACTCTCAAGAAACATTTTCTTCATCACAATATGAGACTTTGTTGTCAGAGAAAATGGAGAGTAGAAATGGTCAGGGTCCATGAGGGGAGAATACTGCAGTCATGACATAAGTACACGAAGGTAACATCATCATTGTAGGTGACGAGGTAACCATGAATCTCGTCTGTGATGATATGAGTTGGCTAATGGACTTGTCGACTTTTGATCAAAATAGAACACTGATTGCTACATATATAACATGAGACTATGGTGTTGAAGATGGACAACATATATATGTTAAAGGCAATTGACATTGAAGATATTCATTAGAATACCAACACTTGAACCATGTTGGTCCTCAGGGATGTTTGTGTCCTGTTTCTGACATCCGCTTCAAGCTTATCTCAGTTGGCAAGTTGGATGACGAAGGATTCTTCAAACATTTTGGGAATGATCAGCAGAAGCTAAGTAAGAGTTCGATGATTACTTCCACAGAAATAAAAGATCCAATATTTACAATATGGGATTAAGGAGCGCAAGGAGTGCACATGAGTTCAATACGGTCGTATATGACGCATCTACCGAGTTGTGGCACAAGTGATACAAGGAGTGCACATAGATAGAGAACTTATTGTTATTTTCTTGAGCACCGTTGATATTATTATTCTTCATCTTGATATCATATTGTTACTATTTATTAGTTGTTACTTGCTCTATGATATATCTTATAGTCCTTCTTGTCTTGTACTTTATTTACTTTATCCTGACTAGACACAATAACATGACAAAATTAGATGATGACTTGCATCCGAAGCATTACGAGCTATACGAGGATGAGGATTCGTTTGCAGATGGTGATCTTTCTACCGATGCATCGCTTGAAGATTCTTAGTTTAGAAGATGCATGAATTTATTTATATATGTTACTCTCGTTTATTTGCTGTAGTTATTTATTTTAACAGGTTTGTTTCCAATTTGGTGTTTTTTTTATTTTAGAGATTGGATCTTGGATTTGTAGTTGATTTTGTATTATTATTTATTTTAGACTTTTAGGCCACAAATGTATTTTATTATTCTTGTTCTTAGTATCATTAGTATCTGAGTAGATGATAGTCATGGTGAACACGTTATTGGAATAAACTCTGGATATATTGTGTTGATTATAGACTATGTAGTACATATTATTATTGGGCTTCACTAGATGATTTGTGTAGCGCCCCGCTTTCGATAGGCGACGGACTTCATAATATGCTTGCGCCGAGTCAGATCGGTCGGAAACTTAGATGGCCATCTGACTCGATCGCTGAGCTTGGTAAATGATAACACCTTGCGGCATCGATCAAATCGATTTGGACGGATGTTACGAGAATCGTTCCAACTAATGGAACGACTTCTGTTGGAATAAGTCCTAGATGCAGCGGGCTGCGTCTCAACGAGTGAGCTCTATATAAGAGTCCCTTCGATGGGACCGGACCGCTGTATGGTTTTCTTGGAGCTTTTGTTGCTTGGTTTTGATGAAGTGCTTTCGTGTCGTTTTTCTGGATGCAATTTACGAATTTCGAAGCGAGAAAATAAAGAAGGAATCCTAACTAAGTGTTGGTGCCATTGCAGGAGCTCGCGTAACTAAAGCTTGAACGTTACGAAGCGCTTCGACGGTCGGCACGATTCGAAGAACTTGGTGGGTGATTCGGCCCTTTTTTTTTACTGTCCCGCAAATAAAATTTCCTTTGCCTCGAATTCATTCAAATTGACGATGCCAAGTTAAATGCATGACAATACACTAAGGTCGAGAACTCGAAAAAAACGTATCGATTTAGAGTAATTTACTCTGAAAATATAAGTTTCGCACATAAACGAGAAAGTTTAAGGTTCTAGTAAAAAGATAGACTATTTCACGTGCTGTTAAATAATATGAAACGTCGATTGTGGCTTACAGTGCCGCGGGGAATTTGGTGCCTACGGGATGCTAAGTCGAAAGTACGGCTCGGAGAAAATGATTCGTTGCATGAGTTGGAAGAAATGATAATGTCGCTCAATACTCTTCGCGCTATACAAATCTGTCTGCACATATTAAACTGTTCACGCATTGGCATGGTCATGGACAGCTTGTGCACAAGTTGAACATTCCTCGATGTGGTATCCGGGACATTGGAACCGAATCGACCTAGGGGGGAATAAACAAATTCGTGCTTCGGCGTGAGGCATTATGGGACTTGCAGCAGGGCTTGCAACCCAAACTGCAGGCACGTCGTAATGCCATATAAAGTCCCTCGTCGTGCATAGCATCAATGACCGCACATATAAGATAGTAGCATGCTCACCTATTATCTTATGCAGGTAGTAAATATTATCTCTATTTTATGCAGGGACGAGCACGGCCGTGGTAAGAAATTGGATAAATCGCTATGTTTTTACTGTATGCTTTATTACTTCAAAGATGGCTATCGATATGAATTGAATTCATTTAGTTCTAAATAGAAAGACAACTCTAAAGCATGCCTACCTTAACAATCAGAGTCGGTTTAGACGAGTGGGTTCGTCTCGTCCACTTAGCAAGTGTGCTAATCCTCTCCCCCAATTTCTCCAGGTACGGCGGGCGCTCTAAACTGAACCTGAAGTACGGAAAGACGTTTTGAAGATCTTCCTAAGGTGAAGTATTTTGAAGCCAATTCAATCGAAGGCTTATGTATAAAGGGGCAAATGTATGGATCGGCAAGTGTTAGTTCAGGCAGCTTGTCGAGTATGTTTTCTTTTGTTTTCAATCAATGTAGCTGCAACGACATTCAATGTAATTACGACTTGCACTTCGTTGCAAGCTGTGAATAAAAAAAACATATTTCTATCTTCCTATACTGCGTCTCAATTTGATGTGATTTGTGAAGTTTCAACTTAGCATTTCAATATAAAATCAACGTAACGTTCTTTCCTTGTACGAGTGCAATTCCAGACTCGTACGACATCACGCCTTAGCGAGGACGATCAATTCGATAAAATAACACTGGGGACGAACGGTTTGTCGACTCGGGACGTGACAAATTGGTATCAGAGCACAGTTATGTTTCCTCGAATTTTTGAAAGATGTTTCATTGTTGGAATGTTCGTTGCGATGGCTCGATTGAATGCTTCTCGACATGCTGCGTGAAATAAAAGTTCCATACAGATAAGCCCGTAGATATTTTTGAAAAAAACTAATGAGTTTACTCTGTTTTGTAGGAATGACTAAGAGAAATAAGAACAATCCCGGCACAACAACCCAAACCGTGGATAGTACGTCGAGCACAAAGAGTGACCCTAGCGAGACGACTATGGAGAAAATGCTACAGTTGATGGAACTGCAGCAGCAACAGCTTCAAATGCAAATTAAGGCCCAATTTGATGCACAACAGAAGTAGATGGACGTCCTGACTCGGATAGTGAACAAGGTGATGGGCAATACCAAGGCAACGGTCGTGGTACCCGAGGAGAAGCAAGATATTCAAGATGAAGACAAGGAAGAAGCTCAACCGCAAATGATAAATTCTTCTTCCTTGTTCAAAGCAAAAGAGTTCCGCAAGATGAATCCACCTAAATTCAATGGCCGGGCAGAGCCTGATGTGATAGTGGGGTAGCTCGCGGAGATTGAGGACCTATTTAATCTGCTTAGCATTGAAGGGTCCCAGAGGGTAACATGTGCGGTGTTACTGCTGCAACTGAGGGCTTACGACTGGTGGGCAGCTAAGAAGCAGGAAATCTACGAAGCCGATACCGACACCACGATTTTCTGGAAAATGTTCAAGAAAGTATTTCTTGAGCAATATGTTCCTCGCGTCGTCCGTCGACAAAAAGAAGACGAGTTCATGATGTTCTGACAAGGAAATTTGTCAGTCGACGATTATGACTCGAGCTTCTCGAAACTGGCAAAGTTGTCGGTGCTTTTCTGCCCAACAAGGAAGCATGGTGCGAGCGTTCTCAATAAGGACTCAACGATGAATTGCGTAGGGACGTCATGAATCAACGATGTCAAACTTATCGTGAATCCTACGAAGCCGCGCTTGATACCGAACGGATCTTTGGTCGTATGTCGCGAAGGCCCATGCCTATCGTCCTCAACAATTTCAACAAGCTTCCTAATGACGCTGGAGGATCGGGAGTACAAAAGCGTCCAAACACATCCGAGAATCGGCATCCGTATCCAGGATTACATTATAATATCTATGGCAGACATGGGCATCATTCGGGTGAGTATTTCTACAGAACATGTTACGGGTGTGGCAAGAAGGGCCATTCAAAGTCGTAATGTCCGAAAAATATTCCGAATCAACACGACCCACAAAGGAATGTTCCGAATCAATATAAAGTGCCTATACTGCAAGGCGCAAATGCGGTACCCGTCAACCCGCAGAATCAACGCCATGGAGCTCAAGGTCGAGTCTATGCATTAACTCGGGACGAGGCGTTCGCATCCGATACTATTGTAACATGTATATTACTCTACAAAAATATACCTGCTCGAGTACTATTCGATTCGGGTGCGACGCACAGTTTTATATCTGCTGATTATGCGGATGAAAATAAAATAACCATGCAATCACTAGATATGGACATTAGCGTTAGCACTCCGTCGGGAGTCGATATGCCTACAAACTTTATTTGTAGGGATGGCCACATTTGCATCGGAGGAAGAAATCTATCCGTGGATGCCGTCATACTAGACATCAAATAGTACGACATAATCCTGAGCATGGATTGGTTGGGCGCTTGTCATGCAATGATCGAGTGCGCGGAGTATTTCGTCTTCCTGACGAGACAGAGTTCTTATATTCGTGCGGTACGGTTTCGAAGACGACAATGATGGTATTGGCAATCTCGGCGAGGCGTATGTTGCGTTTCGGCTGTACGGGATACTTGGCATCAGTTCGAGACACGCAAAAGGATAATACAAACACAATACAAACTGATGTTGTGGCCAATTTTCTCGACGTTTTTCCTAACGAGATGCTGCCGGATCGAGAAATAGAATTCAGCATCGACACCTTTTCGGATACACGGCCGAGATCAAAGGTGCCTTACCTAATGGCTCCAACAGAACTGAAGGAGCTGAAGGTACAATTACAAGAGTTGCTAGACCGCAGATTTATTCGCCCTAGCGTCTCTCCGTAGGGAGCTCCCGTATTGTTTGTGAAGAAGAAGGATGGATCGATGCGGCTATGCATCGACTATCGTGAACTCAATAAGGCGACCGTACGGAACAAGTATCCCTTGCCACGAATCGATGACTTGTTTGACCAAATGCAAGGCGCGTCAATATTTTCAAAAATTGATCTTCGGTCAGGCTATCATCAGTAGAAGATCAAGTTCGACGACGTATCGAAGTCTGCCTTCCGCACTCGATATGGTCATTATGAATTCCTAGTCATGCCGTTCGGTTTGACGAATGTCCCAGCCGCTTTCATGGATCTGATGAACCGAGTCTTCCGACCTTAAATCGATAAATTTGTAGTCATGTTCATCGACGACATCCTTATCTACTCAAAGAATCGAGAAGAGCATGCAGAACACTTGAAGACGGTATTGCAGACTCTGCGTAAAAACAAATTATACGCCAAGCAGAGTAAATGCGAGTTTTGGATGAGTAGTGTGACATTACTAGGATATGTAATCTCTGCCGAAGGTGTCACGGTGGACCCAAAGAAAATTGAAGCGGTGGTAGATTAGAAACGACCTACCTCAGCTAGCAATATTCAGAGTTTCCTAGGCCTAGCAGGCTACTACCGAAGATTCGTGCGAAGCTTTTCAAAACTAGCGTCGCCTCTGACTCGCCTCATCCAGAAGGGAGTAGTATTTGAATGGAGTGACGACTGTGAATCCAGCTTTCAAGAGTTGAAGCAACGACCCGTCTCAGCTCCAATCCTTGCACTTCCAGATGGTTCAGAAAGCTTTCAGATATTCAGCAACACATCGGGAACTGGCCTCGGGTGCGTACTCATGCAGAGAGATAAAGTCATCTCCTACGCTTCACGGCAGTTGAAGCAGCACGAGAAAAACTACCCGACGCACGACCTAGAATTAGCGGCGATCGTGTTTGCGTTGAAACTCTGGCGGCACTACCTCTATGGTGTGGCTTGCAGTATACCGATCATAAAAGCCAAAAATACTTGTTTATGCAACGAAAACTCAACCTATGACAGCGACGTTGGCTCGAACTCATAAAAGATTATGAGTTAACGATCGAGTATACGCCGGACAAGGGAAACATTGTAGCCGACGCGCTTAGCAGAATGTTTATGGGATCACTGGCCATGAATAATGAGATACGGCGAGACCTTGAAGCGATGGGTATCGAATTCGGAATTGTGTATCGACACCTGCACCTAGCTCAGTTGAAGTTAGGATCGAGCCTGCTTAGCAAGATAAAGACTGTACAGAAGGACGACTCATTCCTGAAGAAGATGCGTGAGCTGATTTTAACAGAAAGGGCGACTGACTTTGCGGAAGACGGAGACGGGATGATGCGACTAAAATGAAGGCTCTGTATTCCTGAAACTGTCGAACTCAGAAAAAAATTCTGACGGAGGCACATTATACGAAGTACTCGTTACATCCTAGAAGCACCAAGATGTACAAGGACTTGCGCTCAAACTTTTGGTGGCACGGCATGAAGAAAGACGTGGCTACTTTCGTATCGCAGTGCATGGCGTATCAGCAAGTGAAGGCAAAACACCAAAGGCCAGGCGGAGAGCTGCAGGACCTCGCCATTCCTGAGTGGAAGTGGGACAATATCTCGATGGATTTTATTGTGAAATTTCTGAAGACGTCGCGGGAGAATGATACGATTTGGGTCATTGTTGATAGATTGACCAAGTCGGCTCACTTTATCGCAATTAAAGTAGGATGGAGCGTCGATCGGTTAGCACAAATCTATATCGACGAGATTGTTCGACTGCACGGGATACCGGCCTCAATAATTTCGGACAGAGACGGGTGATTCCTATCGCATTTTTGGACGAGCCTACAAGCGGTGATGGGGACCAAACTAAACTTTAGTTCGGCGTACCACCCCTAAATAGACGGTCAGACGGAGAGGGTAAATAAAATCTTAGAGGATATGTTACGTCTGTTTGCGATCGATTTAAAGACTAATTGGGATACGCATTTGGTGCTTACGAAGTTTGCATATAACAACAGTTATTAGTCGAGCATCCAGATGGCTCCATATGAAGCGCTCTACGGAAGGAAGTGTCATTCACCAATATGCTGGGACGAAGTCGGAGAGCGACAAGTGCTTGGACCGGAACTGGTGGAGCAGGCCATCGAAAAGGTCTGCTTGATCCGAGATAGACTCTGTATTGCGCAAAGTCGACAAAAGTGATACGCAGATCTTCGTCGACGACCGCTAAAATTTTTGGTCGGGGACCATGTGTTTCTGAAAGTAACGCCCATGCGTGGTGTGATGCGGTTCGGCGTTAAAGGCAAATTGAGCCCGAGATTTGTAGGCCCCTTCGAGATCATCGAGCGAGTTGCAACGGTTGCTTATCGGATCGTACTACCTCCTGCCTTGGCTGATGTGCACGATGTTTTCCACGTCTCACAACTTCGAAAATACGTGCATGATTCAAGTCACGTGGTTAGCTTCGATCAGTTGGAGATACGTACTGACTTGTCTTACTCGGAGACCCTATTCAAATTTTGGATCGTAAGGAGAAGGTATTACGAAATCGATCGATGTCCTTGGTCCGCGCGCTTTGGCGAAACCATTCAGTTGAAGAGTCGACGTGGAAAATAGAGGTGGAGATGAAGGAGAAGTATCCTGCATTGTTTGTCTAATTTAAGGTCAGACCCTTGTTCTTAAGTTTTGGGACGAAACTTTTTCTTAGTGGTATATTATGTAGCACCCAGCTTTCGATAGGCGACGGACTTCATAATATGCTTTCACCGAGTCAGATCGGTCGAAAACTTAGATGGCCATCTGACTCGATCGCCGAGCTTGGTAAACGATAACACATTGCGGTATCGATCGGATGTTACGAGAATCGATCCAACTAATGGAACGACTTTTGTTGGTATAAGTCCTAGATGCAGTGGGCTATGTCTCGGCGAGTGAGCTCTATATAAGAGTCCCTTCGACGGGACCGGACCGCTGTATGGTTTTCTTGGAGCTTTTGTCGCTGGATTTTGATAAAGTGCTTTCGCGTTATTTTTTTGGATATAATTTACGAATTTTGAAGCGAGGGAATAAAGAAAGAATCCTAACTAAGTGTTGGTGCCATTGTAGAAGCTCGCGCAACTAAAGCTTGAACGTTGCGAAGCGCTTCGATGGTCGACACGATTCGAAGAACTTGGTGGGTGATTCGGCCCCTTCTTTTCTACTCTGTCTCGCAAATAAAATTTTCTTTGCCTCGAATTTATTCAAATCGACGATGCCAAGTTAAATGCATGCCAACCTACTAAGGTCAAGAACTCAGGAAAAACGAATCGATTTAGAGTAATTTACTCTGAAAATATAAGTTTCGCACATAAAAGAGAAAGTTTAAGGTTCTAGTAAAAAGATAAACTATTTCACGTGCTACAAAATAATATGAAATATCGATTGTGGCTTACGGTACCGCGGGGAATTTGGTGCCTACGGGATGCTAAGTCAGAAGTACGGCTCGGGGAAAATAATTCGTTGCATGAGTTGGAAGAAATGATAATGTCGCTCAATACTGTCCGCGCTAGACAAATCTGTCTGCACATATTAAACTGTTCACGCATTGGCATGGTCATGGACAGCTTGTGCACAAGTTGAACTTTCCTCGATGCGGTATCCGGGGCATCGAAACCGAATCGACCTAGGGGGAATAAACAAATTCGTGCTTCGGCGCGAGGCATTATGGGACCTGCAGCAGGGTTGCAACCCAAACTGCAGGCACGTCATAATGCCATATAAAGTCCCTCGTGGTATATAGCATCAATGACCGCGCATATAAGATAGTACCATGCTCACCTATTGTCATATGCAGGTAGTAAGTATTATCTCTGTTTTATGCAGGGACGAGTGTCACGCCCCAGAACCAGAATACTGGAGAGCGGGGGCAGATATAGCCAGCTACATATATGAAATGGAATCCATCTCGCTATACGGTCACGGCTGTCTAGATACATGAGGGTTTAACTACAAGCCAACAGTCTCTTAAGGTCATGAACAAGCCTAGTGTCTCAATCATAAGCAAGTAAGTAAATGTTACAAGATGTAAGATCACCAAATATACAATAGTAAGGCGTCCCAAACATTACATATTCAGTTGATCATGAAGCTAGTCGTTACAAAATGTTAAGACTAGCAAGAGTTTTAGTCATACATGATCAACCCTAGGATCTGTCAATCATATTACAGCCCGTAGGCAGACAGTAAGTAAGTACAATCGAGCTAAGCAGATGCTCGTCGGCTAAACGCCTCAAAAGAATATTTTTACAATAAAGTGGAAGATCAAAAATAAACCCACTCGTTGTCCTGGTTACGTCTAGTCGCCACCATCGGGCTGGAAAGTCGGTAGATCCTCTGGAGCTGCTCCGAAATCTGGCCATACAAAACCAGCTGGGTCAGACCCCAGAAAGAGCAAGTGCCACAAAGGAAGCTTCACTTAAGAACTAAAACCCGCAATTAGCACAGAAGATAATATTAATAGTAAAACTTGAGAAAATATAACATCACGAGGATATACGGTAAGATAACCGTGGGACTATTCAGATAACCAGGTTACAATCCTTAAACCAAACGAGGACCGGGATTGTAACCCTTCATCTGAACCGAACTTGGTTCCTCCCATTTTTCTGCAAGATAATATAAGAAAATCAGAACATATGATAATTTTATACAGGATCAAGGCAAGACTAGACTGATTATTTCTCATTCAACAATCACGGCCAAGCAATAAATACGGCTTGATACTTTAACTAACTAGGGTTATCACAGGCCTAGTTACTAGCAAGATGCAGTGAGATTATTCCACAGCCACAAGCCCTGCAGACCATCCAGGTTACCCAAGTCAAAAATTAGGGGTTGAATTCAGGTGGGTACATCGTCCAGGAAACGTATGTACCCTTAGATAGCTTGAAGGGTGCAACACATGACAGTGTGCTTGAAATGTGCCCTACTCGACGGCAGGCTACAGATCCCAGGCACGCCCAGGTAACGGGATTGCCTGTAGCTGGGAAATCTCTTTATGACTAATGTATTAATCTAGTTATTAGCCTTAGTCCATTTCAGTAGGTACTCCTGACCATGGTACTCAGGAGTCCCCTCCTAGACATGATGCAAGACAGGACTGGATTATTTGTACAAGCACAATCGCCCACGGTGTCCGGGTTAATTATACAGGTCATGTCATATCAGGTAGCCGTCGTAACAGCTTTGTTTTCCATAAATAAATTCCTTTATTTATTGTGTATCTGGGAAAATTACAACTGTGGGAATCTGATCTAGAAGACGTTCACTTTATCCCTTGGACTATGCGAAGAAGAAAAGCTCTCAAAATTTTGACAGTAGATAGCTATGTATCTCTACAATGAATGAGAAAAGAACTCTATTTATAGAGTCAAAAATAACTGTAAGGATAACTGACTTCACAGTCTATACCTAGTTAAAAATCACGCAGGATTTAACATACGCAAGACTGTGAGCAGTTACTGGACGTGGCCTGTAACTGTTGGACACGTGGCGATCATACATGAGTCGTGTGCAAGTTACAGGACACGCAGGCGAGAGATTAGTGGCATGGCTGCCACATACTCCAATTTGATGAAATCCACGCAGACTTGTTGAAGACAAAATCCACGCAAACTCGGTGTAGAAAGCTTCAAAATCCACGCAAACTTGGGACAGGAAGCTTCAGAATCAACGCAGATTTGGTGAAGAAAACTTCAAAATCCACGCAGACTTGAGGAAGAAAACTTCAGAATCCACGCAGACTTGAGGAAAAAACTTCAGAATCCACGCACGTTTGAGATAAAGATCTCACAAATACACGCAGACTTGAGATAGAACTGCCAGCTGTCTTGATTTGGCGTGCCTCGACTGACACAAAGTCTCTGACAGTGATTGCTTTTGTCAGTCGCATTAAATGACAAGAAGCTCTTTTGGTACGCCAATATGACGAAGGTTGAGTCTTGCTGAAGAAGATTTCAAAAATCACTCAATAGACGGCTGTGATCTCTCGAATTCTGTGCATACGTGGCATACGAAGAGACATTCTTCGACTGTTGTGCTGTCAGTCATAATTACTCTCTGACAAATGATGAGTTGTCTCTCAGCGTAATTTGTAAATATTGTCTGGATCAACTGAGCGTGACTTTTGACTTTGCCCTGATCAACTCAGCGTGACTGTCATTTTTTAAAGGCCTACAAAACCCCCTTCAAAGTTTTCGAAAATTGAAAAGTCTTCAAAATTTTCGAAATACTTTGAAAATAAGATAAAAATGAACTTAGTCACGCTGAGATGACTTCAAATTTTTCGGAAGTCGGAAAGACTTCGAAGTTCTTTGAAAATATCCAAATGAACTTATTAAATGTCATGATGACTCTTCATTTTTCGAGACTGATTGCATCCAGTTTATGGTGGAATATGAACCGCCGGCGAGCTCTATTATATAAACAGGGAGAGGATTCATTTAATCTTCATCTTACGTCAACATGACACCAAAGGAGAAAGCTGAGGAAGAAGCACGCAAGTTGGGCTTTTGTTCCCATGGTGATCCCACTTTTGAGGGTAAAGAACCGGAGCCTCTGGTTTTCGAGTTCAAAGACGATCCCATGCAATTAGCCAAGAATTTCTTGAGCTATTTTGGCTTGGATGGCTCGTCTTCTTCTGATGGACGTAGCCTTACAGAGCAGCGTGAAATGTTGAAGGCTCTGTTACACCGTATGGGGGTCAAGAGCGTAGAAGAACTAGGCGCCAAGCTCAGCCGCTCTACAAAATAGAGCGTGTCTTTTATGCTTTTGAAAATGTTGCACTCTTTTTGTTTTGTCTTTTGTAAGGCCATCAGTGCCTGTCTTGAAGAATGTAGTACAACTTTTGTGTTTGAACAGCGTACATTAATGAAGAATATTAAGTGGCATTCTTTGACTGTTTCTAATGCTGCGCTGTCTTCCAAAGCACACGTGACACTCATTCCATAATTTATGAGCGCTATTTACGTGGATCTTTTCCAAGAATAGGTTTGTACTTTGTCATTTAAATAGATAGATGAGTTTTACAGATACTCATCTCTCATTCTTCTTCTTCTTCTCTGAGCATGAAATTTTTGGGAGATTTCATTCTCAAACAGGAAAGCAATATTTTCTAATGTTCGATTTCTGCACACTGTATCAAACATGGGTTTGCCAATCCTTAGCACCAAACTTGATGGTAAGTCCGCGTACCATTTTTGTTGCTGTTGAAGATAGGCTTTTATGTTTCTGACTGAAAAATGCACGCTTGACTAGCCAGTGTGTGCTAAATGACATTTCTGTTGATTAATTCTCTTCTTCCTTGCTATTCTCTGCAGAAGCTCGGTTGAAAATTTTCTTCAGAACTGGCATTGGTGATGTAGATGCTGTGGAGAATATCCTGCTGACACCTACATCAGGGAGCTCATACGCTTTTGACGCGTACATCAGACAACTCAGAACTCTTCGTGGGATAGAAAGGTCTTCCTCAGATGGTAGGAAGAGCCTTTATATACGAGAGTTGGATGGTGGAGTCAACTCTACCCCGAGAAATCGGGTAGTAGAGTTCCTTTCAAGGCAGAACTAGAAATTGTATCCCAAGGTTTGGATACATTCCTGTCTTCCTTGAGAGGTTACCCCCAATCCACCAGTTGTATTGGCAGCACCACGACTTCGGGCTGCCATACTTTGTGGTTCTCCTCTCGTCTGAGAGAGAAGACCAGAGTTTGATTCCTGCTGATCTGGTCGTGAATGGGACCCAGACAGTCAGGAACTGCCACCAACAACGAACCTGACGGAGAAGGTCCGACGGAGAAGATCCAAAGAAGAAGATAGATCTCTATTAGGTTATTGTTGTGGTGTAGAATGAAAATCCAAGATTTGTAATAGATTTCCATTATGATTTGTAAGAAAGTCTAAGAAAATGTAATAGACTTTTTGTGGTGAAATGAGAATGGAAATAATAATTCTTCTATGCTCAAAGATTTGTATTTGTGGATGAATTGTGGACATGATAGATAATGAAATCTTCTTTTCTGTTTTAGAGTATATGATATTATCAGAGGTATTATGGACGTGATAATATGTAGGAACTCAAAAGAAAATAGATTGATTTCTATACAGAGGTCAAAAATGACAAATGAGCAAGTAGATTCGGAATTGATTCAGAGGTTATGAAAACGTGATCAATAATGAATCCCTACTTAATAAATTGATAGAAGATTATGAACGGACGAACCGTTTAGGAAATAATGAACGGATGAACCGTCGAATGAATGTAATAAATGAACGGATGAACCGTCAAGTATTAATGAATGTATGAATCGTCGGATGAATGTGACGCTTCATTATTTGAGGAACTTCTGCCTATAAATATAGCAGAAATCTGACAAGAACGAACGCTTCTACTCCTCAACATAAAAATGTCGTCTGGAGAAGCATCCAAGAAGACTGAGATTGCCTCAAAGGTTCAGAAAGGCACTGAAGAACGCCATGCTGATCCAGTCAAAACAAAGAAGACGGAAGCAGGCGAAGATTCGTTTATACCCAAGCCACCAAGGGACATTCTGGACTTCCTACTCGAACCAGGAAAGACTGAAGAAGAAGAAGCCATGAGAATGGCCGCTTGCAAGTTCCTCGTGGGTTCCAGCAAGGAGATCTTCGGCTCTTTTGCTGATCACGTCTTCGAGAAGGACGGCAGTGGCCCACGTCCAAATGTAGAAAAGGATGATAGTGATCTTCCTTAATATCATGTATCATCATTCATGATCAAAATAAAATAAAAATTTTATTTTTTTAAACATGAAACTGTCTGATGATTATAAGTATTTACATTTATACATAGTACTTCTTAAGGAATTTGCCATTAATAGGCATCAAAAATTTTCGACCATCCAATTCTGAGAGTTGATAAGCTCCATTTGAGAAAACTTTGCTCACAATATAGGGTCCTTCCCACTTTGCGTCAAATTTGCCCTTGCTCATATGAGTCATAGTCATAGGACGTCTGACTGTTAGAACAAGTTCTCCTTTTTGATACGATCGAACTCTGACTTTCTTATTAAAAGCTCTTGAGATTCTAGCTTGATAGAATTCAATATTCTGTTGAGCAGATAATCGCTTTTCATCCAGAGCTTCTAATTCTTGAAGTCGAAGACGATCATTATTTTCAGCAGTGAGTTCATTAGCGATTGCTATCCTTAAAGAAGGAATTTGAATCTCTAATGAAAGAACAGCTTCGCAACCATACACCAGAGAGAAGGGTGTACATTTAGTAGCATTACGAACTGTAGTGCAATAAGCCCATAAACATTCACCAAGCTTCTCACTCCAATTACGTTTGTTAGTAGAGACAAACTTCTTTAGGAGTTTGATGATGGTCTTGTTGAAAGCTTCTGCTAATCCGTTAGCTGCCGGATTATATGCGGTAGAAGCCACATTGTTGATCCGATGATCGTCACAGAATCGAGTAAACTTCTGACTAACAAACTGTGGTCCGTTATCATGAATAATGCGTCGAGGAACACCAAATCTGTAGATGACGTGGTGCTTAATAAAGCTGATGACATTGGACGTCTTAACTTCAGAAAAAGGAATGGCTTCGGCCCATTTGGAGAAGTAATCGGTTATTGCGAGAATAAACCGATGACCCTTGGATGACGGCGGATTGATCGGGCCGATAATGTCCATGCCCCAAGCTTCGAAGGGCCATGATGCTGTCATCGGATATAGAAATTCCGAGGGTTGATGAATAAAATCCGCATGGATTTGACAAGCTTTACACTTCTTTGCATATTCGATGGCGTCTGATACCATAGTGGGCCAATAATAACCCATACGTCGAATACGGTCTTAAAGTTTTGGTCCAGGCTGATGTGCTCCACAAATTCTATCATGTGCTTCACGAATAATTTGTTGAGCCTGGTCACCGGCAACACATCGAAGAAGTAAACCATCATAAGCTCGACGATATAAGGTCTTTGTTGTATGATTGTAATAGAATCGGAGTGATCGTCGTCTGATAGATGCTGCCTCACTCGGATCATCCGGAAAAATATCATACAATACGAAATCTAAGAAAGGAAGTCTCCAATCTTTATCCGTATTTTGATTCTCGGCCGAATTACTGAAGATGAATTGTATGCTGGAATCAGATGAAGATGATAAAGATTTACGACTAAATCCAAATCCTTTTGTTGTATTGATGTCATGAGATGTTGATTCTTCAATGTCAATTGGAAGCCCTAGGGTCAGGTTATTTTCAAGATGAAATAATTTTCGATTGCGAACAATAATCATTTGTTGTCGTCTAATCGGGATAGCCAACACCGCTGCAAGATTAGCTAGAGCATCAGCTTCTGTGTTACATGCTCGCCTAACATGTTCAATGAAGAATTCTTCAAACGAAGAAGCCATAGATATAGCTGATCTATGATAAGGAACCAAATCTTGATGGCGAACTTCATAAGTACCCCTTATCTGATTAACAATGAGTTTAGAGTCTCCGTACGCCTCCAAATGTTGAATATTTAGATGTTTAGCGAGTTGAAGACCAATGAGTAATGTATTGTACTCAGCTACGTTGTTTGAACACGGCTGATCGAGAGAATAAGCTCTTTGGATAACAAGACCTTCTGGCAATACAAGAACGATTCCAACTCCAGCGACAATATCACCATTAGGACCTATCCTTGAAGCTCCATCAAAGAATAGACGCCAAGTAGGATCTTCTTCAGCAATTTGGTTTGAATCTAGGACTTCATCTGGAATTTTGTCATAGAGTTTTGAATCTTCTGGAATTGAATGAGCAGCTAGAAAATCAGCTAAAGCTTGTCCTTTGACTGACTTCTGAGGAATATAATGCATGTCATACTGAGCAAGTAGGATTCCCCAGTTAGCTAATCGAGAATTCAAAACACTGGGTTTCTTCATCATGATCCGTATAGGATTGATCCTGGAGATGACATGAATAGTCTGGCCAATGATATAATGTCGTGTCTTTTGAACAGCGAACATCAAGGCTAGACATTCTTTTTCGAACGGTGAATATCGAGGTTCAGCTCCGGTCATAGTACGACTGAGATAGTAGATGGCTTGTTTATGACCATTTTGATTCTTTTGAGCGAGTAATGCACCCAATGAATGACTCATTGCTCGAGTATATAGGAGAAATGGAATTCCTGAAACGGGAGGTACCAATACTGGAGGGCTCATCAGATATTGTTTTATATCATCGAATGCTTTCTGACATTCATCATTCCAGACAAAAGAAACACCTTTCTTCATAAGTTTGTTGAATGGTCTGCAGCGTCCTGATAAATTAGAGATGAATCTCCTGATATAAGCGATCCTTCCTTGAAATCCTCGTAGCTCTTTTAAGGTGCGTGGAGGACGCATCTCTTGGATGGCTTTGATCTTCTCGGGATCCACGTGTATACCTTTAGAGGTAATGACGAAGTCGAGAAATTTACCACTAGAGACGCCTAAGAAGGACTTAGTAGGGTTCATCTTTAATTGATGCTTACGCATTAGATCAAATATAGTCTTCAGATCTTGGATATGATCCTCCTTTTGTCGACTTTTGACTGCAATATCATCAACATAGCATTCGACTATTTTTCGCAAATGTTCACGGAATATAGTGCTCATAGCTCGTTGATAAGTTGCTCCTGCATTCTTGAGACCGAATGGCATAACTGTATAACAGTATGTACCGATCGGCGTTCTGAAAGAAGTGTGCTTCTCGTCGTCTGGAAATATTTTAATCTGATTGTACCCAGAATACCCGTCCATGAATGACATCCGTTCAAATCCTCAGGTATTATCAATCATGAGATCAGTGATTGGTAGAGGGAATTCGTCTTTAGGGCATGCCGCATTGAGATCGCGGAAGTCTATGCATACTCTGATCTTGCCAGTCCTTTTAAGGATAGGAACTATGTTAGCCACCCAATCGGGATGTTGTTCCTCTCTAATAAACCCGGAGGTTATGAGTTTATTGACTTCAGCTTCAATTGCATCCATAATGTCTGGACGAAATCGTCGCTGTTGTTGTTTGACCGGTTTAGCATTCGACAAGATATTGAGCTTGTGAGTTGCAATTTGTGGATCAAGTCCTGGCATATCTTCATAACTCTAAGCGAAGACATCGATGTAGTCACAATGAGTTTAATCATGTTTTGTTTATCAGTTTCTGAAAGACTTTCACTGATGAATATTGGTTTGGGAGATCCCTCTTCGCTAACATCTATTTGAACAAGTTTGTCTTCAGTCAGAGGTTCTTTTTGCTCGAAACGGAACTCCCATTGATTATCTAATCTTTGGACCCATTGTTCTGATTCAGGTGAGATTTCAAACTCTTCTTCGTATTCACCACTTTCTTCAGAATGGTCAATGGAAACCATATTGGAAGACAGAAGGTTGCAGTAGAAGTCACCGATACTTGTATCGGAATCCCAAGAGGTAGTACTGGAAGAATCAGATCTCTTATCTTCGTCAGACTCGGGATCTTCATGAATAATATTGATAAAAGGAGTAGGATCAATGTAGCCCAATCCGCATTTAGTCCTTCTATATTTCAGAGGAGGAATACGAACAGGCATTTTTCTTCCTTTTCCACTATTGAGGCCAGCCCTGAAGTTATAGCCCATATTTTTGATGATGTCTTTAGATTGCTGACTATAACGACGTAGTTGTAATCTTCCAGTATCATCATTTTTGTCATCATCTTCTAAATCAGAAGGACTTTGAGGCCCTTTGTAGAAGAATATTGGAATGTCTCCTGGCTTTCTGTTGGGAACTAGAAAGTATGAAGATTGTACAGGTTCTAGGGATACATCTGTATGAACAGTCTGTACAACTCCAATGGTTATTGTGTTCAAGTCATCTAACAAATGTAAATAACTATGAACATAATTACACACATCAGCGTACTGCAAAGATGGAGACTTTTCATTAAATGTAAAAGCAGCAATATTTACATTGGAAGAAGGCTGAGCCTTAGAGATCTTAGCCAAGTCAATGACTAAAGGGGAAGAAGAAGAATGAGAAGAAGCTTTGTTTCGATTAAGATCGATAACAAATGGCTCAGAAGAGGTGAGCTCCCTTGAAGCTTGAGATGGAAGAGTAATCCGTCCTCCAACTGGAATTAGCAGAGTACCCTGTGAAGATACAGGAACTGTAACACGCCCACAGACAGGAATGATCATTGTGTCTTGAGCAGACGACTGAGGTAACGGAGAGATCCGTCCATTCACTGGAATGATGAAAGAACCTTCTCCAGAGGGTTTGGGAGATTGTTGCTGAGTAGCTCGACCTTTAATAGGGATTATTAAAGTCTCACTTTGTGAATCCTCTTTCTCCATAGCTTGTATGACCCTTGTATACTCTTCTTTGTACATTCCGGAATCATTGAAATAAGCTTCAACCCCATGAAAGGGATTTATATCAGCAACTTCTTTTTGTACTCTTCCATTGCTATCAATGTACTTAAAACACTGATGAAGAGTAGAAGGCACCACATTATTTTCATGAAGAAAGGGCCTCCCAAGAAGAAGATTATAGGATCCCACGATCTCAATCACATAGAAAGTGACTTTGGATCTGAAATCGCCTATCTGAAGCTTCAGATGAATCTTTCCCAAAGGCTCGCTTCGGCTTTGATTGAATCCCAGGATAGTAGTAACCGTCTTGGAGAGTTTGTGAAGAGGGATTTTTAGTTCATCCAATAGGCTCTTTGGCATGATGCTTATAGCAGACCCTGGATCAATAAGGATACGATCTATCTTTATCGTATCGATATAACCAGTATAGTAGAGAGGCCGATCATGTCGATTATCCTCCAATAGCATGTCGTCTTGTGTAAAGGTGATATTTGGGATAATCTCCAATACACTGTTGCAATGTAAGCAAGTGGCAGGTTCTGTATCTGGCTTCTTCAATTGTGCAAGATAAGAGTCTGCTTGAAGAAGTGCTTCACTTAACGTCTCCCGAGTTTCTTTAGAAAGACGTAGAAGTTCAAAGAGGGACATTCTAGCTGGAGTATTAGCAAGTTGAGCTAGAATGTCGAAGTGATAAGGCTTCTGAAGCCCAAGAGGAGGGGACTTCTTGATTGGTTTATCAAACCGAGCCTGTTGTTTGCCTTTCTCAAGAGCTGTGGGCTTGGAAGGAGCAGGTTCAACCGGTGTAGTTGAAGGAACAGGTGCAGTGGATGATTCTTCTTCAGGAGGAACATTAGGAGCATCTTTATCAGCTGGAGGGATACCAAGAGTATCCTCAGGATTCTTGGAATAATCCTTTAGATAAGGTTTCCCCGTTCGAGTAGCACTAACAAGTGCTTCTTCTTTCTCTTTTGGCTCTGTGTCAGAGGTAGACCCAAGAGACGTCATATGACATGACTTAATCTTTCCAGCCTTCTTAGACTTTCGAGAAGTAGTCTTTTGAGGAGAAGGTGATTCAAAATCTGCCACTAGATCAGGATGGATCCACATGATTTCTCCAGTTTCCAAAGTGATTGGCACTAATCCTTCAGATTGCGGAGGAGGAATATTCACAATTTCAAGAGTTGCCTTGGGAATAGGAACAATCCCACTTTCAAGAAGTTGAGGAGGAAAATCTCCGAATTGCATAGAGACGACGTTGGAGGTGACGGTCTTCTCTTTTGGAGTAAGAGAGATAGCTCCAGATTTAATCATTTCTTGGATCTTTCCTTTCAGTACATAACATGTACGAATTGTGTGACCCAGCATTCTGTGATATGGGCAGTATTTGGGATGATCTGTCTTACCAGCTTCATCAGGTTTCTTGATCTCAGGTAATTGTATCTTATTACCTTTCAGTAGACATTCAAAGATACTAAGGACATCGTCATCATCGAAAGAATATTCTTCTTTGGGACGAGGTGTTCTTGGTTGTTGAGTTGTAGAGGTAGGAGAAGTTTGAACAGTTGATGCATCTTTGCTCTGAAGATTAACTTCAAGAGTTTCTTTTCCTTTGCGAACATTATTTTTATTGTTAGTACCTTGACCTGTTTCTTTGGGAGTCATCTGCACTCCTAAACCTTTGAAGGTTTCAGCACTAATTTCTGCAGCCTTGGCACTAACTATGAAAGAAGGCCAATCTTGGAATTGGGTGGATCCTGTCCACATGCTGATGATTGGCAACAAGTTTGATTTGCATGTGTCGATGGTGACAGCATCAGGAGTTCCAAGAGGCATCTTCAGAGCTTCTTTTCGAAACCGTTCAATGTAATCCTCTGTAGTTTTATTATTTTTCTGCTTGATTCTAATAAGAGCAGACATAGTCATGTCATTGAGCCCTTCATAGAACCGTTCAAGAAACATCTGTTTGAAACTGGCAAATGAGGTAATGCTCCCATCTGGAAGACTTCTATACCATTCATAAGCCGTTCCCTTGAGACATCCAACAAACACCCGAGTAAGGAGGGCGTCGCTTGGTTGCAATTGATCAGTCATCACTTCAAAGTGATTAATAAACTGACTTGGAGAAGTGGTTCCATCATAGAATGAGATAGTAGGAGGCTTGTATTTAGGAGGATACGATACTTGCTTCCATTCTATCGGATAAGGTTGCTTGATGTCTAACCTTTGTAAACCATCTTTCTGTTTGAATGCTTCGAATTGAGTTTTGAGATTCCTCAATTCTTCATTAACAACTCTGAAAGATTGTGGAGTTGTAGCTTGTAGAGAATAGTTGGGAGGAGGAACAGCATTATAAGCACTACCCCCAGCTCCAGAGAGACTAGGATTTGGTTGAGCTGATCCAGGAGTATTGGATTGTACTGCTGGAGGAACTTGTACTGGACTTATATCAGTGTCCGTTGGTATGACATCTGGTACAGTCTGTCGATTTTGCATCTGAGCTGTCATGAGTTCATACATCGACTTCATAGTATCATCCATAGACTTCATTTGCTGTTCCAAAGAAGCAATCCTTTGATCTTGAGGAGTCACCGAAGAGGAAGGTTCATTGTTCAATTCAGTATTCCCATCCACCATATATGTAGTGACTGTACGAGGGATTATTGATGAATTAGTTGATGTTGTATGCTCTAAATCACTGCTTCGTGCATCAAAGTCATTTATAGGAGAACTACCCCCAGTAGGAAGAGGTGGGAAGTTAGATTCTCCCAGAAATTCAGAATCATCTTCAGAGATCAAATTTCTTTGACTAGAAGCTAAGACTCTTGCTCTGGTGTTTCTATATACTCCATCTGGACTATCAGCTCTACCCCCAGTATCCCGAGAGGTTATGTTGACAGAAGCAAACAAAGGCTCATCTTCATCAGGCATAGGTTCATACTGAATCCGATTGAAGACAGATTGTCATTTTGTTTGACATCAGCATTGCATTGTGACTCTTGGCTGGAAGTCACATTCATGATTAACATGGTCATGAGCCATTGATTGACATCTGCATTGAATTATGACTCTTGGATAGAAGTCACATTCAGCATGGTCCTTTGACACAGAATCACTTCTTCTGTTCTGTTGAAGATATTCTCGTAAATCTGTTTGTGAAGATTGAGGAGTATATTTCCTGTTCTTGGGTCTTGATGGCTCTTGATTATATAGAGAATGATTAATATGAGCCACATAGTTTCTTGCATACTCTGCATCTGGATCTCTTATCCTTGTTTCCAACTGGTATGGTTTCTTAGCACCAGAAGTGTTGAGTTTTGTTCTTAGATCAGTTGGAGGTAACACATTAGTTTTGGAAACATGGAGTTTTTCTTCCATTGATCTGGATATTTGCAGAGAAGGAAGAGTTGAACCATCCCTTTGATTAGGAGTTGGTAACAGACCCTCTTTTCTGGACAAATTCTGTGCCCAATTTGAAGAAGTCATAGAAGAAGACACTAAGGAATGTTTCTTCTTAGACTCATTCAAGTTTTGAGACATAGAATGTCCAGAAGGAAGAGTAGTCAAAAGACCATCTTCTTTTCTTTGACTAACAAAATTGTCAATCAAAGCTGTTCCTGAAGTAAAAACTTCAGGAACAGAAGAAATAACTAAAGAGTTATTCCTTTTCGAAGGGACTTTGTGTGGAAGACCACCTCCAGTTCTAGTGGAATTTGGCAAAGAAGAAGAGATAGCTAAAGAGCTATTCTTCTTAGATGAAATACACGCTGAAACAAGCTTGGTTAAAGAACCAATGCTGTTAGCGTGACTTTTGACTTTGGAAGTACACGCTGGAACAGACTTGGCTAAGGAACCAGTGCTGTCAGCGTGACTTTTGGGTTTGAAATTGTACGCTGGAACAGATTTGGCTAGGGAGCCAGTACTGTCAGTGTGACTTTTAATTTTGGAAACACACACTGGAACAGATTTGGCTAAAGAGCCAGTACTGTCAGCGTGATTTTTGGATGTGAGATTGCACACTGGAACAGATTTGGCTAAAGAGCCAGTACTGTCAGTGTGACCTTTGATTGCTGTCATTTTCGAGCGCACAAGAGTGTGCGTGCTTGCAGTAGAGTTCTTGCCAGTGTTAGGAGTAGACACTGTGGCAGAGACTTCACCATTGGCTGCCAAGTGATTCTTAGGGACATAGACAGAGTGTCCCTTCGACTTGGCAGTGATGATGGAGGCTGTAGTGGGCTTACCACTCTAAGCCCGCTGCATTTCTTCATAGGCGAGTTGATCGAATTTGATCGTCATCACCTTCTTCGTCGAGCCGATTGACGAAGTGTCGCATTGAGTTGTTGCCATCTCAGAAGAGGAGATGGTTTTCCCCAGCAGAGTCGCCAATTTGTTTTCCATAAATAAATTTCTTTATTTATTGTGTATCTAGAAAAATTACAACTGTGGGAATCTGATCTAGAAGACGATCACTTTATCCCTTAGACTATGCGAAGAAGAAAAGCTCTCAAAATTTTGACAGTAGATAACTACGTGGCCTGTAACTGTTGGACACATGGCGATCATGCATGAGTCGTGTGCAAGTTACAGGACACGCAGGCGAGAGATCATTGGCATGGCTGCCACGTACTCCAATTTGATGAAATCCACGCAGACTTGTTGAAGACGAAATCCACGCAAACTCGGTGTAGAAAGCTTCAAAATCCACGCACGTTTGAGATGAAGATCTCACAAATACACGCAGACTTGAGATAGAACTGCCAGCTGTCTTGATTTGGCGTGCCTCGACTGACACAAAATCTCTGACAGTGATTGCTTTTGTCAGTCGCATTAAATGACAAGAAGCTCTTTTGGTACGCCAACATGACGAAGGTTGAGTCTTGCTGAAGAAGATTTCGAAAATCACGCAATAGACGGCTGTGATCTCTCGAATTCTGTGCATACGTGGCATACGAAGAGACATTCTTCGACTGTTGTGCTGTCAGTCATAATTACTCTCTGATAAATGATGAGTTGTCTCTCAGCGTGATTTGTAAATATTGTCTGGATCAACTGAGCGTGACTTTTGACTTTGCCCTGATCAACTCAGCGTGACTGTCATTTTTTAAAGGCCTACAAGCTTATCAAGATATATCATGCCAGGTTATCAGGTCAGGAGTACTGGTCAGGAGTGCGCCACGACGGGCCACTATCAGGTCATGTCATGTTCACTTGTCAGGAGTACACCACGACGGGTCACTTTCGTGTTCAGGTACATGTGCAAGGCATCATAGTGCAAGCATTCAATCAGGAGACCCAAGTTATGCTGAAGTTACAGACATGAGTTATCAGTAAAATCAAATAAGAAAACATAGAATACAGTCAATAGAAAGCCATGCGGCTCAGGTACATGCGGCCAAGGAATATAAATCTATGAGGTCTGACTGAAGCGGGTCCATACGGCTCAGGGTCCATGCGGCTCACGGAGAAGGAGGCATATGCGGCTAGCGGAAAGAGTGGAGTATATACGGCTGAAGGGGAAAAGGTTCCTGCGGCTGAGAGCAAATGGGTTACATGCGGCTCAAGAAGTTGAGCCTCATGCGGCAAGCGGGAAGCAGGTCTATGCGGCTAGCGGGACCATAAGGCACATACGGCTCAGGGAAGAAGTTCTCATGCGGCCAGCAGGAAGCAAGGCCTATGCGGCTCAAGAAGAGCGGAGTACTATGCGGCCAAGGTCGAGCGAGTTCCATGCGGCTCTCAGAGAGTGGGTCCATATGCGGCTAGCGGAATAAGAGTCTCATGCGGCTGATGGAAATGAATCCATGCGGCCCGGAATGAGACTCAGCCTATGCGGCCAAGAGAGAAAGTAGGCTTATGCGGCCAGAAGTTCTTCCAGACATACGGCTGGGAGAACACTTGCCGCATGAAATATTCATGCAGTCAAGTCTGAGCACAGTTCGTCTTTTCCAAATTTCGAGAAGAAGAACACCATGGGAGCCAAGTTCTCAAGCTCCAAAACTCCATCATCCGGAGCCCAAATCCGAACTTCCATCGGTCAAAATAGGGCAGAACGAAATGCTCTACAACATAGAACCATCAAAACTCGGAAATAACAAGATTAAATAGATCAAAATTCAAGAAATCCAAAAATAAAATAAACTTAGATCTACAAGAATCTAGCCATGGAAAGTGAAAATGCCAAGTATTAAAGTAAGTTAAAATGCTGTAAGAAAGAGAATGAAACAATAAAATTGGAGTTCCTCCATGAAGCAAGTTGCACTTGCCTAGACCCCTCTCTCTCTGGTAGGTGAAGAAGTAATGGAGGAAAGAAGAAGAGTAATGAAGAGAGAGAAGGAAGTGGGGGTTAATAAATGGTAGTGGTGGTGGTAGGTAGGGGGTTCACCCTTGGTTCATAATGAACCAAGTAAACCGAGCCAAGCTGAACCAACCCAGGAATAAACCAAGCCATGAAGAAAACTAAGCAAGGAATCATGCAATACAAGATAAAAGACGTACACGTATTCTAAAATACGTAATACGAACCACAGGCATTACAACTCTACCCACCTTAAAAGAATTTCGTCCTCGGAATTTAATTAAGAGGATAGAGAGACGAGGTCAAGCTATACTAATCACAAGTAAGCTATAACTAGGCGGGCAATCACTCATTCATGCAAGGAAGCGAAGGCATGAGGCACAAGGAAGACATTATACCTTACGAGTCAAACAAGTCGGGATATCGCGATCGGATGTCATCCACACGCTCCCACGTTGACTCCCCCAAAGTGTGATGGCCCCAAGCAACTCGGACTAACTTGATAGTCTTATTCTTGAGTGTCTTCTCTCTCCGGTCCAGACACGGGCCTCTCCTCATACGAAAGGTTGGTACCAACGACCAATTCCGAATGTTCTAGGATGTGGTTCGGGTCCGGGATATACCGTCGTAATTGGGATACATGGAACACGTCATGCACCTCGCTTAGCGACAGCGGAAGAGCGAGACGATAGGACACATCTCATACTCGCTCCAGAATATCGAACAGCCCTATATACCTAGGACTAAGCTTTTCCCGTACGCCGAAACGAATGACGCCACGGTTAGGCGAAATCCTTAGGAATACATGGTCACCGACAGAAAACTCGAGAGGGCGCCGATGAGAATCGGCCCATTGGCGCGGCGATCTTGGGCAACTCGAAGATGATCCCTGACTCTTCTAACCACTTCAACTGTCTGGGCAATCATTTCTGGATCGAGCATCTGCCTCTCTCCGACATCGTCCCAGGCTAGCGGAGATCTGTACTTCCTACCATACAGTGCCTCGAATGGTGCCATCTGGATACTGGCCTGGAAACTGTTGTTGTACGAGAATTCTACCAGGTGTAGGTAATCATTTCACGAACCACCGAAGTCAAGTGTACAAGATCTCAACATGTCTTCAAGAGTCTGGATTGTGCGCTCCGACTGACCATCTGTCTGCGGATGATAAGCTGAACTGAACTGGAGATGAGTTTCCAAACTCTCCTGTAGGATACACTAAAAGTGCGACATGAATCTCGAATCTCGGTCCGAGGTGATACTAACTGGCACTCCGTGCAACCTGATAATCTGCCTGAGGTACATCTCTGCTAACTGAGTTGTCGACTGACCAACTCTGAACGGGAGGAAGTGAGCTACCTTCGTGAGCCTGTCAACTATAACCCAAATAGCATCTCGACCAGCTGGGGATCTAGGCAATCCGGTCATAAAATCCATGGTCACATTCTCCCACTTCCATTCTGGAATCGGCAAGGGCTAAAGAAGTCCAGCAGGCCTCTGATGTTCAGCCTTAACTTGTTGGCAGACTAAACAACGAGAGCATACCGGGCTATCTCCTTCTTCATGCCATTCTACTAGAAATGCTGACGGATATCACGGTACATCTTCATACCGCCCGGATGAATGGAATAATGAGAACTGTGAGCCTCTGCCATGATCTCCTGTCTGATATCTCTACTGGGTACACAAAGACGCTTACCATGCCTAAGTGTACCGTCTTCATGAATACACAACTTGGGTCGTCGGCCTGCCTCATACTCTGCTCTGAGTCGCTGAAGCTTGGAATCTGCTGACTGCGCCATCCGGATCCTCTCGACTATAGTGGACTGAACTTGCATGCTGGCCATCAATCCCATACTGGAAGGAAGTACAACTTCAATACCCATCTTCTGAAGATCTGCTAACAGCTCTGGTTGTGATGTTAGGAAATAAACTCCGGCTCTCCTGCTCAATGCATCTGCAACGACGTTGGCCTTCCCGGGATGATACTGCAAGTTGACATCATAATCCACAAGAAGCTCCAGCCACCTCCTCTGACGCATGTTAAGATCCTTCTGGGTGAAAACATACTTCAGACTCTTGTGGTCGGTGAAAATCTTTACCCTATCTCCGTACAAGTAGTGCCTCCACAACTTAAGTGCAAACACTACTGCTGCCAGCTCCAAGTCATGGCTTGGGTAATTCCTCTCATGATCAAGAAGTTGTCGTGAAGCATAAGCTATTACCTTCCCATGCTGCATCAGAACACATCCCAAACCTCTGCCCGAAGCATCACAATATACTGAGAATCCTCCGGTTCCATCTGGAAGCGCGAGAATGGGAGCCGTCATCAAGCCTCGCTTCAACTTCTCGAATGAATCCTGACATTCTGCTGTCCAAGCAAACTGCACATCCTTGCGGGTCAATTGGGTCAAGGGCGCTGAGATCCGAGCAAAATCTGAAACAAACCGCCGGTAGTAGCCGGCCAATCCAAGAAAACTGCGAACTTCTGCAACGGTGCTGGGCACTGGCCATGACTCAATAGCCACGATCTTCTGGGGATCCACTTCTACTCCTCCTCTGGTGATGATGTGACCCAAGTACGAAATGCGATCGAGCCAGAACTCGTATTTACTAAACTTGGCATACAACTGATGCTCCCTGAGAATCTGAAGAACCACACGGAGATGCTGCTCATGCTCCGCCTTACTCCGGCTATAGACCAGGATGTCATCCAAAAACACAATCACGAACTGATCCAAATAAGGCATGAAGATACGATTCATGAGATCCATGAATACAGCCGGCGCATTGGTCGCTCCAAATGGCATTACTAGGAACTCCCAATGCCCATACCTCGATCTAAAAGCTGTCTTCGGGATGTCCTGCTCTCTGACTCTGATCTGATGATATCATGAACGCAAGTCGATCTTCGAGAATACTGCTGCCCCTTTGAGCTGATCAAATAAGTCATCTATCCTCGGAAGAGGGTATCTGTTCTTGATTGTCACTGAGTTCAAGGTACGATAATCAACACATAACCTAGACGTACCATCCTTCTTTTTCACAAGAAGCATTGGGGCTCCCCAAGGCGATCCACTAGCACGAATGAATCCCTTGGTTCGAAGTTCTTCAATCATCTTGTACAATATCTCCAACTTCGAAGGCGCCATCCTGTAGACTCTCTCTGACACTGGAGCTGTTCCGGGAATCAAGTCGACAGCGAACTCGATCTCCCGCTCTGGCGGCATACCTGGAAGCTCTTCTGGGAAAACATCTAGAAACTCTTCGACTATCCGGGGCAACTGCATTGCTGCTACCGCCATCCGCAACACTGGAGGAGAAGGCTCAACTGCGCCTCTGGAAAATGAAAACTCTGGCTCTCCTGGAATGCTAAAAATAGCCCTACCAATATGGCAGTCTATTCTAGCATACTGGTTTCTCAACCAATCCATCCCTAGGACCACATCATAATCGGCCATCGGGAACTCTATCAATCTAGCGGAAAATTCCTTACCGCTAACTACGATCTGACACGAGGAAAACACCCTATTGACTCCCACAAGTCCGTTACCAGTAAGTATATTGAGCCTTACTGATAATGACTCGGGCTTTAATCCTATCCGTGTCGTAAATCGTACAGACATAAAAGAATGTGATGCACCAGAATCAAATAAAGCTGAAGCTGGAAAGGAGTTGACGAGAATAGTACCTGCTACTACCTCTCCAGGTGCCAATCCTTCCTCTACGGTCATCACCATAGCCTGACCATGCCCTCGGGGTGCTGGTCCCCTCTGCTAAAATTCTCGCTGCCTATTCTGACTCAAGGATTGGGGCTGAGTATGCTGCTGGGGGTTCTGCAGATGGAATACCTGGGACTGAGGCGGCAAGGGTCTCGGCAATGGATACTGCTGCTGCTGGACCGGAGCTGGTCCTCTCACCGAAGAGCTAGAAAGGTTGGACGATGATGAACCACTCCTATTCAGGCAGGATCTAACCCTATGGTCTGCGGGTCTACAAGCCAGACACAATCCCTGTGCCCTGCGACACTCTGCTATCACATGTAAGGGCTTTCCGCAATGAGAACATCCCACTGCGGAAGACTGCTTCTGCTTCTGCTGCTGAGGGTACGTCGGGGCTGAATGCTGAACCGACGTTACTGAGGCCGCCTGTCTCGGAGCTCCAATAGTCAAAGCCCTGGCTGTCGGAGCTGGGGCTGAAGACTGATTCATCTGGCCGTGGGATCTCTTCCGACCTCCGGCCCTATCCACAATCCTCTGGGAGGTATACTCATGCCTCCTAGCTGCTCTCAAGACTGCATCAAAAGTCTGATGCTCAAACTGCTCAACTGCCAATAGAATCTCCAGGTGAAGCTCCTGCTGAAATCGCTGGGCTCTATCATACTCGGTTGCCACCAAGGTGGGAGCAAACCGACTGAGCCTCGAAAACTTGGCCGCATATCCATCGACCGTTCTGCCCATCTGCTTCAGATTGGTGAACCTCGTCTGTAGATCATACCGAGCTACAGCATCAAAATACTTTGTCTGGAATCTCTCTCTGAACACCGCCCAAGCAATGGGTGCTGCTAATCCAACGGCCTGAGCCGCCCACCAGCTGCGGGCAAGATCTAGTAACTGCAAGCGCACCACGGCTACCTTCTCGTTCTCTGGGGTCCTGGCTGCTTCTAGAATCACCTCTGTGTCCTGAAGCCAAGCATCTGCGGCGATAGCATCTTCACTACCGTCGAAGAAGGGAGGGTTCAAGCGCTTGAAGCTGTTGGCCGTGCTGTTACCCTGATGACCTCCTCTGGTCAGATCATCCGTCACTGTCTGGTGCAAGGCATCTCCACGACGATCTTGGGAAGCTATCAAGGTCCTGACGAGTCCTACCAAAGTACCATCATCAGGTTCGGCAGGCTGAACTGGCGGGACTGGTGGCTCTCCGCCAGAAGGCACGACTCTGGAGGCTACTCCGGAATGCTGGGCTTGATCCCCGGGTTGCTGCTGATCCACGGGAAGTACTCTGCCTTGCTGACCGGCAGGTCCAAGAACGATGCCGCTGAAGAAGACGACATGGGAAACAATAAGGAAGGACCAAGATAGATCAACGATACAAGCATATGATCAGGACAAAAATCCAGGAATTCAGAAGATACGAGCAGAGATCAAGGGCGAATACTGATTGAGACATCTATTCGGTAAACTCTCACATATCTTGATTCACAAGACCTGCATGGGCCACCACTTAAACCATGTCACGCCCCAGAACCAGAATACTGGAGAGCGGGGGCAGATATAGCCAGCTACGTATATGAAATGGAATCTATCTCGCTATACGGTCATGGCTGTCTAGATACATGAGAGTTTAACTACAAGCCAACAGTCTCTTAAGGTCATGAACAAGCCTAGTGTCTCAATCATAAGCAAGTAAGTAAATGTTACAAGATGTAGGATCACCAAATATACAATAGTAAGGCGTCCCAAATATTACATATTCAGTTGATCATGAAGCTAGTCGTTACAAAATGTTAAGACTAGCAAGAGTTTTAGTCGTACATGATCAACCCTAGGATCTGTCAATCATATTACAGCCCGTAGGCAGACAGTAAGTAAGTGCAATCGAGCTAAACAGGTGCTCGTCGGCTAAACGCCTCAAAAGAATATTTTTATAATAAAGTGGGAGGTCAAAAATAAACCCACTCGTTGCCCTGGTTACGTCTAGTCGCCACCATCGGGCTGGAAAGTCGGTAGATCCTCTGGAGCTGCTCCAAAATCTGGCCATACAAAACCAGCTGGATCAGACCCCAGAAAGAGCAAGTGCCACAAAGGAAGCTTCACTTAGGAACTAAAACCAGCAATTAGCACAGCAGATAATATTAATAGTAAAACTTGAGAAAATATAACATCACGAGGATATACGGTAAGATAACCATGGGACTATTCAGATAACCAGGTTATAATCCTTAAACCAAACAAGGACCGAGATTGTAACCCTTCATCTGAACCGAACTTGGTTCCTCCCATTTATCCGCAAGATAATATAAGAAAATCAGAACATGTGACAATCTTATACAGGATCAAGGCAAGACTAGACTGATTATTCCTCATTCAACAATCACGGCCAAGCAATAAATACGGCTTGATACTTTAACTAACTAGGGTTATCACAGGCCTAGTTACTAGCAAGATGCAGTGAGATTATTCCACAGCCACAAGCCCTGCAGACCATCCAGATTACCCAGGTCAAAAATTAGGGGTTGAATTCAGGTAGGTACATCGTCCAGGAAACGTATGTACCCTTAGGTAGCTTGAAGGGTGCAACACATGACAGTGTGCTGGAAATGTGCCCTACTCGACGGCAGGCTACAGATCCCAGGCGCGCCCAGGTAACGGGATTGCCTGTAGCTGGAAGATCTCTTTATGACTAATGTATTAATCTAGTTATTAGCATTAGTCCATTTCAGTAGGTACTCCTGACCGTGGTACTCAGGAGTCCCCTCCTAGACATGATGCAAGACAGGACTGGATTATTTGTACAAACACAATCGTCCACGGTGTCCGGGTTAATTATACAGGTCATGTCATGTCAGGTAGCCGTCGCAACAGCTTATCAAGATATATCATGCCAGGTTATCAGGTCAAGAGTACTGGTCAGGAGTGCGCCACGACGGGCCACTATCAGGTCATGTCATGTTCACTTGTCAGGAGTGCACCACGACGGGTAACTTTCGTGTTCAGGTACATGTGCAAGGCATCATAGTGCAAGCATTCAATCAGGAGACCCAAGTTATGCTGAAGTTACAGACATGAGTTATCAGTAAAATCAAATAATAAACATAGAATACAGTCAATAGAAAGCCATGCGGCTCAGGTACATGCGGCCAAGGAATATAAACCCATGAGGTCGGACTGATGTGGGTCCATGTGGCTCAGGGTCCATGCGGCTCACGGAGAAGGAGGCATATGCGGCTAGCGGGAAGAGTGGAGTATATACGGCTGAAGGGGGAAAGGTTCCTGCGGCTGAGAGCAAATGGGTTGCATGCGGTGTCACGCCCCAGAACCAGAATACTGGAGAGCGGGGGCAGACATAGCCAGCTACGTATATGAAATGGAATCCATCTCGCTATACGGTCACGACTGTCTAGATACATGAGGGTTTACTACAAGCCAACAGTCTCCTATGGTCATGAATAAGCCTAGTGTCTCAATCACAAGCAAGTAAATAGATGTTACAAGATGTATGATCATTAAATATACAATAATAAGACGTCCCAAATATTACATATTCAGCTGATCATGAAGCTAGTCGTTACAAAATGTTAGGACTAGCAAGAGTTTAGTCATACATGATCAACCCTAGGATCTGTCAATCATGTTACAGCCCGTAGGCAGACAATAAGTAAGTGCAATCGAGCTAAACAGGTGCTCGTCGGCTAAACACCTCAAAAGAATATTTTTACAATAGAGTGGGAGAGCCAAAAATAACCCACTCGTTGCCCTGGTTACGCCTGGTGTTCACCATCGGGCTGGAAAAGCGGTAGATCCTCTGGAGCTGCTCCGAAATCTGGCCATACAAAACCAGCTGGGTCAGATCCCAGAAAGAGCAAGTGCCACAAAGGAAGCTTCACTTAGGAACTAAAACCAACAATCAGCACAAGAGTATAAAATAAGGTAAAAAAACTGGAATTAAAGTAAATACATCAGGATGATATACGACGAGATAATCATGGAACTATTCAGATCACCAGGTTACAACCCGTAAACCAAACAAGGACCGGGGTTGTAACCCTTCGTCTGAACGGAACTTGGTTTCCCACCATTTATCGGCAAGATAATATAAAAAAATCAGGATATGTAACAGGATCAAGACAAGACTAGACTTGGTTAGACTCCATCCAATCATTTCACGGCCAAGCAAGAATTACGGCTTGATACTTTAACTAACTAGGGTTATTACAGGCCTAGTTACTAACAAGATGCAGTGAGATTACTCCACAGCCACAAGCCCTGCAGACCATCCAGGTTACCCGGGTTAAAAGATTAGAGTTGAATTCAGGTGGGTACATCGTCCAGGAAACGAATGTACCCTTAGGTAGCTTGAAGGGTGCAAAACATGACAGTGTGCTGAAAATGTGCCCTACTCGACGGCAGGCTACAGATCCTAAGGCGTGCCCAGGTAACGGGATTGCCTGTAGCTGGGAGATCTCTTCATGACTAATATTTTAATCTAGTTATTAGCCTTAGTCCATTTCAGTAGGTACTCCTGACCGTGGTACTCAGGAGTCCCCTCCTAGACATGATGCAAGACAAGACTGGTTTATTTGTACAAGCACAATCGCCCACGGTGTCCAGATTAATTATACAGGTCATATCATGTCAAGTAGCCGTCGCAACAGCTATTCAGAATAATCATGTCAGGTTTATTATATCAAGTGTACTAGTCAGAAGTGCACCACGACGGGCCACCATCATGTCATGTCAGGTTATTATGTCAGGAGTGCACCACTACGGGTCACTATCAGGTCATGCTCAATTATCAATTCCAAAATTATCAAATGAATTCATGATTTCAAGTTCTGGACAAAAGGCGTAAGGATATAAAATGGACGTCAAATATCTAATAAAATATCAATATTCAGGGCTATAGAAGAGCCATGCGGCTAAAGCATATGCGGTCATGAAAGGGTAGACTCATGCGGCCCAATTAGGAGAACGTATCCGAAAATAAAGTAAACTTAGATCTACAAGAATCTAGCCATGGAAAGTGAAAATGCCAAGTACTAAAGTGCTTTAGAATGTAGTAAGGAAGAGAATGAAGTAATAAAAATCAGAGTTCCTCCATGAAGCAAGTTGCACTTGCCTAGACCTCTCTCTTCTCTCTCTGGTAGATAAGGAAGTAATAGTAGAGAAGATGATAAATGAAGAGAGAGAAAGAAGAAGGGTTAATAAATGGTAGTGGTGGTGGTAGGTAGGGGTTCACCCCTTGGTTCATGATGAACCAAGAGCAATCCTAAACCGAACCAAGCCAACCCAAACCAAGAATAAACCAAGCCCAGGGAGGAAATACTAAACTAGGAATTAAGCAATACAAGATAAAATACGTACACGTATTCCAGAAATACGTAATACGAACCACAAGCATTACAACTCTACCCACCTTAAAAAAATTCCGTCCTCGGAATTTAATTAAGAGGCTAGAGAGACAGAATAAGTTACACTAATCACAGGCAAGCTATACTAAACAATCAATCAAGCAATCAATCATGCAAGCAAGGAATCGAAGGCATGAGGCATAAGAAGGACATTATACCTCACGAGTCAAACAAGTCGGGATATCGCGATCGGATATCATCCTCACGCTCCCACGTTGACTCACCCAAAGAGTGATGACCCCAAGCAACTCGGACTAACTTGATAGTCTTGTTCTTGAGGATCTTCTCTCTCCGGTCCAATATAGACACGGGCCTCTCCTCATACGAAAGGTTGGTACCAACAACCAATTCTGAATGATCCAGGATGTGGCTCGGGTCCGGGATATACCGTCGTAATTGGGATATATAGAACACGTCATGCACCTCGCTTAGCGACGGCGGAAGAGCGAGACGATAGGATACATCTCCTACTCGCTCCAGAATGTCGAACGGCCCTATATACCTAGGACTAAGCTTGCCCCGTACGCCAAAACGAATGACGCCACGGTTAGGCAAAATCCTTAGGAATACATGGTCACCGACAGAAAACTCGAGAGGGCGCCGATGAGAATCGGCCCAATGGCGCTGGCGATCTTGGGCAACTCGAAGATGATCCCTGACTCTTCTAACCACTTCAACTGTCTGGGCAATCATTTTTGGATCGAGCATCTGCCTCTCTCCAACATCATCCCAGGCCAGTGGGGATCTGCACTTCCTGCCATACAGTGCCTCGAACGGTGCCATCTGGATGCTGGCCTGGAAACTGTTATTGTATGAAAACTCTACCAGGTGCAGGTGATCTTTCCACGAACCACCGAAGTCAAGTGTACAGGACCGTAACATGTCTTCAAGAGTCTGGATTGTGCGCTCCGACTGACCATCTGTCTGCGGGTGATATGCTGAGCTGAACTGGAGGCGAGTTCCCAAACTCTCTTGCAAGTTACGTCAAAAGTGCGACGTGAATCTTGAATCTCTGTCCGAGGTGATGCTGACTGGCACTCCATGCAATCTGACGATCTGCCTAAGATACATCTCCGCTAGCTGAGCTGTCGATTGACCAACTTTGAACGGGAGGAAGTGAGCTGCCTTCGTGAGCCGGTCAACTATAATCCAGATAGCATCTCTACCAGCTGGAGATCTAGGTAATTCGGTCACAAAATCCATGGTCACATGCTCCCATTTCCATTCTGGAATGGGCAAGGGCTGAAGAAGTCCAGCGGGCCTATGATGTTCAGCTTTAACTTGTTGGCAAACCAAACACCGAAAGACAAATCGAGCTATCTCCCGCTTCATGCCATTCCACCAGAAGTGCTGACGGATATCACGGTACATCTTAGTACTGCCAGGATGGATGGAATACTGAGAACTGTGAGCCTCTGACATGATCTCCCGTCTGATATCTCCACTAGGTACACAAAGACGATTACCATGTCGAAGTGTACCATCCTCATGGATACATAACTCTGGTCTTCGTCCTGCCTCACACTCTGTTCTGAGTCGCTGAAGCTTGGAATCTGCCGACTGCGCCATCCGGATCCTCTCGACGATAGTGGACTGAACTTGCATGCTGGCCATCAATGCCACACTGGAAGGGAGAACAACTTCTATACCCATCTTCCGAAGATCGGCTAACAGCTCTAGTTGTACTGTTAGGAAATAAGCTCCGGCTCTCCTGCTCAATGCATCTGCAACAACATTGGCCTTCCCAGGATGATACTGCAAGTTGACATCATAATCCACAAGAAGCTCCAGCCACCTCCTCTGACGCATGTTAAGATCTTTCTGGGTGAAAATATACTTCAGGCTCTTGTGATCGGCGAAAATCTCCACCCTATCTCCATACAAATAGTGCCTCCATAACTTAAGTGCAAACACTACTGCTGCCAGCTCCAAGTCATGGGTTGGGTAATTCCTCTCAGGATCACGAAGTTGTCGTAACGTATAAGCTATTACCTTCCCATGTTGCATCAGAACACATCCTAAACCTCTGCCTGAAGCATCACAGTACACTGAGAATCCTCCGGTCCCATCTGGAAGCGTGAGAATAGGAGCTGTTATCAGGCCTCGCTTTAACTTCTCAAATGATTCTTGACACTCTGCTGTCTAAGCAAACTGTACATCCTTGCGGATCAACTGGGTTAATGGTACCGAAATCCGAGCAAAATCTGAAACAAACCGCCGGTAGTAGCCGGCCAATCCAAGAAAACTGTAAACTTCTGCAACTGTGCTGGGCACTGGCCATGACTCAATAGCTACAATCTTCTGGGGATCTACTTCTACTCTTCCTCTGGTGAAGATATGACCCAAGTACGAAATGCGATCGAGCCAGAACTCGCATTTACTGAACTTGGCATACAACTGGTGCTCCCTGAGAATCTGAAGAACAACTCTGAGTTGCTGCTCATGCTCCGCCTCACTCTTGCTTAGACCAAGATGTCATCCAAGAACACAATCACAAACTGATCCAAGTAAGGCATGAAAATGCGATTCATGAGGTCCATGAATACTGCCGGTGCATTGGTTGCTCCAAAAGGCATAACAAGGAACTCCCAATGCCCGTATCTCGATCTAAAAGCTGTCTTCGGGATGTCCTGCTCTCTGACTCTGATCTGATGATATCCTGAGCGCAAGTCGATCTTCGAGAATACTGATGCCCCTTTGAGCTGATCAAACAAGTCATCTATCCTTGGGAGAGGGTATCTGTTCTTGATTGTCACTGAGTTCAAGGTACGATAATCAACACATAACCTGGACGTACCATCCTTCTTTTTTACAAGAAGCATCGGGGCTCTCCAAGGCGATCCACTAGCACGAATGAATCCCTTGGTTCGAAGTTCTTCAATCATCTTGTACAAGATCTCCAACTCTGAAGGCGCCATCCTGTAGACTCTCTCTGATACTGGGGCTGTTCCGAGAATAAAGTCTATAGTGAACTCGATCTCCCGCTCCGGAGGCATACCTGGAAGCTCTTCTGGGAAAACAACTGGAAACTCATCTACTATCCTGGGCAACTGAACTGCTGCTACTGCCATCCGCAATACCGGAGGAGAAGGCTCAACCTCACCTCGAGAGAAAGAAAACTCCGGCTCTCCTGGAATGCTAAAAACAACCCTACCAATATGGCAGTCTATTCTAGCATACTGGTTCCTCAACCAATCCATCCCTAGGACCACATCATAATCGGCCATCGGGAACTCTATCAATCTAGCAGAGAATTCTCTACCGCTAACTACGATCCGACACGAGAAAAACACTCTATCTACTCCCACAAGTCCGTTACCAGTAAGTATATTAAGCCTTACTGATAATGACTCGGGCTCCAATCCTACCCGTGTCGCGAATCGTGCAGACATAAAAGAATGCGATGCACCAGAATCAAATAAAGCTGAAGCTGGAAAGGAGTTGACGAGAATAGTACCTGCCACTACCTCTCCTGGTGCCAATCCTTCCTCCACGGTCATCACCATAGCCTGACCGTGCCCTCGGGGTGCTGGTCCCCTCTGCTGAAATCCTCGCTGCCTGCTCTGACTCTAGGCTTGGACTTGTGCATACTGCTGGGGGTTCTGCTGCTGGAACATCTGGGACTGAGGCGGCAAGGGCCTCGACAATGGATACTGCTGCTGCGGGACCAGAGCTGGTCCTCTCACCGAAGAGCTAGAAAGGTTGGATGATGATGAGCCACCCCTATTCGGGCAAGATCCAACCCTATGGTCTGCTGCTCCACAAGCCAGACATAATCCCTGTGCCCTGCGACACTCTGCCACCACATGGCCTGGCTTACCACAATGAGAACATCCCACTGCGGAAGACTGCTTCTGCTTCTGCTGCTGCTGAGGGTACGTCGGGGTTGAATACTGGACCGACATTACTGAGGCTGCTCGCCTCGGAGCTCCAATAGTCAAAGCCCTGGCTGTCGGGGCTGGGGCTGAAGACTGATTCATCTGGCCGTGGGATCTCTTCCGACCTCCGGCCCTATCCACAATCCTCTGGAAGGTATACTCATGCCTCCGGGCTGCTCTCAAGACTGCATCAAAAGTTTGATGCTCAAACTGCACAACTGCCAATAGAATCTCCAAGTGAAGCCCCTGCTGAAATCGCTGGGCTCTATCATACTCGGTTGCCACCAAGGTGGGAGCAAACCGACTGAGTCTCGAAAACTCAGCCGCATATCCGTCGACCGTTCTGCCTCCTTGCTTCAGATTGGTAAACCTCGTCTGTAGATCGTACCGAGCTACAGCATCAAAATACTTGGTCTGAAATCTTTTCCTGAATACCACCCAAGCAATGGGTGCCACTAATCCAACGGCCTGAGCTGCCCACCAGCTGCGGGCAAGATCTAGCAACTGCAGGCGCTCCACGGCTACCTTCTCATTCTCTGGGGTCCTGGCTGCTTCTAGAATCACCTCTGTGTCCTGAAGCCAAGCATCTGTGGCGATCGCATCTTCACTACCGTCGAAGAAGGGAGGGTTCAAGCGCTTGAAGCTGTTGGTCGCGCTGTTACCCTGATGACCTCCTCTGGTCAAAGCATCCGTCACGACCTGGTGCAAGGCATCTCTACGCCGGTCTTGGAAGCTATCAAGGTCCTGACGAGTCCTATGCCGTCATCAGGCTCGGCAGGCTGAACTGGCTGGACTGGTGGTTCTCCGCCAGAAGGCACGACTCTGGAGGCTACTCCTGAATGCTGGGCTTGATCTCCAGGTTGCTGCTGGTCCGCGGGAGGTGCTCCGCCTTGCTGATCGGTAGGACCACGAACAATGCCGCTGAAGAAGACGACAAGGGGAAACAATAAGGAAGGACCAGGACAGATCAACGAGACAAGCACATGATCAGGACAAGAATCCAGGGATTCAGATGATACGAACAGAGATCAAGGGCGAATATTGATTGAGACATCTATTCGGTAAACCCTCACATATCTTGATTTACAAGACCTGCATGGGCCACCACTTAAACCATGTCACGCCCTAGAACCAGAATACTGGAGAGCGGGGGCAGACATAGCCAGCTACGTATATGAAATAGAATCCATCTCGCTATACGGTCACGACTGTCTAGATACATGAGGGTTTACTACAAGCCAACAGTCTCCTATGGTCATGAACAAGCCTAGTGTCTCATTCACAAGCAAGTAAATAGATGTTACAAGATATATGATCATTAAATATACAATAATAAGGCGTCCCAAATATTACATATTCAGCTGATCATCAAGCTAGTCGTTACAAAATGTTAGGACTAGCAAGAGTTTAGTCATACATGATCAACCCTAGGATCTGTCAATCATGTTACAGCCCGTAGGCAGACAATAAGTAAGTACAATCGAGCTAAACAGGTGCTCGTCGGCTAAACACCTCAAAAGAATATTTTTACAATAGAGTGGGAGAGCCAAAAATAACCCACTCGTTGCCCTGGTTACGCCTGGTGTTCACCATCGAGCTGGAAAAGCGGTAGATCCTCTGGAGCTGCTCCGAAATCTGGCCATACAAAACCAGCTGGATCAGATCCCAGAAAGAGCAAGTGCCACAAAGGAAGCTTCACTTAGGAACTAAAACCAGCAATCAGCACAAGAGTATAAAATAAGGTAAAAAAACTGGAATTAAAGTAAATACATCAGGATGATATACGACGAGATAACCATGGAACTATTCAGATCACCAGGTTACAACCCGTAAACCAAACAAGGACCGGGGTTGTAACCCTTCGTCTGAACGGAACTTGGTTTCCCACCATTTATCGGCAAGATAATATAAAAAAATCAGGATATGTAACAGGATCAAGACAAGACTAGACTTGGTTAGACTCCATCCAATCATTTCACGGCCAAGCAAGAATTACGGCTTGATACTTTAACTAACTAGAGTTATCACAGGCCTAGTTACTAACAAGATGCAGTGAGATTACTCCACAGCCACAAGCCCTGCAGACCATCCAGGTTACCCGGGTTAAAAGATAAGAGTTGAATTCAGGTGGGTACATCGTCCAGGAAACGAATGTACCCTTAGATAGCTTGAAGGGTGCAACACATGATAGTGTGCTGGAAATGTGTCCTACTCGACGGCAGGCTACAGATCCCAAGACGTACCCAGGTAACGGGATTGCCTGTAGCTGGGAGATCTCTTCATGACTAATATTTTAATCTAGTTATTAGCCTTAGTCCGTTTCAGTAGGTACTCCTGACCGTGGTACTCAGGAGTCCCCTCCTAGACATGATGCAAGACAAGACTGGTTTATTTGTACAAGCACAATCGTCCACGGTGTCCAGATTAATTATACAGGTCATATCATGTCAAGTAGCCGTCGCAACAGCTATTCAGGATAATCATGTCAGGTTTATTATATCAAGTGTACTAGTCAGGAGTGCGCCACGACGGGCCACCATCATGTCATGTCAGGTTATTATGTCAGGAGTGCACCACTACGGGTCACTATCAGGTCATGCTCAATTATCAATTCCAAAATTATCAAATAAATTCATGATTTCAAGTTCAGGACAAAAGGCGTAAGGATATAAAATGGACGTCAAATATCTAATAAATATCAATATTCAGGGCTATAGAAGAGCCATGCGGCTAAAGCATATGCGGTCATGAAAGGGTAGACTCATACGACCCAATTAGGAGAACGTATACGGCCAGGGTCACTGGGTCCCATGCGGCCAAGACAAGGGGGCGCATGCGGCTGGAAGGATGTTCATGGCCCCATGCGGCTGAGATCAATCGAATCCCTACAGCGTAGGATTCAAAACCCATACGGCTGGGATAAATTGGACCCATGCGGCCCGATTAATTGAGTCCATGCGGCTCAGGTCAATCGAGTCCATGCGGCTCAATCAATCAAGTCCATGCGGCTCAATCAATCGAGTCCATGCGGCTCAGGTCAATCGAGTCCATGCGGCTCAATCAATCGAGTCCATGCGGCTCAGGTAGGGGCGGAACTTATGCGGAAGCGGGGTCACGCGCCTATACGGCTGCGCCTCAAGTGGGGGCGGCTCATGTAGCATTTGGGTTCCAAAAATTTATTTTCTATTTTGGAGATTTTTTTTTATTTTTATTTTAGTTAGAAACAATTATTTACTAGGATGTCGATTTGGAATCGTAAGATTTTGCCTAAGCCTATAGGTTAGATATAAGGAAATTAGGTCATATATGGTCTCCAGGGTCCCCAGGCAGCCTCTAGAGTATTATTTTACCATTTTAGAATTTCCAGGATTTATTGGAGATTTTTAGATAATTTTTATATATTATTTTATTATTTTCTTATGCTTCTAGGATTTTCTGTGAGAGCACCCGAGGGTATTTTTTAGGCCAAGTAATTTATTTGGGCTCTAGAACCCCTAAAATATTTTCTATATTTTTCTAGGAATTTTTAGAAATTTTCTGGGATTTATTTAGGATTTTTAGGATTTTTTATTGATTTTTATTTAATTTTCTGTAATTTAAAACCTATTTTCTAAAATATATTACACAGTCAGCCGGGGGGACCCACCCGTCAGCCGCTGAAGCGGAGAGGGCGGGCCCACGTGGCGGTGTAAGGGGGTGCAGGGCTCGGTCTCCGAGCCGTCCTCGGAATACTAATTCGAGCCGTGCTCGAAGCCGAGCCGAGCCCAGTTTGTGGTGACCGTAGGATCCTGGCGGCGGGCGCACCAGATCGCGCCACGTGGCTCTCAGACACCGCCTCAAGCCGCAGCCGCTCCTCTCTCTCTATATATATATATTAGTTTATTAGGTTTCCAAAACCCTATTTTATTCAGTAGCTTTTAGTGGGAGAGTTTGATTGGGATCTTCGACTTCGCGGAGCGATTGCCGTTGATCTAGACATCCTTTTTGCGCGCCGTTTTTTTTGTTGGAAGTGTATTGAGGTTAGGTTTCGGATTATATAATTTATTTTCTGGTATTTTGTCCTCGAATTTCTGAATAATTATTTGAGTGTCGGTTGTCCAAAAATTTACACGTCGTACGGTTTTCGAGATTCCGAGCGATCCCGAACTCCGTTTCGTGATCCGTTTAAAGTTTTAGAAAGCTGACACCGAGCCCTAAAAATATAATTTTTCCAGAAATTCAGAGTTTCATCTAGTATTTTATTTTATTCATAGAAGTCAGATTTGGTCAACGGTTCATCGATTTGGTCATGGTTAGCCATAATGGCGATAACTTTTGACCAAATCGTGATTTTGCGGCACGGTCGATTCCGGTGCACTCATGGCGCTGAAATCTATTATGTCGCACACTCAAACTTGAATTCATAATGTTTGACTAGTAAGTCAACAGTATGTCTCGGTTTGCGTGCCACGAGTCCCGATTTTGGAACCGTGTATTTCCTTAGCCAAATTTTTGTGTGTAGATTGTTATTTCAGAATTAAATAGGTTAAAATAGGATTTTAGATGATTTATTCCAGAATTAGAATAGTATTAATTGACTTAAACCATTAGCCACTTTCTAGGATTTTTAGAGTGGGAATCGTTGATCTAACTTGTGGTTTTTATGTGACGGGGTAGATCGGACTACGACGTCTTGACTTGTGACTTTATCATCTATCGGAGCAGGCAAGTATCACTATGACCTATGTTTCCTTTATTTTATGCTGCATGTATCTTCGTGTCGTCTTTTCACTATTACTTCCTTTTGGTTCATGATTGTCATTGCTCATGATTAATATTGTGCACGAGAGTTAGAATCGTTAGGATATATACATATTCATCTTTTACTCATTGTTTTCTATTGTTTACAGTTTATCGTATTGCTAATGTTTATCATAGTGGACATGTATTGTGAGTGAGTCGGGCGGAGGAATACAACAAGTAAGCATGTGGTCAACGAATTGAATACAGACCCCCTATACATTGATTGCATAATATCAGTCATGCATCACACGTATGACTGACGGATATCCCAAGCCGTCTACATGCTGAAAGTTGGTATTCTAAAACACACAGTACACGTGACTTTATTATTGTTGCCATGTCGTCTATTGTTCTTCTTTCGTCAAGTTTACCTTCTTATTGTCATCATATCTTAGTGGTATGTCAAAGTCTACCTTCATATTGTTATCACGTCTCAAAGGTACTTTCTTATCATACAATGTCTTGCCTATACTTATCTTCAGTTAAATTTTGTTATCTTTCCTTCATGCTTGTATACTATATTGTGTAATGTAGTGTTATGGTGATCTTGCTCCAATCCTGACTGGATAACTATTTTTCAGCTTTAGACGAAGAGATTTGCCCCGAGGTCTACGGTGAGTATGTTGGAGACACTGATGTCACTGGCGTACCCGGTTCCAGCACTGATGCGAATTAGCATATTTTTTTCCTTATGGATTCGCATTAGTTAGTAGTTATAGTTATGGAGTTTAGTTGTCTATTTTATTTTCTGCTATCCGGGTTTGTTCCCGAGACTTTCTGAGTTGTGGTAGATTTTTCATATTTATTATTGAGACTATTGGATATTTAGTGATTTTTGCTGGCTTAGTTGTGGATGATGTATATGCGTGTTGTGCTTGTTGTGGACCATTGTTATCATAGACAGCGTACTACCGCCGATGCTGCGGCGTAGGCTGGACTTGGCCACGTACTCGTATCCCAAAATTGGGAGCGGGTCGTGACAGCTCATGCGGCTCGAAGATCAGGGCCTATGCGGTCCGCAAGTGCTAGAGTTCATGAGGCTCAAGGAGATGGGCACATATGCGACCGATGGAGAATGGGCCCATGCGGCTCAGGAAGGGAGATCCAGCCTATGCGGCTGAGAGTCTCATGCGGCCGAATCACTTGCCGCATGAATTGTCATGCGGTCAAGTCAAGTCAAAGCACAGTTCATCTTCTCCAAATTTTTGAGAGGAAGAACACCATGAGAGCCAAGTTCTCAAGCTCCATAACTCCATCATCCGGAGCCCAAATTCGAACTTTCATAGGTCAAAATGGGGTAGAACGAGATTCTCTACAACATGGAACCCTCAAAACTCAGAAATAACAAGATTAAATAGATCAAAACCTAAGAAATCCGAAAATAAAGTAAACTTAGATCTACAAGAATCTAGCCATGGAAAGTGAAAATGCCAAGTACTAAAGTGCTTTAGAATGTAGTAAGGAAGAGAATGAAGTAATAAAAATCAGAGTTCCTCCATGAAGCAAGTTGCACTTGCCTAGACCTCTCTCTTCTCTCTCTGGTAGGTAAGGAAGTAATGGTGGAGAAGATGATAAATGAAGAGAGAGAAAGGAGAAGGGTTAATAAATGGTAGTGGTGGTGGTAGGTAGGGGTTCACCCCTTGGTTCATGATGAACCAAGAGCAATCCTAAATCGAACCAAGCCAACCCAAACCAAGAATAAACCAAGCCCAGGGAGGAAATGCTAAACTAGGAATTAAGCAATACAAGATAAAATACGTACACGTATTCCAGAAATACGTAATACGAACCACAGGCATTACATGCGGCTCAAGAAGTTGAGCCTCATGCGGCAAGCGGGAAGCAGGTCTATGCGACTAGCGGGACCATAAGGCACATGCGGCTCAGGGAAGAAGTTTTCATGCGGCCAGCCGGAAGCAAGGCCTATACGGCTCAAGAAGAGCAGAGTACTATGCGGCCAAGGTCGAGCGAGTTCCATGCGGCTCTCAGAGAGTGGGTCCATATGCGGCTAGCGGAATAAGAGTCTCATGCGGCTGATGAAAATAAATCCATGCGACCCGGAATGAGACTCAGCCTATGCGGCCAAGAGAGGAAGTAGGCTTATGCGGGCAGAAGTTCTTCCAGACATGCGGCTGGCAGAACATTTGCCGTATGAAATATTCATGCAGTCAAGTCTGAGCACAGTTCGTCTTCTCCAAATTTTGAGAAGAAGAACACCATGGGAGCCAAGTTCTCAAGCTCCATAACTCCATCATCCGGAGCCCAAATCTGAGCTTCCATAGGTCAAAATGGGGCAGAACGAAATGCTCTACAACATAGAACCATCAAAACTCGGAAATAACAAGATTAAATAGATCAAAATCTAAGAAATCCTAAAATAAAATAAACTTAGATCTACAAGAATCTAGCCATGGAAAGTGGAAATGCCAAGTATTAAAGAAAGTTAAAATGCTATAAGGAAGAGAATAAAACAATAAAATTGAAGTTCCTCCATGAAACAAGTTGTACTTGCCTAGACCCCTCTCTCTGGTAGGTGAAGAAGTAATGGAGAAAAGAAAAAGAGTAATGAAGAGAGAGAAGGAAGTGGGGGTTAATAAATGGTAGTGGTGGTGGTAGGTAGGGGGTTCACCCTTGGTTCATAATGAACCAAGCAAACCGAGCCAAGCCGAACCAACCCAGGAATAAACTAAGCCATGAAGAAAACTAAGCAAGAAATCATGCAATACAAGATAAAATACGTACACGTATTCTAAAATACGTAATACGAACCACAGGCATTACAACGAGCACGACCGTGGTAAGAAATAGAATAAATCGCTATATTTTTACTGTATGCTTTATTACTTCAAAGTTGGCTATCGATATCAACTGAATTCATTTAGTTCTAAATAGAAAGACAACTCTAAAGTATGCCTACCTTAACAATCAGAGTCGGTTTAGACGAGTGGGTTCGTCTCGTCCACTTAGCAAGTGTGCTAATTTCCTCCCCTAATTTCCCTAGGTACGATGTGCGCTCTAAACTGAACCTGAAGTGTGGAGAGGCATTTTGAAGCTCTTCTTAGGCTGAAGTATTTTGAAGCCAATTCAATCGAAGGCTTATGTATAAAGGGGTGAATGTATGAAACGGTAAGTATTAGTTCAGGCAGCTTGTCGAGTATGTTTTCTTTTGTTTTCAATCAATGTAGCCGCAACGGCATCCAATGTAATTATGACTTGTAAAGTTTGATGTAAAAAAAATATTTCTATCTTCCTATACTGCGTCTCAATTTGATGTGATTTGTAAAGTTTCAATTTGGCGTTTCAATATAAAATCAACGTAACGTTCTTACCTTGTACGAGTGTAATTCCAGACTCGTACGACATCACTCCTTAGCGAGGACGATTGATTCGACAAAATAACGCCGGGGACGAACGATTTGTCGACTCGGGGCGTGACAATTCGTCTTATGTATATTCTAGACATAGCAAGTACTCATACTCAAAAGTGAGAGCATGTCGTGACATGATGAGAGGTCCAAACTGGAGGCAAAGACGAGGTAGTACATCTTTGTCATATATGGTCGGGGCGAGTTCCACTACAGGTTCTATGTTTTAGAAGGATAAAGGTATTTAAAAGTTATGATGTTGTGTTCATTGAGCACCCATCGTTGGATGACTTTTGGGAGTCCAAGATACATTATAAGGATGAAGAATTGCCTGAGATCGAGCCATTTTTCCTATCACCGTTGATTTGCCAGACTAAGGACCCAGTACATGATGATGCTCTTAATGTCCATGGCAACATAGGTTCCCACGAGGAGTGTCACGCTCTGACCCAGAATCACCCGAATCATCGTCCTCGTAGGGGGCGTGATGCCGCACGAGCCTGGAGTTGCGCTCGTGCAAGGCAAGATGACAAGTTCTCAATTGGTTATCTTTTGATTCGATATTAACAACGATAGAAAAACAGAGTATACGAAACAATTCTTTTTATTGATATTCGAAACTGAGATTACAAAGGCTTTCGATAGCCTAACAATATATATGCCAGATTGGCTACAACACTCAGGTTCTCTTTTGCTCACAAAGGATTTCACCGTTCCATACACCATGCCTTCTATATCTCGGCCGCATCAATCCAGTTGCGTAGTCCGAGCGTCAATACGATCGCACGCTTCAATGCGCTTCGGCATTCCAAGCCTCAACACATTCAAGCAATGCTTCGCCGCAAGCAATCCATTCCCTGTACCCTGCATGAAGCTGGTGGAGGATCAGTACGTTCGTCCTCGCATGTACTGAAGCAAAGATCTTCTTTCCAACCGATATTTAGTATTTACGTTGAATCATGCAACTTAGCTTATGATCTTGCTATGTTCTCCTTAGGGTCAATTTTATGGCATCTTTAAAAGCGTAAAGCATGTTATCATAGCAGCATGTTATCGAATTGAATAGGCAAGCAAGCAAGTAATCTCGTGCTTGATTCGTGGCGCGACTTCTTACCAAGTCGACGCACTCGCCCTTGCGTCCCTTGCACTGACGCAAGATGAATACGCCCCATTCCTTCTCTGTCATGTTATATATGCATCTCTAAGCAGGATCTATATGCGGGACGCATATGCGCCTACGCTTTCAATCCATCCTTCCTTAGCTATATGAAGGCCGTTGGCGTATCCGCACCGGAATGGACTAAAGGAGTTCTTACTTTCTTTTCTCTCCTTCTTTTCTCAATATTTGTCGGGCTGCCCGACGTTTAACGGGTTGGGTCCCTGTCCCAAACAACCGAAACGTTCTCGATGTATACCATCATTTGTGACTTTTCCCATTAATAGCGAGAGCTACTCGACTTAAAGATGTGCGCCTACAAAGATTATTCGAATCCCTCCTAGGCCAAGCGGTTCCGAGGCGCATCCGGTATTTAACCATTTGGGGGATACACTCGTGCACGAGTCATTATCACATTAATCTCGAGTACATCCCAATCGACCATGCAATGCCCTTATTATTCAAGCAGTTAAATTCAAACAACCAAACATAGTCTTAGTCCGAGACTCAGACTTTATCATCTCATATTTCTTCCGTTAACTTTCTGTGTTTTTACGCTTCTTACTTCGTTTCAATGATTCAATGGCATCATGCCTCAACTCAATGCTCGTCAACTGAACGACCCGAAGGTCTCGAACATCTTTCGAGACATTATGTCATATCCGACAGTTCCGCCATATTCATGCCACAACTGTATTCTTTCGCAACGAAGCCATCTTTTATTATCCCGTGCACGTAGGCACGTTTCGACCGTATCCCCATGTTCTATAACTTAGTGTTCAATGTTCGAGGCTTGCACGCTAGGGCGCTCGTCTATTGTCTTTCAATGTTCTAGCCTTTCTAACTCGTGCACGAAGGCACGGTATGGTTCGTGCACTAAGGTACTCGTCGAGTACAGTTATCCCATGTTCTTACGGCTTGCGCACCGAGGCGCTCGCCTTTGCGATATCTAATGTTCCATAGCGGCTCGTGCATTTGATGTACGTTTTATTTCAATTGTTCTAACTTAGTGTTCGACTCACACTATGATTTATCTCCGATCGGACCACGCCCGTGGCGTTGATAGGTTAACTTAGCATACAATGATATATTTGACTTATCGAATGAAGGAGTAAAAAGTAGTCAATCCTCCCACCTTGAGTCGATATGCCTTCGTCGTTTTGCCGAGACGATGCGGCTCGATTTCATAACTTTGTTGCACGGCCACTCTCCTGACTTAGCCACTCGAGCACTTCGTGCTTCATTGAATTATATGTCCGATTTGTCTTAGCGTGTCCAAGTCTCAGCCCGTCGCAAGGCGACGATTTGATTTCGCGGACCCCTTACTAAATATGGCAAAAGATCGACCTCTAATATTTTTGCGTTGACGTATCACCTGCACACGAAAACAACTAAAATCAATACTTCATCGTTTTGGACTTGCACCTTGGTCGATTCGATTTCTTAGAATCTTCGAGCCGATTCAACGCACTCATCCTTCGGGGTAACGCGGCGCTTCGCATCGATCCAACTCGATGCATTCTTTGGGACAAGGCAACTCTTTGTATCAACTTAGTTTGATGCGTTGCTCGGGACAACGTTACTCTCGTATCGATTCGCATTGATAAATTTTATTCGGTCAACGCGACTCGTTAAATCAACGCTTCAGCGTAATGCACCGTGCGGAGCGGGGCATTACAGAATATACCACTCAAAACAAGGTTCGTCCTCGAACCAACACTCTGACTAAGTGTTTTATAGATCATTTCACGATCTCGTTCCACCAACGTTGTTCAGTTTCACACTATCTCGTAAGATTTTCATTAACATTTCAAAGTCATCCCTGCAACTCGATTTGAATTTGTTACAACTCGATTTGGATCCGTACCTATATTCAAGGCATTTCGAAGATATATGTATTTCGACTAAGCCCAGTCGTAGCAAATTGGAACAAAGCTGACAGGTAAATTTTAATCCTATGCTTGCCATCTCGTACTCTCGATCGGACTTATCCTTAGCATAAGTTCTCGTAATTCTATTGTATATGCATATTGATACACATGCGATCATCCAACAAAAGTCAAGGCACAGGATGCGAATCAAAATCGCATTTCTCATTTCGTATGTTTCATCAGAACTATCAATTCTATGCGTCGCATCGAGCCATCGTGCATCCGATCCTAACGATCCTCCGCAACGCCTTGCGTTCGAAGTCGCCACTCAACTAATTCCGAAGTCTGGCTATGCAACTTATCTCGATACGATTTCTTTATCAACATTCGGGACTACATCCGCTAGGTGACTTACCTAGCACCGTGCTTAACTTCTTCCGATACAACTTTAAATTGACATTGCACAAAGGCCACAGTCTATTCAATACAAAAGTTTACATCAAGGCGATGGTGCTCAAGACAACGATCGCCTTGACACAAAGATCTTTACGATATGCCTTACGTTCGATTCCTATCGAGTAGGAAATTTACTAGCCAAATTCCCAACTTACCCGTTTTGCAACATCGAATATAAGTTCGATTCACGCAAGCTAAATTATAAGGTGAATTCAAATCTAATGACATGACTCGTAAGTCATTCCCTTATCGTTCTCTCTCGTGTATAGCACGATTCTCGCACTCGCCTATCCGAATCACCAAGTTCGTTGGTGAATTTCAAGTTCGATCGTCGACCAACATAACCATTCAAGTATTCATCCGACGAATACTCAAAAATCTAACTATATCATTCTCAATCGAAAGCTGTTCCAATAATTCTCGATCGCCTAGACTTATCGTCAACATGCACCGTGTTATATTTGTTATCGGTGTAATCTCATATGCGATATCGCATGGGTCATCTTACGGTCTGCAGCATTCAATTTGATTTGGCGGTCAAGTCTTCTAAGGTCAGCTGCATCGAAGCTACGCTCGATAATTGTGGATCATTAACGAATGATAGTTTACTACGAACCATGCTATATCTTATTTCGGAGCCAAATCACGTTCCGACGATTCTACGCGACTACCCAATTTTTGTACACAACCATTTCTATCGGCGCAACTGATGCGCAACTATCCTCCGAGTCAAGTCATGCACTACCGTCGATGATTTCACAATTTATGAAATATCTACTCGTATCGAGTTCGAGTCTATCTTATTCGCGGGTCGACACACGAGATGCTATATGTATTGAACAATCGTCGATGACTTATAGTCTCGTCTTGATAAATCATGAAGTTCATGATCAACCAGTTCGTTTCATTCTCGTATTGTTATTTACTAAACTTTGAGCGCGAGGCGCACTCCATTTTGAATTCCCACATCGTGCTTACGTTTTCTTACGCATCGATCTCGATACGTTGTATCAATTTCGATAGCGTAAGGGTCAACTTTGATTCTGTTTCAACGTTGATAACTTGTATTGCATACTTCAAATTTCTCTACAAATATTTTCGTACGTCTCGAATCGTTTCTCAATTTGTTGTATTTCGCTATGCCTTGATCGCGTAACCGAGTTATCGATTATCCAACTTCGAACCCTCGAGTTATACGATCACGCCCTCTAAGTTTTGCGTGTTTTTCAATCGTACTCGAATGAGTGTCGCCGTAACGTAACCAACTATTTCTTAGGCACGATTACTCGCATCAACCAACTCTTCATCGAAGTCGTACATCGTGTGATCCGATTATGATTCGCATCGCCTAACATTTCTATCGAGATCGCAAGTCGTGCGATTCGATTCGTCTCGCCCAACATTTCTATCAACATCGCAAGTCGTGCGACTCATTTATATGCTCGAGTTTTTCCTTTCTCGTCGGTCCGATTTTTGCTTCAAGGAACAATCGTTCCGTTAGTCTCGGTCGTCCGACCGACTTATAAATTCTGTCCGACGTATCATTCATTGATACGAGTCTCGCCTTATCGTCCCAACCGATTTTCAAAGAACACTTGCATCAACATACCGTCATACAAATTTCCAATCGAGTCTCGGTACTATCCCGTCCCTTGCGGACAAACCTTCCACAATTCTCACAACGTGTCGATGTAATTGATCGTACAAGTGGTATACCATATACCACTCGGTATCGATTTATTCATCGCCTACGTGGTATGGTATATACCACTCAAAAATTGAGCCATTTCCCTCGTACTATACTTAGTATAAACCGACAATCTCTTCCGACTCACGATTTCCGCAGTGATCGTACTTGATCACAACCGTAACTTTGATTAAATCACATCCGACACAACTCGGTCAATGTTCGCATTTGCCAACATAAGTTTGGTGTGCATCCGAACGATTCGTTCTATCGATTTATGATTTCAATTCTTTTCTTACGTTGTATCTCGTACAACAATTTATTTTGATATGCGTTGCACCCCGTGCAATAAATTTTACTTTCGATATGCGTTGCACATCGTGCTACGATTTATTTTCGACATTTTATTTCACCTTGTGCAACGATTTATTTCCAATCTCCTTTGCACTTCGTACAACGATTAATTTGATATGCGTTGCACCACATGCAATGATTTTACTTCCAACACGTGTTGCACATCGTGCAACGATTTATTTTCGACTTTCCAAGTCAATGCTCAATCCGTTTAACACATTCGGTATTGGCTTATCATTTCTCACTTTCATTTTAACGCATATTCACAATTAACTCGTTGCACATCGTGCATCATTTTATTTCTCATTCAACATGTTATATTGCAACAGTATCTCTAATCGTATTTTACAATTTGTTGCACATGCAGCAACTAACATTTTTTTACGGCTCGTTGCATTCAATGCAATATACCCTTCGCGACTTTCTTAGCAAACATCATAAAATTTTCAAAACACATACGGCAAAATTTTACGATTTGAATTAGACTTATTGTATGGAACATCCAGTGCGGCATCGAGTAGAGTCAAGAGTGATTTCAAGTGGTGGTGGGCAACTTTTAGAATTGTAATAAAGCGAGCGTCCAGAGAAAATTGAGCCTAGAGCTCTGATACCAATTTGTCACGCCCCGACCCGGAATCACCCGAATCATCGTCCTCGCAGGGGGCGTGATGCCGCACGAGCCTGGAGTTACGCTCGTGCAAGACAAGATGACAAGTTCTCAATTGATTATCTTTTGATTCGATATTAACAACGATAGGAAAACAGAGTATACGAAACAATTATCTTTATTGATATTCAAAACTGAGATTACAAAGGCTTTCGATAGCCTAACAATATATATGCCAGATTGGCTACAACACTCAGGTTCTCTCTTGTCCACAAAAGATTTCACCGTTCCATACATCATGCCTTCTATATCTCGGCCGCATCAATCCAGCTGCGTAGTCCGTGCGTCAATGCGATCGTACGCTTCAATGCGCTTCGGCATTCCAAGCCTCAACACGTTCAAGCAACGCTTCGCCGCGAGCAATCCATTCCCTGCACCCTGCATGAAGCTGGTGGGAGATCAGTACGTTCGTCCTCGCATGTACTGAAGCAAAGATCTTCTTTTCAACCGATATTTAGTATTTACGTTGAATCATGCAACTTAGCTTATGATCTTTCTATGTTCTCCTTAGGGTCAATTTCATGGCATCTTTAAAAGCGTAAAGCATGCTATCATAGCAGCATGTTATCAAATTGAATAGGCAAGCAAGCAAGTAATCTCGTGTTTGATTCGTGGCGCGACTTCTTACCAAGTCGACGCAACTTGCCCTTGCGTCCCTTGTACTGACGCAAGATGAATACGCCCCATTCCTTTCCTGTCATGTTATATGTGCATCTCTAAGCAGGATCTATATGCGGGACGCATATGCGCCTACGCTTTCAACCCATCGTTCCTTAGCTATATGAAGGCTGTTGGCGTATCCGTACCGAAATGGACTAAAGGAGTTCTTACTTTCTTTTCTCTCCTTCTTTTCTCAATATTTGTCGGGCTGTCCGGCGTTTAACGGGTTGGGTCGCTATCCCAAACAACCGAAACGTTTCCACTATATACCATCATTTGCGGCTTTTTCCATCAATAGCGAGAGCTACTCGACTTAAAGATGTGCGCCTACAAAGATTATTCGAATCCCTCCTAAGCCAAGCGGTTCTGGGGCGCATCCGGCATTTAACCGTTTGGGGGAAACACTCGTACACGAGTCATTATCACATTAATCTCGAGTCCATCCCAATCGACCATGCAATGCCCTTATTATTCAAGCAGTCAAATTCAAACAACCAAACATAGTCTTAGTCCGAGACTCAGACTTTATCATCTCGTATTTCTTTCGTTAACTTTCTGTGTTCTTACACTTCTTACTTCGTTTCAATGATTCAATGGCATCGCCTCAACTCAATGCTCGTCAACCGAATGACCCGAAGGTCTCGAACACCTTTCGAGACATTATGTCATATCCGACAGTTCTGCCACATTCATGCCACAACTGTATTCTTTCACAACGAAGCCATCTTTTATTATCCCGTGTACGTAGGCATGTTTCGACCGTATCCCCATGTTCCATAACTTAGTGTTCAATGTTCGGGGCTTGCGCGCTAGGGCGCTCGCCTATTGTCTTTCAATGTTCTAGCCTTTCTAACTCGTGCACGAAGGCACGGTATGGTTTGTGCACTAAGGCACTCGCCGAGTACAGTTATCCCATGTTCTTACGGCTTGCGCACTGAGGCGCTCGCCTTTGCGTTATCCAATGTTCCAAAGCGACTCGTGTATTTGATGCACGTTTTATTTCAATTGTTCTATAACTTAGTGTTCGACTCACACTATGATTTATCTCCGATCGGACCACGCCTGTGGCGTCGATAGGTTAACTTAGCATACAATGATATATTTGACTTATCGAATGGAGGAGTAAAAAGAAGTCAATCCTCCCACCTTGAGTCGATACGCCTTCATCGTTTTGCCGAGCCGATGCGGCTCGATTTCATAACTTTGTTGCACGGCCACTCTCTTGACTTAGCCATTCGAGCACTTCGTACTTCATTGAATTATATGTCCGATTTGCCTTAGCGTGCCCAAGTCTCAGCCCGTCGCAAGACGACGATTTGATTTCGCGGACCCCTTACTAAATATGGCAAAAGATCGACCTCTAATATTTTTGTGTCGACGTATCACCTGCACACGAAAACAACTAAAATCAATACTTGCACCATTTCGGACTTGCGCCTTGGTCGATTCGATTTCTTAGAATCTTCGAGCCGATTCAACGCACTCATCCTTCGAGACAACGCGGCGCTTCGCATCGATCCAACTCGATGCATTCTTTGGGACAAGGCAACTCTTCGTATCGCATCGATACATTTTATTCGGTCAACGCGACTCGTTGAGTCAACGCTTCAGCATAATGCGCCGTACGGAGCGGAGCATTACAAGGAGAGGTTCTATGGAGAACTTCAACCATAGAAAATCATGCTTCCCTACTCGAAGTTCTTGTACCACCTCCACTTCTTCAATCGATAATGCATATGTTCCTTTATTTTCTCACCAAAACCCCCAGCATTCTTCTTGTATAACTCATACAGATCATATCACGATAGAGTAATGTCAAGATTAGAGTAATGTCATCTTGATATCCATTTGCTTGACCTCCAAGTCAAACCTCGCTGCCAAACACAACACGTGTGGATTACATCTTCACGACAAATGTGATAATATCTCATGGAAATCAACTCCCTTCCTTTGATTTTAGCCCTTGACTACCAGTCGTACATTGTATTATGGACAAGTAGCATCACCTCCCTACTATCACCTTGAACATCCACCTATTCTTCAAGGCTATTTTACCCTTTGGCAATGGCACAAGCCCATAAGTGAGATTGGCATGTAAGAAACTCATCTCCTCATACATTGTCTACTTCCACTTGGAGGTTTTCATCCAGAAGTGATGAGACAAAGTTGGTTGGATATATTGTTATTGATATGGTTGGGGACATCGACACTAGGAGATTGACATCTGGTTACATGATGATGATTGCAAGGGGAGTAGTAGCCTGGTTGTCGCAGTTACAAACGTGTGTGGTGTAGACGTTTTAAAAATGATCAAATTTTTATTCCATAATCTTCAAACCTCTCATGAGATATCGCACGACAAGTGGCACGAAGGCCCCCACGGGGATTTTGTTGGAGTTGCTTTCAAGCGTGAAGGGCTTCCACGTATGAGGTTCCCTCCAGCGTGAAGGGTTGCCACACTGGATCTTCCTTCCAGCCTGAAGGACTTCCTAGTGGGAGCTACCTTCTAGCGTGAAGGGTTGACGCGATAGAACTTCCTTCCAGTATGAAAGACTTTTTCGTGGGAGCTACCTTTTGGCATGAAGGCTATCCCTGAGAGGGATGTCTTCCAGCGTGAAGGATATCCCCACAAGAGCTTCATTCCTGCAGGACTTAGTCAGTAGCATTTAATGTGTCGTAGCGCGTCCATCAAGGCGACTATTTCAGAATATGAGACGGTGTTGTAGTGAACGTGGAGTAATGACAGAATTTAAGACAATTGTCACCATTATGTATCAGCCACGTGGCATAATCTCCTTAATGCCCGTGTGAACGTGTACACGATGTCAGATATGTGGTGGGATGTTATCTCCAGCGAGAAGTCATCTCCTCCGGGACTAAACTGAAAATGCAGAATAGACGCTTACTCACTAGTAACCATTTTTTGGGGTTATGGCTATAAAAAGGTTTAGTTTTAATCCATTCCATGGGCAAACCCCTAACCTATATGCATATAATATGTCCAACCAATTCCTCAACACTTGGTACCTATCGTCTTGCGTACTTGGCATTCTCAACAAGAATTCTAAGTTTTTTTTGGGTTACTACGTCATCTTTACCTCTAGTAGATGCGCCATTGAAGAACGCCGAAGTTGCTCTCAAGTAAAATTCCTGAAGTGCATATCTACGAAGGAGAAATCCTCGTATTATCCTTGTATTTGAAGTGAGATCGTCAACGGAGTAAAAAGAATCACGCATCGATTCGACTTCCACTGCTACAATCTCCAGAATCTCAATATGTGTAATTACACTTGTAATAGGATTATTTGTCGTTATACAAGTTAAAAGTTTTCTTTGAAAGAATTGTACTTCCTTTTTTATGCAAAACATGTGGCTTTGTGTACGACGGAGGCATTTAAAGAGTTTTTTTTTTTTGTTGAAGATGTTCCTGAGAGAATTAGGATTGAATAGATGCGGTACATATTGCTTTGTGACAGTCAGAGTGTTATACACCTTAGTAAGAATCTCATATTTAGCAAGTCCAAGCACACCCCTACTCGGTATTACTATATACACATTTTGGAGGCCAATGACATATTGTGCTTGAGAAGGTTCATACAAATGAAAATGGACGGACATGCTTATGAAGATTCTCTCGAAGGAAAATTTTGAGGTATGTAGGAAGATCGTCGCAATGACGAGCTCTTCCACCTTGTCGAGAATTAGAATATTTTTTAGGGTGGGTTCCCTTGCTATGTGGAGAAAGCCGGAGAGCGACGAGCGTCGTCAAGGTTTGGAGAATCTCGAAGAAGTCAAAGGAGTCAACGGAACTCGAAAGTGCAGCAACACCGGTACACCAATTGGCCCAACCAGTGTCCTGGATTTTCTAACATCTCTATGCGTGTACTTTTAATGCTTACTCGGTATACCAGCGAGCCACGCTAATATACCAGTTCGAGAAAATTGTGTACATGTCAGATTTGTTTGGCTTTATTTGGTAGTCTGAATTGCTTTAGACTTAGGGAGTACTTGAAGATGATTTATATCATTTTTGTTTTGACATAATTGGAGGATACAATTTTCGAACTTTCTAAAGAAAAAAGAAGGTGATTCTGGAGAGAATTTATGGTTGATTCGGTGGAGATCGTTCGAGGAGATCCATATCGTCACTATTGATAAAACGAATCTTGTTCGTATTCTAGTTCTCTAGTGGAGATATAATTTAAACAAAGAACGATTTTGATACTTTCTTGATGCTTTCTTTGAAGAAATTTTGATTCAAATTTATGTTTCTAGGCTCATATGGAGAGCACATATGTTAGGGGAGAAGGAGAAGGAGAAGGAGAAGGAGAAGGAGAAGGAGGGTGGTGGCTTTCTTGGAGTATGGGTCTGCGTTTGTTGTATTTTGGCTTTTTTTTAGATCAGTTGTTTTTTAGAGAGATCAAAACAATGTGTGATAAGGAGGAGGATGTTAGCGGTTGAGTGGGAAAAAGAAATGATGGGTTAGAATTTTGATTGGCTTGAGGACGAAACATTAGACAAAATGGTACATAAAAAAAAAATATTTGTTACCTTTAACGGATATTTGTTTACGCAAAAAATTATGAGCAATAATCATGATGGATCCTTCCAAATAACAAGATTCGGAAGACTTTTACGACTAAATGGATAAGATTTGAGGGACATATCTAAAAAATCCTTGCAACTAAATACGCTTAGCTTTTTCCAGTCTGAAATTTGATGTCCTAAGCTATTAAAATTAGCAAATTCCTAAACTGTTACCGTTAGTAAATAAATATCATGAACTTTCACAAATTGGCAACTTGCTACCCCTATGATATCCAATCCTATTTTCGTATTTCTTATTGACTTCTTGTTTTATCCCTATGGGTTGCAAGCTGCAGATATATAATAGTTCATAGTATTTAGTTGTTAATTACAATAGTTCATGGTAGCAACTTGCTAATTTTAAAATTTTAGAATAGCAAGTTGCAAATTCAAAAAAAAATTCTAGAATATTGAGTTACCTTTAACGGATATTTGTTTACGCAAAAACTTATGAGCAATAATCATGATGGTTTGAGGGTATCCTTCCCAACAACAAAATTCGGAAGGCTTTTACGACCAAATGGATAAGATTTGACTGGCATATCTAAAAAATCCTTGCAACTAAGTACGCTTAGCTTTTTCCTATTTGAAATTTGCTATCCTAAGCTATTAAAATTAGCAATTTATTATCCTAAACGGTTACAATTAGTAAATAAATATCATGAACTTTCATAAATTGGCAACTAACTATGTAGTGCCCCATCCCGCTTAGTCAATCGGAGGAATCGAAACGCCGATGGTGTTCGGACTTAGCCTTGCATCGGCTGCTCGAAGACATCACTCATTCGAGACGACCGCTCGCTCATGTAGGGTAGTTTCGGTGAACTTGCCTCATCTTAGCCTTCACATAATAAATCACATGTTTTCAAACTTGCACAAGTAGGCTTGATAATAAAAGAGACGAATTCACATAGCTAAAGGGAATAATCCCGACGGGTCGAATTGAATTAGAATATGGAAAGGTCCAACGGTCGGCTTAGAGTTGGTGCACGGCGTGCTTTAAAAATGACACTCGGTCCTTCGTCCCGTGGCTTGGGAGAAGGAAAAGTTGGTCTTTGACACAAATTGTGAATTTGCCAAAGTCATAGACGTCGCCCGCGTAAATGCTCGATAAAGCATGCACGCTTCCACGATGCAAGGCTTGACATAGCCTTTGCTCGTCCCTTGGGTTAAGTTGTAGGCTTGATTTAGTTAGGCAAAGGGATGGTGGTCGACCTAAGACATTCCAAGCACGGTCCTATGAGTTCTACGGCTGAGTATAGCCACGAAGTCCTACGGTTTCAAAGTTAGTCGTATGGAGTATGAGTTGGGCGATAGTGTCGCGTCGAGCACGATGGGCCTAAGGCACGATGCACGGACTTAGTGTTTAAGGCAAGACCCATGGTTAATTTAATGAGTTTTTGGAGAAAGGACTATCGAATAAGCATTGAGTTGAATGAAATGATATGGTAACATGAAAAGAATGCTTACGACCGTGGGTCGTCGAGGGGTCCTTGAGGGGTCTCAATGATAGAAGACTTGAACTTGGTTTTGGAAAGAGATGATAACACTGAAAGTAGAATGACTGTGTGAGACGTCAGTTTGAGTGAAGGGTCTTGCATAGTCATTGGACAACTTGTCGACAAGGTAGAGTTTTCCCGTAACGACAACCCAGGACCATGGGACCGTTTCGGCCTAAGAAAACACGGTGATAGCTGTGCTGACTCGATAGCACCGGGTTAGTCGAGGACTTCCAGGGGGCTAGCTACCTTGCGCTGGAAGGGTCCCGGCCAATCGCAAGCTATGTGTCCAGGTATAGCTTGTTATGCTAGTGACCTCATATAGATGTGTTGGCATGGGCGGCGATCCGCGTATATGCCTTTGGACTGAGTCGAGTATTAGGTGAAGTGAATCAAGAGTCGAGTCGAATGCGTGCTCGGTCAGAAGATAATGTTTGGGCCTAAGATTTGGCTACAACGAAGACACCGTGCTTCGGCACGAGATGTGACATCGAGTCCTATGTTGTCGGCATATAAGTTGTATAGTTATGGTTTGAGTTGTTATAAGTTTAAGTCAGGAGATGCCGCAAGGCAAAGTTGGTCGAGTGACACTTAGTTCACAAGTTGGATGGGTCAGTAATGATTTAGTAGCAAAGGGCCGCGAGGCGACAAGGGCCGCGAGGCGGCGATATGATCGAGTCTCATTGAGTTACGAGGCACGGTCTCAGCAAGGGTTTATGGCACGATCACACGGAAATGGAGTCTCATCACGTAGTTGCGTCTCTGATTTTAAGCCGTAAGGCAAACACGACTCGATAGGTTAATGTTGTTGGTACGAGAAGGGTCTTGAGGCAAGGTATGAGTTAACGTTGTTGTTGCAAGCACGAGATGGTCTAGAGACACAGAATAGACCAAGGCGTCGGTCCTAAAACTGATCCTAAGGCAAGAGTAGAGAGACAATCATAAAGGGGACTAAGTTGCACAAAGTAAATCAAACGTGTCGATTTTGTATGGGTGGGCGAGGAGCTCATTCTACCAGTACAGTTGAGTACTGACACCCATATAGTTTCCATATACAGGCACAGGTAGAAGCTCGTGGCGCGGAGCTCGCTTGGATGCATCGAGACACGGAGTTCCTTGGCGATTCGAAGCATGCGACCGCATGGAGTCAAGACTTATATAGGACTTAATGTATGGACGTCGCCTTCCGAAGCATCCGCTGGCTCAAGACTTATATTTGAGAGATGAGAGAGAGAGAGAGAGAGCTGAGTGACTTGTAATATGAGATGAGTGAGCTTGTGAGACTTGAACTCTTGGCCTTGCGTCCCATTGTAACCTTTGTTTCAATATCAATAAAAGAGTGTTTTGAAATGACTTGTGTTTTGCTTCAAATTCTGATGCTATTATTCAATGTCTCTGCTTGGGACTTCTGTGCGACGATCCCGTCGCAGCCGCTGAAATCGGCCGTTATGGAACCCGCCTTGCACGAGCGCAATGTAGGCTCGTGCGGCATCACGCCTTAGCGAGGACGATCGCTCCTACGGGAGCGGGGCATGACATAATGGTATCAGAGCACGACTTTACGTCCTTGGACTATCGATTGAATTCTTTAACTCCGTTGTTTCCGCAAACTCTGAATTGTTGCTTCCGCATGTTGAAATCGTTGGTGCGCTCTCTCAAATGTCCCACGGGATGTCCATACAATAAGTCTAAATAATTTGCAAAACATAGGAGAACAGTTTTTGACAAAACAAAAAGATGGCTCGCGTAAGCACGGTTGGCTAAGTCGGGCTGGACATATACACCAAAGTTGCGTCGACCTTAGCAAAGTCGAGTGCGGGATTCATAATATTTTGAGCTAGAATGAGTTGAACTCGATTGAGTAAAATGGGATAATTATCGATAGGGGTGCTATCGAACGACGATGTTATCGTCGATGCGATATAGGTGAGCGTGCTTAAAATTTAAGGAATCGTTCGAACGGAAATTCGAGGAGATAGAATTGTGAATCGAATGATAAGTTGAGGATTTGTTGAATGACTTCATCCCTGAGTGGTGTATGCGATAGTCTCAGGGATGTCGATCGATCGATTGAGGATTCCGGGTGTCGATGAGTCTATCAGCAAGCGTCGCGTATATGCAAAGCCTTAGATTGAGTGTCGTTGAACAAGTTGTAGTCTTGAAGATTTGACGAATTGATTCGAACAACCTAGAATTGATGCGCACGAAACGTGCACGAGATTGAGGATTACGCAAGTATGAAACGCGAAGATGATTGAGTATGTGAAATCAAATCGAGGAAAAGTTAAAGTGTAGCGAATGGATGACTTGATAAAGAAAATCGATAGGTGGATCGTATAAAAAAAGTTACCACGATGGGAAGATAGCGTGAATGAAAACTTGAATTTTAAAGTTACGCAATGACTCTAAGGATTGGATTGAATGTTGCTCGATGATTTGAGTTAGCAAGGAATGTTGCGAATTGAGGAAACACGTTGGTCGATGACTTAAAATAAACAGATGAATGATACGTGAAATTGGTTTGAGGAAATTGATGTTGTGAATGATTCGAGAGATAATGATCGAACTTGAATTTGAATGTCGAGGAGACTATTCAGTTAGACAATAGCATCGTTCGCACGACTCGAAATTCGTTGCAAAGGAAGATCGTCAGGTTATGCATATCATCGATAGTATTGAGGCATATCAAAGATCGATATGTGATAACTCGGGGTTACTCTAATTCGGCGAAAGACGATCGTGCAAGTGTTATTGTTCGGTTGGATGCTATACTTAGAATTTTGATTGAGATGAATGCCGGATGAAAATGAAAGTGTCTTGATGGTTACGCGGATAACCACAGCGTAGACATTCTTGTCTTGCGCGAGCGCAACTCTAGCCTCACATGCGTCGCATCGGATTTGAGGCGATCGTTCCGCGTGAGCGCTGACATGGTGATTCATGTCGCAGAAATGATCGAACTCGGAAAATCAGGATGCGGCAACTTTGATTGTCTCGACTGGTTGGTTTGATGCGAAGGAAAATTCGAGGATGTTAGGACTTGCGATTGATGAATGAAATAAACTTGAGGATTGAGTAGGTCCAATCTGCGCATCGAGAATAAATTAGTCTAGACGCAAAACAAGAGTTACGTCCCAATGAGGATAATTATCCCGCGGGAGCGTGCATGGTAATTCATGCCCACCGTAGATAATATGACTCGCGTGAGATCGGGGTGCAACATATTGTTAAGCTAGATGACCTTATGACCGATTACGTGAATTGGAATAGATAACTTAGAAATGTGAAATGTGAATTATGGTTTAGCGATGAATTATATGGTAGCATTTTTGACTTGAGAATGATCGACAGGCGAATTATGTCGAACGTGTTCAAAAGATAGACTATGCGAAATGGCTTGATGAACGAAGTGATATTGATATGTCAAGGAGTTGGTGGAAACGTGAGTTATCATAGGATGGCTTTATTGGATGACTCAGACCCCGTACAACAAATATTGGGATGTGTGTAGAAAATCTATGCTCGAAGTTTAGAAATCGGAGTGATGCGAGCTTGGGTAGAAAACCCCATACTATCAATTTGATTTGACCTTAGGATGGGGTCAGTGTTGATATTATTGTTTGGGAACTATGATTCCAATACTGACGGAAAGACATAGCCTAGCGGTTAGGCAGACGTCCGAGTGCGAAGTGGTAGGAATTGTGGAGGCACCACTCACGAGTATCGGTTGACATGCATGTATATCAGGGACGCTTGAATATGTGCAAGATTCGACTCGAGTGGTGATGGCGGGATTCGCTATCACGAGGCTTGGTTGAAATGTATGTATTTTAGGGACGCCTAAAATATGTGCACGATCCATACTAAGTGATACGTTGAATTCAAGTGAGACTTAAGGAACAGGAAAGTGTCGAGGATTTTGAGATCGTAAGTTTTGAAGAAAGGATTGAGGGTAGCACGAGCGTGGCTCGGATTTGAGAAACGCATAGAAGTAGAGTGTGACGAAACTTTTTCTGAGTGGTGTATGATGTAGTGCCCCGTCCCGCTCAGTCAATCGGAGGAATCAAAACGCCGACGGTGTTCAGACTTAGCCTTGCATCGGCTGCTCGAAGACATCACTCGTTCGAGACGACCGCTCGCTCAGGTGGGGTAGTTTCGGTGAACTTGCCTCATCTTAGCCTTCACATAATAAATCACATGTTTTCAACTTACACAAGTAGGCTTGATAATAAAAGAGACGAATTCACATAGCTAAAGGGAATAATCCCGACGGGTCGAATTGAATTAGAATATAGAAAGGTCCAACGGTCGGATTAGAGTTGGTGCACGGTGTGCTTTGAAAATGACACTCGGTCCTTCGTCCCGTAGCTTGGGAGAAGGAAAAGTTGGTCTTTGACACAAACTGTAAATTTGCCTAAGTCATAGGCGTCGCCCGCGTAAATGTTCGATAAAACATGCACGCTTCCACGATGCAAGGCTTGACATAGCCTTTGCTCGTCCCTTGGGTTAAGTTGTAGGCTTGATTTAGTTAGGCAAAGGGATGGTGGTCGACCTAAGACATTCCAAGCACGGTCCTATGAGTTCTACGGCTGAGTATAGCCACGAAGTCCTACGGTTTCAAAGCTAGTCATATGGAGTATGAGTTGGACGATAGTGTCGCGTAGAGCTCGATGGGCCTAAGGCACGATGCACGGACTTAGTGTTTAAGGCAAGAACCACGGTTGATTTAATGAGTTTTTGGAGAAAGGACTATCGAATAAGCATTGAGTTGAATGAAATGATATGGTAACATGGAAAGAATGCTCGCGACCGTGGGTCGTCGAGGGATCCTTGAGGGGTCTCAAGGATAGAATACTTGAACTTAGTTTTGGAAAGAGATGATAGTACTGAAAGTAGAATGACTGTGTGAGACGTCAGTTTGAGTGAAGGGTCTTGTATGGTCATTGGACAACTTGTCGACAAGGTAGAGTTTCTCCGTAACGGCAACCCAGGGCCATGGGACCGTTTCGGCCTAAGGAAACACGGTGATAGTTGTGCTGACTCGATAGCACCGGGTTAGTCGGGGACTTCCAGAGGCTAGCTACCTTGCGCTGGAAGGGTCCCGGCCAACCGCAAGCTATGTGTCCAGGTAAAGCTTGTTATGCTAGTGACCTCATATAGATGAGTCGGCATGGGCGGCAATCCGCGTATATGCCTTTGGACTGAGTCGAGTATTAGGTGAAGTGAATCAAGAGTCGAGTCGAATGCGTGCTCGGTCAGAAGATAATGTTTGGGCCTAAGATTTGGCTACAACGAAGACACCATGCTTCGGTACGGGATGTGGCGTCGAGTCCTATGTTGTCGACATATAAGTTGCATAGTTATGGTTTGAGTTGTCATGAGTTTAAGTCAGGAGATGCCGCAAGGCAAAGTTGGTCGAGTGACACTTAGTTCACAAGTTGGATGGGTCAGTAATGATTTAGTAGCAAAGGGCCGCGAGGCGGCGATATGATCGAGTCTCATTTAGTTGCGAGGCACGGCCTCAGCAAGGGTTTATAGCACGGTCACACGAAAATAGAGTCTTATCGCGTAGTTGCGTCTCTGATTTTAAGCCGTAAGGCCAACACGACTCGATAAGTTAACGTTGTTGGCACGAGAAGGGTCTTGAGGCAAGGTATGAGTTAACGTTGTCGTTGCAAGCACGAGATGGTCTAGAGACACAGAATAGGCCAAGGCGTCGGTCCTAAAACTGATCCTAAGGCAAGAGTAGAGAGACAATCATAAAGGGGACTAAGTTGCACAAAGTAAATCAAACGTGTCGATTTTGTATGGGTGGGCGAGGAGCTCATTCCACCAGTACAGTTGATTACTGACACCCACATAGTTTTCATATGCAGGCACAGGTAGAAGCTCGTGGCACGGAGCTCGCTTGGATGCGTCGAGGCACGGAGTTTCTTGGCGATTCGAAGCGTGCGGCCGCATGGAGTCAAGACTTATACGGGACATAATGTATGGACGTCGCCTTCCGAAGCATCCGCTGGCTCAAGACTTATATTTGAGAGATGAGAGAGAGAGAGAGAACTGAGTGACTTGTAATGTGAGATGAGTGAGCTTGTGAGACTTGAAATCTTGGCCTTGCGCCCCATTGTAACCTTTGTTTCAATATCAATAAAAGAGTGTTTTGAAATGACTTGTGTTTTGCTTCAAATTCTGATGCTATTATTCAATGTCTCTGCTTGGGATTTCTGTGCGACGACCCCGTCGCAGTCGCTGAAATCGGCCGTTATGGAACCCGCCTTGCACGAGCGCAATCTAGGCTCGTGCGGCATCACGCCTTAGCGAGGACGATCGCTCCTACGGGAGCGGGGCGTGACATAATGGTATCAGAGCACGACTTTACGCCCTTGGACTATCGATTGAATTCTTTAACTCCGTTGTTTCCGCAAACTCTGAATTGTTGCTTCCGCATGTTGAAATCGTTGGTGCGCTCTCTCAAATGTCCCACGGGATGTCCATACAATAAGTCTAAATAATTTGCAAAACATAGGAGAACAGTTTTTGATAAAACAAAAAGATGGCTCGCGTAAGCACGGTTGGCTAAGTCGGGCTGGACATATACACCAAAGTTGCGTCGACCTTAGCAAAGTCGAGTGCGGGATTCATAATATTTTGAGCTAGAATGAGTTGAACTCGATTGAGTAAAATGGGATGATTATCGATAGGGGTGCTATCGAACGACGATGTTATCGTCGATGCGATATAGGTGAGCGTGCTTAAAATTTAAGGAATCGTTCGAACGGAAATTCGAGGAGATAGAATTGTGAATCGAATGATAAGTTGAGGATTTGTTGAATGACTTCATCCCCGAGTGGTGTATGCGATAGTCTCAGGAATGTCGATCGATCGATTGAGGATTCCGGGTGTCGATGAGTCTATCAGCAAGCGTCGCGTATATGCAAAGCCTTAGATTGAGTGTCGTTGAACAAGTTGTAGTCTTGAAGATTTGACGAATTGATTCGAACAACCTAGAATTGGTGCGCACGAAACGTGCACGAGATTGAGGATTACGCAAGTATGAAACGCGAAGATGATTGAGTATGTGAAATCAAATCGAGGAAAAGTTAAAGTGTAGCGAACGGATGACTTGATAAAGAAAATTGATAGGTGGATCGTATAAAAAAAAGTTACCACGATGGGAAGATAGCGTGAATGAAAACTTGAATTTTAAAGTTACGCAATGACTCTAAGGATTGGATTGAATGTTGCTCGATGATTTGAGTTAGCAAGGAATGTTGCGAATTGAGAAAACACGTTGGTCGATGACTTAAGATAAACAGATGAATGATACATGAAATTGGTTTGAGGAAATTGATGTTGTGAATGATTCGAGGGATAATGATCGAACTTGAATTTGAATGTCGAGGAGACTATTCAGTTAGACAATAGCATCGTTTGCACGACTCGAAATTCGTTGCAAAGGAAGATCGTCAGGTTACGCATATCATCGATGGTATTGAGGCATATCAAAGATCGATATGCGATAACTCGGGGGCACTCTAATTCGGCGAAAGACGATCGTGCAAGTGTTATTGTTCGGTTGGATGCTATACTTAGAATTTTGATTGAGATGAATGACGGATGAAAATGAAAGTGTCTTGATGGTTACGCGGATAACCACAGCGTAGACATTCTTGTCTTGCGCGAGCGCAACTCTAGCCTCACATGCGTCGCATCGAATTTGAGGCGATCGTTCCGCGTGAGCGCTGACATGGTGATTCATGTCGCAGAAATGATCGAACTCGAAAAATCAGGATGCGGCAACTTTGATTGTCTCGACTGGTTGGTTTGATGCGAAGGAAAATTTGAGGATGTTAGGACTTGCGATTGATGAATGAAATAAACTTGAGGATTGAGTAGGTCCAATCTGTGCATCGAGAATGAATTAGTCTAGACGCAAAACAAGAGTTACGTCCCAATGAGGATAATTATCCCACGGGAGCGTGCATGGTAATTCATGCCCACCGTAGATAATATGACTCGCGTGAGATTGGGGCGCAACATATTGTTAAGCTAGACGACCTTATGACCGATTACGTGAATTGGAATAGATGACTTAGAAAATGTGAAATGTGAATTATGGTTTAGCGATGAATTATGTGGTAGCATTCTTGACTTGAGAATGATCGACAGGCGAATTATGTCGAACGTGTTCAAAAGATAGACTATGCGAAATGGCTTGATGAACGAAGTGATATTGATATGTCAAGGAGTTGGTGGAAACGTGAGTTATCATAGGATGGCTTTGCTGGATGACTCAGACCCCGTGCAACGAATGTTGGGATGTGTGTAGAAAATCTATGCTCGAAGTTTAGAAATCGGAGTGATGCGAGCTTGGGTAGAAAACCACATACTATCAATTTGATTTGACCTTAGGATGGGGTCAGTATTGATATTATTGTTTGGAAACTATGATTCCAATACTGACGGAAAGACATAGCCTAGCGGTTAGACAGACGTCCGAGTGCGAAGTGGTAGGAATTGTGGAGGCACCACTCACGAGTATCGATTGACATGCATGTATATCAGGGACGCTTGAATATGTGCAAGATCCGACTCGAGTGGTGATGGCGGGATTCGCTATCACGAGGCTTGGTTGAAATGTATGTATTTTAGGAATGCCTAAAATATGTGCACGATCCATACTAAGTGATACGTTGAATTCAAGTGAGACTTAAGGAACAGGAAAGTGTCGAGGATTTTGAGATCGTAAGTTTTGAAGAAAGGATTGAGGGTAGCACGAGCGTGGCTCGGATTTGAGAAACGCATAGAAGTAGAGTGTGACGAAACTTTTTCTGAGTGGTGTATGATGTAGTGCCCCGTCCCGCTCAGTCAATCGGAGGAATCAAAACGCCGACGGTGGTCAGACTTAGCCTTGCATCGGCTGCTCGAAGACATCACTCGTTCGAGACGACCGCTCGCTCAGGTGGGGTAGTTTCGGTGAACTTGTCTCATCTTAGCCTTCACATAATAAATCACATGTTTTCAACTTACACAAGTAGGCTTGATAATAAAAGAGACGAATTCACATAGCTAAAGAGAATAATCCTGACGGGTCGAATTGAATTAGAATATAGAAAGGTCCAACGGTCGGCTTAGAGTTGGTGCACGGTGTGCTTTGAAAATGACACTCGGTCCTTCGTCCCATGGCTTGGGAGAAGGAAAAGTTGGTCTTTGACACAAACTGTAAATTTGCTTAAGTCATAGGCGTCGCCCGCGTAAATGTTCGATAAAACATGCACGCTTCCACGATGCAAGGCTTGACATAGCCTTTGCTCGTCCCTTGGGTTAAGTTGAAGGCTTGATTTAGTTAGGCAAAGGGATGGTGGTCGACCTAAGACATTCCAAGCACGGTCCTATGAGTTCTACGGCTGAGTATAGCCACGAAGTCCTACGGTTTCAAAGCTAGTCATATGGAGTATGAGTTTGACGATAGTGTCGCGTAGAGCACGATGGGCCTAAGGCACGATGCATGGACTTAGTGTTTAAGGCAAGAACCACGGTTGATTTAATGAGTTTTTGGAGAAAGGACTATCGAATAAGCATTGAGTTGAATGAAATGATATGGTAACATGGAAAGAATGCTCGCGACCGTGGGTCGTCGAGGGGTCCTTGAGGGGTCTCAATGATAGAATACTTGAACTTAGTTTTGGAAAGAGATGATAACACTGAAAGTAGAATGACTGTGTGAGACGTCAGTTTGAGTGAAGGGTCTTGCATGGTCATTGGACAACTTGTCGACAAGGTAGAGTTTTTCCGTAACGGCAACCCAGGGCCATGGGACCGTTTCGGCCTAAGGAAACACGGTGATAGTTGTGCTGACTCGATAGCACCGGGTTAGTCGGGGACTTCCAGGGGCTAGCTACCTTGCGCTGGAAGGGTCCCGGCCAACCGCAAGCTATGTGTCCAGGTATAGCTTGTTATGCTAGTGACCTCATATAGATGAGTCGGCATGGGTGGCGATCCGCGTATATGCCTTTGGACTGAGTCGAGTATTAGGTGAAGTGAATCAAGAGTCGAGTCGAATGCGTGCTCGGTCAGAAGATAATGTTTGGGCCTAAGATTTGGCTACAACGAAGACACCATGCTTCGGCACGGGATGTGGCATCGAGTCCTATGTTGTCGACATATAAGTTGCATAGTTATGGTTTGAGTTGTCATGAGTTTAAGTCAGGAGATGCCGCAAGGCAAAGTTGGTCGAGTGACACTTAGTTCACAAGTTGGATGGGTCAGTAATGATTTAGTAGCAAAGGGCCGCGAGGCGGCGATATGATCGAGTCTCATTTAGTTGCGAGGTACGGCCTCAGCAAGGGTTTATAGCACGGTCACACGAAAATGGAGTCTTATCGCGTAGTTGCGTCTCTGATTTTAAACCGTAAGGCAAACACGACTCGATAGGTTAACGTTGTTGGCACGAGAAGGGTCTTGAGGCAAGGTATGAGTTAACGTTGTCGTTGCAAGCACGAGATGGTCTAGAGACACAGAATAGGCCAAGGCGTCGGTCCTAAAACTGATCCTAAGGCAAGAGTAGAGAGACAATCATAAAGGGGACTAAGTTGCACAAAGTAAATCAAACGTGTCGATTTTGTATGGGTGGGCGAGGAGCTCATTCCACCAGTACAGTTGAGTACTGACACCCACATAGTTTTCATATGCAGGCACAGGTAGAAGCTCGTGGCGCGGAGCTCGCTTGGATGCGTCGAGGCACGGAGTTTCTTGGCGATTCGAAGCGTGCGACCGCATGGAGTCAAGACTTATACGGGACATAATGTATGGACGTCGCCTTCCGAAGCATCCGCTGGCTCAAGACTTATATTTGAGAGATGAGAGAGAGAGAGAGAACTGAGTGACTTGTAATGTGAGATGAGTGAGCTTGTGAGACTTGAAATCTTGGCCTTGCGCCCCATTGTAACCTTTGTTTCAATATCAATAAAAGAGTGTTTTGAAATGACTTGTGTTTTGCTTCAAATTCTGTTGCTATTATTCAATGTCTCTGCTTGGGACTTCTGTGCGACGACCCCGTCGCAGCCGCTAAAATCGGCCGTTATGGAACCCGCCTTGCACGAGCGCAATCTAGGCTCGTGCAGCATCACGTCTTAGCGAGGACGATCGCTCATACGGGAGCAGGACGTGACAAACTACCCCTATGATATCCAATCCTATTTTCGTATTTCTTATTGACTTCTTGTTTTATCCCTATGGGTTGCAAGCTGCAGATATATAATAGTTCATGGTATTTAGTTGTTAATTACAACAGTTCATGGTAGCAACTTGTTAATTTTAAAATTTTAGAATAGCAAGCTGCAAATTCAAAATATAAATCTACAATATTGAGTTGCAATTAAGCAATTGTTAAGCTTTCCTTCAGATCATGTTGTCTGTCACAACATCATTGTGGCAGGTCTCAACCATCGACTTTGAGACGTGTCCAAATGAAACAATGCTACTGATTAGACCAAGTATTTGGACTGGTGTCGATCTCCCAGAGGAGACCGGCGCCTCGGATCACCACGGGTAGCTAGTCCAATGTTCAGTCTCCTTCAATTGGCACTTCCTTTCTATCCAATGGAGATTGCTGTCCGCAAGTGTTTGGCCTCTGAAACCCTGATAGCTGCTCCTGACTTGACCTTCGTTAGACTCGTCTACAGCTTCCTATTTACCACAGACAAGACAGGACATTGGAATAGCAACCAGACCGAAATCATGTAGGCTGTATGTAGCAACAAAGGAGTCATGATTGGAGTTTGGCATTGTTTGGAGGATGGGATCTGCTGTTCCCATTTTGATGTCCGAAACAATGTTTCCTCTCACCAGCCTTGTTCGCAATCACCCGAATAAAATTCGTATTATACGCAAATTTTTTCGTATCTTTCATAAACGTATAATATTTGTGTATTTTTGACAGATCCAAATCAATACGTAAATTTTAAGTATGCAAAATTTTAAACGTGTTCTGTATAAATTATTAAAAATTTTGGCACAAAAAATGTGTTGGAAGCCTGTTTAATTAACCAAATTTGACAATATATTTAAGAATGTGAAGTTTCTAACTTCAATATTTTTATTTTCGAATATTTGACCGAATTTTTTAACGTACTTTATTTGCACTGAACCGATTTATACTCGTACTTTTGCCGTCCCAAATTTTTTTCGTTTGCCGAATTGCTAACAAGGCTCACAAGTAGAGGTTGATCCCACCAATTTTATAAATAAAAAAAAAAAATAACACTCAAAATTGGTGGGGTCCACATCTACTTGTGAGAGAGGACATGGTTAGGGACACCAAAATAGGGACAGCTGATCCCAAGCATAATTGTTATCCCCGGTATTCTATGTCAAATATATTTCTCAGCATATGATAACTATTTTTTGTATCCATAATTATAGAAACTGACATGCTGAAAATATATGACAGAATTGATAAGAAATAATAGGGACAGCAAATCCGCTCCATCTTCAATGAATGATGGATGACCAGTAGAATTAGAATAGGCTGGGCCAGAAATTGATGGAGAATTTCCCGAGAGAGGGTTTCCTGAACTAGTTAACGACCAGCAAATCATAATACTGCTGTATGGAAAGAAAAAAAAAATCAACCCCCCAGTCTGATAACCACTCTATCGTATTTGAAGTAGTAACACAAAGATATGGTGCTTTGACCAAAAATAATGTCAAGTTCTGCACAACCACAGATCTGGCAGAAACACAACAAAATAGGTGCAGCCGTCCAATTTCAATGCCCATTCCGCTGTATAACCTGCAAGCATCAAAACTGGAGATCATGTTTCCTCTTAGTAAAGAGTCATAGCTCCTCTACATATACAGTATGTTGATCCAACATAGAAATAAGTACACAACTCAATAACCATACACCATATAAATTAGTTATCCTTCTACCAGAGAAGCTGACTATCTTCTTCCATAATCAGGTAGCTCAAGTTATCGATTCCCCAGCATAATATGTAATAAACAATAAAGCCAAATACGCAACAACTATTTAAGATTACAACGCTTTAGCATTTAATCCAGTTGACTTGTATACAAAAAGGGCCTGTGAATAGTTTATTTTTGGAAGATACTGCCCAACAAAGCCCACATGTATAAATCTGCATAAAGCATTAAAAACTTTAACAAGATTGAGAAGAAACAAATAAACACCCAGGCTAATTAGCTTAGATAATCCAAGAATTTATCACATTCACAAGAGGAAAAAGGAATCACCTACTAGAAAACAGGAACTAGAAGCAAGTACATCATACTACACTGTCGAGAGTCCTACGGATTACATGGTCATGCCAAGAATGAGATTCACGCTCCGTTATAGAAAGAACCGTTGAAACAACAGCGAAGGCTTAGCATCAGATACTCCTTCCCATTGAACTTCTAACCCTCTGAAAAACGCGAACAAACTCAAAGAAAAGGTTTAGATCCATTTCCGATTGACTGTCCCCGTTATAACATCCATGTACAGTGTCGCCAGGGTTTCCGCCAATAATGATATCAAAGCCACCGAACTGACCAATAAGACTCTCAAGCGTCTGAATAGTCAGTTTCTCGATACCCCCTATTTGCTTCAATACTCCAGTCTGTTTAGTATTAACCCACCACCTCTTTAAAATTCTCCGATTAATCTCAGATGCCTCAACAGAAACAACACATTTAAGACGAATTCCAAGCCTGTGAAGTGCAATCTCGGCTCCTCCAATTCCACTGAAAATTGAGAGAACCCTCAATCCACTTGGGTACATACCCTTCAACACTGAAAGATGATACCCTATTGTGTCTGTTTGGAAGGAGTGCTTAAGTGCTTCAAGCCTATCAGTTGGCTGCCCCCAAAACTCAGTGTGTTGTCTTGGATATCCCAAAATTGTCTCTACTTGGTCTGGCTCAATAAAGCTCAATTTGTACAGACCCACCCAAATTAGATTCAATCTCTTACACTGATGAAGAATGTCAACCTGTTCTGCTCTAGATACCAATCCTTGTGATTGCATCATTGTCTTTCCAAGTCGTTCACACAGCTGGACAACTCCTGCAGTCCCTGAGCTAATACAGCTTAACTGCTTCCTAGTGTCCCATGATGGCCACCACTTCTTTGTATGAGGCAGAGCATCTTCTATTGTCATGGGAGGCTTAGGAACAATGTGAAACCTTCTCTCAGTGGGAAGATTGTGCAAGTAGCCTTCCTTGCGGATAAAAGCTGAGAAGAACTGGCAATTCACATGTTCAGGCTCAATTCCATACAGAAACTGTGATAATTTTCTCCATGTCTTTTGGGAGACATCCACAATATTGGCGTAAAAGAAATACGGTGGTCTAGATAACAGGCTATTACCATTCTGACTAACGTTTGGTGTTCTTGGTTCAGGCATTTCTTCTTTAATAAATCTTGCTTCTGCTGCTATTGCAGGCTCATAGCTTATATTCGGCTTTGTCTCATCCCAGTCATCGTCAATATCTTGATGCAAGTGGTTGCTGCAGGATGCTGCTTTACCTTTTCCATACATCTGTTTAGCCTTGTTCACTGCTTTTACATCTTCATAATCATTAAGGGAAAAATTCGAGCTTGATACTTTTGAAATCCATGGATCATTTAGCTTAGCCTTTTTTGTTCCGTTTACATCTTCATATCCATAAGTGGCAGCCTTCGAACTTGACACTTTAGATATCCATGGATCATTAAAGGAACGACTGAATTTGGGATATTCTTCTGTATTGTTATCTCGACAACCTAATCCATTTTGATTTTGCCACGTGATATTATCAGCAGTGTCCGAGAAATCCTGCAACATAAGATGAAAATGCCTGTCATGAACAGAACTTTAGAAATATATAAACATGTAAATCAATCGCCACACTTGCAAAAGTACAAGGCTTGCTGGTGGTGTACTTGTGGGGTTTTTTTGGGACAACTTTCTGTAGGTCCCTTCTACCATTGATTTAATCATGGGAGCAGGATACATGAGTATGATATGTGGGATATAGGAGCGAAACATAGGAGCATGGTCGTGGGATTTGCTTGTATGGTTAACTAGATACGTCAACAGAGTTGTGTTTATCACGCAGCATAGTTTTTCAATCAAAGTGGCTAGCTGACAGGAAAGTTGGCTAATTAATTTGCAGGCTCATTCAATTTTTTGGCTCCAAATAATTTACTTAACTAAATGCAGGGATGTGATATTGGGTCAAGAGGCATCATACAACCATTAAAGGATGTCAAATCTCTCTAATATTGGTATATATTGGGTTATTCTTAGTGTGAAACCGAATAGGCCAATCAATTCATTAATGCCTGATTTAATCTCAGTAGAGAATAAATGTTAACTTTTGCAGTATAGAGGAGAACAACCTCCCCTCTTAAGAAAGAGTGATAAATGTCTTGGCTAATATGCATTAAGCTTGGTACGTGCTATACTTTCTCCACTTTCTCCACATAGTATAACTTGGCCGTCTTGGAAGCAATATTAGTTTTAGAAACATTTCATGGTTAACAATCACTTTGGTTTAAGTGTATCGGAATGATATAACTATTTAATCCTCTCACCCACAACGAGTTTTTGTGCAGTGGCAAGGTCTTTAAGATGGTCTCAGAGCCACCCAGGTTTATCTGTCGTCTAGACTACATTTTAACAGATTTTGAAAAAAAATATCCGAATGCCAAAATCAAGCTCTCAGACCAAATGAACATTCTATTTGTGGGGGTGTGTTGGGCAACTCTATAGTTTTTGTGCAGTGTCGTGAACTTTAACACATTGAAACTTCAAATGTAAGTTTTAAGCACTATCATATAAAATAAATGAAGCAATGCACTTGCAAATAGGAAACCCATATATCATTCAAAATGTAAGATCACTAGAATAGTGAAACAAGTTGACTGATACTGATTGGTGTACCTCTTCCTTTTCAACTTTGCATGCAAGTCTATTGGCAAAAATTGAGTCAGCAAGCTCACTGATAGGAACTTCTGGACCTGAAAATCAACATATGTTAATGTTAAATGTGGTATCACAGGCAACTGATCATCTGAATGAAATGATGAGTTTAAGTAATATAATTAACAAAAAAAATCCAGATCAAAGATTCTCAATGGCTGCCCTACAGGTGAAATCATAGATGATAATTTCACATTACTTAAGCGATTATGAAGCATGGTAAAGATACAAAAACAATGGAAATATACACTCCATCAGATACAGGACTAAAATTGGCCCACTGCAAAAGGACACCTAGTTTCATAAATGTGCATATATACGTGTGTAAGAGACAATTGACACTTGAAAGGTTGTAACATACAACCCCCAAAAGTAAAGTGGCCAGCACAACATATGTTCACAGGTTTTGTTTGCATGAACGTGACAGCATAAACTATGAATATATCTGAAGATTCTGAACTCATTCTGCTCTGTTAGGAACTGTACAGAATTCTACCTCGTAAAACCTTCTATTTTTATTGGAAACTAGAAGTCAAGTTGCTTTTGTAGGTTATTCCAAGTTTAACGAAACAATGAGCCCTGACCAACTCAAGGGATGTCAAGTATCCTACAGATCCCATGCTAACTGTAAGAAATGAATACAAAGTCATCCGACATTAACATTTACTAAAAACAAAAAACTGCCATAAGATTTTTAATTACGTATAACCAAGGTTATAAAAGGCACTAGTCGAGTGGGCACAGGATGCCTAGCGGCTAGCCTGCCTTGGCGGCCGTGGTTCAAAAATGAATATAACCCCCCCCCCCCAAAAAAAACGACTAAAAATTGCAAAAAAAATCCATAAAAACACAAAAACATACATAGTCGGGGGATTGGAGGGGCCTAGGTGGGCGCCTAGGCGAACACCAACCGCCTAGGCCGATTTTTAGAACAGTGCGTATAACCCTGAATATTTGTGAAGGATGAACAAAACTGTACCTCGACTTTCTTGTAGTCTCATATAGTACTACGTCCTCACTTATAAATCACATATGCAACTCAACAGTCTACTTTAATCAATCTTCTTCTCTCTATAGAAATATATGATCGCCTTTAGTTTCTGAGATATTAGTATAGCTGTCATGACGGGCCGGCGGGGCGGGCCGGCCAGTAACCCACCATAACCCACCATTTGGCGGGGCGGGGCGGGGCCGACCCACCATTTTGGCGGACTGGAAAAATTCCAACCCAGCCCAACCCACCGGCGGGCCGCGGGCTAGGCGGGCCGGCCCGCTTAATCTTTTTAAATTTTTTAATTATTGTTTAGTTTCTTAAAAGAAAAACAATTCATATATATAATATTTCTACTCACTCTCATATGCGTCAAATTACAAGTAAAATACAGGAAACATTATAATAGTAGATATTTCTTTAAAACACCTTCATTCATGTAAATAAACTTCTGGACCTGAAAATCAACATATGTTAATGTTAAATGTGGTATCACAGGCAACTGATCATCTGAATGAAATGATGAGTTTAAGTAATATAATTAACAAAAAAAATCCAGATCAAAGATTCTCAATGGCTGCCCTACAGGTGAAATCATAGATGATAATTTCACATTACTTAAGCGATTATGAAGCATGGTAAAGATACAAAAACAATGGAAATATACACTCCATCAGATACAGGACTAAAATTGGCCCACTGCAAAAGGACACCTAGTTTCATAAATGTGCATATATACGTGTGTAAGAGACAATTGACACTTGAAAGGTTGTAACATACAACCCCCAAAAGTAAAGTGGCCAGCACAACATATGTTCACAGGTTTTGTTTGCATGAACGTGACAGCATAAACTATGAATATATCTGAAGATTCTGAACTCATTCTGCTCTGTTAGGAACTGTACAGAATTCTACCTCGTAAAACCTTCTATTTTTATTGGAAACTAGAAGTCAAGTTGCTTTTGTAGGTTATTCCAAGTTTAACGAAACAATGAGCCCTGACCAACTCAAGGGATGTCAAGTATCCTACAGATCCCATGCTAACTGTAAGAAATGAATACAAAGTCATCCGACATTAACATTTACTAAAAACAAAAAACTGCCATAAGATTTTTAATTACGTATAACCAAGGTTATAAAAGGCACTAGTCGAGTGGGCACAGGATGCCTAGCGGCTAGCCTGCCTTGGCGGCCGTGGTTCAAAAATGAATATAACCCCCCCCCCCCAAAAAAAACGACTAAAAATTGCAAAAAAAATCCATAAAAACACAAAAACATACATAGTCGGGGGATTGGAGGGGCCTAGGTGGGCGCCTAGGCGAACACCAACCGCCTAGGCCGATTTTTAGAACAGTGCGTATAACCCTGAATATTTGTGAAGGATGAACAAAACTGTACCTCGACTTTCTTGTAGTCTCATATAGTACTACGTCCTCACTTATAAATCACATATGCAACTCAATAGTCTACTTTAATCAATCTTCTTCTCTCTATAGAAATATATGATCGCCTTTAGTTTCTGAGATATTAGTATAGCTGTCATGACGGGCCGGCGGGGCGGGCCGGCCAGTAACCCACCATAACCCACCATTTGGCGGGGCGGGGCCGACCCACCATTTTGGCGGACTGGAAAAATTCCAACCCAGCCCAACCCACCGGCGGGCCGCGGGCTAGGCGGGCCGGCCCGCTTAATCTTTTTAAATTTTTTAATTATTGTTTAGTTTCTTAAAAGAAAAACAATTCATATATATAATATTTTCTACTCACTCTCATATGCGTCAAATTACAAGTAAAATACAGGAAACATTATAATAGTAGATATTTCTTTAAAACACCTTCATTCATGTAAATAAATGACCAAATTTAATATTTTATACGTCATTACTTGCATTAAATGAGAATTTTTATCATTTATAATACATATCTCATATATGTGCTAAATAAAAAAATTAAAAATTTTATAAAAAAAAATAGATAGCGGGCCAACCCACTTGGCTCGCGGGCTAGCCCACCGCGGGGCGGGCTACTAGCGGGCCAGCCCACCTAGGCCCGCCTGTTTGGCGGGCTCCTAAATGCTCGGCCCAACCCACCTTTTTGGCGGGCGGGGCGGGCCGGCCCAACGGGCTTAGCCTATTTTGACAACTCTAGATATTAGGAATGGTTTCATTACAAATATTTCAGACACAGTCACCCTTCTCCATGTAATGTCCCGTTCCCAGCGGTAGCATTATATTGTTTTCAAGGTGAATCGGCAAGACTTCACTTTCTGATTCTTTCACGATCAATAATGAACCCATAAAGAATGGATATATGCTTTGCTACTAAGAATAGAGTTTGTAATCACTAGAATGATAATTACATGAAATTTGTATGCTCGTAATAAGAGAGTGGTATTGATTAAGTTAGACTGTGAATACAATTGAAAGAACCGTTGATATACTTGTTAAATAAAGACAAAATGATTGCATAGACTCCTTATCGTATGATGTTAAAAGAGAAGAATTTCATATTTAAGTTATAGACTTTTGATAGAATTGAAAGCATTATATATTTTGTTGTATCGAAAGAACAGAAATTGTAGCCTTGAAATATATGTTGCATATAGAGATATGAATACGAAACAAAATTGTTAAATGAAAATATTATATAGAAATAGTTTATTTGTGTGAAAGAAAAGAATAACGGAGCTACAGCTCTATGGTTAAAAAGAAAGAAATATTTTACTTGGTATTTAGATATTGTTTCGCATTGTTTTGTTTGATAGAAGTTGCATATCATACATTGGACTTGAACAACTTGTGCAAAAGGTTTAGTCTTTTGAACGATTGTCGGGACACCGAGTTCGTGTCGACCTAGGAGAGATGGGACACCACGAGGCTTGTACGTCCTCGCGATCAGAGGGTGCCATGTCTATTAGAGATACGAACTTGTACGTCCCAACTTCGAATTATGGAGAGTCATTCATAAACCACCATATAGTTAGGTCGCATGCTATGATAATTGTCTTGCATGCCTAACAATTTGATGCAGAGACGGACATGAAATTATAGGAACTATATATGCATATTGTTCTAATCCTTGTTGTTGGAGGGATGGATAGTCGGTCGTGGATAAGAATTACTACATAAGTGATATTTATACTTGTATCATGTTCCTAGAAGTGGATTTGGTTTAAATGTAATAATGCTATCATGTCCCTAAGAATGAATATGTTTTAAGTATAATGTTGTGTTTGATGAAGGAGAAAGGAATGGATATTGTTCATGAAATAACTTCTAATGCTTGCACAAATGAAACAAAGAAAGTATGATTTCTTATTAAGTATTGACATGAAATTAAAGTAAAAGATAGAAAGACCACATTTATTTTAAAAAAAAATTCTCACATGATTACTTAATGTTTATTTTCAGTTGAGTGTAGTTTTGCCACTCACCAGTGCATTTTTCAATGTACTGACTCACAGATACTGGATATTCCGTTGGACTTGCCGAGACTGTAGAAATCGTTTCAACCTTGGAAACTTGGAGATCTAAAGGCATTTGATTTTTTTTGTGTAAATGGATATAATGTATGGAATGAAGTCATTGTAATTCTTTCAGTTTCAAAAAGTAGTATGCCATGTTGGCATGTTTAGTTGGCTATTGAAAGCCTTTGTATCTGCCGCAAGTTATGAATATATGATATATGTTCTTGTATCATTGTTGTTATTTGATTTTATGCTTATTAGTTTCACTTCTTCGGTCTCAATTCAGTCTATATTGTTCATGTACAAGTTTGTGTCTTGTACAAGCGCAACCTTGACTTGTACGACATCACGCCTAGTGACGAATTTTCTGTTATGCGGGATTGGGGCATGACACTCCATGATTTTGTGTGAGCTTTTATGCTTTGTAAAGTGGCCTGATAAAGACAAGCCACACCAATCACCATATACGGAAGAGACAATTTATTACATAGTTTAGCAACTGCATGCTCAATGTAATAGTTTAAACATGTTCAGAGAACTTGGAACTTGAAAATTATCTCATGTTCGGAAAGCTTATGATTTGGCACACCAACCACCTGCACTAGGGTCTGAACAATCTTACCTAAAATAACAAAATAAGCTAATTCTCAAATCACTTATTATTTCCTCAAGAAATGTTAGAAGAGTTTCTAGTTTCCAAATCACAATTCAAGTCTAGTGATTGCTATCGTGCCAGCTAATCTATCAACTACACAATTTTATGTTTTTCAAATAGGCTACCTGCATTATCAAAAGTAACAGATTAGAAACAACACCAGCTGGTCTACCAAGCTAGACTATTTTAAGTTTTACAAATATGTAGCCTGCATTTTCATGACTAATTATTTTTGAAAAGCAACCCCGATAGTTGTTTGGTAACAACAGCTTATCAAAGAAGTTCTAAGAAGCCAGTTCAACTTTAGGCCAGTTGACAGCAGGTGGGAAGCAGTTTCCAAACGTTGCTTCTGTTGTTGCTTATTAGAAAGCAACAGCAATCCCAAACCAGGCATAACACATGACAGATTTTAGGATCATTCAACAGAATAACGACTTTATGCAGAAATTGAAAATAATAAATGATTATAAGCTGAGTCATGATGCACAGATCACAGATTCAATCTTATGAGGATTTCTACAGAGCCAGCTGACCGACCAAGCTATTTTATGTTTTTCAAATAGGTCGCCTGCACTATCACAAGTAGCAATTCCTCTGTCTGCAGAGAAACAAATCCATTGGAAGCTGAAGGACAGCCTAATCTCCAGCAAATACATCTGAAGTATAACTGCACACTTGCAATCTTCGCCGAGGGACAGGATCATTCGGTGGAACCTGTGAACTACACTTGCTTCTTGATAGATGTGTGGAATGGCTCGTCATACCTGCTGCCCACCCTTCGTCCACTTTGATAACTGTGTGAACGGAGAGTGGGCATAGTAACATATGACTGATTATACTACTAACAGAAATAATAATTTTAAGCAAAGATGAGGAAAGAAATTATCATAAGCGGAGTCAGGGATGGACCCACCATAGGCTATTAGGCTGGGGGGAAAAGCCGCTCATGAAATTTCAGATTGCTTCTATTAGTCTTTGCATGTCCTATATTATTTATATAATGCCCCTTTTAAGTTTTATGTTTTTGTGTTTCGCACATGGAAAACTTGTGTCCACAACTGAGCGGGGTGCACTTCAAATGAACACATTGTCTTGAACTAAGATATAGGGACTTAGAAAGTTATAGAAAAGAAAAAGACCAGAATCAATACACAATAGTTCACAATATAGAGGGAAAGAATAAATCTATACGCAGGTCGTGGGTTGGTGTGCAGGTGGGGGTCCAAGCAAAACTATGAACAAGTCATAAATCATATTTGTCAATGATACAAAAACCTTGTTCAAAAGTATACAATGTAGTGCCCCGCTTCTTGCGGTTCACTATGTAATACCCACGGCTTGTTGACACAGTCTTGGCTGAGTATTTGGGGAAACCTTTGCCGGTATCGTTTGATCACGGACGAAATGCAATGAACATTTCCAACTGATGGATCGGCTTCTATTGAAATGAGTCCAATAGTTTTCGTTGGATATTTTTGCTGCTTGATTTTGATGAATGCGTTTTCGTTGTCCTAGATGAAAATTTTTATTTAATCGTGTTGGTTTTCGATGATTGGTTTTCATTGTTCGCTTTAATCGCATTTCACATTCATTCCGAATCTTGAGAGAAAAGGATCAAAGTATGCTAATCAAATGTCGGTGCCAATGTAGGTCGCATAGGCGGAGCGTGATCAGTGCGTGAAGTCCTCTCAAGTAGATTCATTTTGGTGAGTCGCATTGCCCGAGCTACCATTTATTTCCACGCCTTAACAAAATATCTCTAGTCCACTCTTTTGTTGCGTCCCTGTGATCAACGATACCATAACAACAAAAGATAAGAGAAGATAAATGAACTGGATCACTTGTTAAATTATAGGACTGTTGCTTTACTTGCTTAATATGATTGTTCACTTGTTTCCATGATATATTTTACACAAGATATGTTATAGAAAATATTAAATGGTTTGAGATCGATCGATATAAAAGAGAGGAATTGTGACCCTATCGAAGAGAATTATCGAAATCATGTACTTGTTGTTCATTGTGCAATGAAATATTTTTATCTAATAGAATGCATCTCATGCATTGGTCTAGGACCAAGGTTGTGGAAAGCGCTAGGCGCTAGTCGGACGGGTACCTTCCGCCTAGCGCCTAGCCCGCTTAGGCGGGTGCCTAGGCGGCCGCCTAGATCTAGGCGGTTCAAAAAGTAAAAAGAATAAAAATATATATATACTAAAAATGCATTTAAATTTCATAAAACCCCAAAACATGCATAGTCGGGCGTCAGGGAGACTAGGCGGGCACCTAAGCGGGCATCGGACGGGCACCCTACGCCTAGCGCCTAGGCGCCGCCTAGGCGGTCTAGGCGGCCGCCTTTTAGAACAGAGTCTAGGACAATTTGTGCATAAGGTATAGTCTCTCGTTCGGTTCCTGGGACAATATAAGTTGCTCGGCTTAGGAGAGATTAGGCACCCTGAGGTAAAAAATCTCACGATTTGGGGTGTTATGTCTATCAGTGAGATGGGCTTGTATGTATCAACTGTTGATCATGAAAAATGACCTATGGACCACCATGTAGTTAGGTTCATGCATATAGTGAAATTTATTGCAAACCTAACACTGAATGCAGAGTAAGTATTATTTCAAATATGCAAATTGTGCTAATCCTTGTCTTATGCAGGGATGGATCGTCGATCGTGGGTAAGAATTATATTATAAGTGACTATTTTTATTGTTATGTTATCATTATGAATTGTTTAAAAAGAAACTAAACAAGTAGAAAGATCACTAATAACAGCTGCTAGCTTCACGGTCTACTTAGTGCAGATTTATGTGAGTTTGGCCATAGCCGCTCACCAGTACGTGTTACCATTTCAGGTAAGCAAGAGACAGAAGGATTTTAGGTGAGGCGCTAAAGCTCGTCCAGCCCAGTAGAGCTTGTTTGATCGTCTCGAAGCTGTTTTCAATTCGAGTCTAGTAGTTTTCATTCTGAAGGTGTCTTCATGTTCTGTTTAAATAAAGAAATATGATGTATAGATATTGTGACTATTTTCAAAAGAGTTTCAAAGAGAAAGATGTAAGCCGGTCAGGGCATTTTAAGTCGCAAGCGTTGTATTTTGTATCATATCAAGTTATTAATAAAAGAAGTACTTTCTGTTTCAAATCTGTGTCAAAATTTTGGTTTTCTGTATTTAAATGTTCTGCTTGCGTTGTGTTTTGTTTAGTCTAGTTGTATTGTGCAGGTACTGGCCTTGTGCAAGTGCAACTTAGGCTTGCACGACATCACGTCCAAGCGAGGACGATCAGTTCTGCTGAGATCAAAGCAAGGACGAACGATCGTGCGGGATCGGGGTGTGACATACAATGAACCTAAACTAAAACGAAGTGGAAATAGATGTAAAAAAAAAAATTAAAGGAAAGAACAGAAGTGTTAATGGTGAGCCTCGAACCCAGTATCAACCATCAAAATACTAAAGGTCTTAACCATTAGGCTGACAAACTTTTAGTAACATAAAACACTATTATGTCAACAAAGCAATGCCACATAAGTTTCTTATTACAATTTTTTTTGGAAATATAATGCTAATTAACTTTATTTCCACATTTCTTAGTGGCTCCGACAGTGATTGGTGCTCTTAAAAACAAGAGCTTGTGTGAACTACGATACAGAGATTTTAAAATATAGGATATTTAGAGTTTGGGTCTCAAATAAGTTTTGAAATTATTGTTTGGGTCTCCATATTATACATAATTAGTGTTTGAGTCTCAAAAGTGTCACTAATGTCCCAAAAGTGTCATCAAAGGTATACCAAAAGTGCCACTAATTATTTTTTGTGACACTTTTGAGACCCAAACACTAATTATGTATAATATGGAAACCCAAACACTAATTTCGAAACTTATTTGAAATCCAAAGTCTAAATATCCCAACGTAACTACAACACATAACTACAACACAAGCCTCTAATCCCAAAGTTTTGGGGTTGGATATATTACAATCAGAGTTTAGGACGAATGGAATGAAAATATTAAGCATGAGGCCATGGGATATATATGACCAGTGGTAGTCATACAATCTAGCCAATGTGGAATTATGCATTTGTCTATAACACCCGTACTCAAACTCACGATGGTTGAACAATGCGAGTTCGATAGGAGGAAAATACAAAAGAAAAACAACTACAAACAACAAAGTAACTAAACACCCTCCATTAAACACAAGCTTGGCTCATATTAGCAAATGCCATTTTATTCTCAGCCTGAGTCTATTCTCATCTAGTTCTTCTATCCCCCTAGTTTTAACAAGTTCTTCAACTAAGATTGTATCATTCATAACTAATGCTTGTATCGGTCTTTGCATGACCAAACCACCAAACCATTTTCTCCCTTCTTTAACCTCAACATGCATCAGTTCTAACTTTTCAAAAATGCAGTTATTTATATTACAGCACATGTGGTTCATAAGAAGGTAGGTAAATCCAGGTAACTAGGGGCTGAACTCTTGCTGCCACTGAGATATGCTACAAGCCTCATATATTGGAACTAAGATTGCATCCACTTCTTTTCGGTAGGAAGAAAATACAAAAGAAAAAGAAACAACTACAAACAACAAAGTAACTAAACACCCTCCATCAAACACAAGCTTGGCTCATATTAGCAAATGCCATATCTTTATTCTCAGCCTGGGTCTATTCTCATCTAGTTCTTCTATCCCTAGTTTTAACAAATTCTTCAACTAAAATTGTATCATTCATAACTAAGGCTTGGATCGGTCTTTGCATGACCAAACCACTCAAACCATTTTCTCCCTTCTTTAACCTCAACATGCACCATTTCTAACTTTTCAAAATGCAGTTATTTATATTACAGCACATGTGGTTCATAAGAAGGTAGGGAAATCCAGGTAACTAGGGGCTGAACTGTTGCTGCCCCTGAGATATGCTACAAGCCTCATATATTGGAACTCAGATTGCATCCACTTCTTTTCGGTGCATCATTTAACTCAAGTATATAGTCTTGTAGACTAGGACGGTGCTTTATTTGGCTCTCGTAGCAATCTCTGTGTCTGTTGAAATTTGATTTTCTGAAATATGAAAGCCTCATAGTAACTAAACACCCTCCATTAGGGGTGAGCATTATTCGGTTTTGGACCGAAAACCGAACCGAACCGAATAAGAGGTTCGGTTCAGTTTTAAAAAAAATTGGTTCGGTTTCGATTTTGAAAATACTAAATTTTCTTATTCGGTTTCGGGTTTCGGTCCAAAACCGAAAACCAAATAAAAAAATTTAATATATATATATATATGAGGAAGGATCCACATCCCCTCACTTTTGCATCCCCCCTTTCACATCCGTTGGATCTTTGTTTAAGTCATCTAATCTTAACCGTTGCTTTTTCAATGGTTAAGATTGGATGACTTAAACAAGATCCAACGGGTGTTATCATGGGGATGCATGGGGGATGCAAAAGTGAGGGGATGTGGATCCTTCCTCTATATGTATGTATATATGTGTGTGTGTGTGTGTGTGTGCGCGCGCGCTCTATATATATAAGTATTAATATATATATAGGTATATACTATAGGTATATACTAAATATGTCTAGGTATATTTAGTTATTATATATATTAACAAAAAAAGCGCAAAAAAATAAATAAAATTGAATAAACCGAAAACCGAACCGATTTAGTTCGGTTCGGTTTGATTCGGTTTTGGGCCAATTCGGTTCGGTTTCGGTTTTGCTTATTCGGTTTCAGTCCACTTCGGTTTTGGGTTATTCAGTTCGGTTTAAACCGAATTAACCGAATGCTCACCCCTACCCTCCATCAAACACAAGCTTGGCTCATATTAGCAAATGTGATATCTTTATTCTCAGCCTGTGTCTATTCTCATCTAGTTCTTCTATCCCTAGTTTTAACAAATTCTTCAACTAAAATGGTATCATTCATAACTAAGGCTTGTAGCGGTCTTTGCATGACCAAACCACTCAAACCATTTTCTCCCTTCTTTAACCTCAACATGCACCATTTCTAACTTTTCAAAATGCAGTTATATTTATTACAGCACATGTGGTTCATAAGAAGGTAGGGAGGTAACTAGGGGCTGAACTGTTGCTGCCACTGAGATATGCTACAAGCCTCATATATTGGAACTCGGATTGCATCCACTTCTTTTCGGTGCATCATTTAACTCAAGTATATAGTCTTGTAGACTAGGACGGTGCTTTATTTGGCTCTGGTAGCAATCTCTATGTGTGTGTTGAAATTTCATTTTCTGAAATTTGAAAGTGATTTCTGATTATATCATTTAGTGTAGGACAAATGGGGGTCAATCACCGATAGACGTAGGGTCTTTCCATGTATGAATTCAAGTGGACTACGAGAAATGGTGTATAATTGAATGCAAACTAATTGCAAGTATCCATGTTCACCTAGCTGAAACCAGTCAGTGGAACAAACAACGCACATTTACTAGCTAGTTTTTGCCGTATATTGTACAATAATGACCTCCTAGTGAGTCTAACGCTTCAGAACTTGTTAACCTGGAAAGATACCGTAAAACGGTTTTGGGGTACAGATAATGTTTCGGGGGTTTTAGGGTACAGAGAATGGTTTTGGGTATAAGTAACACGATTAGGCAGGAGTGTCCCAATCAAATATTCAAATGGTCAATCATATAATTAAAAGACTAGTGCATAAAGTTTCATATATGTTCATACATAACGCGCTTTTAAGCAGTACTACATCACATGTTGGTTTATCTGCTTGGCAAGAGGTGTAACACCTAGATAGAGTTGCAGCTGAATACATTATTCAATAACTATACAATATATTGACGCTCCTTGTGAAATCAAACTTTGATTGGAGGATGCTTTTATTGAGAATTTAATGCTTATGGAATCAGTTTTCATTGACCCAGCTTTCGTTCCTTGCTAATGGCATCCTTCAGTTACACCCAAGCATCAGTTCTAGCTCGTACTCTTTGAAGTACATATGTTCCCCAAAGGCATCAGGAGAACTTGGCAGTGCAGCCAAAAAAGTGTAATGTCAATATTTGATACTGGTGATCCAGCAGGAGCAGGGACGAAAGTTGACAATAGACGAGTAAGAAAACACAAATTCTATATGGATTTTACTTTATTGACAAGAGTATATAATTTACTTTTCTGAACTTCCAACCAGCAAGTAAAACACCATGGATAAAAGAAAGGACTGCCTAACGCAGACACCATTTCCTTCCAACTAAACAGAAACCAGTCATCAGCCTCAAGTTAAATCACAAAGATGAAAACATACCTCCCCACTACCATACATAGATAACTACAGGTAAAATAAGCATGAAAAAGAGAAACTACAAACTGCCAACATCAACCTGGTTATATACGGCGAGTAATAATTCCAACTACAATACAAGAAAACATGATCGACAACTTGAACGAGATGGAAAATAAAGAAAACTACAAGGCCCAACGACGCAAATTGTAAAACTACGTCTTACCAAAATTTTTAATAGCTGAGGATACTTCATTTTCAGTGAAACCCATTTGGAGTAAAGCGAGAGTTTTATCTGCTGTTCCATACAAAGCTGCAGTAGTCGCTTCCTGAATATGTAATTAAATAGTAGAATAGTAGATTGTTAGAAACATTCCCATAATCAATGTACTAACAAAGCAGTGGGTAAAAGTTCTTAAGCATTAAATGACTAAACCAAAAAGGTAACCAAAAAAAATTGCAGAGGAGAGAACAGAAGCAAACTTAAATCTCTCTATTACAGAACACTTCATAAATAAGATTTAGAAAAACGCACAGAACAAATGTATTTGTTATATATATATATATATATATATATATATATATAAAAGAGAATACAAGTGGATATGATGATACTGATCAAGCTCCAAATGAGAGGAGTTACGTAAGCAAACAAAGTATGGAGCTTTTAGCTAATTGGGAAGACGATTAGCATTGTGTAGTGAATCTCTGTACATCTTTTTAATATTAATACAATTACCTTTCTGCAAACATTTTCCAGATTTTATGACATAGATTGAAGGCTATGGTTTAAAGTATCGGCCGATACCGATCCGATACAGGCGATACCGATACGATTTGGCATGTCCCGATCTGATACCGACCGATACCCGATACTGACCGATACCGACATTGGGGCTCTCTTTTCCGGTCAATTCGGCAAAGAAAATTAAACGAAAAAGACAAATCAGCAAGGGTTTAAAGCATAATAAGGTTGTAAAAGCGTGTAAAAGAAGAAAATCAATCTATTGTATGTAAACCAATCGGTAAGGGTGACTACTATTTCATTTAATTTCAAAACTATTAAGAAATAACACTAAAAATATTTAAAATTATACCTAAATGTATAAAGTATATGTTTTTAAATGTAAATAATTTATTAATAAATATTTGTTTTCCGATACCAAAAAATCGATACTCCGATCCGAAACCGCCGATACTACCAATATCGCCGATACCGATACTCATAGGAATAGTCCGATACCGATTCCGATACTGTGAACCTATTTGAAGCAAAAACACAAAAACGAAGTTCATATTTCAAACTGCCTCGGAACGACAATCGCAAGTACTTGTCACAAATTTGACACATTTCATATCGTGTAACAGAAGCTAGACAATATGAGGAATCAACGAAAACAGAAAATATGCATATTTCACAGGATATTAAAAGTATGAATAGTAAGCTGATCCTTCTAGGCTGTAAACATCATTAGACCACCAACTTTGTATATAGGGTCCTCATCTCTCACAAGTCAAATTTGCAAAATTTGCAGCACTAGAATGTATACAAGTGAATCATCATCATCATCCAAGCCTTCTCCCAGCAGATTGTGGTCGTCTATGGAGCATAAGAAAGTTTCATAAAAGATTTGACTTACGAACAGCTGTCGACTTGATGTGAACCAATATGTTGGTGCCAAATTCCTTGTCAAGGAAGGTACGAATTAAAATGGGAGGGTCATCATGCAACAAAATCTAGGTGGTCAATTTGCAGGTAGGCAGGTAGACCTACCTTTTGCATGTGCAGTTTAAGCAAGGTTTGTAATGTCGGTATCGAAATCAGTTATGAGTATCGATATCTACGATAGATTTGGACTAGAGTTTCAAAATTCTTGGTTTGAGTGAAAGATTTAGGCTACATATCTTATGTTTTATTTGTTGTCTCACGTTAGTTTTGAATGAAATAACATTCACATAGATGAATTATTCACCTGCAATAGGTATTGTGGTTTATTAAATGCTTTTAGACAAAGTAATCCCAGCCCCACAATGCAGTTTTGAATGAAACAATATTAAGGTGTACGAACGTTATGAATTATAACATACAACTTCCACAATTGGTAATAGTTACATTGTGTTGATAAGAAATATTATTAGTATACTGTAGAATGAAATCACTCTGTCACCATTGTTTTTTTCCCTTTTTTTTCTAATTTTTATTTTACTCATTCGACTAGGAGAGCCACAAATTCAATATCAGTATCAATGGCGGTAATATCGAGTACATACGGCCATTACATATCGATATCCGTCTATACTACAAACGTTGAATTCAAGCTCATGACCAAGGATGGTTCAGAAAATATGTTTCGGTTATCACTTTTGGACATTTCTATGAGTATAGGTTTCTATAGTTTCGGGGGTCACTTTCGGTAGTTTCTAACCCCACATTACTTATCCAAAACAAGTAAAAGGAATCGGGTCCGTCCATTACTTAAAACCTTGCCAGGGAGTACCCTCCAAGTTCCTATTGACTATAAAGAATCTAGACGAGGGGGTAAACCGGTAAAGATGATACAATTTGGTATAGGGAATTGCATTATCTCTATGACATATTTAAGTCAAAGGGAAAAAAGGATGACCTTCCCAGTGAATATTGAAGATATATTATAATTGAGCTGAAGGATATCTTAATTGTTGATCAACAGCAATATTTGCAGATGAAGCTCCTCTATCGTATTCAAAATTCAAATTTGTCAGAAAAAAATATTGATGACTGCTAATGTTCAAAGTACTATTCAAATGCTACTGCAGCTGGAATTAGCATTAGCCTTTAAACTTAATGAGAAGCAGCTTCTGTCTGAAAGCAAGAAATGGATAACATATTACGCAAAAGTGCATTCACAAGGATCATACATGACAAGCGAGCATTATATTGACTACAAAGTCCACACTTGTGTTTGTATTTAAAGTTGTTCCTGTATTAATATAACATTAGACAGGATTGAAGTACCAAAAGGAGTGCCTTGACCAATTACTTCAAATGAACTTAACACAAATTTCATATTTCTAATTCTAATTCAGGATTTGATTTAATCTCAAAAGCAAAATGTTTGAAAGCAGTGAATGCTCAAATCCTCAAAAGTGATACAAGATTCAGAAGTAATGTATACTAGTCTACTAGATAGGTTACATAGATGATACAGAGTTACGGACTAAGGTAGAATCGAAAGCACTTCTTTCCAAAACATAGTGTAGCTGGTTAAACAATGTACAAGAGAAGGTCATGCAGGGATCTCAGTTAACAAAATTAGTCAACAACCAACAGGATTATAGAGGCTTTGGATGACTGACAACAGCAAACCATAATCCAAGTAGAAATTTCTTGATATCGATTATTACATGTTTTAATTTAGGTTAGATGAGCTAGGATTCTAAGGTGACCAAAGTCTTAATTTTAGTAGCTTCTTTACCGTTGTTATATGTGCATCTAGTCACTATCTTACATTTTGTAAGATACATTATTAGTTTGGGAGATGCTGTTGTTTCTCCCTTACCTAATGTGACTAGGAAGAAATCTTGTGATAAGGAACCAGACAATAGTTTCAAAAAGGATGCATACACATTAGAAAGAAATCTTCAGATAAGGAGGCAAATGATAGTTTAAAAAAAGAAGCATATGTAGCAAGAGGCACATAAAAGACAAATTTAGGAAAGATTCTAAGTAAATAAAATCATATCCTTGAAAACAAAAAGGACATACTATGAGATTCTAAAGAAGATACAAGAAACAGTTACAAAAAGTTGAAGCACCTAAAAGGCTCATGAACAATGTGATCATGACGTACCAATAAGAATTAGAGGTCGCTGTAATAATTATTATTATTCATATCAAGTATCAAAGAGGTGAGACAATGTGGTTGGATCATTGCCAATGACATTACTTTACTTTCTAAAAGACACTCGCAAGACTCTTGGATTTTAGATTTATGGATATTCTTGTATATTTAGCTGAGTCAGGTGTGGTATGAAACAAAATTCGGCGTATCGGTACTAGAATTGGTTTCAGATCGTTCCAAGTATTGGTGGTGTCAACAGTTTCAGCATTTTTTGTGGTAACGGTCGGATTACTTGGTTTCAAAATATAAAAAATAATAATAAGATGTTAGGAAGAACCTAGAAAAAATAGTTGACACCCTTAGGCATATTTTTGCTTCTTCAGTAAGTTTTGAACGAAATAATATTTAACAATGCTAAATCATTTACCTGAAATACATATTTGTTATTTGTTCTCGTTATTTTTAGACAAAGCACCCCCATATTAGATAGTTTTGAATATAATAATATTAAGCAATATGGAAGTTGTGAATTTATAAATATACGACTACGACAAATGGTAATGGTTACAACGTGTTGACAAGGTATCTTTTGAACACAATATGACATGTTAATCTTTGGAACGCTGAATCGTTGTGCTGACAGTTGTACTTTTCTTTCTTTTAGTTTTTTACTTTGCTGGATTGATCAGAAAAGAGCCCGGATTTTGATACCAAAACGATACTGTACGGTCGTGCAAACCTTGTTATGATACACATGAAGGACAAGGAGCAAGATGAGGTAGCATTTGCTGGAAAAGGGACAAGATGAGGTAGCACTTGCAACGGAAGCAGCTGATGATATATATGTGAAGGCATTCACCAGATTATTAGATTTTAAAACAGGGATTTGTATCATATGTGCCCAAATTGGAAAAAGTTTGATATATATGAAACTAAAGAAGATGTTGCATATATTATATACTGGTTCTGAGACGGCTTTTGTAACCTTCTTTGTGCGAGAAAAGTCAAATTTTGAATGTTTGATGAGGTATTAGATCTCGTTGATAGAAGTTCAGCATGTATTGAATTTGAAGAGAACCTTGAGGTTCTAATGCCTACAACACTACTGTTGGAGGTGGAGGAATGAATCTACCACATAAAGAGAGAGCATGATCACAAAATGAAAGAAAATAAAAAAAAAAAAAAGATGCATGTGCTTGAATGGGATATGATGATCAAGAGATGAAACATTTTGTGCAGTGATGCTTAAGCTTTTAATATGAAGGATATTACTTCTCATGGTAGATTTGCTACACAGATTTTTCGAGTTTGTTTGATAAACCATAAGCTTATTGTCATTGATCTAGTGTTTATTATGGAGATACTTTGGATCAAGGTGATTGTTATGGTCTTGATCCTGATTGGGCTTTTGGCATTCGTTTTCAACCTTATAGGACTTGGTTTACTTGAAGGAAGAAAATTTTATACAAATTGGGTCTCTTATGAAATTATTCAATTAAACAACCTAAAAGTTGGAATTGTTGCATCCTTGTGTGAAGCTACTGTATAAAAGGTGAGTCTTGTGATTTTTGAAGTGTAACAAATAACAGACGAGACGATGATTAGGAAAAAATAATAGATAGGTCTTTTCAAATCGTTTTTGTTTTCCTTTTGAGTTGGCTTTTGCGGGTTTTGAGGGATTTTGCGGGTTTGGGTTAAAGAGTGAGACTTGTGATTTTTGCAGTGTTACAAATAACAGAGGAGGCGATGATTAGGGAAAAATAGATAGGTATTTTCAAATCGTTTGTTCCTTTTGAGTTGAGGGATTTTGCGGGTTTGGGTTAAAGAGTAATTCTTGTAGCTCAAACCAAGGTTCACAATATCGATATCGGAATCGGTATCGGACCATTTCTATGAATATTAGGATCTGCGGTATCGGTAGTTTCGGATCAGAGTAACGGATTTTTTGGTATCGGAAAGCAAATAATTATTAATAAATTATTAACATTTTAGAAAAAAAAATATTTTATACATTTAGGCATAATTTTAAGTATTTTCAGCGTGCTTAGTAGTTTTGAAATTGAATGAAATTGTAGTCATCCTTGCCGATTGGTTTACATGCGATAGATAAGTTTTCTTGTTTCACATGCTTTTACAACCTTATTATACTTTTACACCCTTGTTGATGGTCTTTTTGGTTCAATTTTCTTTGCCAAATTGACCGAAAAAGAGAGCCCCAATGTCGGTATCGGTCAGTATCGGGTATTGGTCGGTATCGGATCGGGACATGCCAATTCGTATCGTAAAGGTCGTATCGGATCGGTATCGGCCGATACTGTAAACTATGGCTCAAATGTTATTGATGAAACAATTTTTGTTTCTCATAATTCTTTGGTTCTTTATAGAATCTCCATATTATATATCACAACAAAACCTTGACCAGAATGACATATAGAGAAACAGCTAATAAAGCAAATGTCATAGAAGCAGGTTACAAATGTAAGGCGTCAATGCCTAAGGGTAATAATTAATAAACAATGAAGAAAATGCTAGATGCATCATTATTCTCACTCCTTCCATAGCACAATCAGAACACCACGAAGAGATAGGATCATATCCAGTATCATCAAGATCTGGATGAGATTGTACTCATAGTGTTATTTGAAGCATAATGTTTTGTTTAAGAAATTCACAAGTAACATTAATAGTAGAAATGCCAAGCTTGGAAAGAAATCAAGGAAGCATTCCACCTGAAAAGTGTACAAAATGTGAAATAAAACTTTTTTTTTTCTAATTCAGTTACACAATTTGAGATAGAACTTTCTCCCATTCAGTTACACAATTTCTAAGTTGAAAAATCCTCACTAGTTGCTTCATTGTCTGTAATCTGTGTTTAAGACTACTTAAACAAAATAAGTTGCTAATCTTTCAATTAATTTGTTGAGGCTGGTTCCACTTATAAAAACAACATAAAGGGAAATATTTATGATGATGCCGACGAGAAAAATTGAAGCAATACGTCTTAATTCATATGGCAAAGCAATCCAAGAATACACTCTAAACTGAGTTTGGTACTCAACAAAAGAAAGAAAGAACGAACCTCATCCTTCCCATGGTCAACATTAGCTGAGCCATCCATTCCCTCTCCTCCAGAGTAACCTGTCGTCTGGGCAGTAACTATGAAGTCTACAAGTTCATCTAAGGAAGCATTTTCACCTGAAATGCAACACAAGTTTTGAAGGTTATAAAGAATAGCCTGAAGTAATCAAATTCCAAGAAGCAATATATCCAAGTCATAGCTGTTAAAAACATCCTATACGTGAAGCAGGGGGGTGTCTTGCTTCATCCAAAGAGAAGCACAATGGCGAAAATGCTGGTAAGACGTGTGCCTTGGGTGAGGCGGGGACTTGCCTACTTCTATCTCAGATTCGACCCATTAAATACCTAAAAAACTCTAATCGGACTCAGATTCGACCAGTTAAATACCTAAAAACACTTAACTCTTCGTGACCTCTAACAACAGCAACAATGCCTTCTCTCTCTCTCTCTCTCTCTCTCTCTCTCTCTCTCTCTCTTGATTGATTGATTGTCTCGTCTTCGCCGGCTCGTCCTTTCTGCCATCGGCACGTCACCAGCAGTTGCCTCCTCCTCAAGCACCCGTCCCCTCCTTGCAGCAGCCAACACCTCCTCGACCATTCGAGGCGCCACCTAGTCCTCAACTATAAATAGATATTATATTTTGACATATACATGTTTTTATATTATGCATGTTATCCTATACATTTTTTTATTTAAGGGTATCTATAAGAATATTTTCGTATAAATACAAATGAATTAAAGTTTTTTAAGTATCTGTGGAGAGCAGTACCCAAACCGTAGAAACAGCCAACACTACAGATGAAAAATCACCGAATCCGCCCAAAATCAGTACACACAGAAAGGGTTCGAAATCAATACTGCGAACCTTCCAACAAAAATTTTGCACTGGTTATCAGCTACCTATGTAACCTATCAACCCTCATTTATTTGGGCTTGGAACCAACATTGAAAAATATAAGATATTTATCAAAATATAAGAGTTATTGAAGCTAAAAAAGAAAAGTAAAGGAAGAGATAAGAAAACAGCTACTAATGATCACATTGGACATGAGAAAAAAGAAAGAAAAATATATGTATAAGCTTCCTAAGATTAGCAAAGGGGTACAGGCATAAGAAACATCAAATGCGTCTAGAGCTAAGGCTAATAAGTACTAGAAAAAAGAATGATATTAAAGAGAGAGGTAATAATTTTTGTAAGTTGTTAATGGGAACAATCTAAGAGATTTTAATATTGAAAAAATGGGTTAGCTAGAATTATGAGTCCTAAAGTTAAAGATGGTATAAAGATAAGAAAAGAAAACAAGTAGAAATTGTTATGATGATGGTTGTGGAGCATTATCAAAATGGTTGTTGGAGGTCCATTTGTCATCAACATTGTTGTTGGAGGTGACATGGTGGCACTCACAGTTTATAATAGACACAAGGCAGCAGCAAGAAGAGTGTTTGGGGTCGAGGCTTGAGAGGTAAGCCTCGGAAAGACGAACGTGCACAGCTATTCAAATTATGTTTATTTATAAATCATGTGTAATAGATATTACTTCTAAGCAAATGAATGCTAAATTATTGGTAAGACATTGTTTTCTTTTTCACACGATAATCTTATATATAATACGAAAACTTCTAGGCTTCACCGTGGAACTTTAATGTTCCAAAAGTGCTCTTCTCCAACCTTAAATATATCAAAAAATGCTTAAATTAATTAGGGATAAAATATGTAAATTATACACCTTCCCACTAACATAATTACTAACCACTAATAGTTACACACTTCCAACTAGATATAAATGTTCACCATCTCAAAAATAAATTTACTTCAAAATATTTCGTATTATATCAAAATGGGTTTGCCACACAAGTAGACATTTAAAAATTGTATAAATATAAAAAAAACACAAAAGACGTGCAATACATGTGCTTCTAATATGATTAAATCATTTTTTATATTTTGATCACGTAACATTTGGCAATGACATACTAATACTCTACTTGCAGTACCATGAACCTAAATTAAAAGGGAAAATGAAATTAGAGGATGATAGGAGCATATTTCTCAAACCTTAAAATAACCTTTCAATGAATTTAAGGAATCTGGGCATTCCAGAGGTATATATCTTTACATAGTTTCAAGAATAGCTCCATCCATTAGATATTGCTTATCATAAATACCATGGTTACCAGAATTCAACTATAGATGATGATAGGAGCATATTTCTCAAATCTTAAAATAACCTTTTAATGAATTTAAGGAATTTGGGCATACTAGAGGTATGTATCTTTACATACTTTCAAGAATAGCTCCATCAAAACTGAGCTCCATCCATTTGACATTGCTCATCATAAATACCATGGTTATTAGAATTCAACATAGGTTCTCAAATGTGGGGTGAGCTAAATTTATTCTTTCACCAAAAAGTGAAGTTTTTACTAAGTGTTGACATATGGAACTTTTGTTCCAAGTTTCAAAAACACGGTTCCAGGATTGGTTTATTGGTTTCAGAAGTTCCGGTGTTTTCAGTGGTTTTGACTCGGTACATTTCGGTAGTTGTGGATGTTACATTGTCAGCTGATACTCAAAACTTTGTTTTGTTATCCCTTCTGGAATTCTATACTAGAAGAAAAGTATTTTGTAACTGGGACAGAATTGCATTTCTTACAAAGTATGTGGATTTTAGCATCATGAAGCAAGTCTTACCAAAGAAAAAGATATCATGAAGTATTCTTTGAGTTTAACTCTTATTTTGGCATTGCCTTGGATATGAGCGGGGTTACTCTAATGAACTGGGCCGGCCATCTTCCTCGCTTACTAAATATTTCCTACCACTATGGAAATTTCTTTCTTGAAAACATGGGCTACAAACCAAGGTTCGCACTATCGGACTCGCTTTTGAAATTTGAACCCTACCTATGAGTATTATTATCGGTGGTTTCCACGGTTTCCATTATTTCGGATCGGATTATCGAGTTCTTCGTTTTGCTAAGGCAAAATTAACAAAAACCGATACGGTCCATACATATAGATATCGACGGTTATACCCCTTCTTCCTTCTTTCTGCGCTTGCATCACTTTGATTATTCAGTACTCACCTTTTTTTCTTTATTTACATAGAACTGGTAAAGTAAAGAGATAGCATTGTCAAAGCGATTACAAGCCAAAGCTCACTTTGCTAAAAAAAACGATACGGCCCATACGTATCGGTATAGGCGGATACTACAAACACGGGCAGACCTACCCCCCTAGTTTTTGGTCATATATAGTTTATATAGTTTTTGCTATTTTTTATATGTTACTTTTAATATGTACATCATTTTTTATAGAGCTAATAAGTGGTAGCTCAAGTGGTAAGTTAAAGGTGTTACAACTTGGAAGGTCTCGAGTTCAATCCTCACTGTGTGCATATTTTGTTTTAATTATTGTATGAATTTTATATCTTCGTATTGGTTTAAAATAATAAAGCGCCTATCAACAATTTATTGTAAACAAGACACACATCAAGATTATTTTACTCAACATCATAAATTAGATGTCAAACAATTATAATTCTGTGGTATCTCATATAGGATATACAACTCTGTAGTAATTATCGAGGAACCCAGCTTTTGAGCCGGACCGTGAAACGCTAGAAGAAAATAATTGAGCAAATACCAAAAACTGAACAATAATTTTAGACTTTAGAGAATTGAATCAATTTAGTTTTATGTGGGAGATATACTACAAATGTCATTTACTTATCAAGATTACTATTAAGAGATTAATGAAAAATTTAGAAACAAGAAGAAGGATCTTCATAGACATTTTATTAACTAAGAGAAGAATTAAGACAAGGTACCCAGGGATAGGATATAATGTGATGAACATTGGAGAAGAAATAGGTTTGTATTAGCTATATTGAGATTGATCGGCAACGAGTTCTTACCCATTTATACTAGTTGTGGATGAGACTACTAGGGATGAGTAGGATGAAGTTTTACTACTCACATAGTTTGTTGATGATAGTGTAATTAATTGACGAGAGTAGAGAAGGGTATCGACCAAGGTTTGCAGTATCGGTATCGAAATTGGATCCTTCCTATGAGGATCGGGGCAGTATCAGCGTTTTGGATTCGGTATTGGAAAGAAGATAATTATTAAAAATTTAGAAAAAGAAAAATATTTTATACATTTAGGTATAATTTTTAAGTATTTTGTGTTGTTTCTTAGTAATTTTGGAATTGAATTAACTAGTAGTCATCATTGCCTATTTGTTTACCTGTGATAGATAAGTTTTCTTCTTTTACATGTTTTTGCAACCTTACTACATCCTTGTGCATTGGTCTTTTTCGTTTTTTTTTTTGCCGAATTGATCGAAAAAAAGACCTCCAATGTCGATATCGGTCACTATCGGTATCAGTCGGTATCGGATTAGGACATGCCAAACCGAATCGATATCGGCCGTATCGGATCAATATCGGTCGATATCGCAAACTATGGTATCGACGAGCCTAGGAAGGGTTAGACTCTAAAATATTACTTAGGAGATACTTTGTAATCTAAGGTATTAAGATTAGTTCGACAAAAACAGAGTATCTGAAATATATATTCAAGCAAAGGGCAAGAAGAAATGAGAAGAAAGTAGTACCCATTGATGAACAAGAGATAACTAGGAGTCAATAGGATCCATCATTCTTTATGATGAAGAGACTGTGAAGGATGTTGCTCATAGAATTAAAAAATTATAAGATGACTTAAGACCGGTCATGCTTTATAGATCAGAATGTTGCATTTAAAAAACAAGATTTCGAAAAAATGAGTTTGGCTGAAGTGAAAAGCCTAAGATAGATGAGACACAACACATTGAATGCTTTAAGGATCAAAGTGTTACACTTAAAAACAAGATATCCAAAAAATGAGTTTGGTGGATGAGAGACAACACATTGAATGCTTTATGACCCAGAGTGTTGCGCTTAAAAACAAGATTTCCGAAAAAGACTGACTGAATTGAGAAGCCTAAGATGGATGAGAGACAACACATTGAAAGAAAGGATAAGAAATGAGTGCATTTGTGGGAACTTGGAGGCAGTGCCGATTAAGGATAAGATGGGAGAAAATCACATCTCAGATGGCTTGGAGATGTGCAGCGTTGATCAATAGATACACAGGTTAAGAGGAGCGTTATTCTAGTCAAAGGAGCTGCTAGAACTTGGGCCTCGTTTGGTTCGCAGAATCATGGGATTGGAAAAGGAAAGTCATTACTTTCCTATGTTTGGATGTCAAAGACATTGAGGAGGAAAGGAAAGTGAGTCCCAATAGAAGCAAAATTAGGGGGGAAATGTTTCCATCCATCCAAGCAAGGAATAACTTTTCCACCTTGAAGTATTCATTTTTCTTTCCAATCTCCATGGCATTTCCAAACATCGGAAAGGAAAATAAATGGGAATTATAATTTCCCAAACTAAAGAAAATACCAAGGAATTGATTTCCTTTCCATTCCTTTCCGCGAACCAAACGAGTAGTTAAACAGAGCACGAAGTACTCGAATAGCTAAGTCAGAAGAGTTGGTCATGCAACCAAGTTATGAAATCGAGCCGCATCAGCTCAGCGAAACGACAAGGCGTATCGGCATAAGGTGGGAGGACTTTGACCTTTCTTTCCTACTTCGTCATGTCTAAGTAAAATGCACCATTGTATGCTAAGTTAACCTAGTCCACGAGCGTGGCTCGGTTGAGAGAAATCATAGTGCGTGTCGAACACTAGATAGAACAATTGAATTGAAACGTACATCAAATGTACGAGTCGCCAATGAACATCAAAATACCGCAACGACAAGCGTCTCAGTGCGCCAGCCATAAGAACATAGAATAACTGTATCAGTGAGTGCCTCAGTGCACGAGTCGCTCGTGCCTCCATGCACGAGTTAGAAGGCTAGCACATTGAAAGACCGTATCGACGCGAGTGCCTTAGTGCACGAGCTGTAAAACATTAAATACTCTATCAAGGCGTGCCTCAGTGCACGAGTCGGAAGGAATGAACAAGTCTAGCACATTGAAAGATCGTGTCGAGACGTGCATCAAGTGCACGAGTAGGAGAACATTGAACACTAAGGTATAGAACATGAAAATACAGCATCGAGACATGCATTGAATGCACGACTCGAAGAATAGAGAATAACTGTATCAAAGCATGTGTATGTACACGACTTACAAAAAAGATGGCTTCGTTGCGAAGAGAACAGTTGTGGCACGAATGTAAACGGAACTGTTGAATATGGCATGGTGCCTCAGAATGTTCGGGGCCTTCGGGTTGCTCGTTTGACGAACATTGAGTTGGGATATGGTGCCATAGAACATTGAAACGAAGTATGGAATGAGAAATGCGAGATGATGCGAAGCCTGGATTTTCAGACTCAGACTATGTTTGGTTGTTTGAGTTAGACGAGTATTGCATGATCGAATGGACTTGAGATATTGCCCGTGCACGGGTGTGGTGATTTCCCTTGAACAAGTGAAATGTCGGGACACCGGGACCGTTCGACCTAGGAGAGATGGATAATCATTGTTGGTGCACATCTTTTGGGTATGAATTGCGATCTGCTACTGATGTGATAAGTCACAATTGATGGTAAGTTCGGCGTCCTTCGGATACTATGCTAGCAACCCGTACGGGGAGGACGCCAGGTTACCCAATTTGAGAAGAGAAACAAGTAAGTCCATTCTGGCGCGGAGACGCCAACGATCTTCATATAGTTAAAGAACGGTGGACTGAAAGTGCAAGCACACGGAGATCCTACACAAAGATCACTTATAACATAACAGAAAAAGATGTTAGGCGTATTCACCTTGAGTCGGACAAGGGTGAGTGCATCGATGTTGGAAAGAAGTCGTCACGAAACAACACGAAATTGATATTGGTTGCCTGCTTGCTTATGTGAATAAATGATAACATGCTTGCCATGAAATACATGCTTTACTGCTTTCGAATATGCATGAAACCGATCCTAAGACGAATATAGAAAGATCACAACTTAAGCAGCATGATTCATATATCCACTTAATATCGGTTTAGTAAAGTGGGTCTGATCAGTAAGCGAGAGGATTAGTATTGATCCCCCACCAGACTTCTTGCAGAATGCAGGGAATGGATTGCTCACGACGGAACTTCGCTTGAACGCGCTGAGGCATGAAATGTCGTAGCGTTTTGAGACGTGCGACCGCATTGACGCTCGGACTTACAACAGGATGATGCGGCCGAGATATAGAAGACATGATGTATGAAACGGTGAAATCCTCTGTGGACAAGAGAGAACTTGAGTGTTGTAAGCCAATTTGGCATATTCATTTGGGCTATTGAAAGCCTTTGTAATTCCGCTTCTTATTGAATAAATAGAATTGCTTCGTATACTCTGTTTCTTCCGTTGCTAATATCTATGTTGTTACGGGCGACGCCTAGGCGCGCCCGATTTGAGTACACCGCCTCGACCTGGGGATTTCAAGGCAGGGTTCAGCGGTGGGCGCCTAGGCGCGCCTGGGCGGGCGCCTAGGTCCGCCCAGTGGAAGTCGAAGTCGGGCGCCTAGGCGGTGGGCTTCACAATTCTGCTACTCAAAGTCAATTCACATTGCTTCTCCTTAATTCTGCTACTCAAAGTCAATTCACATTGCTTCACATTGCTTCTCCTTAATGCAAAAGTCTGCTACTAATGTTTACAATTTACATTGCTTCACAATTCACATTGCTTCTCCTTCTCCTTAATGCTGCTGCATCTCCTGAAAGGCTGAAACCTGAGATCTGCTACTGCTACTGCTGCACACAGGAAAAACAACAAGAAATTCTGGACAGGCGCCTAGGCGCCGCCTAGGCCCTAGGCGCGCCTAGGCGAGGCGGGCATGGTCTCGCCTCGCCTCGCCTAACGCCCAGTACAACATAGGCTAATATTGAATCAAGATAACCATTTTGAGAACATATCCTCTTCTAGCCTTGTACGAGTGCAACTCCAGACTCGTACGACATCACGTCCCAGCGAGGACGAACGATTTCCCGGGTCGGGACGTGACACTTAGGGTAGGCATAAAGGAACTTTGGATTCAGGGATATGGTTTTTGTTTATGGTACATTGGACATTGCATTAATATAGTTGAATGAAGAAAAGGATTCAGAATCTCAGATAGCCGATCCCAAAAAATGGGGTAAAGGCTCTGTTTTGATGATGGTAGCTCACATGGAAAGTTCGGTGTGCAACTAACGTATCATCAGCGTCAAGAAATTTATAAATTAGTGAAATTCAGCTAAGCAACTTATATAGACACTGAAATCATATGAAATGGGTTTTAAAAAAAAATTCAGCCTCTACTTGCTGGGCCTGGCAAAAAACAAAAAAATTTAATAGTTGGTATCTTGAAACTGAAATAGACATAACACAAAGAGGAGGGGAAGGGGCTGGTGGGAGGGGGTAGGGTGGGGGGAGAGGACTTTAAGGAGTTAATAACATAGGCAATGTTTGCCACAATTTATAGAAACTGGTTAAACTGTTCCACTCCCATTGGGAAACAGGCAGATGAGTGGCAAAAAATTGCTGCCACGTCTTAAAAGCAGAAAAAATAACACTACAAACTAACCATCTTAAGAACCATCAACAGAGTATAGTTTTACTAAACCAAGTCAATTTAGCTTCAGTGTCCAAATGAAATGTAAGAAAGTCTGGCTCTCGGGATCCTTCACAAAAAACTAGTATGTCCCTTACAAATAAAGTAGTAGGTATATAACTATATATATTGGAACAAGTAGCGAGAACTGGTAAGATGAGCTCAATGTGGTTATAATTGCAATGCCATGGTAACGAACTAGTAGAAGAGCGGATAACATGAGAGTTACTGATGTACATTTCCACATACTCTAGACTTCATAATTGCTCGAATGAAAGCAAGGTTAGGGCCATGATACAACTATTTACAGGGGCAAATTTAATTCACTGTGGAACAAATAATATCCATATAGTTTAGTAGATTGTGACCAATTCAGAGATTCTGATGGCAACTACTGTTTCTCTATATTATCATTTACGAGATGAAAATCATCCTATTTGCCTTCATTTCCTTAGGGTCATAAACAAAGATAAAACCAAAGAGGGTATTTATGAAATGTTCGACAGTAATTTTGATGAGAAATAGATGTCTGTTTGTCATTAGAATCAGAAACAAGTATGAAAAAAAAAATTGCAATGACCAACCAAGCATGTAAAAGTGTAATGTAAGTTCAACTCTCGCGAGAATATTAGAATGTTACTACATGATAGAAATATAATCTAACAGTATATTAACACCTCAAGTATTTCAGAAAATTATCCAAAGTATTAAACGAAATGGGAAACAGTCAGTCATCATGTAAAAAGTGCAAGTCAGCATTACATACCAAGTCTGTCAATTGCTAAACCTATTTCTTCTTCTGAAAAATTCATCACAGCTAAATGTGATCTTTTGTCCAGGTCATCATTTAAATTTCCATTTGGCTCCTGTGTGAAATGTTAAGATACTTCCATAAAGTACTGAATAAGTGAAGTTAACAAACTTGCTTGCAGTTCAAATCTATTGAAGGAAATAAACAACAAAAACAATTGCAAAGATGGAAGGACCAACACAGCACTTGTGATAAGTGAGGACTTGAATGTCGGAAGAAACTTCATGGAACATTCACATTTCCTATTTACATTGATTATGCACTTCTGTAAGAAAAAAATGCAAAATCTATTGAAGGATATAAGCATCGAAGGCAATTGCATCAAGATGGATAGACCAAAAAAAATTGTTGAGAGTGCAAAGTTACTGCAAACTTAAATGTCGGAAGCAACATTATGGAACATTTGCATGCCCCTATTTACACTGATTATGCACTTAAGAAAAATAATATGTGAAGGATCACCTTTATTTCTTGCTTGACATCGTCAGAGGCAAACCCAATGGGTGAATTGTCTCCTCCCATGTCAGAGACAGAAAATTCATCCAAGGAATCTGATGCATTGGGACTTGACTTCTGGGAATATTATCCAACCATAATAATCAGCATCATTAACTTCCCAAAACTAATAGTTTAAAAGAAACTATTAACCAATTTAAGATGTCCACTTGACAAAGAAGGCAATTGGCTATTGACTTACAGAATATCTAAAAAGAGCCTCCAATAGCAAATTAACGTCCGCATCACCTGAATGAATAAAAGTACAGGATAATTATTTTTACTTCTCAAAAAGTAAGATGAACATGTCAACAAATAAAACCTACAAAAAAAGTAAAGATAAAATGTATGAATATATTAGCACAGTTACTGGGAAAGCTTACCATTTTCTTCGAGCACTTTGTCAACAAGAACTGATGAAAATCCCATTCCAAGAAAATATGATCTTAAATGCCCAGAAGATGAGCTTGGAAGGCTTTCCTAAAGTAGAATTAGAATCTAAATAAGTAACTATATAATAAAAAAGGGTCTTAAAGTCAAATCCACAATAATTGCAAATCGGTGAAATTGTAAGTCTAAGTAGCAGATAACATGCTAAGAATCTGGTGTAAAAGGAATATATATATATATATATATATACAGTGGGTTTATCTAGGACAAGCAGAAGACCAACCCTTCGTATTATGGGCAGTAATTGACTAAGAAATAACTCCAGATATAGCTCGTTATCATCTCGCCTTACAGATTTGAAAATCGACTTATCTAGATTTATTCTGCCGTTCACAGGGGTGGAGCCAGGATTACAATTATGAAGGGGCCGTGCTACTACATATAGAAATATAAGTTGTCATGTTAATTGGACTTCAATAGCAAAAAATATACTAAAATTCAAACAAGAATGGGCAAAAATATAAAGCCAATATTTTTAAATTGTTACAAAAGAGGAAGCAAAACATCAGACATAAAATATATGATTGTGTGAGAGGTGAGATTTGAACTTGCAACATCTAAATTGAAAGCCCAAAACATTACCACTTGAGCTACCTTATTCTTTGTAAATGAGAGGGTCAAACTAATATATATTGTAAACTTGTAAAAGGTTCTGTATAATAATCAACATTTTTTGAAAAAATTGGGGGGGAGGGGGGGGGGGGGGGGGGGGGGGGGGGGGGGGCCCTTGGACTCTATATAGATCCGCCCCTGGCCGTTCAATCTAAGAACTGCTGATAGCTTGTAGCGAAGACTCCCATTATGAAACAGGAAGCTGACTCCTGACTGGACACGTAAGTGGTTAAGGAAAATAGCCCGAAGAAACCTGGGGTCATGTGCCCAAAATGACACTCTAAATGCATACAAGAAACTAATAAGACATAACTGTATAAATTGGAGATCAGATGAAGAATAGCATAATGGAATAAAGGACTCATGTAGCTCACCTCATAAATTTGGGATGAAGGCTTTGTTATTGTTATGAAGTGAATAGAACCTTGAATTATAAAGAAAACAGTAGTAAAAATGTAATATAATCAAACTTTATGTAGTATGTACCCATCCAGTCTTTTGGTAAACACATCCATTAAGTGTGAATTATGAACTTCAAATTCTCCATTTGGCTGGGCAACTGTATAACAGTCAATTTGTCCTTGTACTACGACGCTATAGAAAATAATGGTACAACGCCGTCAAACCCCCCCCCCCCCCCCCCCCCCCCCCCACCAAAAAAAAACACACACACACACAGACAACAACACACAATTTTTCAACCGAATGCATGAATAACCTTCTGGAGCAATGAAACATTGTCCTTCAAAAGTTCCAAGTTTCATTTTTGGCTGTCTTACAAGTACTCCAAATGCCACTTAAAGCAAAGGCCAAAGGATCCTGTCTAATGTCGTAGGTGTTGGGTTCATGTCGGATTGGACTTTTTAATGTCGGATGTCAGGGAGATTCTAAAACATCAGATATCAATAAACATGTAAACATATTAGTTATTATTATTATATATATACTAAATTTGTAAAATATATTTGCAAAAAGATGTCTGATATCTAAATCAAGTCACCTGATGGGGGCAGGAGGAAGGAGACACAAGTTCTGCAAAAGAAACTATGGACCTTTTGGGTAAAACACACACACACACACACACACACACACACACACACACACACACACACACAGAGAGATGTTGGAAGGGGGGAGGGCGTTGGAGCAAAGAATTTGGAACCATCTGGGGACAAAGAGAAGACAGGGAGAGAAAGGATAAGGGCTCAAGGTCAATGGGAAACCAAAGGTAGGAAGAGTTGGGGGTTTATTTGAGTTATTGGGTTAAGGGGTAGTGTTTTTAAAAACAACCCCTAACATATAGAACCAGTTTGTGCAAAGCCGGCCGACATTCACTTACATGTTTCAGCCGACATCCGATTTAGGCCGACCAAAAACAATACAACCAATTTTGTTTTGGCATTTTGTGTTGTTTGCTAGACAAAACCGACATGTCGGGGGACATCTACATCATTTATCCCATACAATCGTAGAAGAAAGAAAAAGAAAAAAGCATGCATGGGGCAATCAAATGTCAAAGACAAAGTTCAAAACATAGCAACTTTTGAGCAGATTCCTGATACCTTGAGTAAGAAGATTAGACATCCCAAGAGAGAGAGAAAACAAAATTAGTTTCACTCCACTAGATTGAGACATTATCAATAAGAATTTGACATCATATTCTAACAAATTGTTAACACTGCAAGAAGATCCCCACATAATTGCAGTGCATTAAAACTATTAGTATTTAGCTATGGAATATATTAGGAATTCCACACTACATTATTAAGTCTTGAAAATAAAGACTATATTGGGGCTATAATGGTATGAATTTTATTAAGGCTCTTTGTCAAACATATATATGACTAATATATATGACTACAAAGCATGTAACATCACTAAACCTAGCTAGAGATGGAAATTATTCGAGCAATAAAAGCATAAAACAAATATAACTAATCTACTCTTCAAGACGCCACCACAACCTAGAATTTGGGGAGAGCAAGTCCAAATTGGAGAGAGGGAGAGAGAGAAACTGGAGATGATCTAAAACAATGGACAGGACTTTGATACTAAAAAATCCTGAAAGAAAAAACTCAAGGTGCGGGCTCCAAAACCAAAAAAGTCCCATAAATAATGTACAGGAAGTTGCGGTTCGCAAACGAAGAAATCATGAAAGAAGTCGAAAGAGAGTCAGGACTTCACAAAGGATTAAGAAATCATCAAAAACAGGTGAGAACTCAGAAAGACGGAAATTCCCGAAAGAAAAATATCAAATAGGATGGGGCAAAAATCTAGAAAGAAAATATAAAAAGTGGGTTGAGACTCAGAAATGAGAAATCTTGGAGTTAAATACTGAAAGCAAGTCGGGCTCAAAAAGATTTTAAAAAATCCGCAAGAAAACATCTAAAGTGGGTCTGAACTATGTAGAATGAGAAATCCCCAAAAGAAAACTCCCACAGAGAATCGAGACTTCAAATACCGCAGAAATCCCAAATATGAACTATAAATAGTTGGGAGTTTGAGTAGTGAAGAAATCCCATAAGATACCAAGAGAAAGCATGGGCTTCCAATACCAAAGAAGTTCTGAAAGAAAACATCAAAGTGGGTTACGGTTTTAGATACCGAAGAAATCCACGAAGAAATATAAAGAAAAGAGACGATGATCCCGCTAATCGAAGAGCGGGCCAGGGTGGAACCCCTAAATATATTTCTTTTCTTTGTCTTATTTTTATATGCATTCTCTCATTTACATCACAAATAAACTAAAAGCAAAAGAAATGAAAAAAAAAGAGGACAAATATCAATCGATACATGGAGCTTGGAAGGCCGTAATTACAGAGGGGTTTGTCCAAAGAAAATAGGGCTTGTTCAACAAGGGGAGAGCTCCTTACTCAATCACGACAAATGAAGAGGATCTTGACTGAGGACTCATGCATGTGCTCGTCGGCCATGAGGGAAAAGTGGTGGCGTTATCTAGATTGGCATTGAGAGAGGAATTTGGTGATGGACTCCTCACGAGTGATCATCTAGGAACTTGGAGATGGAAATCTTGGCGGCGAAGAGGAAAAATAGATGCGGCAAGCAGTAGTTGGTCGTGGTCGAGGTGGCGAAAAGATGTGGTGAGGGAGGCGATTAGGTTGTCCCCAGCAATGGCAGAAGTCGTTGTAGGTCTATAATCGTGACCGTTGTCATGGTCGAGTTGGCGAATAGATGTGGTGAGGGAGGCGATTAGGTTGCCCCGAGCAATGGCAGAAGTTGTCGTAGGTCTATAATCGAAGATTGAGGTTGACTATAGGAAGAAGATGGGAGTGGGTGGGCGTAGTGGTGGATGGACGAGATCGAGATCTAAGTAGAGATTGGAGTTTGGGGTGGTCAGTGAGGATGATGGACACTCATTGGATGAGGTCGGAGATAACAGGATTTCATCAATATCGAATTTTTTTTCCTCTTGATCATTTCTAGAGTCTATTCTAGTTTGAAGGTCTCATGATAAATCACTCATGATTTACTAGGTCGTTAATACAAATAATATTCAAATACCAAATATGTTCTTTCTTTGATCCATAGAAAGTAAAAGAAATTGTTTTTGGTAAGATCAAAGAAAGAACTTGTTCTTCTTCTGTAAAGAATTCTTCTAAATGTTGGAGAACATTGAGGGGCTAACGATGACGATGTGGGGTTAATGTGTTCTTTGATGAAAACGGAAGGGTCACCACATTCTTTGACGGAACGGTGACGACAGCTGCGGTAGAATGATGTCGCTCACGACTTCGGGATGATGGATTTCGAAGAGGTCCAAGATGACGATGGGGATTTTCATATGGTGGTTGACGGCTAGGGTTTTAGAAGATTAGGTGGATTTTTTAGTGGATGGAGAGTAAGAATTTTATTTTTGAAAGTGTGTTAGGACCAACCCTCCTCTGACACTATGTTGAAAGTAACTATATTGTGGCTAGAATCGTATGAATTTTATTAATGCTCTTGGCCAAACATATGTAGGCCCTACAAAAGGATGTGATTTTTAGTAACTATATTGTGGCTAGAATCGTATGTTTTTTATTAATGCTCTTGGCCAAACATATGTAGGTCCTATAAAAGGATGTGATTTTTTTATGAAATGGAAAATACTCAAAACAATAAAAGAATAAAATATATATAACTAATCTATTCTTCGATATTAAGGAATCATCAGTGTCATTGAAGTCTTCCCCATTATAATGGAGTCGGCCATGGAGCACGAGAAAATTCCATAAAATTAATTATTAATTGACAAAGTTTTCTTGACCAGGTGTCAATCTGCCCTAAACTCTCTATTTTTTGGTGCAGAATCCCAGGTATACCGTATTCCAGAATTTAATTAAGAGATACAGATAGAATAATGTTTGGAAATTCTACCTGGATAGAAATATGAAACTCGAAGATAAACTATGTAGCAAATAAGCACATCTCCTTTTCATAGGAAAAACACATTTCCATCTCAAAACTTTCTTATCAGCAATAAAGAGTATGAAATCCCAAACTACATTTACATTGTGGGGATGAAATTGAATTACAAACCAATCCACCCAAAACTAGAATGATACGGATATTATGCTCTCCTGAAAGAAGGCAATCACAAGTTCATACATATAAGTTTTCAACAAGAATGGTTAAAAGTATTTTTTGCTGGATAAAAGGATTGTTGCAAGGTTCACAGTATTAATATCGGAATCGGTTTCGGACCTTTCTCATGATGATCATTGCCAGTAAGGACGGTTTAGGCAGTTTCAACAATTGCGGAGGTGTCGGACCTTTCTCATGATGAGCATTGCCCTTCCTCATGATCATTGCCAGTATCAATGGTTTAGGCAGTTTCGACAGTTGCGGAGTTCTTTATCCAGAACCAAAATAATCAAAGAGTACCCTAAAAACTAGAAAAATACTTGCATACATTTCGACATAATTTTATATATTATTTGTTGTTTCTCGTTAGCTTTGATTGAAGTAATATTCAACAATAATGAATCATTTACCTACAATAGATGCTATTACTTATCTACTTGATTTTAGATAGTACACATGCAAATAAATAGTTTTGAATGGTATGATATTAATATGGACGAATGTTGTGAATATATATCTACACACACAACATCGAGAAATGATAATGGTTCCAGTGTGATCTTCGACCAAAACATGGTCAACATTGTTTTTGCCCGTACATTCTATTTTTCTTAAAAAACAAAAATCTTTGTTAATTTTCTTTAATTTTTTCTTTGTTGAATTGACCGGAAAATAGAGTGACAATGTTCGGTACCAACCAAAATTGGCTGGTGTAGCTTGGGGTCAGTATCGGATTGGGGCTGGTTATTGATATGATATGGCTGATATGTATCGGTATAAGCTGATAGTGCAAACCTTGGTTTGTTGCCCTATTTCTTTAATATTTTTGCAACATGTAATCTACTAAAATTGAAGTAGCTTCTTTGTTAGCACCACACCAGAACAATAATTTGTATTCCTTCATGCTTCCAATTGACTAAAGGATATCTTCTATAGTCAATATAGATGTACTATCCTTCCACTGTGACGTCATTAAAAAGGATTCAGATATACGTGTTGGGAACTTCCACAGCAAAGTTTCAACCAATATATCAGAATATACATAAAACTAGAAGTTCCAACATAACTGCATTTGTCAAACTGCATATCTGATATCCAAATAAAAAATTTCTCTGACAGAGCCAAAACTTATTTCCACGAGTTTGTAGACAGCTCGTACCGAATATGATCCCACTCTTCAGCTTTAAGCTAACTACTTAAGTAAAGCTTGTAGCAACATTATACGATATCCCTAGCACAAAGCACTAATCTAATAGGATTACGTTGTCAAGGATGTGCATCAAAAGACTGAATCAGTTGTTTATGGAGCTGTTCTTCACCATGACTTCATCTGTTCATCAGTGAAAAGATATTTTTATACCGCTTGTATCTTTCTCCATTAAAAATCCCCATTGCATAACTCCTTTTACTCAGGTTAATTGAACGAGTTTCAAGATCACTTATGAGACAACACATGGACCTATTTACGCTATTTCAGGACTTCCATTTATATGGATTCTTAACTTCTTATAATTCCAACACACTAGAGCATCCCATGTGACAAGTAAGACATGCAAGAATTTCAGACATAAAAACCTAGGCCGTGCCTTTCGGTGGCAATAAACAAATGCTCAATATAGTTAAGAACTTCTTTGGTTTAATATTCCAAAAGGACAAAATAAATGAGATATAAAATTAAGTCACCCTGCATTATGTAGAAGAAAACAATAAAACTAAAAAAATAATGGATGGCATAGACTAATAAACACACTAGCAACACACCATGAAAAAATTTACAGTAACAAACGAATAGTAAACATACAAAAAAGTTTTTACTTGTTTCACTAAAATCGGGGCGGAGGGCTTCGAGCTTGAGGGCCCGACATCTCCCTTGACGAGATTATACTCCGAAGAGCCATCACTATCCCATGAATCTTCCACCTTGACCTACCAATAGAATTTCCAAGGAATCAAAATGAATTACACATACAATTATCACATGAGAAACCATTCAAGCTTCGGATGGGTACTATACCATGATTTATTCAGTGAAATTCTGACAAGAGCACTTCCAACTCTCCACTATAACAAGAAAGAGGAACCTTTAGCATCCATTGAATCTCAAGGAACAAAAAAATTGAGAGAAAACTTACAAATACAAGTTATGATGTTATAATGGAATTGGGCTTCGTACTTCAAAGACTAAAATAATATTCCAGACCATAGATTGTATCCATCAAACTCCGTGCAAGCTATTCCGAGAAGCCTAACGAGAAACAGAAGGGAGAAGTTTGAGGAAAAAGGGGAAAACTTTATGAGTAACCCTAATTTAGAAGAATCATATAATCCATCAAAATATATTCAAAACCCCTCATTAAGAAAAATAACCAAAAAACATAAAAAATACTAAAATTCTTCAAACAAAACAAAGAGAAGGGCTACTGTAATTACTATGAGACGGGTATGAACAATCATATGAAAGGCATCAAAAATACCTCAAAATCCCTAATTTTAGATGGGTCAGAAAATATGCATCAAAAATCCTTCAGACCCCTTATTGTATAAGAATCATACAAATTCATCAAAAAAATCTTCAAACAGCAAACACACAGAGAGCAAGGGATAATGTGATTACTATGAAGTTGGGTATGGAATAATCATATAACAAGATTCAAAAATACTTCAAAAGCCATAATCTAGTAGAATAATACAAAATGCACCAAAAATGATTCATAAACCCTAAATTTTGTAAGAAATGTACAAAATGAATTAAGAGAAACAGATTGTGCAAGGGTAATGTATATGGAATTCGTATGGAATAATCATACAAATCAAAAGTACTTCAAAAGAATTAATTTAGAAGAATAGTACAAAGTGCATCAAAAATTCTTCAGGCACCCTAATTTAGAAGAATCATACAAAATAGTTCATCAAAAAGAACCTAATTTAGAAAAAAACACTAATGTAAGTATCATGGAATTGGTAACGGACGAATCATAGAAAATGATTCAAAAATACTTCAAAAACCTTAATTTTAGAAGGAAAAATCTGTACAAAATGCATCAGATATTTTTCAGAAACCCAAATTTAGAAGAATCATACAAATGCAACAAAAAATCTTCAAAAAAAACACTCAGGGAATGTAAACATTTTGAAATTGGTACAGGGTAATCATATGGCAGGCCTCATAATACATCAAAAGTCCTAATGTAGAAGAATCTTGCAAAATGAATAAAAAATCTAACAAAACAGATTGCAAAATGAATAAAAAATCTAAGAAAATAGATGGATTAAATCTGATTTGTGCTGATTCTTCCCCCAACGAACTAAGAGATGTAGAAGGAATTGCCACACCCCACTCTTGTTTCCCGAGAAGAGATAGGAAACATGCTCAATATCATTTGATTGAATGGTTGCCTCAACTCCTCCTTGTTTGGAGAAACCCTTCCCTTCAATTACCATGCAAATCGTATGGAAGAACAATACAAAAAGTCGTATGGAGAAACCCTACCGGCCTTCCCTTCAACAAAAAGTCTTTTTTCACAAAAAGCAGACATGAGATAACAAAGTGCTAATGTAATTACCATGCAAATCGTATGGAAGAACAATACAAAATTCATCAAAAAAAATACTTCAAAAAATCCAAATTTAGAACAATCATACAAAACACATCAAAAATTCTTCAAAACACCAACACAAACAGAGAGAAGAGGCAAGTGTAATTTCTGAAACTGGCATGGAAGAATCATACAAAAGCCATCAAAATACTTCAAAAATCCTAAATCTAAAAGAATAGTACAAAATTCAACAAAAATGTTCAGAAACCCTAATTTAGAAGAATCCTAACAAAATCATCTAAAATTCTTTGCAAAAATAGTAATATAGAAGAATCATACAAAATGCATCAGAAGTCCATCAGAAACTATAAATTATTAGAAACATACATAACGCATGCTAAAAAAGGAAATTCATGAGAAGCCCTAATTACTGAAAACAGAACAATCACAATAAATGTATCAAAATATTACCTAAACCCTAAACTTATAAGAACCATACGAAATGCATCAAGAATACATCACAAACCCTATTTTAGAAGAATCTTAGCAAAATTATCTAAAAATCTTCCAAAAAACAATTTAGAAGAATTGTACAAAATGCACCATAAATTCATCAGAAACCCTAAATTACAATAAACATACAAAATGAATGCAAAAACACACATAGAGAACAAGAGCTAACCTAATTACAAAAAATGCTACGGAAGTATCATAATAAATTTATCAAAATACTTCCCAAAAAAAAAGGTTAAAATAATCATAAAAAATGCATCAAGAATACTTCAAAAAACCCTAGTTTAGGAGAACAATACAGAAAGCATCATAAGTACTCCTAGACCCCCTAATCTAGAAAAATCGTACAAAAATGCATCAAAATCCTTGAATTATAAGAATCGTAAAAATGTATGCAAAAACGAAAACACGCAGAGAGCAAGTCCTAGCATAATTACTACGAAACTGGTATGGAGGAGTCATAAGAAATGCATCAAAATACTTCAGAACCCCTGAATTTATGAGAATTATACAAATGCATCAAGAAGAATTTAGGAAACCCTAATTCGGAAAATTCACACGGAATGCATCAGAAGTACTTCAGAAGCCCTAATTTAGAAGTCTTAAAAATGCATCAAAAATCTTCAGAGAAAAAAAAAACAAAGAGAGAAGGAAATATGTCATCTGTACGAAATGAGCGTGGAAGATCCATACAAAATTTAACCAAAATAATCCAAAACCCCTAAATTCAGAGACGCCATGCAAATTCTAACCTAATTTAGAATCGTACGAAATGCATAAGGAATTCTTCAAAACACGCACACAAGCAGCAAGGGCTGACGAACCAAACAAATTTACATAATCCATAAACCCTAAATTTATAAGGACCGTACAAAATGTATCAAGAATACCTCGAGAAACCCTAATCTCGAAGAATCCCACAGAAGGCATCAGAAATCAGAAGTACTTCGAAACCCCTAATTTAGAAGAACATACTAATTCTTAAAGAAAAAAAATTAAAATACACAAAGAAGTGTTAGTGTATATGGGATTGCTGTAAAAAATATAATGGAGAAGAGAGAAAATGATGAGACAGAGAGAGAGAGAGGAAGGAAGAAGGAGAGTCACCTCAAAATTGTCGCGAAAGCCAGATTCTTTCTGGTACAGAGAGAGAGAAAGAGGGTCTCTTCTGATAGTGACAGTACGATTATATATGTAGGCAAATGTTAAAAGAATGCCAGCCACCCACACGATAGAACACTTTGGTCCGTTTCCGGTGTAAAGTGCATATAATCCCTCTTTCGATTTACCTCGTTATCAAAATAAGAATAGTTAGAAAACTAATGCATTTAACCCCTCTTTAGATTATCCATGGGAGCAAAAAAGTTCCTACCGTTTTTTTGCTACGGTTGTTTTTTTTTTCGATTATATGTCCCTACCATGTGAGCAAAAAAGTTCTTACCATGTGAGCAAAAAAGTTCCTACCGTTAGTTTTGTTACGGTTGTTTTTTTTTTTTTTTCGATTATATGTCCCTACCGTGTGAGCAAAAAAGTCCATACCATGTGAGCAAAAAAGTTCCTACCGTGTGAGCAAAAAAATCCTTACCGTTAGAAAACTAATGCATTTAACCCCTCTTTAGATTATCCCTCTTTAGATTGGACAAGGATATACCAAAGAATTGATTATTTTTGTTACGGTTGTTTTTTTTTCGATGCTACGATTGTTTAAAATTTAGAAAATTTGTTTCAACGAAACTATTTTTAATAAATTCAGGTTAAACAAAAAATTAAGTGAGAAATTACTAGAGAAACGTTTTGCGATTTTCTTTGGTAAAACTCACCCGTCAGTACAAAAAAACTTACTGGAATTCCTGTTGGCGAAAATTGGTTCGACGCCAATGACGGTGACGTAATTTCAGAAAAAAATTATCTTTTTTTACTGGCGGATAAAATTCTGCCAACGAAGATGACGACACGTCTCTCTCTAGATAATTTCTCAATTATTTTTTTTTTTACCTAATTTTATTAAAAAATAGTTTCGTTAGAGCAATTTTTCTGAAAAAAATTTGATAGGGACATCTCCTTGCTTAAAATCTGAACCTAAAGCCTCGACAACAATTTTTCACTGCTGGCAGATTCTTTCTGCTTTCGCTGTCAATTTTATAACAAGTTCATCTTGCTATCACAAGTGCAGTGTTCATAGACTTGTGCTGAATTTATGGAAATTCAACAACAGCCTGTACACATGTCGGAGTTGGAGTCTCCGAAGTTGAACACTAACAAGTTCATCTTTTTCCATATCCCTCTTACTATTGATATGAGGGATATAAACTATAAAAAATTTACACGAAAAGAAAAAAAATGAGACGATACGATTTGCCACCAGGAATTAGCACTTTGCAATTATCTCCATCACCAGTTATCAAGTCAGAGGTCAAGATCCACGTTTGAACATCTAATCAACCTCGAGCTCGGAAGCTCAATGTTATAAAATTCGGACCAGACTGGCGATTGGACCAGATTCAATCAATTTATGCCAAAAAAAGTGGTTCGGTTCGAGTAAAATCGAATTTTTAAAGAACCGTCGGTTTTTTGTCAAGACCAGGTTCAACCGGTAAGCCGACCGAACCGGTTCACAACTAAACCGACCAATTTTGTTTGTTTAAAAAAAAAATCAAAATAAATTATCATGTAAAATTTGGACCATTTGATTCTTAGTTTGGTTTTGATCGAACTTATAGTTGTAAAATTAAACCGAACCAACATACTTACGACCGAACCAAACTAAACCAAGAAGTAAATATGGATATCTTACCTATTCGAACCAAACCAAACAAAGTCTATTTGAACCCCGGTTGAACTCTAGTTGAATGCCGATCCAACCTATACAAAAAAAATCGATTCGGTCCGGTTTTTAAAACACTGCAGAAGCTATATTCATGCTCAAGCTCAACTGGGCTTGTCCACAGAGTGAGGGGGAGGTTCAACTTTACTCCACCAAGTTCTGTATTTCCGCATGAAATTATTACAAGAAAAAAGTGCACGCCACTAAAATGCAGGTCTGCGGACGTTTGTTTACTAGATAAAAGAAAAGTTACATGTACGATAATTTGGAACGATGACATGCTGAACTTTCTTGGGATGTCGAGGAATCGTTAGAACAGGATCATTTTGGCTCTTGATCCAGAAGGCTACAAGTGAATTCACCATTCACCAGCTGCAGTTTCTCCGACTTGGCAACAGCATCCAGTAACAGAGGACTGAAGCTCCGAGATGGGCCATAGAAATGTGGGAAGGAATTGGAGTCGTCGGCAGCTTCGTAGATTAATCCATCTCCAAGCTGGAGGAAAAAAGAGAGCATAAATGGAAAGAAATCAGGATGTTGTTACTGAGTGAAATCAAATCAAATCAACCCACAATATCTGAGAATGCAAAGAAAGGGACCTATTAACTTCTTCTTTTTCCGTTTGTGTGTTTAGTAACAACTAGGTTTGGTAGAATATGGTCCAAATCAACTTACAAACAGAAAGGAAATAAAGGGCTGAAAATTGAATGATCCTTTTCATACATTCAACACCCGAGATTAGCTGTGAAGGTTCGAGAGCTCTGTGGAATTTCTTGATAAAAAACAGACGGCTCTTGAAATGAGCAACTCGGTATCTTCATTAAGGACAGACCATTTTGATTCGATGAAGCCTCTGCCTTCCCACCAAAATGCAGTCAGCTTAGAATCCCCCAACCTTTTTGGAAACGTAATGCTTGTTAACCAGACAGCAGCTTTTACGACAACATGCTGAGAGAACGTCTCAAGAATAGGCAAGCGAAAGGCTCAACACGAAGATTAGGATAGTTCATAGTTGGGGAAGGCCTTCCAAACTTACCATGCATCACCAAGACTCGAAAAGTATACACAAAGTTGAACTACAAGAAGATGAGCAGTAGAAGTTTGGATGGATAAAGTATAGAGCACTCGCAATCCTTTTGGGACTTCTCAACAACTCGAGGAGAATTTAGATTTTTTAAGTTAAACATACCAAAAATACAGATAGCCAAATATTGGCCTAGAAGCGAAGGGTGAGCTATATTGCTCTGCAGAGGATGGTTCTTCAGTATGCTTACTGCTAGTTAAATATGTTGCTGATAACAAGTAATAATATTACCAACAGTTGGAAAACCAATGGTTGAGGCCTTTGGTACGGGAAGGGGAGGTCGTGGATTTGAAAACTGGGCAACACACTAAAACTCACCCTTCCCTCAAAAAGAAAAACAAGCAACCATACTGGATTGTCAGTGGTTGTTAAGTCCATACAACAGTACCACTACACCAAAACACTAGAGTTGTAGTGAGGGTTAAATATTTATATTATCCCCCCGCGGCAGATTGAAGGCTGAATTCATGGGCACGCAAACAGTATATTTCTTTTTAAATTCGCTTGAAATAAGTACCAGTGAAGATTCGAACATACCATCTTAAAGTCCATGCCACTACACCAAAACTCAAAAGTTATGGTAAGGGTTTAGGGTTAAATATTTATATTATTCAACATCGATCTTCATATAGGGATTAATTTCAAGGAGCCATGTGATTTAAAATGTTGCAGGTCTGTAAATTTAGATTCATATGGAGCTATGAACACGGAATATTAGCATTTAGGAGCTTTTACATGATCATATCTATTGCCGAATAGATAATACAAAAAGTATTTAGTTAAAAGAATTTCAAATTTATGTATGAGCTTCCAGTTGGAGCCTCTTAATCACTATGAGTCATGTGCAGAAGCAAGGCTTGGGGATCCTTTATTGTAAAAGCACTTTTAAGAAGAAACTCATGTACACACATCTCTGACAAGATGCACCGTTTCATCAATGAGAAGATAAAGGAAAAGGTAAAGCGTCTAAAATCTAGGGACTACAAGGCGGAGATTATGCAAACTTCAATGTCCTTGAAGAACTCTGGTAGCTGCCTCCGATATCTTCCCTTCAGGAGATGTCTGCAAAATATCCAAAAGAAAATGACAGGACTCTTTTCCAATCCCTCCATTTAGGCACAAACAACAACAGCTCTCTATTACTCTCAGGATCAAGGTTAAGTGAAGAATCTGCCGCGAGTCACAAGCTAAAGGCTACTAGAATCAGTCTACTCTCACCTCTTCATGCAACACCCTTTTGTGAAAGATGCATATACTAGATTTCCTCCAAATCCACCTGCAAACTGCCTAACCTCACAGCTCTTCAAGCCCACTATCCCTTCCTTTGGCTCCTCCCTATGCACAATTTGGTCCTCACTACTACAATATCTGTCATCTCCCCAGAAAGCTATCTATAATGGCCAAATTCCATTGTATTAGCCCGGCTTCCTAAGAAAACGAGGTTGAATATGGCCATAAGCCAGATCCAGTCGCAACACCTCTCTGAGCTAGATCCGTTGGCTTCCCTCACTGTTGGCATGATCCAACATTTGTGGCTGGTGGAACGCCCATGTCCACTATACTATGAATGTGACTAAATCCAATCTTCGGGTGGACAAGTACTTCCATACACCTCCTAATGCTCTAGATCAGGCTGGAATGAGTTCCTGATGCAGCCTTGGCATACATGGAGCGACCAGATCATACCAAACTTTGTCACCAATAATTTTACAGACAGTACGTGTCAAAGCAGACATAACTCGTAATAATTTTATAGACAGTACGCATCAAAGCAGACATAACTTGTTGATACGACCTCTTTGACGTGTTACAACTGGAGTTTCAAAGCTAATGGCAAGAACCCATAAGTGGCCATATGGTCTGTAGGCCCGGCCCTACTGGTGTTTTAGTAATTTTTCAGATAAAGATTTGATGTAGATAATCAAATCAATTCTCTTTAAAATCAAAACATGAAGATCATCATACGAGCAACATATCATGCAAATTTTGATATTTTTTGTATCCTTACTGGAATATTTCTCTTTTTGTAGTTCAACCTTATTAAAGTATTCAATTGTAAACGTAACAGACAACAAATGATAGAAAGACAGTATTGGTTGTGCCTTTGCTTCTTTTAATCCTCATCGTTATCTTTCTCTTGTATCCTTGATCCCAGGGCAGTCCTAATGTAAAATCGCAAGATTTAGTCTCATATTAGATATGAGATGAGGTATGCTTATATTTGGATACTTGGTTCTCATGTGCATATGTGGGTTAATCATCTGCATCAGGTCTTGTGCTAGTGAGCTCTTGGGCAAGTGTATGACGAATGGTATCAGAACTACTTAGTGGATACGAGTTCCACTAGGGTAAGACGAGGCATTTTCAAGAGCGACAATGAAAACATTGCATCTTTGAACGGGTGAGATGAGAAGTTAGTTGGTTTTTATATATGCTTTAAGTCCAAGCACGAGTCATATTTTGAGGGGTTTGTGAGCCATGGTGTGACAAATGGTATCAAGCTTTATCCGTACTAGTCATATTATGAAGGGTTTGTGAGCCACGGCGTGACAAATGGTATCAAGCTTTATCCGTACTGTGACGAGGATATTGCATCTGTGAGTGGGGGAGATTGTGAAACCCCCCAAGCTTTAGTCCCACGTTGGATATGAGGTAAAAGTTTGATATGCTTATCTTTGGATACTTGGTTCTTGTGTAAACATCATCAAGGTTAACCATTTCCGGAAGTAGATTAAGTGATGATGCACATGACACGGATCATGAAATGGTGGGCAGCAGGCCCGTGAGTCAGAGGAGACACCTAATACTTAGGCTACACCAATTGGTATCAGAGCACGATTCGTTATGTGATCCTTCGACCAAAAGGCACCATGACAAAAAGGGCATATAAGCCATCAGCAAAAGCCGCTAATGATGAATACAGTTCCCAACACAAAAAATATACCCTTGGATCAAGAATACAAGAAAAGATGACGATGAATGTTAGAAGAGGGAATACACATATCTAATTTAGGCACACAACCATATTTTCTTTAAATACTCTTTGCCGATGATTGAGTTCTTTAATAAATCTCAATCCTTACAAAGGAGGGAGGAGGAGGGATTACAATAATGATGCCCAACATAGAAAATACGGAAACTCGTATAATATTTTGTTTGCTACGACATGACCACCATGGTGTGATTTCAGAGAGAATTGATTGCTACATCAAATTTTATTTGGAAATGAATAAAAATGCATGATTTTTCTAGATTTTTCTTTTTTGAGTGTTTTCAGGCCTTAAACAACAAATTCAAGGTTTTTTGTAGGACACAAGTAGGGTCTACGGCACATATAGTCACTTTTGGGTTTTTGCCATTAACTTTGAGATCTCACTTGGAAGGAGTCAAATGGACGTTGTATTAGAAAGTTATGATCATTTTGACATGTATTGTCTTTAAGATTACTTGCAACAGAGCTTTAGTGCGATGTAGTCTCTCTGTGTATATCAGGGTTGTATCAGTGCCCTAATCACCAATATGCTTTGACAGTTTAGTGGTCAGAATTCGTGGGATCAAATCTACCAAATGTTGCTCAACAACCAACTTTCTCTGCAAAAACGAAGCCAGGATTTACAGGAGGGCAAAATATTTTTATACAAAGAGTTTTATAGTGATTGTTTATCATTTATCGTACAATAATCTTTGTAAGACTATATTGACTACAAGTCTATTGCATTAAAAGAAATGAAAATACGTGAACCCACATTCGAACCCGAAACGCTTGACGGTTCAGATTCAAAAATTAATTAAAGCAAACACGAATCTGGCTCATTCGGCAGCCCAACCTCACCGAGTTTTTCTCCCTCTTATTATCTTCAATACGATTATCTTTTTGCTTTTACCTTCCAGTAATAGGTGGATTAATAATTCTAAGTTTCTGTACATTAAAGTGAATGTGCATCTTCTATTTATTTGATATGAATTCGTCGGTAAGAGAGGAATGACTCCAAGTATCAACAAATAAAGTAGGTTTGTACTTCCACTTATTTGATGAGTTAGAGCTTGGAGGGACACTTTACTACAAAATTCTAAACATACTTATTTGATATGAGTTGGAGCTTGGAGGGACACTTTACCATTCCCAACCATGTATGGTATTTAAAATTTGAGGTGTCAAGTAAAGGTGTAAATTGAGAATTTGCAAGGGGGTTCTGTACAAATGTTCTAAATAAAAAATAACAAAATTTTAACTACGAAGCAATTAAGGAGGAGATTAGGTGAGGGGTATGTGGGGTTTGATTAGGTAGGAATCATAGTGCACTTATTATACAAAGTTGCCTACTTCCTGTTTGAACTTTGACATCATAGTTCATAGTGCACTTATTTCTTCGTTGCCTCATGAGTCATGACTGTACATCTTCATTGCCTCACGAGTCACGACTATACAGTTTACACAAAACCCAAATAATATCTTGAAGCAACCATGTAACAAATTGGTGAACCAACCTAGCCACACCTCCACCACCCCCCCCCCCCCCCCCCCCCCCCCCCCAAAAAAAAAAAAAAAAAAACACCCCAATCGAAGATAAAGACAAAGAAGTGCACCCCGTTCCCAAGCCTATACCATGACCTAGACGTATCGCATTCCAAGTAATTGTGTGTGATAATAGATAAGTCTAAGCAAAAATCTACACAACAACAATAAATCATTTATCCGAAACTTGTGAGATCGGCTACTTCAATCCTTTTCTTCCTTTCAACTATATTAAGGGCCATGTCTGTTGTAACATTAACAAAAACAATATCCTTTATCGTCTCAATCCAAGTATGTATAGACCTATCACTAGTTCTAGCAAAACCTTTAACTAATATCTCACTACTCTACCAGCTAGTGCATCTATTGATCTATATTGCACGTGCCCAAGCTCCAAACCACCTGAAACGGTTTTCTTGTTAGGAAAACAAAATAATCACACTCAATGTGTACCATGTTCTCCGATGACAACCAACCATATATTTCACTATTAATCAAGATCCAAGAGATACGGACATCTTCAACCTCCCTTTCTTCCTCTCCTGTATCCCAAAATTTGGAATACAACACAACTATTTATAGAACATAGAAACCGATTAAAGTACAACCACATTTCACCCATCTTATACTCAATTGACGATTGACGTCACCTCCAACTTACCACGAATATACTCATTTCTTATTCTATCCAAGGCCGGCCCAGGGTAAGGCAGACAATACTTCGGGCTTGGGCAACCCCCAGGCTCAGCATTACCCCAATAGAGGTCGGGATCGCGGGTGGCCCTCTAGGATCGGCCTACAATAAGGATCAAGGGACGACCAAAACTAACTCCCGGTAGGACAACCCAACCCCGTGGGCCGGCTCTGATTCTATCTTACTCTAAAACATAAATCTATGCACCTAAAAAGTAAATTGAGTCTCTAATCACCTTAAAACTATCAATTTGGAGCAAGAACAGGTCCTCTAAGGGGTCACTTTCATATAGAGCAATCATTTCTTGTGCAAAAAAAAATCTATGAACATAAATCTACGCATCTAAAAAAACAAAAAAACAAAGAGCGTGATCACCTTAGAGGCGTCAACTTGGAGCAAGAACAGGTCCTCCCTCCCCTCGAAGAAATTCTTCAAAGTCCCCTTAACCTGCAAACAAAAAGATCGAATTTTGCGACGACCCACGGATCAGGAAGATCGAAAGCCGACTTCCTATCAAAGAGTTAAATCGATATTTTTTTTAGTTTTGTTTTGGCAGAGAGAGTTCTTCTTCACCTGGTGGAGGCTGCTGAGGTGTATGCAGCCGGTGGTGCGGTCGATATCTCCGCCGAGCGTCGCACCCGTCCTCTGCAGCTCTTCCCACTGGTCGGCGGAGCTCACTCTGTACACGAACTTCTCTTTCTCCTCCTTGTTAGCAGCGGCCATTGCTGAGGAAAGGAAGGAGGAGTCGTTGAGTCGTTGACCCGTAGATTTGCTGAAGGGGACCGACCAATGTCGAGTTATATAAGTCGATAAGAGGCTAATGCGGCAATGCCTTCCTGTAACTTTTATTTTATTTTAACAAAGGCTTATTTGCATCTGAATACCTCAACTATTATGTTTTTGCAGCTAAATATTCTGATTTTTTTTTAATTAGCAAGTAGATACCTAATACACCCAGGGCCGGCCCTGGGGTAAGCCGGACAAGATTTGGGGCTTGGGCAACCCCCCTCTGCTAGGGCAACCTCCCAGGCTCAACATGATCCCACCCAAGGTCAGGGTCACGGATGACCACTAGGAGCAGTTGACAATTAGAGTCAAGGGGCAACCAAAATTAGCTCCAGGATAGGGCAACCCAATCCTTCGGGCCGGCCCTGAATACACCCCAAGAACCATCAATAATTCAGCATATTTAGTTATTAACAAACAAATTTGAGGACATTTAGCTGCAAATAACGCGGAGAAATAGGTTCTACCCCATACTTACTTCTAGTCGTGACTCGTGCGTGCAAATCCGATAAGAGTCATCGGTGTGTGTATATCTACCCAATGAGCAAATGAGTACGATCATTTTGAACCTTTGGATTTGTGTTAATTTAGAAGGAAGCACGATCAAAACCTCCTAGCTCAAGTGACGAGGAGGTGAAAACATAATCATCATGAGTTGGTCCATTTATCTGTGGATGACTTTGCTACACATCCTCATAGTTCAATCGGGTGTTTATGCAATTTATCCTATATATAATTTCTAAGTTTTAGGGTGGATTTCATTCCGAGCTGTAACTCTTTTAAGATTAGTTTTGTTTGTAGTTTGAGGTATGGACATTTGTTCAAAACGTTCATTTAGACTCCACCAAAAATTTATATTAGTAATTCCGATTAAAGTAATATGGTTTTACCGGGACTACTTGTTAGGAGTTAGCGTATCTCCGGCAACAAAAAAGTCGGGTACGAGTGTCAAGTTAAAGTCATATCCAATAATCCACATTAAGATAATTTATTTAGTGTGAGCTCTTTAGCCTAGTGGTATCAGAGCGGACACCCAGTGGAACCGGCATGGTTCGAGTCCCCCAATTGTGTGTGCGTGGGATTTCAAAAAAAAGAAGAAGATAATTTATTTACAAAAATCTTAGGGGAACTCATGAGCAAACTAAAACTCATGTACATTCCTTTAATTTTCTCACAGCTAAAAAGAAAATTCATTACACTTCTAATGTTAATAAAATTCATGTGTCACATCCATATTACACGTTCTTATTCCGAGTTATTTGAGTTTTTGTAGACGAATTGATTCATTTACCCAAACGCTGAGACTTGAGATTATATAACTGGAAACAAGACTGAGCAATAGATATCATTTGATCATTCGACAGCAATAGATTTCGATTTGATCATTTGCTGTATAGCTGTTGTGTTGTTTTATGAATACCAAGGCAATACTATCCACAGATAGTCATTATATGATGACCAAGAACACAACATCAATATCCACAGGTACTATGATTGCCAAAGACTTGTGAACTCAACTTGTGAAAGACTCAAAAAAAAAAATGCCTTCAAATCCCATTTCATTCAGATGAAAAATGCAGTATCTCACCAATGTCTTGATATCATTTGACAGAATAATACCCAACTAAACATCATCCAAATAACAACCCAATGTCTCTGTTTCATGTCAAGCTTTACAGAGGCGCTTCCCGTAATAATTCGACAGCCAAATACAAATAAGCCTTTAGTCTGCAAAACAACATTGAATAAGCAACAAATCCAAAAATATTGTCACCCTAAAATAAGCATCAAGCCTCTCCCCCAGTGAGCACCTTTTAATAACCATGACAGTAACAAATATAAGCTGGCTTTAGAAGCAAGCAAGGTTCCATATCCGCGTTACCCATCTTCTACCGAGCAACACAATTTCATCAAAACTAACAATCCTAAAAGGTTCGGAGCCCAAACTTTGCTACATGTCAACAGCATGATGGATGGGTTCAGCTGCACTGCCAGCAACACCAGCTCCAGAACTGTCAGGCGGCAACTGATCCATGGGCTCATTTCCTGCGACAGGAACGCTATCTTGGCCTGGCGGTAAAAGGGGGGGCGCATTAACAGGTAAAGTTACGTCAAAACCAGAGGGTCTGCGAGCCCTCTGAGGCCTCTCCGGGCTTCTGCTCCTACTACGACTCTGGCTCCTGCTCCTACTTCTGCTTCGCGACCAGCTCCGGCTCCTGCTCCGTGACCTGCCCCGGCTGTCATCACTGCTATAGCCCCGTGTCCGAACTCTTTCGGGACTCCGACTATAGCTTCGGTCCCGATTCCTATCCATAGTTCCCCTGCGGCCATCAAATCGGCCACGACCAGAAATGCTGCGATCTTGCCAACCACGGCCACCGGGTGGCCCACCAAAATTGTGCCCTCCTCTACTTCCACGTCCTCCACCAACAAAGTCATTTCTACCACCACCACGTCCACCAAAGTCATTTCTACCACCACCACGTCCACCAAAGCGACCACCACCATCACCTCCCCTCATTTCATGACCGCTCCCAGAGTCCCACCTCCGACCACCATTGCCGTCTCTCATTCCCCGTCCGCCACCATTAGAGTCCCACCTGCCACCACTTCCCCCATCGTCCCTCATGCCACGACCACCTCCAGAATCCCATCGGTTTGGCCCGCCCCGGCCCCTAGAGAAAGAAGGTGCTCCTCGAGCAGCCATTTCTCGTACCTCAGGCGGCACGCGTTGGTTTGACCCTTCAAGGAGTTTTACTAGTTCAGCTGCATGCTTCCAATCTTGATCACTTAAGAAGGTATATGATATTCCTGTGGCCCCAGCCCTGCCAGTACGTCCAATCCGGTGGACATAATCCTCAATACCAGTTGGAAAATCGTAATTGATCACAACCCTGGAGTAAAATGTTTTCAAGGAATTATATGAACACTGTTCAATATCATATAGAAAGAGTTGGCAAATAAGCTATATGACAGCCTAATGTGTAAAGTGTTAAAAACTTGGATAAGAAGAAAGCCCATATACAAGTATATTATTCGATATATTCACTTCGCTAGCAACAGAAAGCAATTTTTTTTGAAGCATACACATGGGAGGAAGTGCGACCCATTTATCTCAAGTGCCAGTCTGACCCATTTATCTCTAGGGTACTGGCTGTAAACACTGTGAGTGGATGCAGTGTTGAGCAATTCAACCACATCAACACTTTTGGGGAGAATAAAAACATATTGATAACAGATAACTTGTTCAATGTCATCTTCTTTTGTTGTGCTTTATCACTGAAATATCATTTATAGAAATTGATGATAAAGCACCCGAGTCTCAGAGAAGAACTTGGGTTTCCTAGACTAACAAGTCAACACAAGAATGGGAAGGGACCTAGGCTAGAAGATGGTGCAATGAAATAACAGAACTCTATTCTGTCTTGCATGTTTTACATGCTTCTTTATGCCTTTTCTTTTTCTTCTTTTCTACGTAGACACTAAGACAGTAGACATGCATGCTTCTAATGCAAATAAAACTGCCACAGTTAGTGACGTAAAAATATCCTAACAATTCTGCTGCTAGTTTTGAAACTAAGGAACAATTTAAGCACTTCAAGATTTGTGGGTAAATACATCAAGTCAGAGAGTTGCAAAGTGATTGTGTAAGCAGTCGATTATCTTCTGCTATTCATAGTAAAATGAAAGTAAGCAGCATGTTCTTTTTCTTGTGAATGTGCACTAACCCAAATATTAAGACTAAGCAAAAAGTGCTCACCTTATATCTTTGATGTCAAGTCCCCTGGCAGCAACATCAGTGGCAACTAAAATTGGGGACCTGCCACTGCGAAATTGGTTGAGGACATGATCCCTTTCAACCTGGGATTTGTCTCCATGAATGGCTGCAGCACCAAAACCACGCCCTATTCCACGAGCAAGCTGATCACACAGTCTCTTTGTTGAACAAAAGATGATGATCTTTGACCCACGTTCCTGTGTTCTAAGAATCTGTTCCAACCGTCTCTGCTTCTCCATAGGCGGAACCAGCTCTACGTACTGCATGTCAATAACAACAACATTACAAGAGAGGTACAGGAGAACACGAGCCTAAAAGGTGGTGCATGCAAAAAATGAGAGGTAGAGGACAATACAAGAACCTAGAGAACACTCTATTCAGTTCATCTGACCAAGCCAAGATAAACCAAAATGGATCTGCCCTTTATGTAAACTAAACAGACTAATTCAGTTGCTTGCACGGTAACTAGACTTCTAACTAGTATAACACTACACATTTTGATCAAGGTGACAACTCATGACCCTGCACATCTTTAGATCCTTTCTTAAGTAGTGCCCTGTTCTGCAGTGAGTTTCACTTGATTTGGGTCGTGCTTTTTTTGCTTTGCTTCGCTTTGCCTAGCTAGCCTACGTGGAAGGCTTTAGACTTATCTACGACTCTACATACGATACTTTTAGATGTATGGTTGTAGAGGCATTTTTGTTGTTCAGTTGTAAGGGGCTTTAGATTTCGTTAATCCTCACTAATGAAACATGGAGGGAGGATACCTTATCCCACCCTTTTCCCCAAACATTGGCATTATTTTAACAAATCTCAAAATGATAACCAACTCTCAAGATTGGTAGCATATAAGTTTATGTAGCATAGTTAGACATATTTACCAGCTCCATTTGCTATCTGGTGGCTAACTCTCCTATAGTTGATCTTGTAGTACATTACTGAACAGTCAGAATTATTAGTAAGAAAATATATTACAATAGTTACTGGATATGACCTATTAATTCTTGTTTGGACAAACCTTGATTCCAGATAAATACTATAGATACATATATTTGAGGGTAAAATTTAAAAGAGCAATACATATATTTGAGTTAGCTACATAAACATCTGAAGAGAGATTGGCTAGGGACAAACATCTCCACATCATGCCTTTTTTTTGTGGTCTTGCAGATAAACTACTTCAGATGACTTTTCTTCCAGGATACCCTATTATGTGAAGAGCTGATAATGCAAACAACCTGGGACTAGATGCAGGAGTAAACCCAAGGCTCACAAGATTTGAGCACATGCAATGATTAATCTGAGGATGCATTATATTAGTCTATAAAGTTTCTTTATAACTTCTTCATGATGGTACATGTGACACATAAAACGATAAGTGTCCCCATAATTAGAAAGGAAACTATTCAAGCCTTAGAACACAGTAAAAGAAACAATAGTGCCTTAAGGAACACAAAACTAAAAGACGTAAAACTAAGTTTCTCAGATGCAGGAAACAAAAGAATCTAAATTATGTTCACCTGTGTGATGGATTTGTTTGCAACAAGCTCGTCAACATTGCCGATGTTAACCTGGACAGGATTCACAAGTAGATCCCCAGCTATTTTCCTCACCTCCTTGGGCCAAGTTGCAGTGTACATGAGGGTCTGCCTGCGTGGAGGAATCTCATTTACAATTTTACGGATCTGAGGTTCAAAACCCATGTCAAGCATCCGATCTGCTTCATCAAGAACAAGCAAAGAAACTTGACAGAAGTTAATCCTCTTCATCTCAAGAATGTCATTGAGTCGGCCAGGTGTTGCAACGACAATGTCTACACCCCGTTCAATCTCTTTAAGCTGAGGGCCCTTTGGAGCACCTCCATACAAACACTATCCAAAAAGAACTATCAGTAGCAAAACGGAAAAAAAGAAAACAAAATGGGAAGTCTATAAAATGATATAAATAACTTACAGTGCAAGATATCCTTGCCGCACGACCAAATCTGATCACCTCTTCTTGAATCTGTGTGGCAAGTTCCCTAGTCGGAGATAGAACCAGTACAGTTGGACCAATTTGTGGGTTATTTCGACATTGCCTTAAATGAATAAATGCTGGAATAAGATAACCCAATGTTTTCCCTGAACCAGTTTTGGCAATGGCCACAATATCCCTACTTTGTAGTGCAATAGGCCAAGTTTGTGCCTGTATTGGTGTGGGAGACGGAAATCCAGCAGAATGTATCTGAAACAACAAAGACAAATGTAAAAGTAAAGAGGTTACTTTATTGCATGACACCTCTATAGGAGAATATCAAGAAACACTCACTAAATACGATCAATTCAAAAGGAATCTTAAAGTAAAAAAACCCCATAAGAACACGGTTGCTTACTGAAGCAACTCGATGCAGCAAGAAAGGGGCATTTCAGACCAAGTGGCAGAGTCAAGAAGAAGAAGCCCAGCCACTGTGAATAATTTGGAAGAAGGCTCACCCTCTCCAAACTCGTTTACAGGAAGGGCTCCAACTATATGATTGCAGCCTTCAAGGACAGTGCAGATGCTATGTAACTGGGGTGTATAGCAGCACAGCTTACGACATATGCTCTTCTCACGAGCAAATATCGCATCTGAACAATGGTAACAGATATGAGTTCAAACCATTACCAAAAAAATAAAAGTGGCCATTTAATTTATCTTAACTATCCTAAGCTAGGAAAAAAGAGAGGAAGGATAGAGTAGTCAATTATTTTATCTTAATTTATCTCCAAATTAAAATAAAACAATAAACTTACCTCTCTGAGAATCTCTGGAGGAAAACCAGTAGCCTCGAAAGACGTAAATGGAGCAGGAACATTGTCACCCTAAGAGATGTATCCAAAAGAAATAAGAATTATTACATTTAACGAACATAAGGCTCTCATTTTGCAACAAGAAACCTAGAACAGGCAATGATGCTAAAGACCATGAACAAAGTACGGGGCACTGGAATTTGTATATAATTGAGTATCAAAAATCGATTGTCTCTCTCTAATAAAAAGACCATCAAATGCATACTTATTCATACAAAGCTGGTTTTATGTCATAGTCATTGCTGTGATTAGAACAATCTATTGTTAACAGAAGCTCTATTATAAGAGACGAGGGATGACAACTATTCCATTGCTTGTGCAGCAAAATTTAGGTACAAAATACAAACCTATCAATAAGCTTTGAAGGCACATTGAAGAAGCTTTGAAGTTTGAAGGATTGCAAGTGTTAAAGAATGTTATGGTTTTTGTTAGCGTTAACAAGGACATGGCACTTAACAGAGCCAAAAGAGGAGAAGAAGATTCAACCAGCCAACCCGAATAATTTGGGATAAAGGTTTTGTTGTTATTGTAATAAAATTTCATATAGCTCTAGTTCTGAACCATTTCTTGTGTCATAAAATTGGACATGCTAGGTTAAGAATGAACACTAGAGAAGATACGGTTATGATATGACATCCCTATTAAGATAAAGTATTTAGGAGTAGGAGACAAAATGTTAATTTCCCCTCTTATCCAATCAATTTCTGAAATTAAAATTACAAAAGAACTTGTAGTTTCTGATATAAGTAGATATATTCAAACCCCTAGAGGATCATATTTAAATACTACAAGAAATTGCTAGAACCCTGCAAACTACAAAATTATAGTCAGTTACCACTGCAGTGATCTCATGGTGCTTGCAATATGCATCAGAACCAGAGATATTGATAAAGTCTGATCGGCCTGCCATTCTGGGAGATGGCCCTCCGGGTGTCAAATTGGGAATGGCAGCACGATCATTGATCTTTGACATTGCGAATTCTGGCGCCATGTGTGAACCACCTGAATGACCCGGCACCACATTTTGGGTACCAATTGCACCCATTCTTCTATCCTGAGAGTTAAGTAAGAATCATTTTGTTAATGCAATTTAAAAGTATGTATAATATGGCAAATTTGATGACAACTCAAAGATATTATTAAGAAACAGTGACAGAAAGTGCACACAAATTCAGAAGAAAAAAAAGAACTACAATTATCTCGTAAATGCATGATTTTGAAACTGCTGATTAAAAACAGATGCACATTCACAATACAAAAACAAGGGATAGATGACGAGGTAAGGGAAAGCCACTCAAGCCTCAAGGTACACTTTCAAAATACTGCATGCCTATGGAGTTTCCATATAACATCATCCCCTCAATTAATAGAACATTTGTCAGATTTCCCAAATTACGCCTATCCCAAATGGTACAGAGATACCAAATTCCCGTTCCCTAGGGTCTGAAGACGGATATCGTGGACAAGAATCCTGCAGCTTTTGTTCATTCAATAGTCTAAGAATCTTGCTCTGTTATCCAATGAAAGCTAATATAAAGTGTTTCATCTCTTCCTTTCTTTCATGATGTTGTGATGTATTTATCACTCCAAATATTCCATTGTTTACCAAGTATCAAGCTACAACCATACTCCTTAAACAGTATTCTATCAAGATCCTTAATGTCAACCTTGTCAAATTCAAAAGGCAGTCTTCAATTGCTGCACTTAGAGAAACATCTCATTTACAGCCATTAGTAAATAGCCATGTAATTTTTACAAGGAAAAGCGTTTAAATGGTCTTGTTCTACAAGTTATAGTACTACCAATATACATTCAAAAAAGAACGAAGAAACTTTGCCTCAAGTACCTACTTATGCAAACCAATCAATAATATAGATGATATAGGATTTTTATAGGGTGAAACTGCCATCAAATGCCATAGCACAAATAAACCGAACTTCTCAAGAAACTATTTAGCTTCTATATTATATTACAAGACAGTGTCATTAACCATCACATCACCACCATGGTTAGTCCCAATCTACATTGTTTAATAATGTTCCACACAATGTCCCTTCAACCAAAATCAACCAAATCAGAATTGCCACACTCGAGATAATAGAACATGTAGAGAACATTTCACTAGTGTGATAACTGATCCTCCACCTTTAGGTTGTGTTTTTATGCCACAGAGTGAGGCAAATGAAAGGATATGGAAATGGCATCCCATTAACTTTTTGGCTTTGATATTCTGACAGGAACTGAGATACAAAAAGGATAATGATTTTTACATGCCATTAATATTTGCTTCTTTCATGCACATTCTCCAAGGATTGCTGAAAAATTGTGTTCGTTTTGAAGAAAAATATGCTTCCCACAAAAGTGCATTCAATTTACATAACAAAGAAGAATTCATCATGAAGAAGAGAACACAATGAAGTAGAATTACCTGCTGGTTCCCTGCGTGAGGGATAGTTGCAAGCCTTGGATGCTGTTGGGGAATCATCTGCCCATCTTTATTACTAGTTGAGTAATAGTCATTCCTTGTTCCATGTTGATCCTCTCCATAGCGCACTTGTGGGCCCATAGGAGGCCTAGCCATAGAATGTCCCAATGGATTCACAACTACTGGGCCACCCAACTGTTGTTGATGGCGGGTTGCATCTAGCCCCACATGGTGCAACTCACTGAACGTACCTTCACTATGTTGCCGGCTAATAGAAGACAGGCCACCAATCTGCTGCTCTGGACGACCCGAATAATCTCGGACCGGCGGAACATGAGGGGATGGACCTGGATAATTGGGATCACCTGAAGCCCCAATAGTCCGCTGGATAGGCTGTGCAGTATACCCCACCTGGTCTCCTTCCTGATTCCTTTGCTCCCTCCCCACCGGGAACCCATTTTGCTGACCAAGTTGATGACCACTCTGTGGCCCCTGCTGTTGTTGGTTCTGAGGGTAAGACATTAGTTGCTCCGTAGGCTGAGAAAATTGTCGCCCCTGCTGTTGTTGGTTCTGAGGGTAAGACATTAGTTGCTCCGTAGGCTGAGAAAATTGCGGATGTACCATCTGATTCATCTGCATTTGAGGATAGTGCTGGGCCTGCTGATTTGGTATATGTTGGGCCTGTTGGTTGGGCATCTGATACATCGGCTGCTGTTGGTGTTGGTGTTGGTGTATCTGCTGACCTGATTCATGCTGATACATGTTGTTGTTAGGCGGCTGAGAGTTTGCAGTAGGTATTGGGGCCAAATTTGGTGTGGGTGCTGCAGCCACTGGAGGAGGGGCTAAAGCACCTGGTTTTTCATATTGGGTAGCATTTGTTTCCGGATTCCAGTAGTACAGTACACCAGTGCTGCCGTCAATCAGTCCTTTCCAGGGCTTTGGAAGGGTTGGGTCCTCGGGAGCATAGGAAGGGCCCGCTTCTGCTGTAGCCATTGGTCTGGGTCAATCACAACCAACCAAAATTAAAGACACCGTATGAGAATTCATAGGAGAGATTTTGATTGTCGATAATGCTACAGAGAACATAGAAGAATAATTCTTCATGACAAAAATTCATATAGATGATAGGTCAGCACTGTAATACATATGTCCATCTGAATAAGACCAGTAAGCAATCAAACATAATTTGAAAATCCATCATAACTGCGGAAAAAAGAAGGTAACATTTGCATATTAATCTTCGAATTTCATTGCATGAATCGTATCGCAAACCCAAAACTACTTCTAATATCCTTCTACCAAAAACACAGTTCCTTAAATCCAATCAAACACAAGCAGCTAGCCCAACCGGATTTTACAGCTCGATACCCAATGCCCATCACTCTTGCAAAACCTAGCCTTTTCCTGTAAGGAACTGCAATAGTTCCCCGACGGCACGCTACAAATTTATCCAGGCTGACGTTCCAAGGTTTCAGTACCAGTTACCACAATTGTTTATACATCTAAGGGGCTATTCGGATAGCAAGAAGTAATCAAAGAAGTGGAGACCTTGTGTGAAAGTAGCGCACTCCTCGGGGTTTGGCAAGAGGGAAATGCCTAGCACTGGGCGTGCCCCTCTTTACCACTTCCCGGTTCTTCCTTTTGAGGAGGGAAGTGGGCAAGGACCGTTCTTTTTCGCAATTTTAAAACCTTTCTGGATTTCTTCTCCACTCGTCCACTGATATGCATAAACCTGGGCATTCGCGAGCTTAGCCGTGCTATCTAAACTGCAACACAACCGATACAATACACATCCAAACAATTTCAACACCGCCCCGAGCTGATACACGCGATATATTAGGGGGAAAAAAACTAGGGTTCGAATCTAATTATCACCTAGTCTACGAAATTCAAAAAAAAAAAAAACCCAGAAACCCTAATCTAATAGATCTGATTATAAACTACAAATCCTCGTCAAATAGATCTAATTGCAAAGGATCTACAAACCCTAGCGTGATATTAGCCATGGCTTACCAAACCTGACGCCTATTTTGCACGAAAAAGCTTCGATTTAGATCTGACAAAACAAATTCTAGAAAAAGATTCCTCCTTTGAGCAAGGAATTGCTCTGGAAACCCAGGAATTCTATGGAGAAGGAAGGAAAGAGAGTACCTTTGTGAGTTGAGGAGAGGAGACAAATTAGGTCAGAATCGGAAGTTTCTCTCTCTCTCCTCGGATTGGAGGAGAAATTTCCAGGAACCCTAACTCGAGTAGTTGGTGGTCGATATATACTTGCGTTTGTTGTCGATCCTGTAATGTTGGGAACGCGCGTGATGCGCACGCGGAGGGCTTTATGGTCATTTTGTATTCAGATATTTATCGAAAAGAAATATCTCTCTCTTTAGTCTTTAGTATTTAGTAGCCCACCCTTGTTTCTATGGCAGGTGGGCCATAAGAAATCCTTAGCCTTTGTGAATTGCGCCAGGCCCAGGCCTTGTAGTTAGACACAGCCTGTTAAGAAAAAGAAAAATTAGAAAAATTATCCAGCTCGTTTGGTTCGCGAAAATAAAAGAAAAGGAAATTGTTTTTTTTCATTGATAAATTATAATATTTATCGATTTTTCTTTTTCGGTATTTAGATAGGCAATCAAATTGAAAAGAAAAGTGAATATTCAAAAACTATGGTGGATGTTAAATATTGTTAAACTTAAAACTAATGGATGGGCAAAATATTGTCAAATACTAGCTTCAGCTATGGAGTATTTATAGGGTTACAATATTGACAATAGTTAGGAGATTTCTTATGTTTAATAGATATCCTTAAAATATTGAAGGCTGGACTTTGGGTTACTAAAAGTAGGGGTGAGCATTATTCGGTTTTGTCACTACCACATTTCAAAAATAGGAATATTTTTGTCAATTTGTATTATCTATATTACTTGAAAATTATTTAAGTCATTTTATTGAGAAAGTTTCATTCATTGTTAGTTTAGCCTATAAATTTTACCTTGACTTGTGAACCCAATTAGACTAGACTTGACCACTTGAGCCCACAACATAGGATAAACACAATTAGCTTTAATTAAGTCATGTTAGACTAGGTTTGAGTCCCACACTTAGTGCACAATTAACCCTTTGATTAGGAGATGGTTCATGATGACTTGTGAGGGTAGATTGGACTTTTTAGAAGGGGATTAGGGCTTCCTTTCTTGGCTGAACTATTAAGTGCATTAATTCACCTTCTTCTTCATTTTAGAGCCTCCACAAAACCCTAGAAGAGCCCCTTCGCATTTCCTTTCCTTTCCACTAGGGGTGTGCATCGGTCGGTGGTCGACCTATTTGGTCCCAACCGAAGTCGAACCGAAGTTAATCGGTTTGAAAATAAACAAAACCGAACCAAACCAACCAAATGGTCGGTTCGGTTTTGAAACCGACCGATTTGGTTCGGTTTGGATCGGTTCGACTTAGTCGGTTTTGATCACATAAAAAAATGGACTATATAATTTTTTTTTTGTGAAACCTCAGTCAACTTGTACTTTGCAACAGTAAATACAATTCAGCAGCTTCAATTCAACTTGCACTTTGCAGGTGAAGAAAAATGCCAATTATACATTAAAAAAAATTATATACATTCAACTAAAAGCCCCTTTCATGTGCACATGAGCAATTAGAAAAGAATATGAGCCTTCTCTTTGAGACCGAGAGAGAGCGCTTTTAACTTCAACTTAATAAATGGCTGTGATGTGAATAAATGAACCAAACCGGTATAATACAACCCAATGAACCCATACCCAACCGACCAAGCCTAATTATTTAATAAGGATTTGGTTCGGTTTGGTTCGGTTCGGTTTAGACGGTTTTTGGCATAACCAAACTGTGAACCGAATCGAACCGGTGGGTTTTGAAAAAATTGAAGCCGAACCAAACCAACCGAACCATCGGTTCGGTTTAAAACCAATCGGTTCAGTTTGGCTTGGTTCGATTTGGTCGGTTTGACTTAATTGTGCACAGCCTACTTCCCACCATCCAAACTCTCTCAAATTCTCCCAAACTCTTCCAAAACCTTCCTTCTTCAAGGCTAGGAGCTAGGAGATCAAAGGAGCTCGTGGGGAGGTGTCAAAGGAAGGGAAAATTGTGTCTAACTTGACACAAGAGCTTTGCACAATATATTTCATTGGGGATTCAACCACCCAATAGGTAAACCCTTGCATTTTGGTAGTTTTGAGCTCATTCTTCATGCATGACACATGTAGGAGCACTCACTTTGGTTAGGAATACCCATGGGGAGGTGAGCAAGGCTCTAGGCCTCATTTTTGTGCATTTTATTTGGGGTTTTAGAGCCCTCCATGGAGAAATCCGAGAAAAGCCCCAAGTGTTTGGTAAAATGCCCCATGGGCTAGTTTGAGCTTAGATTTCAGTTTTGATGATATATTCAGATAGGTTGTTCCTTGTCTAGGTTTTCTAATCGATTTCCTAATAAATTCCTATATATATATATATATATATATATATATATATATATATATATATATATATATATATATTTGAGCCACATGTTATATTGTATACTATATGTATGTAATTGTGTTATAAGTTGTCACGACTCGCACCCACCGTGAGGGTACGAGTACGTAACAGCGCCCAGCCTACGCCGCAGTGTCGGCGGTAGAACGCTGTTCTAGGTCATGAACTATAACTACATAACATAAAATACTCTCCAAAAGGAGGCCAACACAGAGGTACAACTCAATCACAATCTAAGGTAGAATATAGCACGATTGAAATAGATAAAGAAATCCTCAACTGAGGTACAACAGAATGAAATAACATAAGCCTCAACAACTACCAGTCTCCATAATAATACAACTCTGAATACAGACAACTACTAATCATAAAAATAAGGAACAGTCTAGACTATCTACACTAAGCATAGGTGTCATCCTCAACAGCTGTTTGAACCTCCCCAAGGGTCCAGGTCGCGAGTGTCATCTAGGCCAACTCCATAGTAAGGGGTGCAGGATTCCTCATAATCCTCTGTAAAATTTTTAACAGGTCCAGTCAGGACGGGAGCGAGCACAATACATCTTACGCAGATCATAACAGGTTAGAAAATATAAATATGCAAGAGAGTACGATACATGAAACTGAAAGAAAGTACATGATGTAAATAGAGAGAGAACTGTAATGGAAATATCTACTATAAGTAGAGAGCTACCAGTGACTAGTGATTTAGAGTAAAAAGTCGACATGTGAACGGCTGAATTTGCACATGAATATACTAAAGAGGCGCACATGGCTATACTACTTTAGAATTGTTCACATGACTATTTATACTCCCCCATACCCCAATCAATATACAAGGATCCAGACAAGTTATGTTACGCACATGATTTTTACATGAAAGCCCATAAATGGGTGCACATGAAGTATACATGAGGGCTCATAAATGAGTGCACATGAAATTCACATGAAGGCCCATAAATGGGTGCACATAAAATTTACATGAGGGCTCATAAATGAGTGCACATGAAGTATAGGTTATACATGAGAAATATGACCGATCATGAGAGCACATGAGAGTACACGAACATGCATGAACGAGCATGAAATACATGAGAAACATGAATAACATGAGAGCGAGGAATACATGATGTACATGAAATACACGACATGATGTATCCGATGCTCCCGAGGGGGATAACATCTCAATGTAGGGATCCATATAGTACCAATTCGTGATAATATCGTGACAGCATCAAATAAGGTAAACTAGAGCAGGAATATAATTCTAAGCAAATTATAAAATGATCAGAGAATGTACTCGCCTGGTATCTGAAGGTCTGTGAGAATATACTGCCCGAGATGAGGTATCTGACTCTTATTTAGAGCAACACAAGTCAAGATGTATACAAGGGATGATAATTAAAATGTACAATTCATCTGCATGTTGTCTAGGTCAAACTAGACTAAAGTCAACACTTGGTCAACTCTAGTCAACCACACTAGTCAAACTAGGTCAACTAGGTCAACCTAACCCAGACAAGTCTTACTAGGCCTAACCAAGACTATCCTAGCAAGCCACACACCATTCAAGTAACACAGGTTTATATAACCCAACTCATGTGCATATTCCACATACACAAGACTACACAAAGGATACCATAGGCTACACTACACAGGCCATGAGCCAAATTCATATATTAGGCAACACATATACCAAGTACCATATATATACATACCAATTCCTATATGTCTATATATATACTATTTATATAGGCAAAAGCAATATTTATATTATATTACATATATCACATTGGTATATATATTATATATACATATGTACACATATAGAAGATAGGGGAAAATAATGCTTTTGTGTGTGTGTACAAGTAGAATATGTGTGTGCAAATGGCAGTAGGGTGTGTGGTATGCATTGGATGATGTATGCATGTATGGCATGTTATGCAACATGTGTATGGGGTGAATGGTCTCATGAGTGTCAAAGTGCAAGGTAGAGTGAAGGGGTTAGTGTAAGGGTGTGTATGTGTACAATGTGACTAGGTGTGTAGATAGGTGAGGGTCAATGAAATGTGTGTGTATAAAACTAAATTTAGTGTGACAGTGCATGGTGTATCATCTGTGTACAGTGTGCATACAGGGGATTTCCAGATTTCAGTTTTAAATCAAACATGCAACTCAAGCCTATAGTCCAAACAATCTCAGTTTTGTAATTAATCTAAGGTTAACAGTGTATATGAATTAATGTGGCAACTTAACTCAGTTTTCACCAAAACCACCAAAATCGAGTATCAATTAAATCAAACCGAACTCATCAGTTATTTACATTCAATCAAATCAACTCAGTTAAATATATCAAATCAGTTTTTAACTCAAAATATTAAATTCAGCCTTTAATCAATTCTCAAATCTTAATACAATGTGAATCAAATCCAATTCCTAATCTATTCTCAGGTTTAATAGGGTTCTCAGGTTTACATCTCAGTTATATGTATATGGGTGTGTGTGTGTCAATTTGTGTTCTCAGATTACTGTGTCTCAGGAACAGTGCTATGGGTGTGTGCAAACATAAGTGTGAAGACTTGTTCTCAGATTTATGTGTCTCAGGTTTTGTATAAGTGCAGATGTGTGCAGATGAGGAAGTGTGCCATGCTCGACTACACAGTGGGTCATGTGCAGTGGGTGCCTCAACTAGAATGTCCATGGCTCACTGTCATGAGCCCAAAATCAATGGTCAGTCACCTAGCCTAGTTGTTAGGTTGATTAGAAAGTAAAATAATCAAGTAACAGTGGAGGTGCACATGACAGGGCATTAAACCTCAGGAATAGGAAAACAGTTCAATGAAAACCCTAAATCAATATATCAGCTAAAACAACCTGAAAATTTTCAAATAATTCTCAGTGTGTCAGCCTCAGTTTCAGGAATTGGAGAACTCTCATACAATGCAACCACACTCTCAAGCCAACCTTATATACAACCATTCATGACATCCCATTGATTCCCTCATGCAACATTAATCTTAGTCATGCATACATATGCATAGACATGTATGCATCACAATTTATAACTTGTTAACATTCAATTTAAACACATGAACTAAAAATAATTTTTCGAAATGGTTGTACCCGACAGTATCAGAAACTCCAAATTGAACTCGAAAACATCAATTTCCACCCAAACTCCATATCCAGATGAGTATACTGATCATATGTATATACACTAACATGCTGGTATGCTAATTATATGTAAAATAACATTTTAAAACATTAAAAATGAATCAGAGATTCAGAAATGTATGGTCAGGAACACAGTATCAGAGAAATCGAACCAAAACCAAATTCGAACTCGAAAACCCAATTAAACCTTCTATTCTAGTGTACAGACATGTGTTCACATAATACGTGTCATGGGGAGTCCATTCGTGTCCAGGAAACTAGACACGAAGTGTCCAAACAATGAAAATAAAAATCAGTGAATCAGTGCACAATCATAGTCTCGTGCAGCCGTGTCGAGCCTTCGTGCTCTCGACACAAGGTGACACATGTCTCGTGCTTGTGCACAGAGGTTCACCAGGACTAGGAGAACATGCTCGAGTGTCTGCAACGTGTCCACGACACGCATACATTCGATACGGACACCGTATCAGTGAACAATTGTGCGCGCGTGTGTGTGTGTGTGTGAAATTTCAGTGCGGGTGGGATTTCTTCCAATCCGCTCGACGAAATCCCCCTAAATTTTGTGTGTGTCGTGTCAGTCATCTAGGGAGTGTCTATGTCAAATTTTGCGTCACGAAGTGGCGTGTCCAGTGAGAACCAGGACACGGGCAGCAGGGCATGTGCACGGGGTCTGTGCGTGTGTGTGCGTGTCCAATTTCGACACGAATACGACACAATTTCCAACTCAGTCCATGGGAAAAATAGTAGACACATATAAATCAATATTTACATTCAAATACTTTTCAAAAATAGCAAATAAATTCCCTTTGTGACATTTCATCAAACACATGTATAAACACAATGATACGTGTCCGAAACGGACACGACTCGACACGAAACCAATACCTACAGCTAGGGGACACCTAGGGCTATCCAAATATGCAAAGAAAACTGAATATTAAGACAATTTAAGGGGTTTTACCTATAGGTGCAATTAGCATAAAAAAGCTTCAAATGGGGGGTGTTCTCCTTGATGGCCAAATGCTCCAAATTGATCCAAGGCTGAGAGTACTCTCCATGAACAGCAAGAAGAGGTTAATTAGAACCTAATGCAAAAGATTTGAGCCAAAAAGGACTTGAAATGAGAAAGTTATGGATTGGGAAAGATGGCTCTTTACCTCTTTCTTCAATTTGTTAAAATATTACAAAGAGGCAAGAACACTCAATGAGGAGATTATTTATAGGGAGGGGAAGCCCTATGGCTGGTCATAATGAATGAAATTAGGGTTAGGGTAGAGTCTAATGGGCTATGGGCCTTCTCTAAGCTAATCAAGTTCAACATTTGATAGGTCCATTTCACTGAATCAAGTCTCACTAACTAAAACCCCTATTTAGATCCTAACTAGATATTTTTGTCACGCCCCAGAACCAGAACACTAAAGAGCGGGGGCAGACATAGCCAGCTACGTATAATAAAATGGGATCCACTCCACTATACGGTCACGGCTGTCTAGATATATAAGGGTTTAACTACAATCCATCAGTCTCCTATGGTCAAGAACAAGCCTAGTGTCTCAATCATAAGCAATCAAATAAATGTAACAAGATATAAGATCACCAAATATACAATAGTAAGGCATCCCAAACATTACATATTCAGCTGATCATGAAGCTAGTCGTACAAAATGTCAGAACTAGCAAGAGTTTAGTCATACATGATCAACCCTAGGATCTGTCAATCATGCTATAGCACGTAGGCAGACAGTAAGTAAAATGTACACGAGCCAACACTTGTTCGGCGGCTAAACGCCTCAAAAGAATAATTTTACAATAGAGTGGGAGAGCCAAAATAAACCCATTCGTTGCCAGGATTTTGTCTAGTGGTCACCATCTGGCTGGAAGGTCGGTAGATCCTCTGGAGCTGCTCCGATATCTGGCCATACAAAACCAGCTGGGTCAGATCCCAAAAAGAGCAAGTGCCACAAAGGAAGCTTCACTTAGGAACTAAAACCAGCAATTAGCACAAGAATAATAATATAATAAAAGACAGAATATATGGAAAAATATGACAGGTGATATACGATGAGATAACCATGGGACTATTCAGATAACCAGGTTACAACCCGTAAACCAAATAAGGACTGGAGTTGTAACCCTTCGTCTGAACAGAACTTGGTTTCTCCTACCATTTATCAGCAAGATAAAATAAGAAACCAGGTCACGTAACAATCTTGTACAGGATCAAGACAAGACTAGACTGATTGAACTCCATCCAACATTTCACGGCCAAGCAATAAGTACGGCTTGATACTTTAACTAACTAGGGTTATCACAGGCCTAGTTACTAGCAAGATGCAGCGAGATTATTCCACAACCACAAGCCCTACAGACCATCCAGGCTATCCGGACGCAATTGGGGGTTAAATTCAAGTGGGTACATCGTCCAGGAAACGCATGTACCCTTAGGTGACTTAGAGGGTGCAACACATGACAGTGTGCTGGAAATGTGCCCTACTCGACGGCAGGCTACAGATCCCAAGTGGGGCGCCCAGATAACGGGATTGCCTGTAGCTGGGGAAATCTCTTCATGACTACTGGATTATTCTAGTTATTAGCCTTAGTCAATTTCAGTAGGTACCCCTGACCGTGGTACTCAGGGGTCCCCATCCTAGACATGATGCAAGATAATACTGGTTCATTTGTACAAGCACAATCGTCCACGGTGTCCAGGTCTTTTATACTTGTCATGTCAGGTTAGCCGTCGCAACAGCATCTCGAGAAATATCATGTCAGGTTTACTTGTCAAGAGTGTGCCATGGCGGGCCACTATCGAGAATTATCATGTCAAGTTTACTTGTCAGGAGTGCACCACGGTGGGTCACTGTCATGTCACGTCATTGTCAAAAGTGCACCACAACGGGTCACCATCGTGTCAGGGAACATATTAAAATTTATGGCACAAGCATACACGTGGTAATTAAATATTAGCAGGGGCAAGGACATGGACTCATGCGGCTCAAAAAAAACTCGGCCATATGCGGCCAGCAAATGGATTGGCCATGCGGCCAGGAATTAAATAAAGGCCATATGCGACTCAGCCAAATAAATTGGTCATGCAAGTAAGTGCAAGCAAAAGAAAAATAATTAACAAATGGACTAACAAATAATTGATGGTCCATACGGCCAGCCATGATGAGCCAATGGCCTATGCGGCCAAACAATTCCTAATGGCCTATGCGACCAAGCAACTAGCCATATGCGGCTAAGCAATTCACTTGGCCAAGCAAGCACGTGCAAGCAAATTAGAGCCATGCAAGTAAATACAAGCTAATTAAACCATGCTAGCAAGGCAAATTAATTAAACCATGCAAGCAAAATGCAAGCTAAAGAAAACCATGCAAGCAAATGGCCAGCAAACATAAATGGCCATGTATGCGGCCATTAATCAAAGATACCCATGCGGCCAAAGTGACATTTTACATGCGGCCATGAATTAATCTATGCGGCCAACCTACTGTACAAAAATTATGCAAGCAAAATATACATGCATGCTTGCATTAAATAATGCATGCATTAATATAATGTACAAAATATACTTTGTACTCCCATGCGGCCAAGAGCTTTGCCTATGTGCATGCGGCCAACTTTAATACTTCATGCGGCCAAGTATGAAGCAAATGGCCAGCACATATTACTAGTGCTAAAGCATTAAAGGCTAATGATGATGCATTAGATGTTAATGCATTAAATGCAAATACATTAAAGGCTAAGACTAATGCCAATGCATGCCATTAAATAATGGCTGATGCATGCAATAGTAAATACTAATGGCTAAACGTAAGGATTGGCCATGCGGCTCAGCTACTGTACGTATGCATGCAAAATGCATTAAATAATTAGCATGCAAGAACACATGCAGTAAATAATTAGCACGCAACCAGCAAGTAAAGCTTGCCAGGCCATGCGACCTAGATTGTTATGGCCATGCGGCCAGGATTGGCATTGGCCTATGCGGCCAAGATTATTATTTAATGCTCATGCGGCCAAAAATAATTGTTAAGGCCATACGGTTCAGGCAATTAACTAGTGGCCCATGCAAATAAACACTTGCACGTGGCCAGCTATTGTATGCAATTAAATATTCAATTAAATGGCCATGCGGCTGGGAAAAATACTTGTCGCATGAAATAATCATGCGGTCAAGTACTATTCTTCTCCTCCAATGTCCGAGAAGAAGAACACTATGAAGCCATGCTTCCAAGCTCCATAATTCCATCATCCAGAGTCCAAATCCGAACTTTCATAGGTCAAAATGGGGTAGAATGAAATTCTCTACAACATGGAACCATCAACTAGCAAAAATATGCAAGTTTGATAGATCAAAACTCGTGAAAACCCAAAATACCACAAAGCTAGATTTACAAGAAATTAACCATGGAAATAAAAAATGCTAAGTATTAAAGTGGGTTAGAAACACATAAGGAAGATAATAGAACAATAAAAATAGACTTCCTTCATGAAGCAAGATGCACTTGCCTAAGCTCTCCACTCTCTCAGGTTAGTGGAGAAGTAATGGAAGGGAAGAAGAAAAGTAATGGAAAAGAATTAATAAGGAGAGATAGAGAGAGGAGTGAGAGTTAATAAATGGTGATGGTGGTGGTAGGTAGGTGGGTTGGTTCTCCAACAAAACTGAACCAAGCCAACAAGCCGAACCGAACCAAGATAAACCCATCAATGAAATGCTAAAATAAATCAAGCATGGAGACATGCAATACGGGTCAAAATACGTACACGTATTCCAAATACGTAATACGAGATATGGGCATTACAACTCTACCCACCTTAAAAGAATTTCGTCCTCGAAATTTAATCAAGTGGCTAGAGATTGCAAGAACAAGCTATACTAAGCAATCAATCAAACAATCAATCATGCAAGCAAGGAATTCGAAAGAAGAAAGAGGAAGGAAGACATCCTGCTAGAAACCTCTCTGCCGGTTCTGAATCTGAGCTTGGACCTGGGCATACTGATGGGGTCTCTGCTGCTGGAAGACTTATCTCCGGGTTGCTGCTGGACCTGATCTTCTTGCTGCCGCCGGTCCACGGGAGGTGCTCCGCCTTGCTGATCGGCAGGTCCAGGAATAATGTCGCTGAAGAAGACGACATAGGGAACAATAAGGAAGGACCAAGACAGATCAACGATACAAGCATGTGATCAGGACAAGAATGTCAGGAATTCAGAGAATACGAGCAGAGATCAAGGGCGAGTACTGATTGAGACATCTATTTGGTAAACCCTCACATATCTTGATTTACATGACCTGCATGGGCCACCACTTAAACCATGTCACGCCCCAGAACCAGAACACTGGAGAGCGGGGGCAGACATAGCCAGCTACGTATAATGAAATGGGATCCACTCCACTATACGGTCACGGCTGTCTAGATATATGAGGGTTTAACTACAATCCATCAGTCTCCTATGGTCAAGAACAAGTCTAGTGTCTCAATCACAAGCAATCAAATAAATGTTACAAGATGTAAGATCACCAAATATACAATAGTAAGGCGTCCCAAACATTATATATTCAGCTGATCATGAAGCTAGTCATACAAAATGTCAGGACTAGCAAGAGTTTTGTCATACATGATCAATCCTAAGATCTGTCAATCATGCTATAGCACGTAGGCAGACAGTAAGTAAAATGTACACGAGCTAACACTTGCTCGACGGCTAAACGCCTCAAAAAAATAATTTTACAACAGAGTGGGAGAGCCAAAATAAACCCACTCGTTGCCAGGATTCCTTCTAGTGGTCACCATTTGGCTGGAAGGTCGGTAGATCTTCTGGAGCTGCTCCGATATCTGGCCATACAAAACCAGCTGGGTCAGACCCCAGAAAGAGCAAGTGCCACAAAGGAAACTTTACTTAAGAACTAAAACCAGCAATTAGCACAAGAATAATAATATAATAAAAGACAAAATATATAGAAAAATATGACAGGTGATATACGATGAGATAACTATGGGACTATTCAGATAACCAGGTTACAACCCGTAAACCAAACAAGGACCGGGATTGTAATCCTTCGTTTGAACATAACTTGGTTTCTCCCACAATTTATCGACAAGGTAAAATAAGAAACCAGGTCACGTAACAATCTTGTACATGATCAAGACAAGACTAGACTGATTGAACTCCATCCAATATTTTACGGCCAAGCAATAAGTACGGCTTGATACTTTAACTAACTAGGGTTATCACATGCCTAGTTACTAGCAAGATGCAGCGAGATTATTCTACAACTACAAGCCCTGCAGACCATCCAAGCTATCCGGGCGCAATTAGGGGTTAAATTCAAGTGGGTACATCGTCCAGGAAACGCATATACCCTTAGGTGACTTAGAGGGTGCAACACATGACAGTGTACTGGAAATGTGCCCTACTCGACGGCAGGCTACAAATCCCAAGTGGGGCACCCAGATAACGGGATTGCCTGTAGCTAGGAAAATCTCTTCATGACTACTGGATTATTCTAGTTATTAGCCTTAGTCAATTTCAGTAGGTACCCCTGACCGTGGTACTCAGGGGTCCTCGTCCTAGACATGATGCAAGATAATACTGGTTCATTTGTACAAGCACAATAGTCCACGGTGTTCAGGTCTTTTATACTTGTCATGTCAGGTTAGCCATCGCAACAGCATCTCGAGAAATATCATGTCAGGTTTACTTGTCAAGAGTGCGCCACGGCGGGCCACTATCGAGAATTATCATATCAAGTTTACTTGTTAGGAGTGCACCACGGCGGGTCTGTTAGCCCAATGATTGTATCATATTTTTGAATATGGTTAATATATTAAGTTTAGCATTTCATTATCACTAATCTTTATACTATCACTATACCATTTCTACTTATTCTTATACCTTTGGTGATATATGGCTATTGGTTTACATTTTAGTGATATGAGCTTATCTATCTTAAATTTAATCGGGTTGCCAAAATCAAAACTATGTTTTTGATTGTGGTCATTCAATTAAGTTTAATCATTATGATATCACTAACATTTATGCTATCGCCTTAGCACTTATACTTAAACTCAGCATTGTCCTAATGTGCATTTAACCTATCATAGTTGCTACTACGTATATTGCTTTGTTCGTCTAACATGTACATGCAGAAAAGCAATAAGCAAGATCAATGTGGACATATGCAATGAAGAAATCATGGTGGGCCAAGGACGATGGATCCCACAAAATTTTTCTGAACCACCCGACGACATCTCTGGAGCCACGCACCGGGGGTTCCGCTGACCGGTCAGCGGACGGGGGTCGAGGGGGCAGCGCCCCTCGTCGGGGGTTCGGGGGCGAAGCCCCCGAAAGGTATTCAGTTTTTACAAACTGGATATCTTTGGACAGCTGCCGCCAAGGGAAAAAGCCAACATCTATCAAGGAAAGAAGCCAAGCCATGCCATCATCATTTCAAGACTCTGAAGAAGCCTGCACCTGTCTAAGTTTATCTGGAGTCTGTAATGAGTCTTAGGAATTATTGTAAACACAAAAAATGGATGGCAAAATCGAAAGCTAGGGCAGAAATAAGCCCAAGATCATTTTTGGTGGAAAACGGCATACCGACGGTATACCGACGGTATACCGATTTTTGTTCACAGAAAGTTTCTGTTTACAAAACCGGTATACCGACGGCATACCGGTCCATACCCACGGTATACCGCTTCCGAAACGTTGAAATTCCAACGGTCGAATTTCCAGCCATTAATGATCCTAACGGCTATATTTCTAGCCGTTGCAATTCCAGACCGGTATACCGCCGGTATGCCGGTTCGTGGACTGAAAAGTTGCCTTGAGCTCTTTTCAATACTTTGGTTATAAATAGCCTTGAACCCTTTCGTTCAAGGTTGATGCTTTGAGCCTAAAAAATTTCCAAACCACCAAAGCTTATCCACATACAACTCTACAAAGCCTTCATTTGCCATCTACAAATTGTGTTAGAGTTATTGAGTTGAAAAGTGAGATCTTCATCCTATTGTATAAGGAGATCAAAAGCTATTGTGAAAGGTTGAAGTTGGAGAGTCTTCGTATCCAAACTCTCGGTTGAAGTTGGGGAGTCTTCGTATCCAAACTCTCGGTTGAAGTCGGAGAGCCCTTCGGATTAAAGCTCTTGTGTAAGAAGTTGGCGAGTTCTTCGGATCCAAACTCGTGTGTAACTATTTGCTTAAATAGTGGATTAAAGCCGGAGAGAGTTCCGGGACTGGACTGCCTCTTAGGAGGATACCAGGATATATCGGGTGTCGGTATTGTGTTTGCTTCTTCTCTTGCACTTATATTTTTAAATTGCCAATTAGCTTGTGCTAAGTGCTTGTTTAGTTAGCTTGACCCTATTCACCCCCCTCTAGGGTTCCTACAGGGTCACTGTCATGTCACGTCATTGTCAAAAGTGCACCATAACGGGTCATCATCGTGTTAGGAAACATATTAAAATTTATGACACAAGCATACAAGTGGTAATTAAATATTAGCAGGGGCAAGGACGTGGACTCATGCGGCTCAGGAAAAACTAGGCCATATGCGGCCAGCAAATAGATTGGCCATGCGGCCAGGAATTAAATAAAGGTCATATGCGACTCAGCCAAATAAATTGGTCATGCAAGCAAGTGCAAGCAAAAAAAAAAAATAATTAACAAATGGGCCAACCAATAATTGATGGTCCATACGGCCAGCCATGATGAGCCAATGGCCTATGCGGCCAAATAATTCCTAATGGCCTATGCGGCCAAGCAACTAGCCATATGCGGCTAAGCAATTCACTTGGCCAAGCAAGCACGTGCAAGCAAATTAGAGCCATGCAAGTAAATGCAAGCTAATTAAACCATGCAAGCAAGGCAAATTAATTAAACCATGCAAGCAAAATGCAAGCTAAAGAAAACCATGCAAGCAAATGGCCAGCAAACATAAATGGCCATGCATGCGACCATTAATCAAAGATACCCATGCGGCCAAAGTGACATTTTACATGCGGCCAGGAATTAATCCATGCGGCCAACCTACTGTACAAAAATCATGCAAGCAAAATATACATGCATGCTTGCATTAAATAATACATGCATTAATATAATGTATAAAATATACTTTGTACTCCCATGCGGCCAAGAGCTTTGCCTATGTGCATGCGGCCAACTTTAATACTTCATGCGGCCGAAGCAAATGGCCATTACACATTACTAGTGCTAAAGCATTAAAGGCTAAGGATGATGCATTAAATGTTAATGCATTAAATACAAATGCATTAAAGGCTAAGACTAATGCCAATGCATGCCATTAAATAATGGCTGATGCATGCAATAGTAAATACTAATGGCTAAAAGTAAGGTTTGGCCATGCGGCTCAGCTACTGTACGTATGCATGCAAAATGCATTAAATAATTAGCATACAAGAACACATGCAATAAATAATTAGCACACAAGCAGCAAGTAAAGCTTGCCAGGCCATGCGGCCTAGATTATTATGGCCATGCGGCCAGGATTGGCATTGGCCTATGCGGCCAAGATTATTATTTAATACTCATGCGGCCAAAAATAATTGTTAAGGCCATGCGGTTCAGGCAATTAACTAGTGGCCCATGCAAATAAACACTTTCACGTGGCCAGCTAATGCATGCAATTAAATATTCAATTAAATGGCCATGCGGCTGGAAAAAATACTTGCCGTATGAAATAATTGTAACATCCAGTTTCTGAAATGAGGGTAATTTTGAAATTTTGTATTTAAATTATTTAATTATGGTTTTAAATTTAATAATATGATTTTTAGTGATTTTTAAAACTATTTAAATCATGACTTGTGATTTGGTGTGCAATTAGTGAAGCCGTAGTGACTGTCTGCCCTAGAGCCTAACCATGTGAGTAGAGATTTTGTTTAGTACATTTTTAGCCTAGAGGGTATTTTGGTCATTTTAGGATTTATTTAAGTTTGTATGATTTGTTTGAATTCGTGTGAATTTATTATTATTTAATATTGCCATGTGTAGTGTTAGCCCTAACCTAGATTTGGACCTAACCTAGATTAGTCTAGTTAGTCAGGTTTAGTCATGGCTAGAGGGTTAGTTAGTCATGATCAAGTTAGAGACTAGACTAGCCATGGTTAGTCATTATTGGTTAGGTTTAGTCATGACTTGGCTTATGGTTTAGTTTAGTCATGGCTTATGATTTTGTTAGCCATTTCACATCTAGTTAGTTGGATCTAACCTAGTTGGAGAGAACCTAGTGTCATCTTGGACCTTGATTTGATAGGGATTTTCCCTTACCCTTGGATGTGACTTAACCTAGGTTTTGGACAGCCTAAAACCCTAGAAAACAAACCCCTATAAGTATTCTCTTATTCCTTGAACAGCCTCTTCTTTATTCCTTGTGATATTTTGAAGAGGTAAGTTTTTCCCAAGCCTTTCCTGCTCCATTTCGATTTTCTTTCAGAGCAAATTCTTCTTGGAGGATCCCTAACTGGTTCTCCATGTTCTCCTTGTTGTTAAGGTTCAGTTTGGGTTGAGTTTTGGTGACTGCTAGTGAAGAACTCAATTGCACAGTCCAGACTTTTTCCGAACTTCAAGCTTCTGGTAATCTCTCATCTCCTTAGCAACCCCGTCATATTTTTGCATCATTCGATAGCCCTAGGTGTCCTCTAGAACCTAGGATAGGTTTTGGGTCGTGTCGGGTCGTGTCGGTGTCGGCATTAGGTCGGATACAGCAGTAGTTGCAGTACATTGTATTTGTGTCCTGCCCTGCTGCTCGAGATCCGCCCAGGACACGACACGGCGACTCGACTCGAGCCGTTTGGCGTGGACCTTGGGGCCATGACTGACACTCCACGTGTCAAGTCTCATGGCCTCTCGATCGTCGAGCTCCGAGAAATCGAGTTCTTTGCATTCTTTTTCCTGTGTACGTATCAGTTGGTTTTAAGCCACTGATACGGCCTTGGTTCACAGACACGGTGACACGAGGACACGTTTCAGGCACATGAACACGAGCACCTATACTTAGACTAAGAGGGGACACGAGCATGAGGCTTGGGAAGGCTTGTGTCGGGTGCACGACACGCGTGCACACCCGTACGAGACTGTCCAGTCTCTGTGTTTTGATTCTTCCTGTTTTGTATTTTGATTTGAATGGACACATTTGTGTCCACTTTTGTGGACACAAATCACTATTGTGACATATGTGCATCGTGTTTATCTATTACCAACCATTGTTTATTTATTTTAAATCGATTTTGATTATTATTTTCTCATTTCCCCTTTTCTGAAAAATCGATGTATCAGTGCATAATACTGTTTCTTCTATATGAAAAATCGATTTTTATTAATCAATTAACCTATTAGGCACTGCTAATTACATGATATTAAATGCCTAACATGTTCTCCTATGTGTATTCTATTAGTGTGTCGATTTTGGATCGAATTGGTAGTGGTTTGAGGCTTAAAACCTGAGATTACATTTTTGGGACTGTTTTAAACTCTTGTTTTGGTTTTGAGTTGAAATGTTAACAAATGTTAATATGTTGATTGATATGATGAACTGTGGGATTAACATTCAAACTGAGAATTCAATTATAGGATTGTCTATGAACTATTTTACTATTTTGTTTCAGTTTTCTAGATTGTTAGAACTGTTTTTCTTCACTGTTGTTGATTCCTACAATCTGTTAACTGTTTGAATTCCTGCATTGAACTGTTAGTTTCAGATTTCATTATACACACATTATTGGTTAATTTCCTGAGATTGTCCTTCTATTTTACTGAAATTTTGAATTGAATTGAATGTAAAACTGTGGACTAAATAATCCTTAAAACCTGAGAACTGGGGGTTGATGTTGTGAGCTGTTAGCTCACTGTCCTACTTCTCAGTTTTTCCCTATACCTGGGCTAGTTTCCTTCCCTTCTAATCAATGTTGTTTCTAACTGTTAAGTCTAAAAATCTGAGACATACACAACCTAAGATCATGAACTATTGCCATGCATTATTCATTAAACTGTTTTTCCCCTTTAACTGAAATTTCCTTTTATTTTCTTTCAATGTTTGTTCTTCTTAAAACCTGAGATTTCCCTACACCCTCAATCATATAATTTTCTATCTATTGAAAACTGTCAATTGAATTCTCATGTAGTTTGTGGTTCATTGTCATATGATAGATTGGGTGAGGACTGAATGTATCCCTGAAATCGAATTCCTGAGATTTTCCTTGAGTAGCATGATTGATTGTAAACTGAAATCTATTTTTCTAAGTTTTAATACACTAATTTGTACACTGCTTTCCCTGCATACTTTGAACTGAAATGGAAATTGCCTATCCTTCATTACACAACATGAAACCTATTGACACACACACATGCACATGCCCCATTGACCCTACCCTTCATCACTCACACACTGGTACACTTCTTGCACACACAAACCTGAGAGTGAAGGGGGTTGTGGTTGTTCACAGTTTGGTTAGAGCTTGATTGGTATTTCAGTTTTGAACTATGGATGTGAACACACTTGTTAGCCTCCCCCACATCACCCTTCATACCTCTATATATATATATAAAACATATAATTTATGTATTGGTATATGTATGTAAGTATCTATATATATATATACATGTAGTGATACATTTATATTTATTAAGGTGATAAATGAATATATGAATGAATGGATGAAAATATGCAAGTTGTAGGATACAATGTATATAGGCATGAATGAATGGACATTGCAAGTATGAGTATATATGAATGAATGTATGTGTACAAGGTAGGCTTGTATGATATGTAATATAAGTAATACAATATAGGCATGAATAATGTGGTATATAGATATATAAATAAGTTGATGCTTGTATATAAAATATATGTGTAAATTGTAGGTTGATATGTTGTATAGCATTGTAATGATATGTGAGTGCTAGCCTAGGCTTGGTTAGGCCTAGTGAGACTTGTTAGACTGTTGGGCTAGGACTTGACCTAGTTTGACTAGTGTAGTTGACTAGAGTTGACCAAGTGTTGACTTTTGCATAGTTTGACCTAGACAGCATACAGATGCATTGTACATTTCATATATCATCCCCTGTATACATCTTGACTTGTGTTGCTCTAACTAGGAGTCAGGTATCTCATCTCGGACAGTACATTTACTTCAGACATTCAGATACGAGGCGAGTACATTCTCTGATCATTTCATAACTTGCTTAGAATTATATTCCTGCTCTAGTTTACCTTATTTGATGCTGTCACGACTTTATCACGAATTGATACTATATGGATCCTTGCTTGAGATGTTATCCCCCTCGGGAGCATCGGATACATTGTGCCATGTGTTTCATGTACATCGTGTATTCCTCGCTCTCTTGTTATCCATGTTTATCATGTGCTTCATGCTCGTTCGTGCTTGCTCGTGTACTCTCATGTGCTATCATGATCGGTCGTGTTTCCCGTGAATCTCATGTATAACCTATACTTCATGTGTACCCTTTGTGGGCTTTCGTGTGGAATTCATGTGCACTCAGTTCTCTGAGCCTCGTGAATACTTCATGTATACCCATCTATGGGCTTCATGTGAAAATCATGTGCGTAACATAACCTGTCTGGATCCTTGTGTATTGATTGGGGCTTGGGGGAGTATAAATAGTCATGTGAACAATTCCAAAGTAGAATAGCCATGTACACCTCTTTAGTATAGCCATGTGCAAATCAAGCCGTTCATATGTCGACTTTGTACTCTAAATCACTAGTCACTGGTAGCTCTCTACTTATAGTAGATATTTCTATTACAGTTCCCTTCCTGTTTACATCATGTATCTTCTTTCAGTTTCATATATCGTACTCTCTTGCATGTTTATATTTTTCTAACCTGTTATGATCTGCGTGAGATGTATTGTGCTCGCTCCCGTCCTGACTGGACCTGTTGAAAATTTTACAGATGATGATGAGGAACCCTGCACCCCTTACTTTAGAGCTTGCCTAGATGACACTCGCGACCTGGACCCCTGGGGAGGTTCAGGCAGCTACTGAGGATGGCACCCTTGCTTAGTGTAGATAGCTTAGCCTGTTCTCTTATCATGTATAGCTGTTGTTTATTTCCTGAGTTGTATATTCTTAGAGTTTTTGGACTGGTAGATGTTGAGATTGTTATTCTTCTGTTGTGCCTCAGTTGAGGAGTTCTTATCTATTTCCATTCGTGCTACATTCTACCTTAGTTTGTGATTGAGTTGTACCTCTGTACTGGACTCCTTTTGGAGAATATTACATGTTAGCTAGTTATAGTTCATGACCTAGAACAGCGTTCTACCGCCGACACTGCGGCGTAGGCTGGGCGCTGTTACGTACTCGTACCCTCACGGCGGGTGCGGGTCGTGACACATTTTTTGTGGTGGCCCATGCAGGTCGAGTTTGTGTAGTGGTATTCGAACTAGAGTACCACTACAGCCTGCAGTAGGATTAGGAGTTATTTTTGAGGTACTCAATCACATTAGGAAAAACTCTAACTGGATTCCTGCCATCTAAATTCCTGTTGAAAATTTACTTCCTTGAATAACTGTCCTCCCTTGAATTATCGTTTCTATCTCAGTATTGATTCCTTATTTGATCTGTCTCCAGGATGGTGATTGAGACACGATCGCATCGCTCTGGCTCGGCAGACGCTGGTGAGAGGCCTACCACCCCTCACCAGATTGTGGATGCTGGGACCACAGCACCCCCTATTTCTGCTCATATAGGAGCTTCTGTAGCTTTTGGGAGTGCACCTCCACCTGTCCGGAGGTCTTCTCCTGTCATCCCAGATATGTACCAGCAGCAGTTACCTTCAGGGACAGTAGATGCGGCTCAGATGTTTGCCCTTTTTCAGCAGTTCTTGGAGTCTCAGCGACAGATACAGCAGAGCCAGTCTGCTGATATCCGACAGAGCATGCAGGATACTCATCAGTTAGTCAGAACGACAGTAGAGCTAGTGGCTGCTCAGCCACAGGAAGGCCAGATGCAGCCGTATCGACCGAGGACTCCAAACATCCATTCCTTCAAGAAGATGGGACCCCGAGACTTCAAGGGTACAGAGGGCATCACATACGCTGATGATTGGATAGAGCACATTGAGGAGATATTCCGATTGGCACAGATACCAGCAGGATTACAGATCGAGGCAGCCGCCAGTCAGATGCAGGACTTGGCCCGTACCTGGTACCAGACGGACCCGAGGGTTGGTACCACCGGTCAGACTTGGGCAACATTCAAGAAACTATTCAAGGAGAAATTCTTTCCTGATACAGCTCTCCGTGCTCTGGAGGCGCAGTTCGAGAGTTTGGTTCAGGGGAACCAGACCGTTGAGGAGTATGCTGGAGAGTTCAGCCGTTTGAGCAGATTCATCGAAGATCTTACCGAGGTCGGGAAGGCGAGGAAGTTCCGCAGGGGTTTGATCAGGAAAATCAAGTCATATACCAAGAGCGACCGCGACGCCACTTTCGAGCAGATTCTAGTAGGAGCCATGACAGCGGAGGACGATCTTGGACTGAGGGAGAAGAGGAGGCTAGATACTCAGGGAGCCAGTGGTAGTGCGGGCCCAGCCAAGAGGCCCCACCTACAGATTCAGCAGCAGGTGCCCCAATTGCAGAGTCAGCAGCAGTATTCGCAGCAGATGCTACCTCTGCAGTTTCAGCAGCAGTTCCAGCAGCAGTATCAGCAGCCGAGGGTCTACCTTCAGCAGTAGCAGTTTCAGGACCGTGTACCCTTTCATCAGACACAGCAGCCACAGATTCAGCAGCAGGTCTCGGAGCAGCAGCTAGTTATTATTTGTCCCTTCTGTAAGAGGCCAGGGCATGGTTGGGGCGAATGCCGGAAGAGGTTGGGCAGATGTTTGCTTTGCGGAGGATCCGATCATCGTCTGAGAGAGTGTCCCGAGTCATCAGGACAGGCAGTTCAGGGAGCAGGAGCTAGGGCTCCGGTAGACCAGCAGACGGGATTACCCTTACCGACTCAGCAGCAGAGGTATATGCAGCATCAGCAGCAGGCCAGAGGAGGCCAGCGAGGGCGAGCTTTCGCCAGGACAGTCGAGGATGCTCAGGCCAGTAGAGATCTTGCTGCAGGTTTCGTTCTATTCCATTTCCCTTCCGCAATTGCCTCTTATAACTGCCTTGAAATTTTGATTCCTTCTGTTCCTTGTTGATTTATCAATTCTGTCCTGTTGTTCTTGTGTTATGTTTAATTTTCTTCTGAGATGAATCATATGGGCTAGGTCACCTTGGTTATGGAATCGAGAATCTTCGATGGTCATGTTTAGCTGGCATAGTGAGGGCATATAGTCAGATTTAGGACGTATTTCTCGGGTGTGGGAATTTAAGGTTTTCGCTGTCAAGCATGCGGCAACGCAAAAATTTTAAATACCATGATTCTAGAGGTATGTGCCTTAGTCGAGGACTCTGTGATTATCGTAGCCTTGCTCACTAGCATGACGAAGATTCTGAGTATCATGATTATGGACAGACGCATATGATTATCTGACGGTATGTTTGAGACTTTGATTGTGGGGTGTTTGACCTAGAGAGACTGCTACCATCTTAATTTCGAGGACGAAATTTTTATAAGGTGGGTAGGATTGTAACACCCAATTTCTGAAATGAGGGTAATTTTGAAATTTTGTATTTAAATTATTTAATTATGGTTTTAAATTTAATAATATGATTTTTAGTGATTTTTAAAACTATTTAAATCATGACTTGTGATTTGGTGTGCAACTAGTGAAGCCGTAGTGACTGTCTGCCCTAGAGCCTAACCATGTGAGTAGAGATTTTGTTTAGTACATTTTTAGCCTAGAGGGTATTTTGGTCATTTTAGGATTTATTTAAGTTTGTATGATTTGTTTGAATTCGTGTGAATTTATTATTATTTAATATTGCCATGTGTAGTGTTAGCCCTAACCTAGATTTGGACCTAACCTAGATTAGTCTAGTTAGTCAGGTTTAGTCATGGCTAGAGGGTTAGTTAGTCATGATCAAGTTAGAGACTAGACTAGCCATGGTTAGTCATTATTGGTTAGGTTTAGTCATGACTTGGCTTATGGTTTAGTTTAGTCATGGCTTATGATTTTGTTAGCCATTTCACATCTAGTTAGTTGGATCTAACCTAGTTGGAGAGAACCTAGTGTCATCTTGGACCTTGATTTGATAGGGATTTTCCCTCACCCTTAGATGTGACTTAACCTAGGTTTTGGACAGCCTAAAACCCTAGAAAACAAACCCCTATAAGTATTCTCTTATTCCTTGAACAGCCTCTTCTTTATTCCTTGTGATATTTTGAAGAGGTAAGTTTTTCCCAAGCCTTTCCTGCTCCATTTCGATTTCCTTTCAGAGCAAATTCTTCTTGGAGGATCCCTAACTGGTTCTCCATGTTCTCCTTGTTGTTAAGGTTCAGTTTGGGTTGAGTTTTGGTAACTGCTAGTGAAGAACTCAGTTGCACAGTCCAGACTTTTTTCGAACTTTAAGCTTCTGGTAATCTCTCATCTCCTTAGAAACCCTATCATATTTTTGCATCATTCGATAGCCCTAGGTGTCCTCTAGAACCTAGGATAGGTTTTGGGTCGTGTCGGGTCGTGTCGGTGTCGGCATTGGGTCGGATACAGCAGTAGTTGCAGTACAGTGTATTTGTGTCCTGCCCTGCTGCTCGAGATCCGCCCAGGACACGACACGGCGACTCGACTCGAGCCATTTGGCGTGGACCTTGGGGCCATGACTGACACTCCACGTGTCAAGTCTCATGGCCTCTCGATCGTCGAGCTCCGAGAAATCGAGCTCTTTGCATTCTTTTTCCTGTGTACGTATCAGTTGGTTTTAAGCCACTGATACGGCCTTGGTTCACAGACACGGCGACACGAGGACACGTTTCAGGCACATGAACACGAGCACCTATACTTAGACTAAGAGGGGACACGAGCATGAGACTTGGGAAGGCTTGTGTCGGGTGCACGACACGCGTGCACACCCGCACGAGACTGTCCAGTCTCTGTGTTTTGATTCTTCCTGTTTTGTATTTTGATTTGAATGGACACGTTTGTGTCCACTTTTGTGGACACAAATCACTTATGTGACATATGTGCATCGTGTTTATCTATTACCAACCATTGTTTATTTATTTTAAATCGATTTTGATTATTATTTTCTCATTTCCCCTTTTCTGAAAAATCGATGTATCAGTGCATAATACTGTTTCTTCTATGTGAAAAATCGATTTTTATTAATCAATTAACCTATTAGGCACTGCTAATTACATGATATTAAATGCCTAACATGTTCTCCTATGTGTATTCTATTAGTGTGTCGATTTTGGATCGAATTGGTAGTGGTTTGAGGCTTAAAACCTGAGATTACATTTTTGGGACTGTTTTAAACTCTTGTTTTGGTTTTGAGTTGAAATGTTAACAAATGTTAATATGTTGATTGATATGATGAACTGTGGGATTAACATTCAAACTGAGAATTCAATTATAGGATTGTCTATGAACTATTTTACTATTTTGTTTCAGTTTTCTAGATTGTTAGGACTGTTTTTCTTCACTGTTGTTGATTCCTACAATCTGTTAACTGTTTAAATTCCTGCATTGAACTGTTAGTTTCAGATTTCATTATACACACATTGTTGGTTAATTTTCTGAGATTGTCCTTCTATTTTACTGAAATTTTGAATTGAATTGAATGTAAAACTGTGGACTAAATAATCCTTAAAACCTGAGAATTGGGGGTTGATGTTGTGAGCTGTTAGCTCACTGTCCTACTTCTCAGTTTTTCCCTATACCTGGGCTAGTTTCCTTCCCTTCTAATCAATGTTGTTTCTAACTGTTAAGTCTAAAAATCTGAGACATACACAACCTAAGATCATGAACTATTGCCATGCATTATTCATTAAACTGTTTTTCCCCTTTAACTGAAATTTCCTTTTATTTTTTTTCAATGTTTGTTCTTCTTAAAACCTGAGATTTCCCTACACCCTCAATCATATAATTTTCTATCTATTGAAAACTGTCAATTGAATTCTCATGTAGTTTGTGGTTCATTGTCATATGATAGATTGGGTGAGGACTGAATGTATCCCTGAAATCGAATTCCTGAGATTTTCCTTGAGTAGCATGATTGATTGTAAACTGAAATCTATTTTTCTAAGTTTTAATACACTAATTTGTACACTGCTTTCCCTGCATACTTTGAACTGAAATGGAAATTGCCTATCCTTCATTACACAACATGAAACCTATTGACACACACACATGCACATGCCCCATTGACCCTACCCTTCATCACTCACACACTGGTACACTTCTTGCACACACAAACCTGAGAGTGAAGGGGGTTGTGGTTGTTCACAGTTTGGTTAGAGCTTGATTGGTATTTCAGTTTTGAACTATGGATGTGAACACACTTGTTAGCCTCCCCCACATCACCCTTCATACCTCTATATATATATATAAAACATGTAATTTATGTATCGGTATATGTATGTAAGTATCTATATATATATACATGTAGTGATACATATATATGTATTAAGGTGATAAATGAATATATGAATGAATGGATAAAAATATGCAAGTTGTAGGATACAATGTATATAGGCATGAATGAATGGACATTGCAAGTATGAGTATATATGAATGAATGTATGTGTGCAAGGTAGGCTTGTATGATATGTAATATAAGTAATACAATATAGGCATGAATAATGTGGTATATAGATATATAAATAAGTTGATGCTTGTATATAAAATATATGTGTAAATTGTAGGTTGATATGTTGTATAGCATTGTAATGATATGTGAGTGCTAGCCTAGGCTTGGTTAGGCCTAGTGAGACTTGTTAGACTGTTGGGCTAGGACTTGACCTAGTTTGACTAGTGTAGTTGACTAGAGTTGACCAAGTGTTGACTTTTGCATAGTTTGACCTAGACAGCATGCAGATGCATTGTACATTTCATATATCATCCCCTGTATACATCTTGACTTGTGTTGCTCTAACTAGGAGTCAGGTATCTCATCTCGGACAGTACATTTACTTCAGACATTCAGATACGAGGCGAGTACATTCTCTGATCATTTCATAACTTGCTTAGAATTATATTCCTGCTCTAGTTTACCTTATTTGATGCTGTCACGACTTTATCACGGATTGATACTATATGGATCCTTGCTTGAGATGTTATCCCCCTCGGGAGCATCGGATACATTGTGCCATGTGTTTCATGTACATCGTGTATTCCTCGCTCTCTTGTTATCCATGTTTATCATGTGCTTCATGCTCGTTCGTGCTTGCTCGTGTACTCTCATGTGCTATCATGATCGATCGTGTTTCCCGTGAATCTCATGTATAACCTATACTTCATGTGCACCCTTCGTGGGCTTTCGTGTGGAATTCATGTGCACTCAGTTCTCTGAGCCTCGTGAATACTTCATGTATACCCATCTATGGGCTTCATGTGAAAATCATGTGCGTAACATAACCTGTCTGGGTCCTTGTGTATTGATTGGGGCTTGGGGGAGTATAAATAGTCATGTGAACAATTCCAAAGTAGAATAGCCATGTACACCTCTTTAGTATAGCCATGTGCAAATCAAGCCGTTCACATGTCGACTTTGTACTCTAAATCACTAGTCACTGGTAGCTCTCTACTTATAGTAGATATTTCTATTACAGTTCCCTTCCTGTTTACATCATGTATCTTCTTTCAGTTTCATGTATCGTACTCTCTTGCATGTTTATATTTTTCTAACCTGTTATGATCTGCGTGAGATGTATTGTGCTCGCTCCCGTCCTGACTGGACCTGTTGAAAATTTTATAGATGATGATGAGGAACCCTGTATCCCTTACTTTGGAGCTTGCCTAGATGACACTCGCGACCTGGACCCCTGGGGAGGTTCAGGCAGCTACTGAGGATGGCACCCTTGCTTAGTGTAGATAGCTTAGCCTGTTCTCTTTTCATGTATAGCTGTTGTTTATTTCCTGAGTTGTATATTCTTAGAGTTTTTGGACTGGTAGATGTTGAGATTGTTATTCTTCTGTTGTGCCTCAGTTGAGGAGTTCTTATCTATTTCCATTCGTGCTACATTCTACCTTAGTTTGTGATTGAGTTGTACCTCTGTACTGGACTCCTTTTGGAGAATATTACATGTTAGCTAGTTATAGTTCATGACCTAGAACAGCGTTCTACCGCCGACACTGCGGCGTAGGCTGGGCGCTGTTACGTACTCGTACCCTCACGGCAGGTGCGGGTCGTGACAATAATCATGCGGTCAAGTACTGTTCTTCTCCTCCAATTTTCGAGAAGAAGAACACCATGAAGCCATGCTTCCAAGCTCCATAATTCCATCATCCAGAGTCAAAATCCGAACTTTCATAGGTCAAAATGGGGGTAGAATGAAATTCTCTACAGCATGGAACCATCAACTAGCAAAAATATGCAAGTTTGATAGATCAAAACTCGTGAAAATCCAAAATACCATAAATCTAGATTTACAAGAAATTAACCATGGAAATAAAAAATGCTAAGTACTAAAGTGGGTTAGAAACACGTAAGGAAGATAATAGAACAATATAAAAATGGACTTCCCCCATGAAGTAAGATGCACTTGCCTAAGCTCTCCACTCTCTCAGGTTGGTGGAGAAGTAATGGAAGGGAAGAAAAAAAGTAATGAAAAAGAATTAATGAGGAGAGAGAGAGAGAGAGGAGTGGGAATTAATAAATGGTGATGGTGGTGGTAGGTAGGTGGGTTGGTTCTCCAACAAAATCGAACCAAGCCAACAAGCCGAACCGAACCAAGACAAACCTATCAATGAAATGCCGAAATGAATCAAGCAGGGAGACATGCAATACGGGTCAAAATACGTACACGTATTCCAAATACGTAATACGAGATATGGGCATTATAATTTTCTTGCCACAACTTAAGTTAACTATTATAACTTAGGCCATGGGTTAAGTCTAAGCTTCTAGGTTAGATCCATTCTAGGTTAAAGACTAACAAGACACCAAGCAATTATTTAATTAATAATAAATTCACATATATTCCAACAAATTCTAGTAAATCCTATTAAATTCAAATAAATTCAAAATGACCAAAATACCCTTAAGCTAAAAATGATAAAAGAAATACCCTAATCACATGGCTAGGCTCTAGGTCAAGCTGTCTCTAGGATTATACTAGCAAAATACCAAAATCACAAGTCATAATTTTAAATAGTTTTAAATTGATTAAAAATTATCAAAAATTATATTATTATTTAAATATCATAATTAAATAATTAAAAATATAAATTTTAAAATTACCCTCATTTAGAAAACTAGGTGTTACAAGTCTACCCACCTTAGAAAAATTTTATCTTCGAAATTTAAGATTGTAGTACTACTTCTAGGTCAAACACCCCCACAATCATAGTCTCAAAATCACATAGTTCGATAATCATATACGTCTGTCTAAAATCATGATACTCAGAATCTTCGTCGTGCTAGATAGCTGTCACGTCCCGCTCCCGTAGGAGCGATCGTCCTCGCTAAGGCGTGATGCCGCACGAGCATAGATTGCGCTCATACAAGGCGGGTTCCTTAACGGCCGATTTTAGCGGCTGCGACGGGGTCGTCGCACAGAAGTCCCAAACAGAGACATTGAATAATAGCAATAGAAATTTAGAACAAACATAATTTATTCAAAAGAAGCTCTTTATTGATATTGGAACATAGATTACAATGGGGCACAAGGCCAAGATTTTAAGTCTTTCAAGCTCACATTACAAGTCACTCAGCTCTCTCTCATCTCTCAATACATGTCTCGAGCCAGCGGATGCTTCGGAAGGCGACGTCCATACATTATGTCCCGTATAAGTCTTGACTCCATGCGGCCGTACGCTTCGAATCGCCAAGGAACTCCGTGCCTCGACGCATCCAAGCGAGCTCCGCACCACGAGCTTCTACCTGTGCCTGTACATGGAAACTATATGGGTGCCAGTACTCAACTGTACTGGTGGAATGAGCTCCTCACCCACCCATACAAAACCAACACGTTTGATTTACTTTTGTGCAACATAGTCCCTTCTTATCAATTGTCTTTCTAGCCTTGCCTTAGGATTATTTTAGGACCGACGCCTTGGCCTATTTTGTGTCTCCAGACCACCCTGTGCTTGTAACAATTCGTTAACTCATACTTTGTCTCTAGACCCTTCTCGTGCCAACAACGTTAACCTATTAAGTCGTGTTTGCCTTACGGCCCAAAATCAGAGACGCAACTATGCGGTGAGGCTCCATTTCCATGTGATCGTGCTAGGATTCCATCGTGCCGTGCCTCGCAACTCAGGATGACTAAACCATATCGCCGTCTCACGGCCCTTGCTACTTTGATCACCAACTGACCCAATCAAGACTTGTGAATGTTAGTGTCCCTCAACCAACTTTGCCTTGCGGCGGTTTTCCAACTTAAACTCAAACAACTCAACCAACTTATGCAACTTATATGTCGACAACTCAAGACTCGATGCCATATCTCGTGCCGAAGCACGTCGCCTATGTTGTAGCCATTCTTAAGCCCAAACATTTGTATTCTAACTATACACACATTCAACAACTCAACTCAATCCAAAGGCACACACGCGGATTGCCGCCATGCTGACTCATCTATATGATTTGGTCACTGACTCCCAGAGCCATCATGGACTCCTCTAGCTTTTGTTAGATGGGTGCCCCTTTCAGCATGAGTAGCGAGCCCCGCTGCAAGACCCCGCCTAACTCGTGCCCAGCACAGCTAATTACGTTTCCAATGGTCGATCGCAACGGTCCCGTGGCCGCCGGGTTGCCGTAAAGAGAAACGAAATACCTTGTCGACAAGTTGTCCATGACCATGCAAGACTCGACACAAACTGACGTCTTTATACAGTCATGCTATCTCTAGTGTTACCATGTCTTTCAGGACCAAGTTCAATACTTCTCAAATCTAAGACTGCCTCGATGACCTATAGTCGCGAGCATTCTTCCTTCTTCTGAAATTGCCTCGACGACCTATAGTCACGAGCATTCTTTTCATGTTACCATATCATTTTATTCAACTCAAAATGACCATTTGATAGCCCTTTTTCTAAACTCACTTTTGAATCAATCGTGGCACGTGCCTTAAACACTAAGTCCGTGCATCGTCCTTAAGCCTATGCGACACCACCGTCCAAGTCATACTCTATATGACGGGCCTTGAGACTGTAAGACTATGTGGATACACCCAGCCGTAGAACTTGTAGGGTCGTGCTTGCTACTACTTCTGATAGCTTAACGTAACTTGCCTAACTTACTTTTGTAACAACTTGATGAGTAAAGGCTGCGTCAAGCCTTGCGTCGTGGGAATGTGCCGTGCACGCGATCGACTTAAACAACCAAGTTATTTGGGGTGCCTAGACTTATGCCGAAAGCCATGCAATACAACTTAACTCGTCGGGCGAGCAGTGGCTATGCTACGCCTTGGGCGATGAGATCGTGCATGCTTTATGAAGCATTTATGCGGGCGACGCATATGAATTTGGCTAACTCTTAGCTTTGTGGCGAATACCAACTTTCCTTCTCCCAAGCCATGGGACGAAGGATCGAGTGTTATTTTCAAAGCACGCCGTGCACCAACTCTAAGCCGACCGTTGGACCTTTCCATATTCTAACTCAATTCGACCCGTCGGAATTATTCCCTTTTGCTATGTAGATTCATCTCTTTTATTATCAAGCCTACTTGTGCAAGTTGAAAATACGCGATTTATTATGTGAAGGCTAAGATGAGGCAAGTTTACCGAAACTATCCCACCTGAGCGAGCGATCGCCTCGACCGAGCGATGTCTCCGAGTAGCCGTTGCAAGGCTAAGTCCGAACGCCGTCGGCATTTCGATTCTACCGATTGACTGAGCGGGACAGGGCACTACATCATACACCACTCAGAAAAAGTTTTATCCTCAAAACTAACTAAGTACACTTATCGACTTATCGCTTTACTCAATATTCAAGTACTCTCACACACACTACTCCTATGTATTTCCTTAAATCCGAGCCACGCTCGTGCTACCATCTATCCTTCCTTCACAACTCACGATTTTAAAATCTTCGACACTCTCCCGTTCCTTAATTCTCACTTGATTCAACGTATCACTTAGTTGGATCGTACACATATTCCAGGCGTCCCCAAAATACATGTATTTTAGCTAAGTCTCGTGATAGAGAATCCAACATCACCACTCGAGTCGGACCGTGCATATATTCGGGCATCCCTGATATACGTGCATGTCAGCCGAGACTTGCGAGTGGTGCCTCCACAATTTCCTACCACTTCGTACTCGGATGTCTGCCTAACCGTTAGGCTATGTCTTTCCATCAGTATTGGAATCATAGTTCCCAAACAACAATATCAACACTGACCCCATCCTAAGGTCAAACCAAGTTGATAGTATAGGGTTTTCTACCCAAGCTCGCATCACTCCGATTTCTAAACATCGAGCATCGATTTCCTATACACATCTCAACATTCGTCGCACGGGGTCTGAGTCATTCAGCAAAGCCATCCTACGATCACTCACGTTTCAACCAATTATCAATATCGCCCGTTCAATAAACCCTCTTGCATAGTCTATCCCTTCAAACACGTTCGATATAGTTCGCCTATCAATCCTTCTCAATTCGAGCACGCTATGACGCAGTTCATCGCTAATCAAAATTTCATATTCCATATTTCCTAAGTCATCTATTCCAATTCACGTAATCGATCATAAGGTCGTCTAGCTTAACAATATGTTGCGCACCGATCTCACGCGAGTCAGATTATCTATGGTGGGTATGAATCACCATGCACGCTCCCGCGGGATAATCATCCTCATCGGGACGTAACTCTTATTTTGCGTCTAGACTAATTCATTTTCGATGCACGAATTGGACCTACTCAATCCTCAAGTTTATTCAATCCTTCGCATCAAACCAACAAATCGAGACAATCAACGTTATCGCGTCCTGATTTTTCGAGTTCGATCATTCCCGCGACATGAATCACCATGTCAACGCTCACGCGTAACGATCACCCCAAATCCGATGCGACGCATGTGCGAGGCTAGAGTTGCGCTCGCAAAAGACAAGAATGTCGACGCTGTGGTTATCCGCGTAACCTTCAAGACACTTTCATTTTCATCCAACATTTCCTTCAATCAAAATTCTAAGTATAGCATCCAATCGAACAATAACACCTGCACGATCGTCATTCGCCGAGTCAGAGTACCCCCGAGTTATTGTATATCGATCTTTGATACGCCTCTATACCATCGATGATATGTGTAACCTGACGATCTTCCTTTGTAACCAATTTCGAGTCGTACGAACGATGCTATCGTCCGACTGGACAATCTCCTCGACATTCAAATTCTAGTTCAATTATTATCCTTTGAATCATTCACAACATCAATTTCCTTAAACCAATTTTACGTATTGTTCATCCATTTACTTAAGTCATCGACCAACATATTCCTTCAATTCGCATTATTCCTTTGCTAACTCAAATCATCGAGCAACATTCATTTCAAATTCTCAGAGTCATTTGCGTAACTTCAAAATCAAACCTTTTTCATGCACGCTATCTTCCCGTCGTGTTAACTTTTCGTCTACGATCCGTATCTGTCACGACCCGATCCCAAATAATTGGGTCGAACCGGATCATGCCCAGCCTGCACCGTTGTTGAGACGGCGGCAGTAAGCTGTTCCATTAGCAGGTAACCACAACAACATCTGTATTTGTCACAACTCAAAATTCGGAAATTTAAAACTTTATTGATCTTTTACAATAAAGTGAAAGCTACAACTTAAACCATTTCCACATACATCAAGAAGAAGAGAAAACTCTAGGTGCACAGCTCATCAGTCTCGAAATCCTCGTCTTCTAGTTGGGACCTCGGAAATATCACGGAACAAAGCCTCATCAGTGATACCTAAAATGTTGGGTCTCCAGTCATGAGCGAGCAAAGTACAATTCATGCTAATTTTAAACAGTTAAATAAGAAATAGAATCATGCAGTTCTAAACAGTTTTAAAACAGGTTTGTTACAGTATAAAACAGTGATTTGAACAGGTAATGACATATGACCGGCTTGGATTTGTTACAGGAGGGTACAACTTATCCCCGTGTGTATGAGGGGTAAGCCAATAGTTACAGTAGTTACAGTAGTTTGGATGTGGTCATACTCATTACACTACTCCCCCAGTCCCCAATAGTTATAGTAGTTACAGTACAGTACTCTCGGAGAGAGTTTCGTGTTTGCATCGTGGTTTAGACATGTAGTAAAGCGATTAAATAAATAACTGTAAACTAACATAAACTATACTTGCCTCAGGAAAATGACTGGAGAGATGGACGACTCCGAGACGAGAAGTTTAGAGTTGTCCTCGAATTCCTACATTCGAGAGATAGACTCAGCTTTCAGGTTAACCAACTTAGCTATGCTAGTTGTAATCTCTATTTGCGTCCTAGTCCAATTTTAGTTATTTAATTAACTAACACAGAAAAATGCATTTATTAAGTGCGTTGATTTAATACGAGGAAAAATATCATTTTAACTTTGAATTCGGGAAAACAACGTCGCTACCAGATTAGTTTAGGAAAACTTGGTATTTTCTATAAATATAAATATAAAATTAATTTTCTTGTTTAGTGAAAAATACGTGATTTTAATAATTAACAAACTTGTCAATTTTAAGATGAGAAAATATTAATTAATTTTATACGAAAATATCTTTTTAATCATTTTAATCGTTAAACATTAAAAACTCGTAAAATCAGAAAGGCAAGGAATCTAAGCTATTACAGTCACAGACCAGCTAGCTGGGCTTATGCCCATTACAATTTATTTACATAAATTGAAATAAGAATAAACTGCCGTTAGTCCTAACTGAAAACATAGAATTTAAATAAAATAGAAAACAGAAAATATATAATAAAAATAGAGATAAATAGTAAGTCTCAGATAATGGTCCGATCCTCATTTTTGGCTAATTGCCTCAACGTCCGGGCGGGGCCGGTATCGTTTGCACTTAGCCAGGTCCATTGACCGGTACGGTCGTCACCCAAAAATAAAATATCGAATAAATTCCGAAAATTATTTTAAATTCATTTTGAAAATAATTCAGGATTTACGGAAAAATCGGGCAGCATCTCCACTGTTTTTGGTCAACCCAAAAACTGGGAAATTGGCGCCGATAATTCCTGCAAGTCCCAAACCAAGGAAAAACCCACATTTTATATATATAAAATATCCACAACAATCCACAAAATAATCGGGACGACCCGAAATAGTTTCGGAAGTCCGATTCTAAATCCACAAATCACAGCACGTTCCCGAAAATTTCCGGAAAACTAAAACATACCAAATATCTATTCCCGAAATATTTCGGGAATCCAAAACAATTCACAGAACTTTTCCGAAAGTCCCGAAAAAATTACGTCGCCGCTAAAACCGAATTCCCAAAGGGAACCGGGGACCATCTTCATCATCGACAAATAATAAAAATAGCGGGACAAGGGGTTATACCTCAGGTTGCTCGGCTAGAGCTCTCAGATGTAAAATAGAAAGAAAATGATAAGATCCAGATCAGCGACGAACTCCCAAAATAGTGCTGAAAATCAACGTCGTCGACGCAACGCCGTAAACTCCAGAAATAGGGCACGGTAAAACCAACCAGGGAACACTCGCCAAATGGCAGCGAGCTCGGGGCGAGATCGCCGAAGAGAGTTGGCCGGGACAGCGGCTAGGGCACGCTGTCGGGCGGAGACAGCACCAAAGGGGCACGGGGAGTCGCCGAGTAGGCCGAGGGCGGCGCTGGCGCGAGCTCGGGTCGGCGGGGCGGATCCGCGGAGTCAGAGATGGTCAGCCAAAGGAGATGGCGCGGGGGCTCCAGCGTCGGAGGGAGCCGACGAGCTCGGCGGGGTACTCGGCCGCGAGGGGGCGGCGACCGTCGGTGTCGGAGCTCCGACGTCGGCCTCGGGGAAGCTGTCGGGTGAGAGGGTTAGGGCGGCGTGGAGCTCGGGGAGAGGGGCGCTGTGCTTCGGCCGGGCGCGGCTGCGGTTCTCCGGTGGTCGGCCGGAGGGTTTTGGGGGATGGCCGAGAGAGAGGGGTGAGGGTGAGGGAAAATTGTGGGAGAGAGAGGTGATGGTGGGTTTGGTGTTCTCTGAAGTGGAGAGGGGAAAAATGAAGTTCTGTGGGGGTAGTTGTGATAGTGGGGGTTATAAGGAGGTGGGGATTTAAGGGAAGAAGAAGGAGAAGAAGTCAGATGTTTAAGAGTAAAAGGAGGGGTTGGGGTGAACGTGGAAGAATAGGGGAAGAGAAAGAATAGGAGAAAGTGGGTTATTGAACGAGTGTGCTGGTCCTTCGGGACCAGCTCTCCAATACATTTTTTTTAAATAAAACATAACCATCAGATTTTTGGAAAGAAAGAAATGGGATTTGGGTTCGGGCTCATGCCTGGGTCTGGGTTCGGACTCGGGTCTGGGTCCGAAAATCAAAAGTCCAAGTTGTAATTTATTTTCGAAATCATTTTCACCCAAAAATATTTAATAATAATATTAATAATAGTTATTTTTAGAAATGCTAAAAATAATAATACTAAACCCTATTTAATAAATAATTATAAATAATGGATTTCACAATCTTCTCTCCTTAGAAAATTTCGTCCTCGAAATTAAAGGTAGGGTTAGAAAAGACAAACAGGTACGGGTACTGCGCCCGTAACTCAGGTCCAACCATAAGAATTTCTAAGGCAGTCGTGGATGAGACGGTTTAGGGACAAGTTTTATTTATGATATTATCCACACAGAAAAATACAAAAGCGAACCAAAGTACACGAGGTTGATCAGGCCATCATGCACCGGTCCTGATTAGACAATATATTAGTGGGTGCACCCAATAAAATATCGTCATGATCAAGCTTGATTAAAGAGATAGCTTGCAAAACTAGGCTAACTTAGCAGCATTAGTCAAGTTTAGAACAAAAAAAGATAAGGAATAGGAGTTTAAGTGATGGCTCAAATTCTGATTTTCTTCTCATCTCTGACTAGGCTTGCAACTGGTTTCTCTGGCACTGAAAGGTTGAGTCCAATCCTCAGCTCTGAATTATCCAAAACGTGACTTGGATCCGAAATGTAGCGTCTGAGCTGTGACGTAGAAGACGTTGCACACTCTCAAGATTAGCTGGTAGAGCTAACTGGTACGCTACTTCCAACTCGTCTTAAACTTCAAATGGCCTGATGTACCTGGCCTCAATTTCCAGCTCCGTCAAAACTGATTGTTCCTCTGGTAGGAGAAAACTTCACAGAAATGATATCTCCTTCTTCAACTTCATCGGTCGACTACTACTACCAATCCAATGCTTCTGTCTGTCTTTGGGTAATCCTAAGCTTGTATTCTCCTTCTCTACTGCGTTAGTTACCATTTCTGGACCCAGCAGTACTCTTTCTCCTACGTCGTCCCATGCAAGTGGTGTACGGCAACGACGTCCATAAAGAGCTTCAAATAGGGTCATACTAATTCCAGCTTGGTAGCCGTTGTTTGTAAGAGAACTCCACCAAATGCAATTGGTCTTTCCAAGACCCTCCAAATTCCAAGACGCAAAATCTCAATATATCTTCAAGCGTCTGGATTGACCTCTCTGATTGCTCGTCCCGCGGTACTCCATGAATCCGGTAGATGTGTCTTTCATACAATGCTGCCCACTTCTTAGTGGATAAACCAACTTTGAAGGGAATAAAGTGAGCTGACTTAGTCAGTCGGTCCACAATAATCCAAATGGTGTTCTTCTTTCCTTGGAATCAAGGCAATCCTAACACATAGTCCATCGTTATGTGCTCCTACTTCCAGTCCGGAATGTCTATTGACCGTAGAAGTCTGGCAGGTCTCTGTCGGCTAGCCTTCACTTGTTAATAAATTAAACATTTAACCTCAAATCTGAATACATCCTTCTTCATTTTATACTATCCCACAATAGTACGCATATCCCGATACGTCTTGCTAGGATGTGTGGAATACTGGTGCGCTTCTTACATTAGCTTGTTTTTCAGTTCGCCAGATAGTACACAAAGTCTCGTACCATTCTTCAGAGCTCCATTATTGGCGATTTGAGAAACCCTCAAGTGTTTCTGCCAACACTTGATCTCTAAGTTTACAAAATGTCTCGTCTTAAAACTGAGTCTCCTTGACTTTGTCCATCAGACTCGAGCTCATTTGCAACTTCATCAACACTGAATCAGCATCCAGCTTCTTCCTTCCATTTCCAGGCAGTATAGTCTCCAGTCTAAACTTCTCGATGTCTTCTAGCAGGTGTTGGTCCTTGGTTAAGAACTTCGCCATCAGTATCGACTAAGTGTATCAGCGACCACATTAGCCTTACCTGAATGGTACTGCAGGTTGATGTCGAAATCCTTCATCTGCTTCAGCCATCTTCTTAGTCTCTTATTCAACTCCTTCCAAGTGAAAACATTTTTCAGACTTTTGGGGTCTGTAAATATTTCCACTTTCTTTCCATAGAGGTAGTGCTTCCATAACTTCAAAACAAAGATAAATGCAGCAAGTTCCAAATTATGCGTGGGTTAGTTCTTCTCATGAGTTCGTAATTGCCTAGATATGTAAGAAATTATTTTCCCATGTTATTGAAGAACGCAACTCAGTCCTTTACTTGAGGCATCACTGTGGATTGAGAAACCACCAGTTCCTGCGGGTAGCGCAAGGTTTGGTGTAGTGGTAAATCTCTTTTTCAGCTCCTCAAATGATGCCTAGCAATCTTTCGTCCAGATGAACTCTTCATTCTTCCAAGTGAGCTTCGTCATCGGCTCAGCAATCTTGGCGAAATCCTTCACGAACTTCTGATAGTAGCCAGCCAAGTTCAAGAAACTTCCGAATTGAACTTGGGGTATACCACCTTTCAACAGCAGCTATCTTCCATCGAAATTTCTTCTCTTGACAACATGGCCAAATGTCCACCTTGTCAAAGAAAATCCACGTTCAGATAACTTACCATAAAACTTCTTTTTCTTCAAAGTTTCCAGAACTTTCCTCAGACGTTCTTCATGCTCTTCTTCAGTCTTTGAATATATCAGAATGTTATCTATGGAGAAGATAAACTGATTCAAATACTCATGAAAACTCCGTTCATGAGGTTCATGAACGCAGCAGGAGCATTTGTCAGTCCAACGTCATGACCAAAGAAAACTACCCATACTTGGTGTTTGAATGCCGTCTTGGAAATGTCCTCCTTCCTGACTTTGATTTGACGGTAGTCAGATCTTAAGTCAAACTTCGAAAACACCTTGGCTCCGCTCAATTGATCAAATAGGTCATCGATCCGGGGTAGAGGGTACTTGTTCTTGATTGTTCAGCGCCCGATAGTCGATGCACATCCGTACTGTTCCGTCCTTCTTGTGCACTAACAAGACAGACGCTCCCTAGGATGAAGTTCCATCTTGGATAAATCCTAGAACCTTCATTGGTCTGGTCCCTCATCTTCTTGGCCTCCTTCGGGTTGATTCTGTAACATCCTTTAGAAATAGGGAAAGAGCTGGGGACTAGGTCAATAGTGAACTCTATGTCTAGATCTGGGGTAATCTGAGAAAATTATCAGGGAAACATCTACTATAAAGGTGTAACTAAGAATTTTATTCATATGGAGAATTACAGCAAGAACCCTTATGATTGATCTGAGGATATCCTGTTACAACTTTCAAAAATAGATAATGCTATTCAGCAGTCCTAGGTACTATTCTTCATGGTTCTGGCTCTTGCATGAGCAGTCTCCAACTGCTTCATCTTCTATGAACCTCGAGTATGCATCATGCCTTACTGTAAGAGGCAGGGTCTGCTGGATAGGAAGAGGGTCCCTAGGTTGTGGCCTAACAAGTATTGCTGGGATATGAGCTCTGGTTTGATGGAAAGATAAGGGGCAGTCCTTTACCCGATGTTCAGCAGATCCACATGCCAAACATTGTCCCAATCTCTTGCGGCAACTAACGGCCTGATGACCAGGTCTCTTGCAGTAGTTACAAGCTCATAGCTTCTTACGACAAGGCTGCCGGAAAGTAGAGTACTTGATGGGACCCAAATATCTTCTAGATTCAGGGGTATCCTTCCTAGGACAAGGTTCTGCTCCAACTTGGTTGAAGATAACTAAGGCTACATCATTGACGTTCTTCATGTCTTCTCTCGTGGTATTCTTCTGTTCCTACTGGGCTTCATCTTGGGCTTTTTGGAACTCCAGGATTTCTTGAAATAGGACAACCATTTGGAAGGTGTTTGCTGGTACTGGTGGAGCAACAAAAATGGATACTCTACCAAGGAAATGCAACTTAGTTGAGATGAGGTAGGAATCGCCAGTATAGTGAAAACTTTACTGGATACATTATGGGGACGGTCAGTCAGCCGCGAGAGAATAAACTCTGGACTTGGTTGAGGAGATGGGGTATGATCCGGAGATGACACCTCATTGTCAGCAGGATTTGGTCTTGTCAATGGTCATTCTCTGGAAGGTTTAGGGTACAAACATAAGCAAGGTGTCCTACCCGTCTATAATCAAACAAAAAAATATTTATTTATATATAAATCGGACCTATGTTGTGACAAATCAATGTTCTAGTGTTCTAATTGTTTCTAGGTATGTTTTCCTAAGTTGTTGTAGGACTGCATGGGCCACCACTAAAAATATGTCACGACCCGATCCCAAATAATTGGGTCGAACCGGATCATGTCCAGCCTGCACCGTTGTTGAGACGGCAGCAGTAAGCTGTTCCATTAGCAGGTAACCACAACAACATCTGTATTTGTCACAACTCAAAATTCGGAAATTTAAAACTTTATTGATCTTTTGCAATAAAGTGAAAGCTACAACTTAAACCATTTCCACATACATCAAGAAGAAGAGAAAACTCTAGGTGCACAGCTCATCAGTCTCGAAATCCTCGTCTTCTAGTTGGGACCTCGGAAATATCGTGGAACAAAGCCTCATCAGTGATACCTAAAATGTTGGGTCTCCAGTCAGGAGGGAGCAAAGTACAATTCATGCTAATTTTAAACAGTTAAATAAGAAATAGAATCATGCAGTTCTAAACAGTTTTAAAACAGGTTTGTTACAGTATAAAACAGTGATTTGAACAGGTAATGACATATGACCGGCTTAGATTTGTTACAGGAGGGTACAGCTTATCCCCGTGTGTATGAGAGGTAAGCCAATAGTTACAGTAGTTACAGTAGTTTGGATGTGGTCATACTCATTACACTACTCCCCCAGTCCCCAATAGTTACAGTAGTTACAGTACAGTACTCTCGGAGAGAGTTTCGTGTTTGCATCGTGGTTTAGACATGCAATAAAGCGATTAAATAAATAACTGTAAACTAACATAAACTATACTTGCCTCAGGAAAATGACTGGAGAGATGGACGACTCCGAGACGAAAAGTTTAGAGTTGTCCTCGAATTCCTACATTCGAGAGATAGACTCAGCTTTCAGGTTAACCAACTTAGCTATGCTAGTTGTAATCTCTATTTGCGTCCTAGTCCAATTTTAGTTATTTAATTAACTAACACAGAAAAACGCGTTTATTAAGTGCATTGATTTAATACAAGAAAAAATATCATTTTAACTTTGAATTCGGGAAAACAACGTCGCTACCAGATTAGTTTAGGAAAACTTGGTATTTTCTATAAATATAAATATAAAACTAATTTTCTTATTTAGTGAAAAATACGTGATTTTTAATAATTAACAAACTTGTCAATTTTAAGATGAGAAAATATTAATTAATTTTATACGAAAATATCTTTTTAATCATTTTAATCGTTAAACATTAAAAACTCGTAAAATCAGAAAGGCAAGGAATCTAAGCTATTACAGTCACAGACCAGCCAGCTGGGCTTATGCCCATTACAATTTATTTACATAAATTGAAATAAGAATAAACTGCCGTTAGTCCTAACTGAAAACATAGAATTTAAATAAAATAGAAAACAGAAAATATATAATAAAAATAGAGATAAATAGTAAGTCTCAGATAATGGTCCGATCCTTATTTTTGGCTAATTGCCTCAACGTCCGGGCGGGGCCGGTATCGTTTGCACTTAGCCGGGTCCATTGACCGGTACGGTCGTCACCCAAAAATAAAATATCGAATAAATTTCGAAAATTATTTTAAATTTATTTTGAAAATAATTCAGGATTTACGAAAAAATCGGGCAGCATCTCTACTGTTTTTGGTCAACCCAAAAACTGGAAAATTGGCGCCGATAATTCCTGCAAGTCCCAAACCAGGGAAAAACCCACATTATATATATATAAAATATCCACAACAATCCACAGAATAATCGGGACGACCCGAAATAGTTTCGGAAGTCCGATTCCAAATCCACAAATCACAGCACGTTCCCGAAAATTTCCGAAAAACTAAAACATACCAAATATCTATTCCCGAAATATTTCGGGAATCCAAAACAATTCACAGGACTTTTCCGAAAGTCCCGAAAAAATTACGTCGCCGCTAAAACCGAATTCCCAAAGGGAACCGGGGACCATCTTCATCATCGACAAATAATAAAAATAGCGGGACAAGAGGTTATACCTCAGGTTGCTCGGCTAGAGCTCTCAGATGTAAAATAGAAAGAAAATGATGAGATCCAGATCAGCGACGAACTCCCAAAATAGTGCTAAAAATCAACGTCGTCGACGCAACGCCGTAAACTCCAGAAATAGGGCACGGCAGAACCAACCAGGGAACACTCGCCAAATGGCAGCGAGCTCGGGGCGAGATCGCCGAAGGGAGTTGGCCGGGACAGCGGCTAGGGCACGCTGTCGGGCGGAGACAGCACCAAAGGGGCGCGGGGAGTCGCCGAGTAGGCTGAGGGCGGCGCTGGCGCGAGCTCGGGTCGGCGGGGCGGATCCGCGGAGTCAGAGATGGTCAGCCAAAGGAGCTGGCGCGGGGGCTCCAGCATCGGAGGGAGCCGACGAGCTCGGCGGGGTACTCGGCCGCGAGGGGGTGGCGACCGTCGGCGTCGGAGCTCCGGCGTCGGCCTCGGGGAAGCTGTCAGGTGAGAGGGTTAGGGCGGCGTGGAGCTCGGGGAGAGGGGCGCTGTGCTTCGGCCGGGCACGGCTGCGGTTCTCCGGTGGTCGGCCGAAGAGTTTTGGGGGATGGCTGAGAGAGAGGGGTGAGGGTGTGGGTGAGGGAAAATTATGGGAGAGAGAGGTGATGGTGGGTTTGGTGTTCTCTGAAGTGGAGAGGGGAAAAATAAAGTTCTGTGGGGGAAGTTGTGATAGTGGGGGTTATAAGGAGGTGGGGATTTAAGGGAAGAAGAAGGAGAAGAAGTCAGATGTTTAAGAGTAAAAGGAGGGGTTGGGGTGAACGTGGAAGAATAGGGGAAGAGAAAGAATAGGAGAAAGTGGGTTATTGAACGAGTGTGCTGGTCCTTCGGGACCAGCTCTCCAATACGTTTTTTTTAAATAAAACATAACCATCAAATTTTTGGAAAGAAAGAAATGGGATTTGGGTTCGGGCTCAGGCCTGGGTCTGGGTTCGGACTCGGGTCTGGGTTCGAAAATCAAAAGTCTAAGTTGTAATTTATTTTCGAAATCATTTTCACCCAAAAATATTTAATAATAATATTAATAATAGTTATTTTTAGAAATGCTAAAAATAATAATACTAAACCCTATTTAATAATTAATTACAAATAATGGGTTTCACAGTATCAATTTCCTCGATCAACTCATCTATGAGCACACCTTAACTTTACCTCAATTTGATTTATCTACTCAATCATTTTCATGTTTCATACTCGCGTAATCCTCAATCCCGTGCACGTTCCGTGCACGTCAATTCCTAGATTGTTTGAATCCACTTGTTAAACTTCAAGACTAAAACTTATTCATCGATACTCAATCTATGGCTTTGCATACGCGCGACGCTTACTGATAGACTCATCGACATCCTGTATCCTCAATCGATCAATCGACATCCCTGAGGCTATCGCATACACCACTCAGGGATGAAGTCATTCGATAAATCCTCAACTTATCATTCGAGTCAAAATCGACTACTTCAAATTTTTCGTTCAAGCATTCCTCGAAATCCAAGCACGCTCATCTATATCGCACCGACGTTTTCGTCGTTCGATGGCACCCCTATCGATAGTCATCTCATTTTGCTCAATCGAGTTCAACTCGTTCTTGCTCAACAATATTCAATTTTCGCACTCGACTTTTCTAATGGTCGACGCAACTTTGGTGTATATGCCCAGCCCGACTTAGCCAACCGTGCTTACGCGAACCATCTTTTTATTTTATCAAAAACTGTTCTCCTATGTTTTGCAAAATAGTTAGACTTATTGTATGGACATCTGGTAGGACATTTGAGAGAAAGTGCACCAACGATATCAACTTTGCGGAAGCAACGATTCAGAGTTTGCGGAAACAACAGAGTTAAAGAATTCAATTGATAGTCCAAGGACGTAAAGCCTGCTCTGATACCATTATGTCACGCCCTGCCCCCGTAGGAGTGATCATCCTCGCTAAGGCATGATGCCGCATGAGCCTAGATTGCGCTCGTGCAAGGCGGATTCCATAACGGCCGATTTCAGCGGCTGCGACGGGGTTGTCGCACAGAAGTCCCAAGCAGAGACATAATAGCAGTGAAAATTTAGAACAAACACAAGTTATTCAAAAGAAGCTCTTTATTGATACTAGAACATAGATTACAATGGGGCACAAGGCCAAGATTTTAAGTCTCTCAAGCTCACGTAATAAGTCACTCAGCTCTCTCTCATTTCTCAATACATGTCTCGAGCCAGCAGATGCTTCGAAAGGCGACGTCCATATATTATGTCCCATATAAGTCTTGACTCCATGCGGCCGTACGCTTCAAATCGCCAAGGAACTCCGTGCCTCGACGCATCCAAGCGAGCTCCGCGCCACGAGCTTCTACCTGTACCTGCACATAAAAACTATGTGGGTGTCAGTACTCAACTGTACTGGTGGAATGAGCTCCTCGCCCACCCATACAAAACCAACACGTTTGATTTACTTTTGTGCAACATAGTCCCTTCTTATCAATTGTCTTTCTAGTCTTGTCTTAGGATTATTTTAGGACCGACGCCTTGGCCTATTTTGTGTCTCCAGACCACCCCGTGCTTGCAATAATTCGTTAACTCATACTTTTCCTCTAGACCCTTCTCGTGCTAACAACGTTAACCTATCAAGTCGTGTTTGCCTTACGGCCCAAAATCAGAGACGCAACTACGCGATGAGGATCCATTTCCATGTGATCGTGCTAGGAATCCATCGTGCCGTGCCTCGCAACTCAGGGTGACTAAACCATATCGCCGTCTCACGGCCCTTGCTACTTTGATCACCAACTGACCCAATCAAGACTTGTGAATGTTAGTGTCCCTCAACCAACTTTGCCTTGCGGCGGTTTTTCGACTTGAACTCAAACAACTCAACCAACTTATGTAACTTATATGCCGACAACTCAAGACTCGATACCACATCTCGTGCCGAAGCACGTCACCTATGTTGTAGCCATTCTTAAGCACAAATATTTATATTCCAACTGTACACACATTCAACAACTCAACTCAATCCAAAGGCACACACGCGGATTGCCGCCATGCTAACTCATCTATATGATTTGGTCACTGACTCCCAGAGCTATCGTGGACTCCTCTAGCTTTTGTTAGACGAGTGCCCCTTTCAGCGTGAGTAGCGAGTCCCGCTGTAAGTCCCCGCCTAACTCGTGCCCGGTACAGCTAATTATGTTTCCAATCGTCGGCCGTAACGGTCCCGTGGCCGTCGGGTTACCGTACGGGGAAACGACACACCTTGTTGACAAGTTATCCATGACCATGTAAGACTCGACATAAACTGACGTCTTTACACAGTCATACTATCTCTAGTGTTACCATGTCTTTCAGGACCAAGTTCAATACTTCGCAAATCTAAGACCGCCTCGACGACCTATAGTCGCGAGTATTCTTCCTTCTTCTGAAATTGCCTCGACGACCTATAGTCGCGAGCATTCTTTTCATGTTACCATATCATTTTATTCAACTCAAAACGACCATTTGATAGCCCTTTTTCTAAACTCACTTTTGAATCAACCGTGGCACGTGCCTTAAACACTAAGTCCGTGTATCGTGCCTTAAGCCTATACGACACCACCGCCCAAGTCATACTCTATATGACGGGCCTTGAGACTGTAAGACTATGTGGATACACCCAGCCGAAGAACTCGTAGAGTCGTGTTTGCTACTACTCCTGATAGCTTAACGTAACTTGCCTAACTTACTTTTGCAACAACTTGACGAGTAAAGGCTGCGTCAAGCCTTGCGTCGTGGGAACGTGCCGTGCACGCGATCGACTTAAACAACCAAGTTATTTGGGGTACCTAGACTTATGCCACAAGCCGTGCAATACAACTTAACTCATCGGGCGAGCAGAGGCTATGCTACGCCTTGGACGATGAGATCGTGCATGCTTTATAAAATATTTGTGCGGGCGACGCCTATGAATTTGGCTAACTCTTAGCTTTGCGGCGAATACCAACTTTCCTTCTCCTAAGCCACGGGACGAAGGATCGAGTGTCATTTTCAAAGCACGCCGTACATCAACTCTAAGCCGACCGTTGGACCTTTCCATATTCTAACTCAATTCGACCCGTCGGGATTATTCCCTTTTACTATGTGGATACATCTCTTTTATTATCAAGCCTACTTGTGCAAGTTGAAAATACGTGATTTATTATGTGAAGGCTAAGATGAGGCAAGTTCACCGAAACTACCCCACCTGAGCGAGCGGTCGTCTCGACCGAGCGATATCTCCGAGTAGCCGTTGCAAGGCTAAGTCTGAACGCCGTCGGCATTTCGATTCCACCGATTGACTGAGCGGGATGGGGCACTATATTAGTGTAATGTCCATATCTTGTATTACGTATTTGAAATACGTATACGTATTTAGACCCGTATTTTATGTCTCTTTGTTTGGTTCGGCCCGACTTAACATTGGTTCGGCTTGGTTTTGCATGGTTCGGGTTTTGTTTGATTTTATGTGAACCAAACCACTCCCACCTACCACCACCCTCTTTATTAAATATCCCATCAAATATTTCTCTCTCTTCATTACTCTTCTTCTTCCCCACCATTACTCTGCACCTACCAGGAAGGTGTAGGCAAGTGCATCTTGCTTCATGGAGGAAGTCTATTTTTATTGTTCCATTGTCTTCTTCATGTGTTTCTAATCCACTTTAGTACTTAGCACTTTTCATTTCTGTGGTTAAATTCTTGTAAATCTAGCTTTGTGGTATTTTCGGTTTTCAGGAGTTTTGATCTATTAAGCTTGCATATTTTGCTAGTTGATAGTTCCATGTTGTAGAAAATTTCCATTTTGTCCAAATTTGACCTACAGGAGTTTGGATTTGGGTTCCTATTGTTGTTTGGTGGAGCATGGCGGCCATGGTATTTTTTGTGGACATCTTCTCTGTGGAAGCCATTAATTGCACTCTGAGCCGCATGAGCATTTCCTAGCTCTGACCGAATGACCTTTGTTGCTTATGCGGCCAGGGCCATTTAAGTTGCTTGCATTAATTAAGTGGCTTGCATTAATTAAGTTGCTTGCAAGCTTGCATGCAACTTGCCTGAGTCGTATGACCATTTGTTATTTCTGGCCGCATATGGCCTTAGCCATTCTTGGCCGCATGACCTTGCAAGCATTAATTGCTTACATGCATGCATTAATTGCTTGCATTAAATATTTGCCATTAGTATTAAATAATTACTTGGCCTTAGCATTAATTGCATTTGTATGCTTTATGCAAGCAGTAGTGGGTATTAATAAGTTAGCCGCATATGGCTAGTTACATTTAATGGCCGAAATGACCAGTTATTATTTTGTTGAGCCGCATATGGCCAACTTTAAATATATTGGCCGCATGGCCATTTAATCTCCTGCATGCATAAGAATATTTAAATATAATAATGGCCAGCTTGTATGCTTAAATAGTAACTTGGCCGCTTATGGCCATTCCAGATTTCTTAGCCGCATATGGGAGCAAGAGTTGGTCGTATGGCCTTGCTTTATAATTTGCATGCATGCTTTAGCTAGCAAGCAGTAGCATTTAAATGAATAATGCCATGCATGCATGCATTAATTAGTATTAGCATTTAAATAAATAATGGCCATGTGTATTAATTAGCATTAATTAGAATTAGTATTAAAGCATTTGCTTGCATTTAGCTTTTAATGCATTTGCTTACAAAATTTGCATGCAGCCTGCTCACGTGGAAGCACAATACTCCCCCCTCCATTGTAGCCGCATATGGTATAAGTCATGTGTATTTAATGCATGGCCAATGTCATGAATATTTCTTATGGCCGCATGGCCCTGTAAGCTGCTTGCATGCTTTGTATAGTTCCTAGCCGCATTTGACCAACAAACAGTCAGCCGCATATGGGCCAACTTCATTAGCCGCATGGCAATTTGCCAATGTATGGTCATTTGCCAACTTCATGGTCGCATGGCCTTTTATTTAAGTGCATGCATTTAGCTACTGATTGGCCGCATATTTCATATTTCTGGCCGCATGGATATTCACGTTCCTGGCCGTATGGCCTTAGCTTTAATTGCATGATATTTTTCCTGGCCGCATGGATATTTCATGTGCTGGCCGCATGGACCAATTCCTGGCCGCATGAATAATCATATTCATGGCCGCATGAAATTTTCCTGAGACGCATGAGTCCTCCACGTCCTTGCCCCTGCTAATATTTAATTACCACATGTATGCTTGTGCCACATTAATTTAAGTGTGTTCCCTGACACGATGGTGACCCGTTGTGGTGTACTTTTGACATGACATGATAGTGGCCCATCGTGGCGCACTCCTGACAGTGAACTTGATATGATATATACTACACCAAAACAGGCAATTACTCACGGTTATTACCGTGACGAATAATTTTAGTCACGATAATAAGCGTGACAAACTGGACGTGGCAGTTTTTTAGTCACAGTTATAACCGTTACAAAAGTAAATATTTGTAACGGTTATAACCGTGACAAAAATAAATATTTGTAACGGTTATAACCATTACAAAATAAGATATCAATAACGTTTATTACCATTACAAAAAAAAATTATGAGGGCTACTACCGTTAGAAAGTTTTCTTTTCTCACGTTTATAACCATTACAAAAATCCAAATTATTTACGTTATTACTGTTTATTATAAGGGTTATAACCGTTAGAAATACATTTAAAAAAATGAATGTATTTTCCATGAACCTACATCAAACCAGTAAACATATATTGTAGTGCACCTTCATCAAACATATTGTTGTGCACCTACATCAAACCAGTCAAACAAAAGGATGAAAATCACCAATATACATACCACATGGACCACAAGCATCATTATAACTCAAAGACTTTCATTACCATTCTCAACAGAATCTTGCAACAATAGTACTGACTAGCCACTCTATTAACAGAAAAGTTGAAAAAAAATCTCAAACAGAAACAAAAATATAGCAGTAACTCTTTGATCAGTTCATGTCTTCATTTTCAGATCCGATGGAAGAAGTGGTGTTCATCGGTTTAGTCTCTGCCAAACAGACATTGTCGTTGGTTGCAAAACCTGCAAGCTCTGCCAAGTCCTCGATTGCATCTACCACCTCTTTGATCCTCATAGATATCTCGATCACTAGGGAGGAAACCGAGATGAGGGGTAAGGCTTCCATCAGCAGCATGACTGGTGCTGTCGATATGATGATCTGTTCCTTCTCTTGATCACTCGAGTTATCTGATGTTGCTCCTACTGCTTATGGCAGGGTTCTTAAGGCATCATGAACCTCTTCTACTGCATAATTCATGTTTGCCACCATAACTTCTATAATGGAGGAAGCCTTCTTTGTCTTGATAGGCCAAAAGAACAAATATAGATAAGCTACCGACAATAAGCAAAGAAAAAAAAATGTAGATGTATGAATCATTCACTTTACCTGGATTTCTGAATGTATGCAGCCATAAATTCCATAATTTCTATAATTCATGTTTGCTGCCTCTTTCAAGACTTTGGACCACTCAAAACTCAGGTTAGTGAAAACATTGCTAAGGTGTTTCTTTACTAAATCGGCAGCTTTTTTTTAGGCCAAAAGATCAAATCTAGATAAGCTATCGACAATCAAGTTTCTGAAGCAAAGAAAAAAACTTATGAATCATTCACTTTACCTAGATTTATGAATGTATGCAGCCATAGAGGGCTTCTATGCAGTAAGCACAATGGCTCATTACTGCGCCAATCTTCATATATTGGCTCCATGGATGGCTGAAGCTAAAGGGACCATGTGAAGGTTTCCATCTTGCCAAATTGGCCTCTTGTTAAATCAGGAAGAGGCTATGAGAAAGTAATCACAAGAAGATAGATCGATAATGTAAATTCAAAATTATGGTGTTCACTACTGATCAAAGAATCTACAGATTGCTTGGAATTAAGCACACACTTGAAGCCTTGAGAGTTTCGGAAGGAGGCATCCTTGGCTTGAGCAGTTTATTACCAAGAAATAAATGAAATAGTACACAGATTTGATGAAATGATGTCATAATATTAAGAACAGAAAGAAGCACATACCTTCTATGGAATCCGCAAGTTTTTCCATGTTACGACACGATAGCTGGAAGACAGAACCAAGTTGAATGTGAGGACAAATATCATGATCCCGTAACCAAACTTGGCTTTGATGCTTGGGATGAATCGGAAGAATGTTGCAGCAGTAACAAGGAAAAAAGAGAGTGTTATTTGAGTACATAGAGAGGACAACTTACATTTTAAGGCAAAATTGGGTGTATCCATAAAAATTTCATCCATGTACACTACAACATTGCACTAAGAATTACCAGTGCTAACGACCCGCTCCTGCTTCCAGCTACTCCAGTTCTGAGGATCATAATATTAAGAACAGAAAGAAGCCCATACCTTCTATGGAATCCGCAAGTTTACCCATGTTACGACAGCTGGAAGACAAAACCAAGTTGAATGTGAGGACGAATATCATGATCCCGTAATCAAAATTGGCTTCGATGCTTGGGATGAATCGAAATAATGTTGTAGCAGTAGCAAGAAAAAAGAGAGAGTTTCATTTGAGTGGTTATATATAATTATACATAGACATGACAATTTACATTTTTAGGCAAAATTGAGTGTATCCATGAAAATTTCATCCATCCCTGCCTCCCCCGCTGTGAGTTTAATTAAAGAAACATATACGAGTGAAGATAAGGCATATGGACTTCATTGATGGAATCAACCAATCCAGCTTCAATATCCACAACATTAGCATACTTATGCTTAAAGCCATACATTGAGTCAATTCCCCGAATAGCAGCATAAAGATAATACTTGCAAATGTTTAAGAGATTCCAAAATACTTCTTACAACACGAATAGAACAGTTATGAAGGAAAGAAACTCTGTGTATATTTGCGAATTGGCAAATTCGTATGTATATCAATTTCAACCTCAGAAATTACATAAAGAATTGCAAATAAATGCCATAAGAATAGAAAAATCAAGAGAGGGCTATAATAAAATTAAGTGTAACTAAAGAAAACTAAAGGAATCATACCATGGTATTAGAAACACCAAGGCTCTCCAAATGAAAATCCATGAACTCGTAGAAGAATCTGTATCATATAAGTGTGACCCATCAGTTGGGACATGGATTTATGGTCAATACTTGTTGGAAAAAAAGCATGTAATATATTATTGCAGATATAAAATTGCTTAGATTCGTACCTATCATTCAGCTTCCCGAACAAAATCCAACTAAAGCAACAAAATATTCACAAATTCACAAATTCAAAGATTAACAATTCACAAATTCAACAAATAAGAACAGACTAAAGAAGAAACTCACAGACATGAACAGAAAAATAAGCAAACCAATCCTAGCTTTCCTAATAACTCAAAGTTCTATAAACTTGTAATCCTATTTTGTTAAGATGATTAAGCAACCTATTATCTGTATGATGGAGGGTGATACTATATATCATAGTTTGCGGTATCAGCTGATATCGATCCGACCGATCCCGTTATGGTTTGGCATGTCCCGATCCGATACTGACTTTTGGAATCACTTTTGCAGTCGACCCAACCAAGAAAAGTGAACGAAAAAGACAAACGAGCAAGGATCTAAAAGCATGTAAAAGAAGAAAACTTATCTATCGCAGGTAAACCAATTGGCAAAAGTGACTACTACTTCAAAACTACTAAAAAATAACATAAAAATACTTAAACTTATGCTTAAATGTATTATATATTTTTTTCTAAAATTATAATAATTTATTGGTAGCTATTTGCTTTTTGATCCCCAAAAAAATTTGATACTCCGATCCGAAATAGCCGATATTGCCGATCCCGATACCGTGAACCTTGCAATAGAAGACAACTGAGCCCCCTCCCCCCAAACTGAGATTGAACAGTTTGCCAATACAGATAAGTTTGTGTTCCTTGTCTAGGTATTACTATATTTGTACAAGATAATGAAGACACACATCAGGTCAGGAGGTTCCTTGGTGACTTAAAGCTATGGGTAATTATTTTACAGAAACAAGACAGTTTTTTATCATCACCCTAAGCAATTTTGTTTTACTTTTCTTGACAGAACAGTAAAAGGGGTAGGAGAAACCTTATTTTGTTAAGCAATCTCCACATGCATCATTCTTTAATATACTAGATACTCTGACATCTCTGAAAATATGCCATTAAAACGTAAAAATACAACTGAAAGTAACCATAAGTAGCAGGTGCAGAATTCTATGCAAGGATCTGGGAGAACAAAACCTGAATGGTATGGACTTCCTCTGATATAGGATCAGGTCATATGTACCTAGGAGATAAAATTATAGTTTGCAGTCCGATGCCGATACGGTTTGGCATGTCCCGATTCGATATCGATACTAACTAACACCGACAATAGAGATCTATTTTCCAGCCAATTCGGTAAATAAAATTAAATGAAAAGGATCGATCAACAATAGTGTAAAAGCATAATAAGGTTGTAAAAGTATGTAAAAAAGAAAACTCAGGTAATCCAATAAGCAAAGATGACTACTATTTCATTCAATTCAAAAATTAGTAAAAAACAAAAATTAAATACAAAGTTTATTTAATTTACTAATAATTATTTGCTTTCCGTTACCAAAAAAATTTGATACTCCAATCCGAAACCACCGATATTGTCAATGCTAATAGTACTCATAGGAAGGGTCCGATACCGATTCTGATACCGATAATGCGAACCTTGGATGAAGTACAGAAGCCTGACCATAGGACTTCCCCAGACATCTTCCTCAAGTATAAGGGGGTAAGTACTCCTTTATTTAAACACCTAATATAGAAACATAGTCCAAACTCCATTGACAAACAATGAAACAATACTTAGAATTCCACCTCCAGGGAATGGTGACAGAAATGATAAATACCTACAATTTAAAAACATATGGTCATGCAGGCTTACATCATCTCAAGGAAATTGGCGTGCTATGCAACAGTAGTTAGGAAAACTACTATAGAATGGAACATCCATCAGTAGAAGTGTTTTTATATTCCTTGTTTTAAACACACAACCCAATTTTTATTAGATAAGTTCCACTTCAAATGCAATGTTGCAAAAATACTGAGTGATCAAACCATAGCTTGCATTATCGGCTAATACCGATCCGATATGTTTGATACCAATACGGTTTGGCATCTCCCGAACCGATACCACCTGATACTCGATAGTGACTGATGCCAACATTGGGAGTCTCTTTTCCGGTCAATTCGGCAAAGAAAATTGAACGGAAGTGACCAATCAAAAAGGGTGTAAAAGCATAGTAAGGTTGTAATAGAAGAAAACTTATCTATCGCATGTAAACCAATCGGCAGTTGCTACTATTTTATTCAATTTCAAAACTACTAAGAAACAACACTAGAAAAACTTAAAATTATGCCTAAATGTATAAAATTTATTTTCTAAAATCTTAATAATTATTTGCTTTCTGATAACAAAAAATTCGATACTCCGATCCGAAACCATCGATACTATCAATCCTGATACTGATAGGAATGGTTCGATACCGATTCCGATACCGATACTGCGAACCTTGGATCAAAGTAGAGGACGATTGCCAAATGAATGAACTCTATATGTTTATATTGATGCAATTTTTGAGACTAGAAATGCATATCCATGAGAAAATCAACATTATTATCACCGTAGGGAGAGAAGCAAAACAAACAAGAAGTTACAATCAAGGAGTCAATGGAAGACCTTGCTAGGCATGGAAAGAAGAATACATGAATAAATTGGTTTCAAGGAATAACAAATCCGCAGAGCACTAAAACTTTGCATTCTACATGAACAAGTGTGACATGACATACCAGTTAGGGAAGAGGAGTAGACAAACCTCCCATGGCGATAGCTACAGTCTCCCAACTGAGCTCCTTTGGCAACGAAATGTGCCCCCCAAGAAGTATTGATCAAAACTAGTAAGCCTTCAAAATACTCTCTCTCAGTATGAACATGAGTCATCCAGCTTCCCCCTTCCGTAAGAAGAATCATCCTGACAAAGTTTCGACACCGACCAAAGGCTATCTCTTTCTCAGGGACCTCGGGCTCGATCCGTTCCTCCCCCTCATGAACGATGGGATCGGATTTGCACCCTCGACTTCTCGAACTCCTGTCCAAAATATAAAATTTTATAAAACCCTAATAGATTAATAGGACATGTAAAATTCTTCAGTAACATTTCAATTAGATCTAACATAGCAAAGGAACTAAAGATAAACAATCTTCAGAAATTGGAAAAAACCTAATACTCAAGAAATTGGAAAATTAAATCTCATACAAATGAAGAAGAAAAATAGTTAAGATCGCCTAAAAATAAGAGGAATTAGGAAAGAGAAAGCTCGAGGGAGAAAGCTCGAGATAGGGATGGAGGAAGCTCAAGAGAGGAGGAGAGGGGAAATAAAAATGAGAGGAAGAGAGGACTGGAGGAAAGTGAGAGAAACAATCTAGCCTTCGTCTCCTCTTGTCTCTCCGCGGCATCCTTCGAAACCCTAACTGTCACCTTCGAAGACCACCATGTCCTCCGTCGTCAGCGGTGCTTCGTGCCCTTGATCCGGTGATGGAGGGCGGCGATCTAGCCGGAGCAGCGACTCTCTCTGCTCCATCGGGACTCCACGAGCAGCCACCATCGCAGAGCCACCAGGACTCGTCGAGCATCCACCATCGCGCAACCACCTCTGCTCCTCTCTCTCTCTCTTAGAAAGATGATTTGGGTGGAGTAAATTAGTGTTAGGGTTAGGTTTTTGGATGATTTGAGGAAAGGGAGGAGAGGAAGCTCTGGAGAGAGAGGGGGAAAGTGGAGGGAAAGAAAAAAATGATGCGAGAGAAATAGAAAATTTTCCTTTTGGTGGAATGCATGTGACAGTATATAATTTTTTTGTAACAGTTTCTACTGTTACCAAAATAACAAAAATAACATAACTATAAAGTTATAATTTTAGTAACGATTTTTCAACTATTGTAACGGTTATTACCATTACAAGAGTGTAACAGTAATAACCGTTACTAATTATAAAAAAATGTGTTACGAGTTGTATGTTTGGTGTAGTGATAATTGACATAATATACCTGACATGATAGTGGCCCGTCATGGCGCACTCTTGACATGATAAATCTGACAGGATATTTTTCGAAATGCTGTTGCGACGGCTAACCTGACATGACAAGTATGAATGACCTGAAAACCGTGGGCGATTGTGCTTGTACAAATAAACCCGTCTTGTCTTGCATCATGTCTAGGACGGGGACCCCTGAGTACCACGGTCGGGGGTACCCACTAAAATCGACTAAGGCTAACAACTAGAATAATTAAGTAGTCATGAAGAGATTTCCCCAGCTACAGGCAATTCCGTTATCTGGGCGCCCCACTTGGGATCTGTAGCCTGTCGTCGAGTAGGGCACATTTCCAGCACACTGTCATGTGTTGTACCCTCTAAGTCACCTAAGGGTACATACATTTCTTGGACGATGTACCCACTTGAATTCAACCCCTAATTGCGTCCATATAGCCTGAATGGTCTACAGGGCTTGTGGCTGTTGGGAGAATCTCGCTGCATCTTGCTATTAACTAGGCATGTGATAACCCTAGTTAGTTAAAGTATCAAACCATACTTATTGCTTGGCCGTGAATGTTGGATGGAGTTCAATCAGTCTAGTCTTGTCTTGATCCTGTACAAGATTGTTACATGTCCTGATTTCTTATTTTATCTTGTCGATAAATGGTGGAAGAAACCAAGTTCTGTTCGGACGAAGGGTTACAACCCCGGTCCTTATTTGGTTTATGGGTTGTAACCTGGTTATCTGAATAGTCCCATGGTTATCTCATCATATATCACCTGTCATGCTTTTCATTAATTACTGTCTTTTATTATGTAATTATATTCTTGTGCTAATTGCTGGTTTTAGTTCCTAAGTGAAGCCTCCTTTGTGGCACTTGCTCTTTCTGGGGTCTGACCCAGCTGGTTTTGTATGGCCAGATACCGGAGCAGCTCCCAAGGATCTACCGACTTTCCAGCCAGATGGTGACCATTAGACGGAATTCTGGCAATGAGTGGGTTTATTTTGGCTCTCCCACTCTATTGTAAAATTATTCTTTTGAGGCGGTTTAGCCACCGAGCAAGTGTTAGCTCGTGTACATTTTACTTATTGTCTGCCTACGGGCTGTAACATGACTGATAGATCCTAGGGTTGATCATGTATGACTAAACTCTTGCTAGTTCTCATATTTTGTAATGACTAGCTTCATGATCAGCTGAATATATAATGTTTGGGATGCCTTACTATTATATATTTGGTGATCTTACATCTTGTAACATTTACTTATTTGATTATGATTGAGATACTAGGCTTGTCCATGACCATAAGAGACTGTTGGCTTGTAGTTAAACCATTATATATCTAGACAGCCGTGACCGTATAATGAGGTGGATTCCATTTTATTATACGTAACTGGCTATGTCTGCCCCCGCTCTCCAGTATTCTGGTTCTGGGACGTGATATGGTTTTAGTTGTGGCCCTTGCAGGTATTATAAATCAAGATATGTGAGGGTTTACCGAATAGATGTCTCAATCCGTACTCATCCTTGATCTCTACTCGTATCCTCTTGATCCCTAAAATCTTGACCTGATCACATGCTTGTTTCGTTGATCTATCCTGGTCCTTCCTTATTGTTTTCTATGTCGTCTTCTTCAGCGGTATTGTTCCTAGCCCTGTCAATCAGCAAGGCAGAGCGCCTCCCGTGGACCAGCAACAACCAGAAGATCAAGCCCAGCACTCAGGAGCAGCCTCCCGGGTCATGCCTCTCGGAGATCCAGAACCCCCTGTATAGCCAGCCCAGCCCGCCGGTCAGGATGATGGAGCCTTGGTGGGAATTATCATGGAGTTGCTTGTATCACAGGATCGTCAAGGAGATGCCTTGCGTCAGGCAGTGGCAGATGCTCTGGACAGAGGTGGACATCATGGGAACAATGCCACGAACAGTGACAGGACCGGAGGTCGAAAGCGATCTTACGGCCAGATGAATCAGTCGTCAGCCCCAGCTCCGGCAGCTAGAGCTTTGACCATTGGAGATCCGAGAAGGACAGCTTCAGTTACGTCGGTTAAATATTCATTTCTGACGTATCCTCAGCAACAGAAGAAGAAGCAGTCATTCCCTATGGGCTGCTCTTATTGTGGGAAGCCTGGACATATTATTTCAGAATGTCGCAAGGCTCGAGGATTGTGTTTACTTTGTGGAGCGCCGGACCACAAGGTAGGGTCCTGTCCGTTCAGGACTGACTCATCACCAGCCATGACCAGTTCATCCGTTAGGGGACCAGCCCCAATACCAGTCCAGCAACAGTTTTTATCCCCGATGCCGTTGCCGATGCAGACCCAAGCTTTTCAGCAGCAAAGGCCTCAGTAGTATGCCCAGGCACAAGTTCAGTATAGGTAGAGGGGATTCCAATAGAGACCCTAGCAGTATGCCCTGGTCCAAGCTCAGATTCAGAACCGGCAGAGAGGTTTCTAGCAGGATGTCTTCCCTCTTCCTCATGCCTTCAAATTCCTTGCTTACATGATTGATTGTTTGATTGATTGCTTAGTACAGCTTGTCCTTGCATCTCTAGCCACTTGATTAAATTTTGAGGACAAAATTCTTTTAAGGTGGGTAGAGTTGTAATGCCCATATCTCGTATTACGTATTTGAAATACGTATACGTATTTAGACCCGTATTTTATGTCTCTTCGTTTGGTTCGGCCCGACTTAACATTGGTTCGGCTTGGTTTTGCATGGTTCGATTTTATTTGATTTTATGTGAACCAAACCACTCCTACCTACCACCACCCTTTTTATTAAATATTCCACCAAACATTTCTCTCTCTTTATTACTCTTCTTCTTCCCCACCATTACTCTTCACCTACCAGGAAGGTGTAGGCAAGTGCATCTTGCTTCATGGAGAAAGTCCATTTTTATTGTTCCATTGTCTTTCTCATATGTTTCTAACCCACTTTAGTACTTAGCACTTTTCATTTCTGTGGTTAAATTCTTATAAATCTAGCTTTGTGGTATTTTCGATTTTCAGGAGTTTTGATCTATCAAGCTTGCATATTTTGCTAGTTGATGGTTCCATGTTGTAGAAAATTTCCATTTGGTCCAAATTTGACCTTTGGGAGTTTGGATTTGGGTTCCTATTGTTATTTGGTGGAGCATGGCGGCCATGGTATTTTCTATGGACATGTTCTCTGTGGGAGCCATTAATTGCACTCTGAGCCGCATGAGCATTTCCTAGCTCTAACCGAATGGCCTTTGTTGCTTATGCGGCCAGGGCCATTTAAGTTGCTTGTATTAATTAAGTGGCTTGCATTAATTAAGTTGCTTGCAAGCTTGCATGCATTTGCATGCAACTTGCCTGAGCCGCATGGCCATTTGTTATTTCTGGCCGCATATGGCCTTAGCCATTCTTGGCCGCATGGCCTTGCAAGCATTAATTACTTGTATGCATGCATTAATTGCTTGCATTAAATATTTACCATTAGTATTAAATAATTACTTGGCCTTAGCATTAATTGTATTTGCATGCTTTATGCAAGCAGTAGCTTGCATGGGTATTAATAAATTAGCCGCATATGGCTAGTTGCATTTAATGGCCGAAATGACCAATTGCTATTTTGTTGATCCGCATATGGCCAACTTTAAATATATTGGCTGCATGGCCATTTAATCTCCTGCATGCATAAGAATATTTAAATATAATAATGGCCAGCTTGCATGCTTAAATAGTAACTTGGCCGCTTATGGCCATTCCAGATTTCCTAGCCGCATATGGGAGCAAGAGTTGGCCGCATGGCCTTGTTTTATAATTTGCATGCATTCTTTAGCTAGCAAGCAGTAGCATTTAAATAAATAATGCCATGCATGCATGCATTAATTAGTATTAGAATTTAAATAAATAATGGCCATGTGTATTAATTAGCATTAGCATTAAAGCATTTGCTTGCATTTAGCTTTTAATGCATTTGCTTACAAAATTTGCATGCAGCCTGCTCACGTGGAAGCACAATACTCTCCCCTCCATTGTACCGATATGATATAAGCCATGTGTATTTAATGCATGGCCAATGTCATAAATATTTCTTATGGCCGCATGGCCCTGCAAGCTGCTTGCATGCTTTGTATAGTTCCTAGCCGCATTTGACCAACAAACAGTCAGCCGCATATGGGCCAACTTTATTAGCCGCATGACAATTTGCCAATGCATGGCCATTTACCAACTTCATAGCCGCATGGCCTTTTATTTAAGTGCATGCATTTAGCTACTGATTGGCCGCATATTTTATATTTCTGGCCACATAGATATTCACGTTCCTGGCCGTATGACCTTAGCTTTAATTGCATGATATTTTTCCTGGCTGCATGAATATTTCATTTGCTGGCCGCATGGACCAATTCCTGGCCGCATGAATAATCATATTCATGGCCGCATGAAGTTTTCCTGAGCCGCATGAGTCTTCCACGTTCTTGTCCCTGATAATATTTAATTACCACATGTATGCTTGTGCCATATTAATTTAAGTGTGTTCCCTGACACGATGGTGACCCGTTGTGGTACACTTTTGACATGACATAATAGTGGCCCGTCATGGCGCACTCTTGACAGTAAAATTGATATGATATAATTGACATGATATACCTGACATGATAGTGGCCTGCCGTGGCGCACTCTTGACATGATAAACCTGACAGAATATTTCTCGAAATACTGTTACGACGGCTAACCTGACATGACAAGTATGAATGATCTGAAAATCGTGGGCAATTGTGCTTGTACAAATGAACCCGTTTTGTCTTGTATCATGTCTAGGACGGGGACCCCTGAGTACTACGGTCGGGGGTACCCACTGAAATCGACTAAGGCTAACAACTAGAATAATCCAGTAGTCATGAAGAGATTTCTCCACCTACAGGCAATCCCGTTATCTGGGCTCCCCACTTGGGATCTGTAGCCTGCCGTCGAGTAGGGCACATTTCCAGCACACTGTCATGTGTTGCACCCTCCAAGTCACCTAAGGGTATATACGTTTCCTGGACGATGTACCCACTTGAATTCAATCCCTAATTGCGTCCGGATAGCCTGGATGGTCTACAGGGCTTGTGGCTGTTGGAAGAATCTCGCTGCATCTTGCTAGTAACTAGGCATGTGATAACCCTAGTTAGTTAAAGTATCAAGCCGTACTTATTGTTTGGCCGTAAATGTTGGATGGAGTTCAATCAGTCTAGTCTTGTCTTGATCCTGTACAAGATTGTTACATGTCCTGATTTCTTATTTTATCTTGCCGATAAATGGTGGAAGAAACCAAGTTCTGTTCAGACGAAGGGTTACAACCCCCATCCTTGTTTGGTTTACGGGTTGTAACCTGATTATCTGAATAGTCTCATGGTTATCTCATCGTATATCACCTGTCATGCTTTTCATTAGTTACTGTCTTTTATTATGTAATTATATTTTTGTGCTAATTGCTGGTTTTAGTTTCTATGTGAAGCCTCCTTTGTGGCACTTGCTCTTTCTGGGGTCTGACCCAGCTGGTTTTGTATGGCCAGATACCGGAGCAGCTTCCAAGGATCTACCGACTTTCCAGCCAGATGGTGACCACTAGACGGAATCCTGACAACGAGTGGGTTTATTTTGGCTCTCTCACTCTATTGTAAAATTGTTCTTTTGAGACGGTTTAGCCACTGAACAAGTGTTAGCTCGTGTGCATTTTACTTACTGTCTGCCTATGGGCTGTAATATGATTGACAGATCCTAGGGTTGATCATGTATGACTAAACTCTTGCTAGTCCTCACATTTTGTAACGACTAGCTTCATGATCAGCTGAATATGTAATGTTTGGGATGCCCTACTATTGTATATTTGGTGATCTTACATCTTGTAACATTTACTTATTTGCTTGTGATTGTAACGCTAGGCCTGTTCATGACCATAAGAGACTGTTGGCTTGTAGTTAAACCCTCATATATCTAGACAGCCGTGACCGTATAATGAGGTGGATTCCATTTCATTATACGTAGCTGGCTATGTCTGCCCCCGCTCTCCAGTATTCTGGTTCTGGGGCGTGATAATTAGCAAGGCTACGATAATCACAGAGTCCTTGACTAAAGCACATACCTCTAGAATCATGGTATTTAAAATTTTCGTATTTGCCGCATGCTTGGCAGCGAAAACCTTAAATTTTCACACCCGAGAAATATGTCCTAAATTCGACTATATCTCCTCACTATGCCAGCTAACACGACTATCGAAGATTCTAGATCCAATAACTGAGGTGACCTAGCCCATATGATTCATCTCAGAAGAAAATTAAACATAACACAAGAACAACATGACAAAATTGATCAATTAACAAGGAACAGAGGGAATCGAATTTCAAGACAGTTATAAGAGGCAATTGTAGAATTGGAATCAAAAGAACGGAACCTGCAACTAGATCTCCAATGGCCTGAGCATCCTCGACTGTCTGGGCGAAAGCTCGTCCCTGCTGGCCTCCCCTGGCCTGCTGCTGATGCTGTATGTACCTCTGCTGCTGAGTCGGTAAGGAAAATCCCTTCTGCTGGCCCACCGGAGCCCTAGCTCCTATTTCTTGCTCTGTCCGTCCAGATGACTCAGGACACTCTCTCAGCCGATGATCGGATCCTCCACAAAGTAAACATCTGTCCAGCCTCTTCCGGCATTCTCCTCAATCGTGCCCTGGTCTCTTACAGAAGGGGCAAATAATGACAAGCTGTTGTCCCGGGGCCTGCTGTTGCCTCTGTGGCTGCTGTGCCTGCTGAAAGGGTACACGGTCCTGAAACTGCCACTGTTGAAAGTAGACCCTCGGCTGCTGATATTGCTGCTGAAACTGCAGGGGTGGTATCTGCTGCTGATACTGCTCCTGAATCTGTAAGCGGGGCACCTGCTGCGGATACTACTCATGAATCTGTAAGTGGGGCCTCTTGGCTGGGCCTGCACTGCCACTAGCTCTCTGAGTATCTCGCATCCTCTTCTCCTTCAGCCCAAGGTCATCCTCTGATGCCATGGCTCCTACCAAAATCTGTTCAAAAGTGGCGTCACGACCGCTCTTGGTATACGATCTGATCTCCCTGATCAAACCCCTGCGGAACCTTTTCGCCTTCCTGGCCTCAGTAAGATCCTCGACGAATCTGCTCAAACGGCAGAACTCTCCAGCGTAATCCTCAACAGTCTGGTTCCCTTGAACCAAACTCTCGAACTGCGCCTCCAAGGCACCGAGTGCTGTATCGGGATAGAATTTCTCTTTGAACAGATTCTTGAACGTTGCCCAAGTCTGACCGGCTGTACCAACCCTCGAGTCCGTCTGGTACCAAGTACGGGCTAAGTCCTACATCTGTCTGGCTGCTGCCTCGATCTGTAATCCAGCTGGTATCTGTGCCAATCGGAATATCTCCTCAATGTGCTCTATCCAGTCATCAGCATATATGATGCCCTCTGTACCCTTGAAATCTCGGGGTCCCATCTTCTTAAAGGATTGGATGGCTGGAGTCCTCGGCTGATACGGCTGCATCTAACCTCCCTGTGGCTGAGCAGTCACCAGCTCTACTGTCGTCTTGACCAACTGGTGAGTATCTTGTATGCTTTGTCGGAAATCAGCAGACTGGCTCTGCTGCATCTGCTGCCGAGTCTCCACGAATCGCTGGAAAAGGGTAAACATCTGAGCCTCATCTACTGTCCCGGAAGGTAACTGTTGCTGATACATATCCAGAATGATGGAGGAAGACCTCCAGACGGGTGGAGGTGCACTCCCAAAAGCTGCAGACGCTCCTATATGAGCAAAAATATGGGGTGCTGTGGTCCCATCATCCACAATCGGACGAGGGGTGATAGGCCTCTCACCAGCGTCTGCTGGACCAGAACGATGCGATCGTGTCTCAATCCCCATCTTGGAGACAGATCAAACAAGGAATCAATACTGAGATAGAAACGATAATTCAAGGGAGGACAGTTATTTCAAGGAAGCAATCTTCAACAGGAATTTAGATGGCAGGAATTCAGTTAAAAGTTTTTCCTAATGTGATTGAGTACCTCAAAATAATCCTAATCCTAATCCTACTGCAGGCTGTAGTGATACTTTAGTTCGAATACCACTACACAAACTCGACCTGCATGGGCCACCACTAAAAACGTGTCACGACCCGCACCCACCGTGAGGGTACGAGTACGTAACAGCGCCTAGCCTACGCTGCAGTGTCGGCGGTAGAATGCTGTTCTAGGTCATGAACTATAACTACATAACATGAAATACTCTCCAAAAGGAGGCCAACACAGAGGTACAACTCAATCACAATCTAAGGTAGAATATAGCACGATGGAAATAGATAAAGAAATCCTTAACTGAGGTACAACAGAATAAAATAATATAAGCCTCAACAACTACCAGTCTCCATAATAATACAACTATGAATCCAGACAACTACTAATCATAAAAATAAGGAACAGTCTAGACTATCTACACTAAACATAGGTGTCATCCTCAGCAGCTGCCTGAACCTCCCCAAGGGTCCAGGTCGCGAGTGTCATCTAGGCCAGCTCTACAGTAAGAGGTGCAGGGTTCCTCATAATCCTCTGTAAAATTTTCAACAGGTCCAGTCAGGACGGGAGCAAGCACAATACATCTCACGCAGATTATAACAGGTTAGAAAATATAGACATGCAAAAGAGTACGATATATAAAACTGAAAGAAAGTACATGATGTAAATAGAGAGAGAACTATAATAGAAATATCTACTATAAGTAGAGAGCTACCAGTGACTAGTGATTTAGAGTACAAAGTCGACATGTGAACGGCTGAATTTGCACATGAATATACTAAAGAGGCGCACATGGCTATACTACTTTGGAATTGTTCATATGACTATTTATACTCCTCCATACCCCAATCAATACACAAGGATCCTGTTTGCCATGAAATATAAAAGAGCAGAACAGTTTTATGGGAGGACTGGACTTTTACTTCACGTTACAAACTCGCTTGTACAAAGAAAGCCTAGGGACGAAAACCTAGGTACATCAATCTAAGTATAATTGTTTATTTTTGATTCTGGGGGGTGACGATAGAGGCTCGGGAAGGTGACGACAGCCCTGTCTTACTCCTTGGACGATCGGTATACAGCCTTGGCTCCTGTGACGAGATGGTTGGCGTTGACGAAGAAATGCTCTTCTTGCTCTCCTCGTATTGCTCTTCTGGCTTCTCTCTGGATTGATCTCTGTGTATTTTCTCTCTCGGATTATTGGGGGGAGCCTCTCTTTGTATGTGCGTCTTTCTCTATCTCCTTTGTGAGGGAATGACACCCTGCTATTTATAGGAATAGGGTGTGATCATTAGGGTTGCAAATGATTGCTTCTTGGAGATGGCGGCGGCCTGTGGATTGGTCAATCTAGTCCATTAATCTTGAGCGTGAAGGATCTGGGCCATTAATGAGGATTATGCCAAATTCTGTCAGTCATTAATGTTGATTGCAATAAATTCCTATCATGATGATTTGCTGATGTCTGCAAATCTAAATGAATCAATTTAATTCATTCTCTTGCCACGTGTCCCAAATTATTGGGATCTGACCCAAGATTTGATTATCTTTAGGACACGTGTCCTGTCATCGTTGTTGAGCTGCATGAGGGGCGTTCATATTTGGGCCGCATGAAGATCGTCATGACCGAGCCGTATGAAAGATTTTATGACCGAGCCGCATGAATAGTCTCTATACTCGAATCGCATGAAGGTTGTCATGACCGAGCCGCATGAATATGTTCATGACCGAGCCGCATGGGGGACCTTCATGGCCGAGCCGTATGAGAATCTTCATGACCGAGCCGCATGGGTTTCTTTATGGCCGAGCCGCATGGGGGACCTTCATGATTGAACCGCATAGGTTTCTCTGCATTGGCCGCGTGAACTCGTCTAATCTGGCCGCATAAACTTGCCTTGAAGCTGTGGAGATTTTCTCCAGTTCCCTAGGAAGATAGTGCCTTTGTGTCAGTCATCATGACTACTTTACGTCAGGGCTGTCAGCTGTCAGCCGTCAGAGCATTAATTGTGTTTGAATGGTGCTGGGTACAGCCGTTCTGACAAGACACGTGGCTTCCCTCTATGGGCCGCATGGAGCCGCATGGGACTCCTGAGCCGCATGCGGCTTCTTGGCCGCATGGATCATTATTCTTTCTTTTTCATGCTTCTACAAGACCCCCTTCAAAGTTTTCAATTTGCAAAATTGAAATACTTTGAATAAGAAGCATGATTATGCTAAAGCCGCATGGATGTATTCTGTCCTAGCCGCATTGATTTGTCCAGCCGCATGATTACTTCAACCGCATGACTCTCCGAGCCGCATGGGCTATTTTGGCCGCATGAGATTCTTGCCACGTCTTCCTGCCACATGTGCAAATCTTTTGAAAATCTTCTGCATTTAATGCTCTTGATTTGCTGTCAGATTTTAAGACCCGCTTTTTGGGCCAGGATCCCAAGAGTCAGGCTATTATTCAGCCGTTTTGCCTCGATGACCGAAGAGTCGGTTATCAATTTGTACGCGGATCGAGGCGTTCCTTCTTTGTCTATAAATATGAACACTCTTGTTTTGGGAAATCTTCTTTGCTCTATTCGATCTTTCGCTGTTCTAACTCCTTTCTCTCCCAAGCACCTATGGCTCCCAAGAAGGTTGCTGCGTCGAAGACTACGAAGGGCAAGGCGGTCGCTTCTGCGGCGACTGTGGCAACGAACGTGGCCACCCCTCCGCCGGCCGCTGTTCACTCTGTTCATCCCGACGTTCATCCATCAATTGCTGGTAAGGGCGTTGCCTTAGGACCCTAACTGCCATGGCTCTGCTGCATAATTTATGCACAAGCCGCATGTACAAGGTTCGTCGATATGACCACATAAGCACTTCGCCCAGGAGGCCGCATGGGCTTGTCATACTCGATCTGAACCGCATATATATTTTCGGTTTGGGCCGCATGAGCGTAGTTCCCTTTTGAACCATATAAACTCATCTGCTCGTTGCCGCATGAGTCTGTCTGTTCAGGGCCGCATGAGTCCGTGTGGACTTTGAACCGCATAGTCTCACCTGAATCCGAACCGCAGAAGCTTCATAAGCTCATCTGACGTGATTTGTATGGACTCGTCTGACTCGGAGCCGCACAAGGCTATGATGAATCGAACCGCATGGACTCGTGTCACGACCCGCACCCACCGTGAGGGTACGAGTACGTAACAACGCCCAGCCTACGCCGCAGTGTCGACGGTAGAACGCTGTTCTAGGTCATGAACTATAACTAGCATAAAATGAATACTCTCCATAAGGAGACCAACACAGAGGTACAACTCAATCACAATCTAAGGTAGAATGATAAAGATAGATAAACATGAAATCTAAAAGAGATACAGGAGATAGAAGTCTAAGTGTCTAAGATACATAATCCCAGAAATACAACTCAAAACTCAAATACAGTAATCCACAAGTAAATACAACTCCAGACAAAATGAAATAACTATCTAAACAACCTCTACTGTGTCTCCTCTAGGCTAGCAGGCAATCCCAGGCTATCTGTAAAATTTATCAACAGGTCCAGTCAGGACAGGAGCGAGCACATTACATCTCACGCAGATCATAACAGGTTAGAAAATATAAACATGCAAGAGAGTACGATACATGAAACTGAAAGTAAGTACATGATGTAAACAGAGAGAGAACTGTAATAGAAATATCTACTATAAGTAGAGAGCTACCAGTGACTAGTGATTTAGAGTACAAAGTCGATATGTGAACGGCTGGATTTGCACATGACTATACTAAAGAGGCGCACATGGCTATACTACTTTGGAATTGTTCACATGACTATTTATACTCCCCCATACCCCAATCAATACACAAGGATCCAAACAAGTTATGTTACGTACATGGTTTTCACATGAAGCCCATAAAGGGTGCACATGAAGTATACATGAGAGCTCATACATGAGTGCACATGAAGTTCACATGGGGGCCCAAAAATGGGTGCACATGAAATTCACATGAAGGCTCATAAATGAGTGCACATGCAATATAGGTTATACATGAGATACATGGGAAACATGACCGATTCATGAGAGCACATGAGAGTACACGAGCATGCATGAACGAGCATGAAGCACATGAGAAACATGAATAACATGAGAGCGAGGAATACATGATGTACACGAAACACATGACATAATGTATCCGATGCTCCCGAGGGGGATAACATCTCAATGTAGGGATCCATATAGTACCAATCCGTGATAATATCGTGACAGCATCAAATAAGGTAAACTAGAGCAGGAATATAATTCTAAACAAGTTATGAAATGATCAGAGAATGTACTCGCCTGATATCTGAATGTCCAAGGTAAAGATACTGTCCGAGGAGAGGTGTCTGGCTCCTATTTAGAACAGCACAAGTCACAACATGTCCAGAAGGATAATATAAAGCACTACAATACATTCTACATGAATCTAGGTCAAACTAGGCCAAAGTCAACCCTTGGTCAACTCTGGTCAACTGTACTAGTCAAACTAGGTCAAACTAGGTCATGTCCTAACCCAGCAAGTCTTACTAGGCCTAACCAAGACTATCCTAGCAAGCACACATCAATACAAGGCTATACAAGTCAACATACACCCAAGTCTATATATCATGCAATTATTCAATACTCAAATAGGCAAGAATTCACATTGGATATACACTAGGTAATCTATTACTTTAAACTATATATGTCTACACATATATACACATGCATATATTGGTATTCAACATTAGGTCTATAATCATGGCATTTCAAATGGTTATATAAACTTATATATTACAACATAATATGCTAACATATATATAATATACATACATAGCTAAGTTAACTGTATTCATAAATACTTTTTTAAGAGGCTTTGTGTGTGTATGTGAACATGGCAAAACGGCAAGTGAGGGTTAAATGGGCATACATAGTGTATACATATCAAAGAGTGTCAAAGTGTAAGTGAACAAAGTGTCAAGTGTGATAGTGTCTACATAGTGTAAGGGGTACATGAGGTAATATAGGATTTGTGTTAACATAGAACATTACATCTCATTAACTTGTATATTGCATATATTACATCTATTATTACATTACATTCATGCTTGCATTCATTCATCATTCATTTATTCTCTTGCACTACTATATGCACCATACATTACATACTATGGAACCTACATATTCATTACAAGCCATACTTATACATGCTTACATTAGATAGGATACTTACACCTCATACATCATTTATTTAAATATTTACTCATGCTTGCATTCTCTATTTAATTACATAATATATATACATTAACATGGGTTAAAATCAAATAGAACATTATATTACACACAAGGGTGCACAAAATGCATATGCCGAATAGTAACTCTTACTAATAATCAATACTGTACCATCTCAACATGAATTAAAATCTAGGATTAAAGTATGTTATAGATCTATGTGTTAGCTTTCCGAAACTTCAAACAGATCGCGTTTTTATTTCCGGAAACTCCCGGAATCGCGAAAACACCGAGAACGCGTTTGTCTTTCGTACAGCTAACACTCAAATAATTCTCCAGAAAGTTACAGAAAGAATTAGGCCTATTAATATTATGTTTTTGGAAAGCTAACTTCAATATGCTTCTTTTAAAAAAAACGGGAGATTAAATCGAGCTTTGAGCTAGAAGTTATGATATTTCTAAGTTAGGGCTGAAATTAAAAACGTGGATAAAAATCATGACGGATTTGGGTAGTTTGAGACAAAAGAACACAAGTATATAACATAATATATCAAGAACTCACTCTCTACACTAATATATACATATGAGATACTATAGAACACATCTCCAATACAAAAATATGAGATTAAACATGTAATAATTTATTCATACATAACAACAACACATAGTGTGTCCAAATTTGGGGTTTTCCCACATGAACACAACCACAACACAAAGGACACTCCTATGACCTCCAAATGGACACAAAATGGACACAAATGGAGATACAACTATGGGGGTCATTCCTATGGGTTCAAAATAGACCTATATGCATGAGAAAATGAAAAAGAGAAGGGATTTATACCTCCCGGTAGATCGAATCGAAGAAAAGCCTTCCCGGAGCGACACCGACACGTAGAGATTCCAAAAGGACACGAACGAGCTCCGAATCCTCCCAAACTTGGGTAGCTTCCTCCTTGGCTAGAATGGAGAAGAAAAGAAGAAGATTTGGCGGCAAAATGAAAGGATTTGGTGGAGAAATTGCTAGGGATTGCTCTCTAGAAATTTGGGGAAGAACAAGAGAGAGAGTGTGGATGAGAATAATGAAATGAACTTGAGCCTATCCTCTCCCAAAGTGGCTGGCCATATGGGGCTATTTGTCCTATTATGGTAAGGTCCAAAATGCCCCCACTAACCTATTCTATGAGTATTAGGAAAGGGCTAATTGGTTGGGGCTAAATTAGTCATCCTAAAGTCTCTAATCACACTAACCTTATCCATAATAATTAGTCTAACCTCTAACTAAAATATTTCTATCATGTGAACTAAAATTAATATCATGTGGGCCATGCCTAACTAGTATGTGGGTCCCACTAGAGTCAAACTACCCCCGGGTTCCCGTTTCAAGTCGGATTGAGTTGAAATTCGAACCCGACTCAAATAACCCCAAAATAATATCATAAATAATAAAATAAATTTCAACCCCAAAATAATATCATAAATAATAAAATAAATTTTAAAAATATTTAAAAATATAAAATGACAAAAATACCCCTGTTTCTGAAAACTGGGGGTGACAAATCTATCCACCTTAAAAAAATTTCGTCCTCGAAATTAAAATAAAGCAATCACAGGAAACACATGAAGAAAACAATCTCATTCAAATACTTTTCAAAAAAAATCATCAATAAAAAAAATCTCTTTGAGGCACATCAAACATTTGTAAATAAAAAGTGATACGTGTCCGCTACGGACACAAAGCCATCACAAAATCACACCTATCAAAGGTCAAAATCAACAATCACCAACGCAATAAATATTAAAATAATTCAAAGAGGTCAAATGCAAAATATCCTTAGTCCAGAAATGACATTCAAATATCCTAATCACATGGTTAGGCTCTAGGTCAAACAGTCTCTAGGGTTTCACTAGCAAAACATCAAAATCACAAGTCATGATTTTAAATAGTTTTAAAATAATTTAAAAATTACCAAAAATTATATCATGATTTAAATGTCAAATCAATAAATGATTAAAATTACCAAATTTTAAAATTACCCTCATTTTAGAAAACTGAGTGTTACAAGTCTACCCACCTTAGAAAAATTTTGTCCTCGAAATTAAAATGTTCACACTCCTTCTAGGTCAAACCCCCCACAATCAAAGTCTCAGAACTTAAACAATCATACGATTTAAAAGGATGACATGCAGGGTCATGGCATACGGTGGTAGTGAAAGTCTCATCTAGGTATACTAGTCATGCTAAACCAAAACAGTCATAGGATATCAAAACACACAAGCAATCTAGGGTGCTAAACTAGAAAAGATACAGAAATAACAATCATCAAGACTGTAAGGCAGTCTACCATCCTATATGAAAACTGGTACTTATCAAAATAAAATAAAGTTAACTACCATTTATCTAATAAGGGATACTATTCAAAAAAATTAAAATCAAAAGTTAAAGAATAAAAGCCAATTGCATGGAAATTCAATCACAATATATTTATATATATAGCGTTAGAGAGGGAAAAGCTAGCATTATGTACAAGTTATGTAGTTAGTGTATGTATGGGTGTATGTGGACATGTTCATATGGTTAGATAATAGGCGTGTGTGTGTGTGAAATATACATGAAAGTGCATAGGAGGATTTGGGGTTTCAAACAATAACTATCAAGTTACACTAATCATGGCATATTGGTTAAACAATCTACAATACACAACTCATTTGCTCATAGCATGCATGGCTAACCATGTATATATGTATATATAAATAGGTAGAGATTTAGTTATGTATGTATATACATTATAACATGTATGCCTAAGCTCTATATATATCTATATAGATATATAATCATGACATAGAGAGGAAGAGTTAGGTTACATGACAGGGTATACTAAGTTAGGGTGTGTGTGTGTCCTTATACAGGGTTATAGCTTAGTATTGAAAGGTTAAACCCAGTTTTAGTTCAGCATTTACATACAAAATCTGAAAATAAGCTAACATTTAAACCAGTGCAATATTAACATAATACAATTTCAAAATTTAGGAGTTTGAAACATCATAACTAATCTCAATGCTCCCAATACATCCTAATATGATAGAAATAAAACCCTAATATACTATCAATACATTTATCTACGCATACAGTTCAATATTACATGTTAAATCTGAAATTAAACTAAACATGGAAATCAATGTAAAAATGTTAACATGTATTCAGTTTTCAGGATTTTAGAGAATTTGCACATCAAAACCAACTCAATGTTTATCACAACCTAACATGTAAGAATATGGAACCTAAATTTATATCCCTACAACAACAATGTTCACAGCTCTAAATATTACATTTAAAACAATCAATTTGAACTAACATTTAAAATCCCGTATTAAGGGTTAATATGCACACAGTCTCAGATTTGACAAATTTAAACACAAAACTCAACCAAATTTTTTTTTGAATTGAAACCCTACGTATAACATACATGTGCAGTGATATAAATAAAACTATTATCATGAAATTTTATATTTAAATTACGATTTAAGCTAGGAAAAGCAGAGAATCGAAAATATTGGAGTTTTAAAAATTTAAACATTAACGATATATTAATATGTATTCAGATAGGTGGAAATCAAGTGTAGCATGCATAAGTGTCAGGAAAGTGTCCACTATATATATTCATATATATTCTCATATCCCAATATAAAATTTTAATTCTACGTTAAGACCAACAATTAGATTCCTACCAAGGTTGCAAGCAGGTGATTGACATAATCAAGACAGTATTATTATTATTATTATTATTTAATACAAGAATAATAGCAAGAAAGAAATAACGATAAAATCTGTTTTTGCTTATCTGTTTAAAAGAAAAACCCATTTTGAAACCCAGAGCTAAATTTTTAAATCCAAGATAAAGTCTAGCAAAATCATCGATTCATTGTATTAAGAAGAATTTCATAGTAAGAAGTTACACAAAGTTTATAAAAACAGCTAAAGCTACTCCTAAGTTAAATAAATCAGAAACAAAACAAAACAAACAAATAACAATTCTCTCTTTCTTTTTTTTTTGAAGGACTGAAACAAAAGTAGAGAAAACATGTTCAAAAATATTTAAGGTACAATCTGATAATCATATGCGTCTTCTTGAAATTATATTGTCAGAATTCTGCCATGCCAATAAGCATAGCTGCAATAAACGATAGAGTCCATAATAAGGCATACACCCTATAATCATGTTATCTAGAATTCTTACCACGCCACCCGGTATGGCTGCAAGAAAATCTAGATTTCATAACTAAGATAAGTATAGCTATATCAGGCTCTACGTCCTTGTCATGCTAGCAAATACGACTGCAATAAATTCTAAATTCCATAATGAAGTAGACTTTTACCTTTCTCACTGTCCTTATCAAGTATGTTATCAGGTTATACCTTAATTCCAAAAAATGTACATATACATATAAATACAAACTCAAATTCAACAACTAACATCAAGATTCAAAATTCAACAATAATCCATCAAAAATCATAAAAATACAGACTCAAATTCAACCACTAACATCAAGATTCAAAATTCAACAATAATCCATCAAAATCAAGTTCAATAACAGGAAGTAAAGGTAAATCAAATCAGGGAAAAACAGATTTCAAATCGAAGTTAAATAAGATTCTCAAGGGTCGTCCCAGGAATCTCTCAAGGAATCCTAACCGTGATTGAGTACCTTCAAAATATATCCTATTCCTACTGCAGGCTGTAGTGGTACTCTAGTTCGAATACCACTACATAAACTCGACCTGCATGGGCCACCACTAAAAACGTGTCACGACCCGCACCCACCGTGAGGGTACGAGTACGTAACAACGCCCAGCCTACGCCGCAGTGTCGGCGGTAGAACGCTGTTCTAGGTCATGAACTATAACTAGCATAAAATGAATACTCTCCATAAGGAGACCAACACAGAGGTACAACTCAATCATAATCTAAGGTAGAATGATAAAGATAGATAAACATAAAATCCAAAAGAGATACAAGAGATAGAAGTCTAAGTGTCTAAGATACATAATCCCAGAAATATATCTCAAAACTCAAATACAGTAATCCACAAGTAAATACAACTCCAGACAAAATAAAATAACTATCTCAACAACCTCTACTGTGTCTCTTCTAGGCTAGCAGGCAATCCCAGGCTATCTGTAAAATTTATCAACAGGTCCAGTCAGGACAGGAGCGAGCACATTACATCTCACGCAGATCATAACAGGTTAGAAAATATAAACATGCAAGAGAGTACGATACATGAAACTGAAAGAAAGTACATGATGTAAACAGAGAGAGAACTGTAATAGAAATATCTACTATAAGTAGAGAGCTACCAGTGACTAGTGATTTAGAGTACAAAGTCGACATGTGAACGGCTGGATTTTCACATGACTATACTAAAGAGGCGCACATGGCTATACTACTTTGGAATTGTTTACATGACTATTTATACTCCCCATACCCCAATCAATACACAAGGATCCAAACAAGTTATGTTACGTACATGGTTTTCACATGAAGCCCATAAAGGATGCACATGAAGTATACATGAGAGCTCATACATGAGTGCACATGAAGTTCACATGGGGGCCCAAAAATGGGTGCACATGAAATTCACATGAAGGCTCATAAATGAGTGCACATACAATATAGGTTATACATGAGATACATGGGAAACATGACCGATTCATGAGAGCACATGAGAGTACACGAGCATGCATGAACGAGTATAAAGCACATGAGAAACATGAATAACATAAGAACGAGGAATACATGATGTACACGAAACACATGACATAATGTATCCGATGCTCCCGAGGGGGATAACATCTCAATGTAGGGATCCATATAGTACCAATCCGTGATAATATCGTGACAGCATCAAATAAGGTAAACTAGAGCAGGAATATAATTCTAAACAAGTTATGAAATGATCAGAGAATGTACTCGCCTGATATCTGAATGTCCAAGGTAAAGATACTGTCCGAGGAGAGGTGTCTGGCTCCTATTTAGAACAGCACAAGTCACAACATGTCCAGAAGGATAATATAAAGTACTACAATACATTCTACATGAATCTAGGTCAAACTAGGCCAAAGTCAACCCTTGGTCAACTCTGGTCAACTGTACTAGTCAAACTAGGTCAAACTAGGTCATGTCCTAACCCAGCAAGTCTTACTAGGCCTAACCAAGACTATCCTAGCAAGCACACATCAATACAAGGCTATACAAGCCAACATACACCCAACTCTATATAGCATGCAATTATTTAATACTTAAATAGGCAAGAATTCACATTGGATATACACTAGGTAATCTATTACTTTAAACTATATATGTCTACACATATATACATATGCATATATTGGTATTCAACATTAGGTCTATAATCATGGCATTTCAAATGGTTATATAAACTTATATATTACAACACAATATGCTAACATATATATAATATACATACATAGCTAAGTTAACTGTATTCATAAATACTTTTTTAAGAGGCTTTGTGTGTGTATGTGAACATGGCAAAGGGGCAAGTGAGGGTTAAATGGGCATACATAGTGTATACATATCAAAGAGTGTCAAAGTGTAAGTGAACAAAGTGTCAAGTGTGATAGTGTCTACATAGTGTAAGGGGTACATGAGGTAATATAGGATTTGTGTTAACATAGAACATTACATCTCATTAACTTGTATATTGCATACATTACATCTATTATTACATTATATTCATGCTTGCATTCATTCATCATTCATTTATTCTCTTGTACTACTATATGCACCATACATTACATACTATGGAACCTACATATTCATTACAAGCCATACTTATACATGCTTATATTAGATAGGATACTTATACCTCATACATCATTTATTTAAACATTTACTCATGCTTGTATTCTCTATTTAATTACATAATGTATATACATTAACATGGGTTAAAATCAAATAGAACATTATATTACACACAAGGGTGCACAAAATGCATATGCCGAATAGTAACTCCTACTAATAATCAATACTGTACCATTTCAGTATGAATTAAAATCTAGGATTAAAGTATGTTATAGATCTATGTGTTAGCTTTCCGAAACTTCAAACGGATCGCGTTTTTGTTTCCAGAAACTCCCGAAATCGCGAAAATACCGAGAACGCGTTTGTCTTTCGTACAGCTGACACTCAAATAATTTTCTAGAAAGTTACAGAAAGAATTAGGCCTATTAATATATGTTTTTGGAAAGCTAACTTCAATACGCTTCTTTTAAAAAAAACGGGAGATTAAACCAAGCTTTGAGCTAGAAGTTATGACATTTCTAAGTTAGGGCTAAAATTAAAAACGTGGATAAAAATCATGACGGATTTGGGTAGTTTGAGACAAAAGAACACAAGTATATAACATAATATATCAAGAACTCACTCTCTACACTAATATATACATATGAGATACTATAGAACACATATCCAATACAAAAATATGAGATTAAACATGTAATAATTTATTCATACATAACAACAACACATAGTGTGTCCAAATTTGGGGTTTTCCCACATGAACACAACCACAACACAAAGGACACTCCTATGACCTCCAAATGGATACGAAATGGACACAAATAGAGATACAACCATGGGGGTCATTTCTATGGGTTCAAAATAGACCTATATGCATGAGGAAATGAAAAAGAGAAGGGATTTATACCTCCCGGTAGATCGAATCGAAGAAAAGCCTTCCCGGAGCGACACCGACACGTAGAGATTCCAAAAGGACACGAACGAGCTTTGAATCCTCCCAAACTTGGGTAGCTTCCTCCTTGGCTAGAATGGAGAAGAAAAGAAGAAGATTTGGCGGCGAAATGAAAAGATTTGGTGGAAAAATTGCTAGGGATTGCTCTCTAGAAATTTGGGGAAGAACAAGAGAGAGAGTGTGGATGAGAATAATGAAATAAACTTGAGCCTATCCTCTCCCAAAGTGGCTGGCCATATGGGGCTATTTGTCCTATTATGGTAAGGTCCAAAATGCCCCCACTAACCTATTCTATGAGTATTAGAAAAGGGCTAATTGGTTGTGGCTAAATTAGTCATTCTAAAGTCTCTAATCACACTAACCTTATCCATAATAATTAGTCTAACCTCTAACTAAAATATTTCTATCATGTGAACTAAAATTAATATCATATGGGCCATGACTAACTAGTGTGTGGGTCCCACTAGAGTCAAACTACCCCCGGGTCCCCGTTTCAAGTCGGATTGAGTTGAAATTCGAACCCGACTCAAATAACCCCAAAACAATATCATAAATAATAAAATAAATTTCAACCCCAAAATAATATCATAAATAATAAAAATATTTAAAAATATAAAATGACAAAAATACCCCTGTTTCTGAAAACTGGGGGTGACAACTCGTCTGGTTCTGAGCCGCATGAGGCTGTGACGACCCGAGCCGCATAGACTCAAATGATCCTTCCAATACTTCTTGTTTTTGCTTATCTTCTAATTTTATTTCTTTTGTCTCTCGTCAGTGAATCTGCCAGTAAATCTTGCGGGGGAACTCCTAGTGGGCTCGAATCAGTTTGCCTTGGGCGTGCGTCTTGATGACTTAGTTAAGTACGTACTGAATCAATTTCCTGCTAATGAGCCTTCGGAGAGGTTGAACGCCATCGATAATCAGACCCTCCATTATCTCCGTGCCATGATGAATTATGGAAAGTTGGATGGATTATACATGAAGCCCTCATTCCTCTTCGGGGATGCTTTAATCATAAAGAATCCCCGAGTGTTAGAGATCTCTGAGAACTGAGATTTTACTTTGGATGGGATGGTGATCCATATTCCTCTCATGGAGCATCATTATCCTTTATCGTGGTTCAATATGGTATTGTTGGACAGGAAGATGGTGTGTAACCTAACTTCTACCCAATCAGGAATGTTGATGGGCGACATCCATTATAACTCGAACATTAGGTCAGCGTACCCGGGTAAGGATTCCGTCCACCGATACATGATGGGACTGGCCCCAGGTACTTTCATGAACGTATATGGCCCCAACTTCACATTCACTCAGGCTGATACATTCCTGAATCGGCTTGTTCGCAAAAAATCTTATCCCGTTGGCAGACTGGCATTATTGAACTGGATAAACCCCTCTTCTACGTGGGCCCACTTGACCACTTGGGTTCTGCAGACCTACGGGACATTCCTACGGGAGGTGGGACTCTATCATGCCATCCGGGGCACCTGTCACGGGCTTTCTATCAATAAGCCATTGTTCGTGGCGCTCTTGGAGATGTATAACAGGCAAACGGGGACGTTCTTTGCACCCGGAGGGGAGTTGGGGCTTGCTCTCCATGAGATGTATACTGTCTCCAAGCTTCCATGGGGGGACGAGCCTTTCGAGGTGTACACCCCGTCGAACGAGGAGTTTGAGGACCTGAACCAACGACTCCCAGGTTTTGTTGCGGTGTATCAGGAGTTGCTATGCCATCATAGTGCTTGTCACCAGATGGCTTTAAAAAAGAAGGATAGCTCAGAAGGGAACGCTTCCCACACCACCTCCTGGGTCAATTATCTTTTTAAATTTGGCCCTTCTGGCGAGGTTACTCCTCGAACCCCTCAAACCCAGGGAGAGATAAAGGACCTGATGTTGAGCGTCAAGAAGTCGCGGTCCAAGAGCGACATATTCGGGAGTCAAACTGACTCTCTTAGCTATTTTTACTACGTTTCCAGGCAGATGTCTGAGAAAGTGCTCCTGGCTGGATTTTTGATGATATGGCTACGGAACTGCGTAGTCTCGGGAGGGGCAGGTTCTATTGAGAGGATCAGCCGCCACTTCATTCTCCCTGTCGTTAAGCTGGTATTTGGAGTTAGACTGGCTCTTCTTCTGGCTATGGTGTGTAGCATACACCATGGTCTTCGAACATTCTCGTCTAAGGTCATTGCCCGCAAGAAGACGCTGGACTTTGAGCGCATAGAGCTACCTTTCCACTATCTGATGGGGTGGTTGTTGATGCACTACAAGTCTTTGGTGGGACCTAGAATAGCGGAAGATGCTACAGATGAAGATGCTTTCCTTTTCTAATGCCATAACCAGCGTTGGGAATACAGTACTATGCCAGCTTGTCGGAGGGTGCTAACGAGGGTGGATGGGTGTGACTTTTTTGTGTCCGTTTCTCATTTTTCCGATGAGGAAGTGAGGGATGTACACCTTGATGGTACCGAACCTCCTCACTTTCTGTCTCTGAAGATGCTCACCTGGTTGCGCAATATTCGTCCTGCGCATCTGGTTTATCGTAACCGCGATAATGTGTACTTGGAGCCCTACCTGCCGAGTAGGTTTTCCCGCCAATTTGGCTATAGCCAGTTATTCCTTGACTGTCCCAGTCCTTGCTTGGGCTTTGAAGGTAGCGTTCTTGATGGTGCCAGGACGTAGAATTATTATGACGCTTATCATACTCGGGCCAGCTTCTCAGTCCCTGATATCAAGGCACCGAGGGAAATTTTGTACGTGGCTGCCTTATATCACGTTATAGCGAACAAGCCTCCTGTCAATTTCGATTCGAGTACTAGTTTCATCGTGGGTACCGGTTTAGAGGAAAAGCCTAAGGGGGCTAAGGGTAGAAAGCAACCAGCGCTCCAGACTCCCCTCCCTGAATCAGAATCTTCGAGGCGGCTGAGGAAGATGATGATTATGATAGCGAAGACTCTTTTTCTTCTGGAGGCGGAGCAGCGACGGATCAGCCGCCTATCATGGCAGATGATATGACAACGGATCAATCGTCGGTCGTATTAGATGAGGTGGTAGATCAGTTGCCACCTGTATCAGAGGTGGTGAGGGTAGAACCACCGCCTGCCGTGCCTGGTTCCTCGCGTAAGCGAGGCAGGCATGAGTCTACTGACAGAGGAGTAGCCTTTTCTGTAAAGAGAGCTGCGGTCAGACCTCGTAGGCTACTCATTACGGAGAGGGGTGAGGATGCTGACGATGCTCCGGAGGTAAGACTATGTTGGAGCTATCTTCTTGTTGTGGTTTTCTTTTTCTTGGAGATATGACCTAATCATTTTTTTTCGTAGGCGTCTGACGAACCAGGCTCTCATGAACCGTCTGCTGCCCCTGGAGTTGATCCGGCCCTTGCTGCTTTGATTAGCGACATGTGTGCCACAGTCCTTTCTACGGGGGCTCTCTCAGCGGCGGCTGAGGACTCCCAAGCTGCTGAGGCCTCGGTCCGGGGTGACGAAGGTTTCCTCGGTCCTATCTCCGAGATTGCTGAATTTTATCAAGGCGACGCCGATCTCGTCGTATCCCCTTCCGAGGGTGCCGGGGCGGAGGAGTCTATTATATTTGACTCGGAGGCCGCTGGTGGAGAGGTTGTGGTGGTCGTAGGCGAACCTCAGCCTCCACACTCTTTTGCTGGTAAGATAAGCCAAATATTGACTAGTGAGGGGGATTATTTGCTCTATCAACATATCCTCCAGGTCAAATCGATTCATGGTTGTCTTGGCCCTACAGGTCCTGACCCTTTACTTCCCACAGCGAATGTTCTTGGGGAAGGCTCGGCCTGCTGTAATCTGGGGGAAAGGAGCGTTTCTTCTCCTTCACCGACTTATGTCGAGGGGCCTCCCGCCAGCTCCGGGCAGATAGGAATGGAGCTTGTTCCGGGAGCGATGGTCTCCGCCTCATCCTCTGCTGCTTATACGGCTTCGGAGATTGACTTCTCGGCCCTGCCGAGCATTCAAGTTCTGCGGGCTGCTGAAGAGGAGTTGGCCGCTGTTCAGGCTTCCTTCCGCACGGAGTTTGTTTCCCTCGTGGTAGGAGCGACAGATTCTGTCATGTCTTCTTCAGTGTTGCCAGCTACACTTCCGTTGACTCCGGCTTCTTCGGAGGCTCTGGACGAGGTATCGCAGGATGTGGTCGACAGCTTCTATCGCCATTTAAAGAGGGGTATAGACGCTGCCGTAGAACAGGGGACCCCTTTTTCTCTGTCCCTACGGTGCGCTCGGGGTCAAATTGAAACTTTAAAGACTCTTTCTGGCGGGGTGGGGTTGGCTGCGCTCCTGGAGCCCAAGTTGGCAGAGGCTGATCAGCTCGTGACCCGATTGCTGGTATTACGGTAGGCTGACTTGCCTGCTGCGATTGAACGGGAGCGGGGCTTCCTTATTGCCGCTCGGGATAGGATAAAGCTCGCTCGAGATACTGTCGGGCCAGTTGTGAAGGGGGACCTTGACGAGCTTTCCGCTTCGTATGACAGGTTGGGTCGTCGAAGTCAAGCTTGTAGGGCTCGGGAAGAGACTGCTTCTCGTGGAATAGCTGACACGAAGGAGCGGATTCTCGCACTTCAGAGGGAACTGGCCTTCCTAGAGTCGGAATTGAAGGCTGCTCATGCGGAATAGGAGTCAATCGTTCAGGAGGCCGAGAAGGTTTCCCGATCTTCTGTTAATCTGGAGCGGGCTTTCAAGAAATTCGAGGACAACTGGCAAGCTCATGCTCATCTGGAGGATGCGGCGGTGCTGAACCAAGAGACGGAGCGTCGAGCTAAACAGAGGTTCGAGCGGTCGGTTGCTTTGCTGACGGACCGTCTCACGACGTTATGTACCCCGGAGCAGTGATCAGTTTTTTGTTTTCTTTTACTTCTTTTTTTTCTTTTTTTTATTTTGTAAGGGATGTGATCCCAAATGATGTAGCACTTTGAATTCTGAATAAATGAACATGTTTCAACTCATCTTCTCTTTCTTGTACTCGTAGTGTTTGTGGAGTTGGACCTGCTGGAGGATTATTTGTGGACCTGTTACCTTAGGCGTACCTTAGTTTTAGGTACGGATAACAAGTTTGGTCAGGATATCCGAAACAGCCATGGCAAAGTGGTCATGGGTGCTCTCGGTATTGGGAAAAAGAATGCCGTAGAGCAGCTGGGCTCCTGGGGTATGATGAGATGGTAGATTTATGCTAAGAAGCTTAGCATAGGATATTTGTGGGCCTATTATCCTTGGCGTACCCTGGTTTAGGATACGGATAATAGGATGAAAGGAAACCAACATATTTGCTCAGAGGTTATGAGGACATGACAAGCATGAGGGTTTTATCGTAGAATCTTCCTGCTCAGAGGTAATGAGAACATGGCAGGAGTGACTTCACGGAAGATATTTGTGGTCAACAGAGGACATTTATGGTCAACAGAGGACATTTGTGGGCCTATTATCCCTGTCGTACTCCGGTTGTGGGTACAGATAATAGGTCAAAAGGGAACCGACATACTTTCTCAGAGGTAATGAGGACATGGCAAGTATGAAGGTTTCTTCTACGAAGCCTTCCCACTCAGAGGTAGTGAGGACATGGCAGGAATGGGCTCAATGAAGAGGGGGTACATAAAATGACTCAGAGGTAATGAGGACATGGAAGTTCTATGTAGGGGGTAATTTGTTTTTGGCGGAAGTGAAACGACTCAGAGGTAATAAGGACATGGCCGTTTTAGAAATTTGTGGATCGCTTACCCTTTTTTTGCACTGGAAGTGCGGGTATTGGATCATGGGGGAGGATCTCCTCCAGGAAGAAAGTTCAGAGATATGATCATACATGACTTTCTATCTGAAAGAGTGACCGGGATGTGAGTTCAGAGGTACCATCAGGTACATGACTCGATATTGTGAAAGTGTGAGTTCAGTGGCACCAGCGGGCACATAACTCGATAATCTGGGGTGTTGTGGATATGAGTTCAGCGGCACGAGAGAGGGCATGACTCGAAAATTTGGAAAATGGTGAGTGTGACTCAATGATCTGGAAAATTATGAGGGCGAGTTCAGTAGTACCAGCGGGTACGTGACTCGAAAATCTGGAAAATTATGAGGGTGAGTTCAGCGGTACCGGCGGGTACGTGACTCGAAAATCTGGAAAATTATGAGGGTGAGTTCAGTGGTACCAGTGGGTACGTGACTCGTATGATTGGAAAATGTGGGAATGAGTTCAGGGGTACCAGTGGATACATGACTCGATGTATGGAACCAGAATGTAAGTTCAGCGGTACGGGGAGGTACATAACTCGACACTATGAGATGTCTCGAGGATTTTGTTTCAGACATAATACTTCTTCAGGAACTTGTCGTTGATGTACAACATGAGTAAGTCTCCATTTTGCTTTGCGAGGCGGTAGGCGCCGTTGGAGAATACGACTTCGATGATGAACGGGCCTTCCCATTTTGGTTGGAATTTACCAGCGGTTTTATGCGTCATAACCATCGGCCTCCGAACTTCCAGAACGAGATCGCCTACTTGGAATGTTCTGACCTTGACTTTCTTGTTGAAGGCTCCGAAGATTCTGGCCTGATATAGTTCGATTTGCTGCTGAGCTAACAGTCATTTCTCGTCTAGGGCCTCCAATTCCTGTAGTCGGCGATGGTGGTTTTTGTCTGTCGTCAACTGATGTGTGAGGGCGACACGAAGTGAGGGGATCTGAGTCTCTAATGGGAGAACTGCCCCACTCTCGTAAACCAGGAAAAATGGTGTGTTCCCTGTGGCCGTTCGGACTGTGGTGCGATACGCCCATAAGCATTCGCCGAGCTTCTCGTTCCAGTCGTGCTTGTTAGAGGACACGAATTTCTTGAGTAGCTTGATTATGGTTTTGTTGAATGCTTCTGCTAACCCGTTGGCTGCTGGGTTGTAGGGTGTCGAAGCAATGTTCTGAATTCGGTGCTTGTCGCAGAATCGATAAAATGTGTGGCTTGCGAACTGTGGCCCATTGTCGTGAATGATCCTTCGGGGCAGTCCAAAGCGGTAGATGACATGATGATTAAGGAAGCTGATCACGTTTGAAGTTTTTACCTCTGCCAATGGAATGGCTTCCACCCATTTGGAGAAGTAATCGGTGATTGCGAGTATGAATCGATGTCCTCTGGACGAAGGCGGGGTGATTGGGCCGACGATGTCCATACCCCATGCTTCGAATGGCCAGGAGGCCACAGTCGAATGTAAGAATTCAGATGGCTGGTGGATGAAGTCGGCGTGGATTTGGCAGGCTTTGCACTTTCGTGTATAATCTATTGCATCTGTAACCATCGTGGGCCAGTAATAGCCCATTCGGCGAAGATGGTCTTGCAGTTTCGGGCCAGGTTGATGGGCTCCACAAACACCATCATGGGCCTCACGTACGGCTTCCTTGTCTTCTGTATTTGATAGACACCGAAGCAGTAACCCATCATAGGATTGGCGATACAGCATTTTCGTCTCCGTATCGTAGAAAAATCTGAGAGAACATCTTCTGATAGAAGTAGCTTCCTTCGGATTCTCTGACAGGATGTCGTAGACGACGAAGTCAATGAACGGCTGTCTCCAGTCTGGGATATCATCAATCGTCTGAGCGGAATAACTCGCCACAAATTGAACGTTGTTCTTGGGGCAGACCAGTTCGTGGCCTACTATGTCTACCGATTGATGAGTACGATTTGGCACTGCTAGGGAAGCGGCCAGACCTGCTAAGGCATCGGCTTCAATATTTCGGAGTCTGAGGACGTGTTCGATGAAGAACCCCTCGAACGACGAGATGATGTCGATTGCTATTTGGTGATAGGGAATCATGTCTTCGTGGCGAACTTCGTATGAGCCCCGGATTTGATTGACGATTAACTGAGAATCGCCGTATGCTTCAAGATATTCTATCCCCAGCTCTCTTGCAAGTTGGAGGCCAATGACCAGAGCGTTGTACTCGGCCACATTGTTAGAGCAGGGTTCCATGAGGGAGTAAGCGCGGTTGATCACCAATCCGGTAGAGGAAACCAGTACCACCCCAATTCCGACAACGATGTTGCCCTTAGGTCCAGTTCTCGAAGCGCCGTCGAAGAACATTCGCCATATATCATCGTGAGAGGTTGCATGCGAGTCGGCGACCTCATCTAGGATTTTTTCATATATTCTGGACGACTCTGAGCCTGGGTGGACTGCAAAAAAGTCCGCCAGGGCTTGACCTTTGACCGCCTTTTGTGGGACGAAGATCATGTGATATGGTGATAGTAATATCGCCCAGGTGGCAAGGCGAGAGCTGAGTGCCCCAGTCTTGGTCATGAGGACCCTGAGGGGGTTGATCCGCGATATCACGTGGATGGTCTGTCCTGTGACGTAATGTCGCGTCTTCTGGATGGCGAACACGAGAGCAAGGCATTCCTTCTCTACGGCCGTGTATCGGTATTCTGGCCCAATCATCTTCCGACTGAGGTAGTATATAGCTTGTTCGTGGCCCGCATCATTGTTCTGTGCCAATAGAGCACTGAGAGAATGTTCCATCGCTCGCACATAGAGCAGGAATGGCTTTCCAGCAACAGGTGCTACCAGGACTGGGGGATTCGACAAATATTCTTTGATGCTGTCAAAAACGCGCTGGCATTCCTCATTCCATATGAAAGAGACTCCCTTTTTCATGAGATGGGTGAATGGTTGACATCGTCCGGAGAGATTAGAGATGAATCTCCTGATGTAAGCTAGCCTGCCTTGGAGGCCTCGGAGTTCGCGGAGATTTCTCGGGGGACCCGTCTCCATGATTGCCTTTATTTTATCGGGGTCGATGTGAATGCCCTGAGAAGTAATGACGAAACCCAGGAATTTCTCGCTGGAGACTCCCAAAAATGATTTTGTAGGGTTCATCTTTAAGTTGTATGCTCGTATTAGGTCGAATAATGTCCTGAGATCTTGCAGATGATCTTCCTTCGAATGGCTTTTGACGGCGATGTCGTCTACTTAGCATTCCACTGTCTTGCGCAAGTGGTCTCTAAAGATGACGCTCATAGCTCTCTGGTAAGTAGTGCCAGCATTCCTTAAACCGAAAGGTATAACGGTGTAGCAATATGTACCAATCGATGTTCGGAATGATGTGTGCTTCTCGTCGTCAGGGAACATCTTGATCTGGTTGTATCCTGAGAAGCCATCCATAAAGGACATACGTTCGAAGCCGCATGTATTGTCGATCATGATATCTGTGATAGGGAGAGGGAATTCATCTTTAGGGCATGCCTCATTCAGATTCCGGAAGTCAATGCATATTCGGATCTTCCCGTTCTTCTTGAGAACTGGTACGATGTTGGCTACCCAGTCTGGATGCTGCTCTTCGCGAATGAAGCCGCTGGCTATCAGTTTGTTGACCTCGACTTCAATATCATTCATGACATCGGGGTAAAACCGTCGATGCTGTTGCTTGACAGGTTTTGCATCCGGACGAATATTGAGTTTGTGGAGTGCGATCTCGGGGTCCAATCCTGGCATATCTTTGTAGCTCCAGGCGAACACATCGATATACTCTCTGACGAGTTGGAGCAGCGACTCTCGCTCTTCACCTGTCAGACTCTGGCTGATAAAGATTGGTTTCGGGGAGGCTTCATCACCAAGATTAACTTATATGACCTCATCCTCGGTGGGAGGTTCTCTTTGCTCGAAACGCTTTTCCCATTGTTTATCTAGCTGTTGGGCCCATGGCTCTAGCTCGAGGATTTTCGGAATATCTTCATCTTCTTCATAGGCGTCGGCGAATGCCATGTTGACTGACAGGACTTGTCTGAATACGTCTCCGATGCTGGTATCCGAGTCGGAAGTTGGTGACCCGGTCGAATGTGAATGCCAGTCACATTCTTTATCTGAACTTTCAGGGGTTGTCGTGTGTGTCACATACCCTAATCTACATCGAGTCTTGCTATAGTAGTCTCGTGGTTTGACAGCTGGGACCGGGGGCTTCAAAGGTAATCGTCGTCCAGTATCGTAGTTCAAACCTGGTGTCGTTTCCAGATCATACCCCTTTTTCTGCATGAGATATTTAGATTGGGGGCTATAAAGATACAGAGGTAGTCTTCCGGCATCCGATCCAAGGTCGACTTCTTCTATGGTGAAGGGATGCGGATCGTCCTTCCGGTCGAAGATGATTGGATGGTCCCCTCCCTCGATTATTCGGTAAGCATCTTCTGCTGGAGTAAGCTGGATTGTGGTGTAGACATTTGTCACCTGTGTGTGTAGGTAAGTACCTATACCGTGTTCCATAGCGTACATTGTACAAAGCTTATTAAGCTCAAGGTAGTTCAAAGATAACCCTTTATTGATGAAGTAAGGTATCTTTTCTAGGAGGATTACATCATCTGCAGAGGGAACATCAGTATGGGCAGCCACATACTTGGCTAGCTCCGGTTCCTCATCGGCTACCCTCTGTGTGAATGAAGACTGAGAGGACGACCTGGGGAGCTTGATCGTTAGCGGTTCAGTTGATGGAGCTGAGCGTAGAGTTGTTGGCAGACTGGCGACCCCCAGTTTGGTACTCGATGTCGGGCGAGGAGTGGTTGGTTTGCTAGAAGTGTCAGACCTTGCATCGGGGCGACGACCCTTCTTGAGAAGGCGTATCGTCAGTGGCTTGTTGGAGGGATTGAGCTTCTCCGTTTGGGGTTGACCAACTCTCGGCAGCCTGATTGTCAGTGGCCCCGTTGTGGATCTTGGCACTTGGCCAGACGTTGGCAGCCGAATTATCATCTGCTCTTCTTGTGCCGAGAGGCTGATTGCGTCCTTACGCAGAGTGGCGGTAAGGGGTACAGACCTGCCCGGTTTGCGAGCTTGGAGGTGGATCGTCGGAGGCTCTTCTGATCCTACGGCTGTCTCGGTACTAGCTTGTACATCTCCTTCACCAAGATGCTTCTTCGATTTTTCGTACAGGCAGGAGTCTGAGTAGTAAGATTCAAACCCTTTGAAGGGATCGATATCAGCAAATTCCGTCCTTACGAAGCCGTATTTGTCGACATATTTGAAGCACTGGTGCAGCGTGGAACGCACGATCATATAATCGTGCATCCGTGGGCGCCCCAAGAGGATGTTGTAAGAAGTGTCTGCATCTATGACGACTTCGGATTGGAGGTTGCCAATTTGACACTTCAGACGAATCTTTACAATAGGGTAGCTCCTGTCTGAATTGAAACCGCTGATGGCGGTGCTTGTAGGCGTCAGGCGATGCATTAGGATGCGGAGATGATGTAGCAGACCCTTCGGAATAATGCTTATGGAAGAGCCAGGATCAATGTGCATCCGATCCACCTTCACGTTGCCGATGTATCCAGTATAGTATAGTGGGCGATCGTGCAGATTAGTTTTGATGAGCATGTCCTACGGAGTGAAGACGATGTTGGGCATTGCTCCCGTGCAGGCGCTGTCTTGGAGATCCGCAGGCGGGTTTCCTACCGTGAGGTTAACTTGAGCCAGGTATGCGTCGGCGTTTTGGAGTGCATCGCTCAAAGCCACACGAACATCCTTGGAGAGTCTCAGGAGCTCGTATAGTGACAACTTGGCCGGTGTGTTGGCCAATTTTGCCAAGATGTCGAAGTTGTAGGGCTTCTCCAACCCTTGGGCTGCCTCTTTTCGGAGGGACTTGTCGAAGCGAGTCTTCCTCGGCCTAGGCTTGTCGGTCGTCGAAGGCTGAGCCGGTCCCGGAGTATCAGTTGTAGTGGGTTGATGATCTTCAGCTGGATTATCAACCACAGGTTGGGATTGCGCCCCAGACCGCGTGACGATGGCTGTAGCTTCTTCGATGTCTGCCGAGATCATGCGGCAGGATCTGACTTTTCCACTCTTTTTCTTGCAGGTAGAAGACGATATGGGCTGAGTCACTTCCGATATCAAGTCTGGATGGATCCACATGACCTCCCCTCGTGATGTGGTGAGGGGCACTAAACCAGCAACCTGATCTCGGGGAGGTGGAAGATTAGCAATCTCCATTGTCGCCAGAGGGATGGGGACCACCCCGTCTTGAGTTTCCGTCGGAAGGAAGCTGCCGAATTATACTGACACCATGTTGGCTGCCACGGTTACCTCTTCGAAATCGATAGCTAGAGCATTCGAATCGATGAGGTTTTGGATGTACCGTTTTAGCTGGTAGCAGTCGTGTGTAGCATGGTGGACGTAGCGGTGATAATGGCAGTATTTTGGATTCTCCATCTCTGCCGGCCACGGTTTCCGTCTTGGTGGAGGAAGCTGAATTCTGTACCCTTGTATGAGCATGTCCAAGATGGGCTTGACGTGCCCGTCTTCGAAGGAGTACGTGATTTGCGGCCATTGTTTGTCTGCTGGCTTTGGCTCAGGTTTCTGCGCTGTATCGGCCACCATAGCCTGCTTTCTCTTGTTGTCCCGATTGTTGGAGGGGCTATCCCTATTATCATTTTTGGGACGCTTGCCCTTGTTCTCTCCGTCCGAGATGTGCAATCCCAGTTGGCGAGCTTTCTTCAGTCGTTCTTCGGCGCTTGTGGCACTGATGATGAACGTCTTCCAATCCTTGAATTGACTTTCGCCCATCCAGAGACTGATTGTTGGAAGCAGTCTTTTTTGAAAAATTTCAATTAAGGAGGAATCCGGGTTTCCAGACGACAGCTTCATGGCGGTTTGGCGGAACCGCTCGATGTAGTTTCTTGTCAGCTCTTTCTCCCCTTGGACGACGTCCATGAGGGTGGACATGGTAATGTCCTGCCCTACTTCGTAGAATCTCTCCAAGTACATGTGTTTGAAGCCGACGAAGGAGTGGATGCAGTTGTCCGGCAGATTGCGATACCAGTCGAAGGCAACTCCTTCCAGTGCCCCGATGAATAATCGTGTGAGAATGGCATTGTCATGGGGCAGATGGTCGGTGGTGACCTCGAAGTAAGTGATGTACCGACTTGCTGAGGTCTTGCCATCATAAGGGTTGATATTGAATGGCTTATATCTTGGTGGGAATGGAACATCCCTCCATGCAGCAGGGTACGGTTGCCGTATTCTGAGGTCTTGAGAGTTTTCTCGAGCGTGGAACATGGCTCGGAGCTCCTAGACCTCTCTTCTTGCTTCGCGTGCTTCGTCCACGACGGTGGGGACCGTTGTTTCCGGTGGATTGTTGCTCGGGTTTGGTGCCGTCGAATTCGAGTCCAAATTGACCGCGGGACCCGCGCTTGTTTGGCCTGGCGTCCCTCCTTGCAGAGTTGGAAGGGCCGCTTTAATCTCGTCCACAGACTTGACCAAAGGAAGTAATATGGCTTCGAGACTGTCGATGCACTGGCGATCACTGGAACCACCTTGGTTGCTGTCTGTCATAAATACCGTCTTCACAAGAGGAGAGATAGACGGAGCGGTGGAGGAAGCGCGCTCCGAATCATACCCTTATAGTGAGAAGTCATCGGGGTATGTGGGTATGTTCCCTTCTGATTCAGACTCGGAAGGAACAGTACCCCCAATCTTCGAGTTCGCCTCGTCTTGGGAGTTGTGGACGTCCTCGAAGACGTCGGGGTTTGCTACATCTGATGGGAGAGTTGTCTCCCCTGGCTCGTCTTCTTAGAACATCGGGTTGCTGTGGAGGCTCGGAGGGGTGCTACCTCCAGCCCCAGTAACCCCCTGTATTGTGGACGACGAATCTCCCACTGTAGCAGATTTCGTCTTAGAGCGAGTACCTTGGAAAACTTCGGTGGTGGGCACCCGCTTAGACGACAGTCTTTTAGTCGTCGTGGTCGAGATCTTCGGGCTGGGAACATTCGTCTTCTTCCCTCTTCCGTCAGCGGGGACTTTCCGAGCAGAGTTGCAGGAGACGACGGGTAGTGCCTCGTCTTCTGAAGATGGCTGTTGCAATCTTTAAAAGACAGACTGCCGGTCTTCTTGCCTTGTTGTGCCATTGCAGCAGCAGTTGACGATGACTTGGGTGCAGTGACGTCCGTGGGAGGACTCTTTGCACCCCGATGCATCTTCAATTTCCTTGCGTTTGTGGAGGATGGCCTCACGCAAGTCAGATGGGTCTGGACCGACCATGTTTGCTCCCGAGATTTTGGAAGACTTTTGTGAACCTCTCTGTCCGTCTGCCGCCGGGGGCTGGACTCGAGTGGTTCTGTACAACTTCCTATCCGAGGCCCGCGTAATAATCAGCAGGACGCCCCGATAGTCAGAGGTTGGGGCAGCTGACCGGGATTGGTGGGCCCGTGCTGCCCTAGACTTCTTCCTTTTAGCACTCGCGGGTGCGTAATAGGAAGAGTCCAAGTTGAATACCACAGAGTCTGGCTCATCATCCAGAGAATCATTAGGGTCAGGACCGCTTGAGAGACGGTCCAAGACTGATCGAAAGAAGCGTGGAACAGATGCTATGCGGCTAGGATTGGAAGCCCTGCAGGCTGTCTGCATGCGGCTGTCTTTAGCTGTCGGATGAGTTGTTCTTGTACGACTAGGAGTCACGACCGTGCAGACTGGCCGCATAAGGTTGGCAATTGTGGCCGCATGGGTTTTCTATAAATGATTGACTTCAGTAGCCACATAAGTTTCATCCATGCGGTTGGCAACTGTAGCCGCATAAGCTATGCGGCTGACAGATGTGGTCGTGTGAGCTTTCTTCATGCGGCTGACGGATGTAGCCGCATGAGCTTTCTCCATGCGGCTAGCACCCTTATGCGACTCAGATCGCATAGAGTTTCTTTTTGCCCCTGCAAGTCCAGCATCATAGTATTTTCTTCTACCGGACTTGGGGACAACAAAGTTGTCTATGGTCTGAAGTGGGGTCGCAGGAGAGTCTTCCCCGCCGTCTTGAGCAACAGAGGGTATCTCTGCAAGAGCTTCAGTAGGAGCGAACGATCGGGGTCTCCACTCCTTGCGAGCCTTCTTCGTGCGGGCTCGCTTCTGGACCGGGCCAGCGCTCTTGTCGGAAAGCATCTCTTCAAACGCCTGTTGGTCGAGACGGACGACCATCTTCTGTTGCGTGGAGCCAAGCTTGGCTACATCCGACTGCGTTACCAACTCCTCAACCGTAGAGAAGTTTGTCCCCAGCAGAGTCGCCATCGTGTTTGCCATGAAATATAAAAGAGCATAACAGTTTTATGGGAGGACTGGACTTTTACTTCATGTTAGAAACTCGCTTGTACAAAGAAAGCCTAGGGACGAAAACCTAGGTACAGCAATCTAAGTACAATTATTTATTTTTGATTCTGGGGGGTGACGATAGAGGCTCGGGAAGGCGACGGCAGCCCTGCCTTACTCCTTGGACGATCGGTATATAGCCTTGGCTCCTGTGACGAGATGGTTGGCGTTGACGAAGAAATGCTCTTCTTGCTCTCCTCGTATTGCTCTTCTGGCTTCTCTCTATCTGGATTGATCTCTGTGTATTTTCTCTCTCGAATTATTGGGGGGAGCCTCTCTCTGTATGTGCGTCTTTCTCTATCTCCTTTGCGAGGGAATTGCACCCTACTATTTATAGGAATAGGGTGTGATCATTAGGGTTGCAAATGATTGCTTCTTGGAGATGGCGGCGGCTTGTGGATTGGTCAATCTAGGCCATTAATCTTGAGTGTGAAGGATCTGGGCCATTAATGAGGATTATGCCAAATCCTGTCAGTCATTAATGTTGATTGCAATAAATCCCCATCATGATGATTTGCTGATGTCCGCAAATCTAAATGAATCAATTTAATTCATTCTCTTGCCACGTGTCCCAAATTATTGGGATTTGACCCAAGATTTGATTATCTTTAGGACACGTGTCCTGTCATCGTTGTTGAGCCGCATGAGGGGCGTTCATATTTGGGCCGCATGAAGATCGTCATGACCGAGCCGCAGGAAAGATTTCATGACCGAGCCGCATGAATAGTCTCTATACTCGAACCGCATGAAGGTTGTCATGACCGAGCCGCATGAATATGTTTATGACCGAGCCGCATGGGGGACCTTCATGGCCGAGCCACATGAGAGTCTTCATGACCGAGCCGCATGGGTTTTTTCATGGCCGAGCCGCATGGGGGACCTTCATGATTGAACCGCATAGGTTTCTCTGCATTGGCCGCGTGAACTCGTCTAGTCTGGCTGCATAAACTTGCCTCGAAGTTGTGGAGATTTTCTCCAGTTCCCTAGGAAGATAGTGCCTTTGTGTCAGTCATCATGACTATTTTACGTTAGGGCTGTCAGCTGTCAGCCGTCAGAGCATTAATTGTGTTTGAATGGTGCTGGGTATAGCCGTTCTGACAAGACACGTGGCTTCCCTCTGCAGGCCGCATGGAGCCGTATGGGACTCCTTGGCCGCATGGATCATTATTCTTTCTTTTTCATGCTTCTACAGATCCAGACAAGTTATGTTACGCACATGATTTTTACATGAAAGTCCATAAATGGGTGCACATGAAGTATACATGAGGGCTCATAAATGAGTGCACATGAAATTTACATGAAGGACCATAAATGGGTGCACATAAAATTTACATAAGGGCTCATAAATGAGTGCACATGAAGTATAGGTTATACATGAGATACATGAGAAACATGACCGATCATGAGAGCACATGAGAGTACACGAGCATGCATGAACGAGCATGAAGCACATGAGAAACATGAATAACATAAGAGCGAAGAATACATGATGTACATGAAACACACGACATGATGTATCCGATGCTCCCGAGGGGGATAACATCTCAATGTAGGGATCCATATAGTACCAATTCGTGATAATATCGTGACAGTATCAAATAAGGTAAACTACAGCAGGAATATAATTCTAAGCAAGTTATGAAATGATCAGAGAATGTACTCGGTTGGTATCTGAAGGTCTGTGAGAATATACTGTCTGAGATGAGGTATCTGACTCCTATTTAGAGCAACACAAGTCACGATGTATACAGGGGATGATAATTGAAATGTACAATGCATCTGCATGCTATCTAGGTCAAACTAGACTAAAGTCAACACTTGGTCAACTCTAGTCAACCACACTAGTCAAACTAGGTCAACTAGGTCAACCTAATCCAGACAAGTCTTACTAGGCCTAACCAAGACTATCCTAGCAAGTAGGGGTGAGCATATAATGGTTGAAAACCGAAAACCGAACCGAACCGAACCGAAATATGACAAACGATTCGGTTTTTCGGTTATCGGTTCGGTTTACGGTTTAAAATTTTAAAAATTTGAAATAACGGTTCAGTTTTCGTTCTTCATCCGAAAAACCGAACCGAACCGAATAGAGGAAAAATCATGCTTGTTTGTGTGTGTACAAGTAGAATGTGTGTGTGCAAATGGCAGTAGGGTGTGTGGTATGCAGTGGATGATGTATGCACGTGTGGAATGTTATGCAACATGTGTGTGGGGTGAATGGTCTCATGAGTGTCAAAGTGCAAGGTAGAGTGAAGGGGTTAGTGTAAGGGTGTGTATGTGTGCAATGTGACTAGGTGTGTAGATAGGTGAGGGTCAATGAAATGTGTGCGTATAAAACTGAATTTAGTGTGACAGTGCATGGTGTGTCATCTGTGTACAGTGTGCATACAGGGGATTTCCAGATTTCAGTTTTAAATCAAAGATGCAACTCAAGCCTATAGTCCAAACAATCTCAGTTTTGTAATTAATCTAAGGTTAACAATGTATATGAATTAATGTGGCAACTTAACTCAGTTTTCACCAAAACCACCAAAATCGAGTATCAATTAAATTAAATCGAACTCATCAGTTATTTACATTCAATCAAATCAACTCAGTTACATATATCAAATCAGTTTTTAACTCAAAACATTAAATTCAGCCTTTAATCAATTCTCAAATCTTAATACAATGTGAATCAAATCCAATTCCCAATCTATTCTCAGGTTTAATAGGGTTCTCAGGTTTACATCTCAGTTATATGCATATGGGTGTGTGTGTGTGTCAATTTATGTTCTCAGATTACTGTGTCTCAGGAATAGTGCTATGGGTTTGTGCAAACATAAATGTGAAGACTTGTTCTCAGATTTATGTGTCTCAGGTTTTGTATAAGTGCAGATGTGTGCAGATGAGGAAGTGTGCCATGCTCGACAACACAGTGGGTCATATGCAGTGGGTGCCTCAACTAGAATGTCCATGGCTCACTGTCATGAGCCCAAAATCAATGGTCAGTCACCTAGCCTAGTTGTTAGGTTGATTAGAAAGTGAAATAATCAAGTGACAGTGGAGGTGCACATGACAGGGCATTAAACCTCAGGAATAGGAAAACAGTTCAATGAAAACCCCAAATCAATATATCAGCTAAAACAACCTGAAATTCTTCAAATAATTCTCAGTGTGTCAGTCTCAGTTTCAGGAATTAGAGAACTCTCATACAATGCAACCACACTCTTGAGCCAACCTTATATACAACCATTCATGACATCCCATTGATTCCCTCATGCAACATTAATCTCAGTCATGCATACATATGTATAGACATGTATGCATCACAATTTATAACTTCTTAACATTCAATTTAAACACATGAACTAAAAACAATTTTTTTAAAATGGTTGTACCCGACAGTATCAGAAACTCCAAATTGAACTCGAAAACATCAATTTCCACCCAAACTCTATATCCAGATGAGTATACTGATCATATGTATATACACTAACATGCTGGTATGCTAATTATATGTAAAATAACATTTTAAAACATTAAAACTGAATCAGAGATTCAGAAATGTATGGTCAGGAACACAGTATCAGAGAAATCGAACCAAAACCAAATTCGAACTCGAAAACCCAATTAAACCTTCAATTCTAGTGTACAGACATGTGTTCACATAATACGTGTCATGGGGAGTCCATTCATGTCCAGGAAACTGGACACGAAGTGTCCAAACAATGAAAATAAAAATCAGTGAATCAGTGCACAATCATGGTCTCGTACAGCCGTGTCGAGCCTTCGTGCTCTCGACACAAGGCGACACATGTCTCGTGCTTGTGTACAGAGGTTTGCCAGGACTAGAAGAACATGCTCGAGTGTCTGTAACGTGTCCACGACATGCATACATTCGATACGGACACCGTATCAGTAAACAATTGTAAGTGTGTGTGTGTGTGTGTGTAAAATTTCAGTACGGGTAGGATTTCTCCCAATCCGCTCAACGAAATCCCCCTAAATTTTGTATGTGTCGTGTCAGTCATCTAGGGAGTGTCCATGTCAAATTTTGTGTCACGAAGTGGCGTGTCCAGTGAGAACCAGGACACGGGCAGCAGGGCATGTGCACAGGGTCCGTGCGTGTGTGTGCGTGTCCAATTCCGACACGAATACGACACAATTTCCAACTCAGTCCATGGGGAAAATAGTAAACACATATAATTCAATATTTCCATTCAAATACTTTTCAAAAATAGCAAATAAATTTCTTTTGTGATATTTCATCAAACACATGCATAAACACAATGATATGTGTCCGAAACGGACACAAAATGGAACGCGACTCGACACGAAACCAATACCTATAGCTAGAGGACACCTAGGGCTATCCAAATATGCAAAGAAAACTGAATATTAAGACAATTTAAGGGGTTTTACCTATAGGTGCAATTAGCATGAAAAAGCTTCAAATGGAGGGTGTTCTCCTTGATGGCCAAATGCTCCAAATTGATCCAAGGCTGAGATTACTCTCCATGAACAGCAAGAAGAGGTTAATTAGAACCTAATGCAAAAGATTTGAGCCAAAAAGGACTTGAAATGAGAAAGTTATGGATTGGGGAAGATTAGGGGTGAGCATTATTCGATTTTGGACCAAAAACCGAACCGAACCGAACCGAATAAGAGGTTCGGTTCGGTTTTAAAAAAAAATCGGTTCGATTTCGGTTTTGAAAATACTAAATTTTCTTATTCGGTTTCGGTTTTGGGTTTCGGTCCAAAACCGAAAACCGAATAAGAAAATTTAATTTATTAATATATATATATATATATATATATATATATATATATATATACATATATATATATATATATATATATATATATATATATATATATATATATATATATATGTGTGTGTGTGTGTGTGTGTGTGTGTGTGTGTGTGTGTACTATATATATAAGTATTAATATATATAGGTACATATTAAATATATATAGGTATATACTAAATATGTCTATGTATATTTGGTTACTATATATATTAACAAAAAAAGCTAAAAAAATCAAAAAAAAATATGAATAAACCGAAAACCGAACCAATTTAATTCGGTTCGGTTTGATTCGGTTTTGGGCCAATTCGGTTCGATTTCGGTTTTGCTTATTCGGTTTCGGTCCAATTCGGTTTTGGGTTATTCGGTTCGGTTTAAACCGAATAAACCGAATGCTCACCCCTAGGGAAGATGGCTCTTTACTTCTTTCTTCAATTTGTTAAAATATTAAAAAGAGGAAAGAACACTCAATGAGGAGATTATTTATAGGGAGGGAAAGCCCTATGGCTGGTCATAATGAATGAAATTAGGGTTAGGGTTGAGTCTAATGGGCTATGGGCCTTCTCTAGGCTAATCAAGTTCAACATTTGATAGGTCCATTTCACTAAATCAAGTCTCACTAACTAAAACCCCTATTTAGATCCTAACTAGATATTTTCTAGCCACAACTTAAGTTAACCATTCTAACTTAGCCCATGGGTTAAGTCTAAGCTTCTAGGTTAGATCCATTCTAGGTTAAAGACTAACAAGACACTAAGCAATTATTTAATTAATAATAAATTCACATATATTCCAACAAATTCTAATAAATTCTATTAAATTCAAATAAATTCAAAATGACCAAAATATCCTCAAGCTAAAAATGATAAAAGAAATACCCTAATCACATGGCTAGGCTCCAGGTCAAGCTGTCTCTAGGGTTACACAAGTAAAACACCAAAATCACAAGTCATAATTTTAAATAGTTTTAAATTGATTAAAAATCATCAAAAATCATATTATTATTTAAATATCATAATTAAATAATTAAAAACATAAAATTTCAAAATTACTCTCATTTAGAAAACTGGGTGTTACATAAGTAGGGTGAGTGTGTGTGTTTTGTTCACTCCGTTAGCATTATACTGTTAGTGTGCATTTGAGTTGGAGGAGGCAGGCAGTAGCCTACTTCTGTGAGGTATTGCTCTATGCACTGGCTCGAGCAGCAGGGCAAGGCCATTGGGCCTCGACACTGACCTAGGCTCTTGGCCATTTTTAGGCCATTGGCTTTAGGCTTTAGATGCTAGTTTTGGTTAGAGTGTTGAGTTAATTAGTTAGTTATATGTTAGAGACAGATATGGAGATACTTGTATGTATCAGAGAAATAGTTGTGTATCAGTAATGTGACATGATGATTAGGATGTTGGGTTAAGGTTAGTGTCTTTAATGGAGTTTGAGGTGTATATGTCCTGGTTTGGCTTGCATAGCTTGCATTGCTGCATGCATTGGAGTAGAGCATTGCAGCAGCAACATTAGCCTGTAGAGCATTGCAGCTGCTTGGCCATTGGCCTCGAGTTTTTGGTTTCAGAGATTGGGTTGAGTGACGTATCTAAGATTAGTGTATTGAGAGTTCATATATTTAGTTAGTTAGCATGGTAGGATGTATTAGTATCGGGTTAGGCTTGCAAAACTATGGGAGAGAGAGATTTAAGTCAGTGAAAGGGGGGACTTGGCAGCAGGATTTGGACACCCTGATGAGCCACTAAGTGGCAGGGATTAGAGAGTTATGCTAGTATCAGTTCTTTGGGTATCAATTATGGATAGTAGAAGAGGGGGAGATCTATATTAATTTTCTTCTAAATGATGTGATGAATATGAGGGAAAACTATATTTGAAGAGTGTCTTATAGCTACTGGCCTACAGGGAATATGATTACCATTTGTGTTCAGTCCATAGGCCATTTGGCTATAGGTAATTTTTCATGTGTGTGCCTTATAGATGTAGGTTTATGTGAGTGGTTGGGGGGCTCGAAAGAGCCTATCCTCCGTACTGTTGTGCAGAGCTTTGGAGGCCAGTGCACCTGGACAGCACAGCAGGGAATTCCTTGACCCTGGGCTTTGGTGTCACCCCCACTATCCCAGATAGGGGTATTTTAGTCATTTACATTATTTCAATACTTAAAATATTTAATTAAGATATTTATTTTGTAGATGAGTATATATGTGTACTATTGAGTTTGTTATTATAAAACTTTAATATATTTAATAAATATAGAATATAAATATTTAGTTTTTAATTATAAATAAATTCAGATTTTTGTATAATTATTAGGATTTTTATATGTATGTGTGTATATATATATATATATATATATATATATATATATATATATATATATATATATATATATATATATATATATATTTTTTTTTTTTTTTATTTTTATAAATATATATATATATATTTTTATTTTATTTTTTTATTTATTTTTTTTAATGGTGCTTGGAGGCATGCCTCCAAGGGGGCTCGAACCCGTGCTACTGCACCGCGGTGCTCCACCGTTCCCAACGGGCTACGGCCACAGGGACACACACACACACACACACACACACACACACACACACATATATATATATATATATATATATATATATAAAATATATATATATATATATATATATATATATATATATATATATATATATATATATATATATATATATATATATATATAGTTTTTATATAAAATGTACGAATGTGTGTGTATATTTTACACACACATATACACACACATTCGTACATTTTATATAAAAACTATATATATATATATATATATATATATATATATATATATATATATATATATATATATATATATATATATATATATATATATAAAACTAACAAAACAAAAGAAAGGAATAATAAAAAATAATATTAAAAACCCGAACACACAGAGCACACACTCACGCACACACGCACAGCCACTCCTCCCCCCTTTAACGCGCGACCCCCCTTCCCTTCCCCTTCCGTATAACCACCACATGCCGCCGCACGAGCCCCGATGGCCGGCCAAAATCGTGCCCGACACCCACAGTCGCGTGGAGGAACAACTTCCAGGTACCCATCTTCCTCATCTTGTATCTTCGTGCACACTCGATCAAATCGAGATCCGTAAATTCCTACGTGTAGCCGACATAACCCTCTAGGAAATCCTTCAAGTAGAATTAATTTAGGTGCACTGAATTGACAGAAAAATTGACATAAAATTCACGAAAAATATATTCGGAACGAACCCGAAAACTCGTTCATGGACCCGACTTTGAGGGCGATTTCTCGCCAATCCATCGACAGATTAAAAAAATCTGTTTGAAGAGACTTATAGACAAATTATAGGGCTTCGTAAAACATATTTTAGCTCCTGATTTCATTAACAGTACATCACAAAAACTGATTTCCAGAATCAGGAAAAATAGCGTTTCAAAAACGAAAAATTCAAGAAAATTTTCCCGATACGGCATGCGTTCCGACAAACCGGGCGACGTGGTCGCAATCCGCAAGTATTGAAATGCGTGTAGGATGTTGTGGACGTGTGGGATTCGACGGAACTCGATTTTGCTGCGTGTGTGCAACGAAATCCATGCATATCCGTCGTAATACCCCGTATTGACCCTTTTACAAAATTGTTAATTACTTTGTGCACGTTTATCATCTCGAGACGAAACTTACGCCAACAGGACTGTGTAATTTTTTTTGGTCATGTACGCCAAGTTTGGTCCGATTCTGGGAAGGTCGATCGGAACGCTATTTTGACACCCGATCCAGTGGGCGAATTTAGAGATACGGTTGGATTCATACGGTTGGATTCATCTCGTCAAAACGGACCATAGACATATAGTTTGAAGACTTTAGAGATCGTAGATACCGGCATATTTTTCGGTGCAAAGCGGGTCCAATGGCGGACATCGTTTTGGCCCAAAAATAGCATTTTACCCCTGTGTCCAGAATTAGACTTATGGGTAGGCTATCCTAGCTAATTTGACTATTCTGAATACGTTGGTAATGTATGTTTCAGCATTTGGAGACTGTTGTACGAGTTGATCTTTTGTAGCTCATTTGAGTGATTGGTAGTTTCAATTTTTCTCAGCTCAGGACAGCAAGCGAGTACATTCTCTGATAGTTTTCATTGCTTTGATATCTACTATATCCGATTCAGTTGTAGTGTTTTACTTGATTCTCGACACGAGGATACACGGAATAGTATACATTAGATCTTGTCATGAGATGTTATTCCTGGATTACCTGGTATATGGGTACATTGTTCGATCATGTTTCCTGTACTTATATAGACACCGATTTGGGAGTGGGCTGGCCCCCTGCTCTTTAAATCCCATGTCATGATGTGTTATGTCTGGATCCATTATACTATTCGGGAATGGGGAGTTATTAGAGGTTATATGATCATTACCCCACTTGTTACTTCTTGTATCATAGCTCCACCCTCACCACATATAGGGTGTAGCCTGACCTGTTACTACTTGACTCATAGCTTTCCATTTTGGCCGGCCTGATCCCCTATACATGTACTTGTGCATAACCGGTCAAATGGAACAGCCTGATCTGGACCCAAGCCGATCAGATGACGCTCTAATATCTCATGGCACTTACTTTTTATGTTTATATCATACTCAGATTACTTTCACTGCTTATATTATAGTTTTACCTTATATCTCATCATGACATGCTATTCAGTTCTCTTATACAGTTTTTATTCCAGTTTTGACAATTTATTATGTATTACATTATAATTGTCTCTTATAGTATTTGTCAATTCATATGGAACTGCTGTTGGCGTTTGTACTTGCTCATATCCTGACATGATAACCCCCATTATTTTCTAGAGGACTTAGAAGCAGATTGTTCGACCTACTATGGGTTTGGCATAGATGGAGTTTGCGATCAGGGCCTGCCTACGGATCCGGTGTGCATAGAGGATGCATCGCCTGTAGTGACTTAGTTTAGTTAGATTCTGTCTAGATTTGTATTTCAGTTTCTCTCACTTAGTCTATTAAATTTATTTGGGTTTGTTATGTCTTTACATTCTGAACTGATGTTGTGATTCTGTATTTATTTCAGTCTAGCTATTTCCATTCCTTATATTTATCATCGTGCTTATCTTCCTTAGAATTATGTGATTGAGTTTTAATTATATTTTTTCGTACGGAGATGACAGGTTATATTATTGTGTCTAGATATCATATGTTGTAGATGACCCTTACAACGTTCTACTACTGTAAAACCCCTAAATTTCTACTATTCTACAGCTTTTTTATATTAAATTTGTTACCGATTTAAAATTTTTGTATTTGTACGTCGCGTAGTCGTATCGAACGTCGTGCACGAAATTTTATTTTCGTTTTTGCTCGACGAGTGCGAATATGTGCGAGCGTACATATTTTTAGAAAAACATTTTTATTATGATTTCAAAATAATATATGTAATAATTATTCCTAGCTATCATTTTCAAGTTTAGGATTTTAATTATGAAAAACCTTTCATTTATGCAGTTATAATAATAAATTATTTTAGTATATTAGAAAAGTATATTTATGTAAATATTATTTGTACAAACAAATATTTTTCCTAATTATTTATTTGTTTATTTTAAATAATGTAATTTTCGAAATTAATTATTACAGTATTTTTGGAAAACATATTTTTGAAATATTTGTGTCAATTTAAATTTGATTTGATTCCATGGATACATTTAAATAGTAAACTATCTATATTTTAAATTGAATTGGTTTTAAACTAAAAGTATTTAAATTAGACTTAATTGGATTTGATTTGAGATTTGATTTGTTGAATTATTTAAATTAAGTATTGAATTATCTATTTTGGGGTTTAAATTATTCCTAATCCATATCTAATTGGGAATTCCCACATCCTATAAATAGGCAGGTACTCCTCCAATTTCTTTTATCAATCCACAAATTTCCACACAAGTTATTTCTCCACAATGTGCGTGCTCGTGTCGGTGTTCCATCCATCTTCGTGTCAGTCGTGACGGCCTCGGGTCCGACCCCGGGTGACTCTCTTATTCCAATCTTTTGTACAAGTACATTTATTCCTTTGTGTCGACAACCCCGACACCATTAAATTCCAAATCTAATCTCCTACCTAACCCAATCATCGCCCTCGCCTCCTACTGTCCCCCGTCATTCCCGACACAGCCAACTCTCCGGCCTTCCCTCTTCCACCGACCACCACCAATGACACACGAATCACCACTGCCACCACGTCACCAAATCTACCACCACCGCTGCCACCATAACCACCGCAGATCCAGACCGGCGTCGACCACCCGACGACTTCCCGACCGCCATAGTTATCATCACCTTCACCACCACCGCGACGACACCAGACCAGCGCTGCCGCAGCCATAGACAACCACCCCCTGGAACCCAAATCCCGGCCAGCAAGCAACCCCTCGCCATCACCCAACATTACAGACCCGACCATTACTTTGGTCGCCAGACTCCAACCACAACCACCGCGCACACCACCACCATCATCAACACAACACCGCCACAATCCGCAGCCCAAAAATCCCAAGAAAAGAAGACCAAAACAAATCCTAACCCAAAAAAAAACTAACCTCCGACGACCCATAGCCGTGTCCGCCGTCAGGCCGGTTGCTCCGCCGCGTCGTATCTCGACCCGATCTACCAACTCCGCCCTCCCCGCAGCCTTCCTCAGCCTCTGGCCGTCGACCGCCTTGCTGAACCCCTCCGGAACCCTAGCGTCCCCCAGCACCTCCGGCCGGAAACCCACGTCGAAACCCCCTCCGCCTATTCCTCCGCCTCCCGCTTCTCACCCAATCACCGCCGACCACCGTCTGTGGAAACCCCAGCACCGCCGTCTCCATCTTCCCTCCTCCGCCGAGCTCCGCACAGTGCCGGCCTTCCCCAGCGCCCAGCGCCATAGCCGCCCGCCTCCACCATCTCTCTTCCGGCGAACCACCGCGTGCGCCCCGCCGCACAGCCCTCCGAGTCACCCTCCGATTCTTCCTCTCCCCCGACTCCTTTTGGTCGAACCCCTCTCTTTTCTTTTCTCACTGTACACTCCCTCTCTCTCCACGACTTCTTCTCCGCCGTTCTCCTTTGCTTCCCTCTTTTTGTTTTTCTCAGTTCCCACTCTCTCTCTTCCTTCTTCTTTTCTTAAAGAGTTCTCTTTCTTAAAACACGAGCAGCAGCAGTCAGTTGACTGCTGCACTATTTTCATTTATTATTATTATTATTTTTTTCCTTTTCTTCTATTGTTGTTTATTTATGTTTTGTTTTTGTGTGTGTTTTATTTAAGTTTGTGTTACATATGGTTTAACTGATGTACTGTTAACTATTATTATTACTATTATTATAAATATTATTATTACTATTATTATAAATATTATTATTACTATTATTATTATTGTTATTTTTATTTTATTTTTTTTACTATTCTTATTATTATTTAAAAATTTTATTTTGGCAAAGGTAGGGGTTTTAAGCCCTAAATAATTTTCTAGGCTTTCAAGATAATTATCTAAAATATTTTCAAATAATGAGAGATAGTTTTCTATCAATTCAGTTTTACAAACCTAGAGTATTTGTAGCATAAAAATGATTTTCCGTATTTCAAATAGTTAACCTAAAAATATTTTTGATCAAATAATTTTCAAATTTTCATATATATTTTCAAGTAATTGTATAAAATATTTTACTAAGTAAATTATTATTTTTGGCCTAAAAACGAGTTTTACATATAACTACTTATAAATATCTTGGGGAAATAAAATATAGTTGTCAAGGATTATAAATAGTTTTCCAAAATCGTATATATATTATTTATCTAAATTTCTTTGATTATCCTTCCGTCCATGACCAGCCCTATTACCCCCGTTTCCTCACCAATTTCGCACTACCTTATGTCCATCCTAACTAATCCAACCGTCCTGGACCCAATGGAATTGCCCGTGCCTCTATCCGAGGTCCCCTTGTACAGTTATTACACCAAAGTTGCAGTTCGTGCCACCATGATTATCGCAGCACATCAGGCGTATTACCAGGCAAGACACCTTGCCATTAGCTGTTTAATTATTTTAGCTCATATTTCATGCATTACTTATTTTTTTTATGCAAAATAAACTGTGATACATGGCATAACTGTTCATTTATATTTCCCGCTGTGTATTATTTTTCTTACAAATTAAACCTAGATTTAAGGGACCACCATGTGTGTTGCATTCATTGGCCTTGACACGTTGTAACACGAAGTTGTGTGTCGCATGTAGAATACGGAAGTACGTGATTGGCTGGCCACCAGTACGTACAAGCCGTGCGATAGGAATAACCGCTAATAGAGGTTGCATGCTAGTTTGACTTAGCGGTTATAGTGGTTTGTGTTATGGATACAACACAGTAGGCATTGGGCGGGGAGGACAATTCCTTAGCTTATGGGCTTCGATGCACTTCCCTTGTGACCCGGACTCTCCGCTGGAGATACGGGATTGATGACCCATGCTCTTCCTGCTGGGGCCTCTGGTGCCCAAGAGGGGACTATGCCGATCCTATTCAGCCAGGGTCCATGCGTAGGAAGGATTGTTCTTAACAATATTTCACTTAGAATGGTAGGCTACCCTATCCGTTAGGTACGAGTACTTTTGGTTTGGGTACTTGTATCTGACCGTGACTTGGAACAATAACTTGTCGCAGATTAGTTCGTCACATCTTGTCCTTGTTTGGTTGTAGGTGTGACTTACTACTTCGATGAGAAGGTATTGAACCTTGTTGGGGTCCGGATACCATATTGGATTCATAGCATGGGAAGATACGTTACCGTGAATTAGTTTACCATCTCCTATCCTTGTTTGGTTGGGGGGATGGTACGCTCGTTCAGTAGGTGCGTATTGGACCATGTTATAAATTCGATTTACTTATTTATTGAGCAATATTTATTCAGTTTATATGGCATGCTATGATGTGTCTTGTTACGTCCCTCTGAGGACCTGATTGTCTTGCCAGGTGTGTGCTATTGTCTTTCGCAGGTGCTTTAGCTCTAGCCATGTTCATTGCTATTTCTCGAGGATGATGCACTTGGATCGTCTTCGCTTCGCTCGCCACTCATTTCATTTTCTATGTACTTTTCTTTATTTTGTTGGTAGTAGATTTGTCTCCGCCCAACATATTGTATCAAGACAATTCATTATCTTTATATGATGTCTTTTATTCATTTATTCTATGTGGATGAGTTTAGTTATGGTTCTACTGCATTTACAGCTTATGTATTTATACGAGGCTTCCATATATTGGAGTATACTTCGTATAAATACAGCTGGCATGTCTACGTTCCTAGTCCTACGTATTTTGGGACTGGAGCGTTACATGTTTTTGTGGTGGCCCATGCAGGTCAAGATAAATTGTTTGGTTACTTTACTGTACCAAGCAAGCCTGCGTATAGGATTAGAAGTCTAGGATATCATCCACATATTTAACCTCCTTCCTTGATTTTATCTACCGTTTGACTCATCAGTTGCATCTTGCTTGCTTCCTTCCATCCCTATTCTTATCTTCCCTTCGTGCTTGCTAGAGATTGACCCTACTAGTTAGTTGTCCCAAAACATCCTTAGCTTAATTCTTTAAGTTGGGTAGAATACCTAACACACCCTTGACCCTTAAGGGAATACAAATGGTATTATCTATACCATAGAGACTAGAGGAAGTTAGCCCACTTAGTCGACCAAGCCTGGGTAAATAAAACCATAGAATGATGGTATAGGAATAAACAAGACTTAGAACCTTATGACTCTTAGACTATTCATATTTTTTTTATTTCAATCTTAATCTCGTGTCTATATTTTTACTATCTAGACTAATGATGCTAATGTAGCCTAGTTTTTACAAGCTAAATTCTTTTATCAAGCTTGTTCATGACATATGTTATTGGATGCATCCACTAATGTATTGTCTAATCAGAACCGGTGCATGATGGTCTGATCAACCGAGTGCACTTTGGTTCGCTTTTGTTTATCATTCTACGTGGATAGGAACATAGCTCAACTTGTCCTCTAGAGTCCCATCCGCGACTTGCCTTGGCAACTCCTTTTGGAATCTATACGACTGCCTTTGAACCACGTATTCGTAATGGATACTGTCGTCATTGAACTCCTTAAATCGCTTTTGCCTTCAACAATTTTTGGAAGGGCGAAGGCACTCTAGCCTTCCTATCGACTATGATCGTTCTCGCTCGATGTTGCTATTCGACCTTTCCCTCGACCCTAAATTTACAATCTTGACTTTCTAATCACTTGAATTTAAGAGTGATTACAATCGTCTCTTAATCATATCTTCAACCTAGACTACGACCACATACACTTCCATAAGGAACCCTTCTATCTACCCATTGCGTCTTCTCAACCCCCTACAAATTCTTAATTTCGAGGACGAAATTCTTTTAAGTTGGGTAGGATGTAAAACCCTAAATTTCTACTATTCTACAACTTTTTTTTATTAAATTTGTTACCGATTTAAAATTTTTGTATTTGTACGTCGCGTAGTCGTATCGAACGTCGTGCACGAAATTTTATTTTCGTTTTTGCTCGACGAGTGCGAATATGTGCGAGCGTACATATTTTTAGAAAAACATTTTTATTATGATTTCAAAATAATATATGTAATAATTATTCCTAGCTATCATTTTCAAGTTTAGGATTTTAATTATGAAAAACCTTTCATTTATTGAGTTATAATAATAAATTATTTTAGTATATTAGAAAAGTATATTTATGTAAATATTATTTGTACAAACACATATTTTTCCTAATTATTTATTTGTTTATTTTAAATAATGTAATTTTTGAAATTAATTATTACAGTATTTTTGGAAAACATATTTTTGAAATATTTGTGTCAATTTAAATTTGATTTGATTCCATGGATACATTTAAATAGTAAACTATCTATATTTTAAATTGAATTGGTTTTAAACTAAAAGTATTTAAATTAGACTTAATTGGATTTGATTTGAGATTTGATTTGTTGAATTATTTAAATTAAGTATTGAATTATCTATTTTGGGGTTTAAATTATTCCTAATCTATATCTAATTGGGAATTCCCATATCCTATAAATAGGCAGGTACTCCTCCAATTTCTTTTATCAATCCATAAATTTCCACACAAGTTATTTCTCCACAATGTGCGTGCTCGTGTCGGTGTTCCATCCATCTTCGTGTCAGTCGTGACGGCCTCGGGTCCGACCCCGGGTGACTCTCTTATTCCAATCTTTTGTACAAGTACATTTATTCCTTTGTGTCGACAACCCCGACACTATTAAATTCCAAATCTAATCCCCTACCTAACCCAATCATCGCCCTCGCCTCCTACTGTCCCCCGTCGTTCCCGACACAGCCAACTCTCCGGCCTTCCCTCTTCCACCGACCACCACCAATGACACACGAATCACCACTGCCACCACGTCACCAAATCCACCACCACCGCTGCCACCATAACCACCGCAGACCCAGACCGGCGTCGACCACCCGACGACTTCCCGACCGCCATAGTTATCATCACCTTCACCACCACCGCGACGACACCAGACCAGCGCTGCCGCAGCCATAGACAACCACCCCCTGGAACCCAAATCCCGGCCAGCAAGCAACCCCTCGCCATCACCCAACATTACAGACCCGACCATCACCTTGGTCGCCGGACTCCAACCACAACCACCGCGCACACCACCACCATCATCAACACACCACCGCCACAATCCGCAGCCCAAAAATCCCAAGAAAAGAAAACCAAAACAAATCCTAACCCAAAAAAAACTAACCTCCGGTGACCCATAGCCGTGTCCGCCGTCAGGCCGGTTGCTCTGCCGCATCGCATCTCGACCCGATCCACCAACTCCGCTCTCCCCGCAGCCTTCCTCAGCCTCTGGCCGTCGACCGCCTTGCTGAACCCCTCCGGAACCCTAGCGTCCCCCAGCACCTCCGGCCGGAAACCCACGTCGAAACCCCCTCCGCCTATTCCTCCGCCTCCCGCTTCTCACCCCATCACCGCCGACCATTGTCTGTGGAAACCCCAGTACCGCCGTCTCTATCTTCCCTCCTCCGCCGAGCTCCGCACAGTGCCGGCCTTCCCCAGCGCCATAGCCGCCCGCCTCCACCATCTCTCTCCCGGCAAACCATCGCGTGCGACCCGCCGCACAGCCCTCCGAGTCACCCTCCGATTCTTCCTCTCCCTCGACTCCTTTGGTCGAACCCCTCTCTTTTCTTTTCTCACTGTACACTCCCTCTCTCTCCACGACTTCTTCTCCGCCGTTCTCCTTTGCTTCCCTCTTTTTGTTTTTCTCAGTTCCCACTCTCTCTCTCCCTTCTTCTTTTCTTAAAGAGTTCTCTTTCTTAAAACACGAGCAGCAGCAGTCAGTTGACTGCTGCACTGTTTTTATTTATTATTATTATTTTTTTTTCCTTTTCTTCTATTGTTGTTTATTTATGTTTTGTTTTTGTGTGTGTTTTATTTAAGTTTGTGTTACATATGGTTTAACTGATGTACTGTTAACTATTATTATTACTATTATTATAAATATTATTATTACTATTATTATTATTGTTATTTTCATTATTTTTTTTACTATTCTTATTATTATTTAAAAATTTTATTTTGGCAAAGGTAGGGGTTTTAAGCCCTAAATAATTTTCTAGGCTTTCAAGATAATTATCTAAAATATTTTCAAATAATGAGAGATAGTTTTCTATCAATTCAGTTTTACAAACCTAGAGTATTTGTAGCATAAAAATGATTTTTCGTATTTCAAATAGTTAACCTAAAAATATTTTTGATCAAATAATTTCCAAATTTTCATATATATTTTCAAGTAATTGTATAAAATATTTTACTAAGTAAATTATTATTTTTGGCCTAAAAATGAGTTTTACATATAACTACTTATAAATATCTTGGGGAAATAAAATATAGTTGTCAAGGATTATAAATAGTTTTCCAAAATCGTATATATATTATTTATCTAAATTTCTTTGATTATCCTTCCGTCCATGACCAGCCCTATTACCTCCGTTTCCTCACCAATTTCGTACTACCTTATGTCCATCCTAACTAATCCAACCGTCCTGGACCCAATGGAACTGCCCGTGCCACTATCCGAGGTCCCCTTGTACAGTTATTACACCGAAGTTGCAGTTCGTGCTACCATGATTATCGCAGCACATCAGGCGTATTACCTGGCAAGACACCTTGCCATTAGCTGTTTAATTATTTTAGCTCATATTTCATGTATTACTTATTTTCTTTATGCAAAATAAACTGTCATACATGGCATAACTGTTCATTTATATTTTCTGCTGTGTATTATTTTTCTTACAAATTAAACCTAGATTTAAGGGACCACCATGTGTGTTGCATTCATTGGCCTTGACACGTTGTAACACGAAGTTGTGTGTCACATGTAGAACACGGAAGTGCGTGATTGGCTGGCCACCAGTACGTACAAGCCGTGCGTTAGGAATAATCGCTAATAGAGGTTGCATGCTAGTTTGACTTAGCGGTTATAGTGGTTTGTGTTGTGCATACAACATAGTAGGCATTGGGCGGGGAGGACAATTCCTTAGCATATGGGCTTCGATGCACTTTCCTTGTGACCCGGACTCTCCGCTGGAGATACGGGGTTGATGACCCATGCTCTTCCTGCTGGGTCCTCTGGTGCCCAAGAGGGGACTATGCCGATCCTATTCAGCCAGGGTCCATACGTAGGAAGGATTGTTCTTAACAACATTTCACTTAGAATGGTAGGCTACCCTATCCGTTAGGTACGAGTACTTTTGGTTTGGGTTCTTGCATATCTGACCGTGACTTGGAACAATAACTTATCGCGGATTAGTTCGTCACATCTTGTCCTTGTTTGGTTGTAGGTGTGACTTACTACTTCGATGAGAAGGTATTGAACCTTGTTGGGGTCCGGATACCATATTGGATTCATAGCATGGGAAGATACGTTACCGTGAATTAGTTTACCATCTCCTGTCCTTGTTTGGTTGAGGGGATGGTACGCTCGTTCAGTAGGTGCGTATTGGACCATGTTATAAATTCGATTTACTTATTTATTGAGCAATATTTATTCAGTTTATATGGCATGCTATGATGTATCTTGTTACGTCCCTCTGAGGACCTGGTTGTCTTGCCAGGTGTGTGCTATTGTCTTTCGCAGGTGCTTTAGCTCTAGCCGTGTTCATTGCTATTTCTCGAGGATGATGCACTTGGATCGTCTTTGCTTCGCTCGCCACTCATTTCATTTTCTATGTACTTTTCTTTATTTTATTGGTAGTGGATTTGTCTCCGCCCAACATATTGTATCAAGACAATTCATTATCTTTATATGATGTCTTTTATTCATTTATTCTATGTGGATGAGTTTAGTTATGGTTCTACTGCATTTACAGCTTATGTATTTATACGAGGCTTCCATATATTGGAGTATACTTCGTATAAATACAGCTGGCATGTCTACGTTCCTAGTCCTACGTATTTTGGGACTGGGGCGTTACAACTACCGATACCGCTCCGCACGGCGTATTACGCTGAGACGTTGACTCAACGAGTCGTGTTGACCGAATCAAATGTATCGATGTGAATCGATACAAGAGATACGTTGTCCCAAGCAATGCATCGAACTAAGTCGATGCGAAGAGTTGCCTTGTCCCAAAGAATGCATCGATGCCAAAGCGCCGCATTGTCCTGAAGAATGAGTGGTATACATATAGGTATGTGTACCATTATATATATATTATATATATGTATGTGTGGTATACATATAGGTAGCCTATATGTGTATATATATATGTATGTAATATGTGATTTCCATGTGTAGGCCTAGATGCAATAATAGGTCGTGTGATGTTGGTTTTGACTTTGTATTGTATAGGTTGTATGGGCTTGATATACTAGCATAGGCTAGTTTAGCCTTGATTAGACTAATATAGACTTGTTAGGACTTAGAACGATTGTTAAACCTAGTTAACATAACCTAGACTTGTTTAGACCTAGAATGACTTGTTTGACCTAATTTAGACTTGTTGGACCTAGTTTGACCATAGTTGACCTATTTTGACTTCTAGGGTTGACCAGAGTTGACCAAGAGTTGACTTTGGCCTAGATTGACTTCTAAATGTAAACCACAGAAGCACATTAACATCCAATTGAAACGAATAATAACATAAACAACAGTATAACACAATGTAGCAGGCAACAAATAAAATGGGATCCAACAAATAGATTAGGATCCAACAAATAGAATAGACACAACCAACAAGTATCCAAATAACAAAGTCTACACCAAATAACAAAGTCTACAATCAAATAACCAAAGTCTACACCAAATAACAAAGTCTACAACCAAATAACCAAAGTCTACACACAACCAACTAGGGATCTGGTGCAGGAGGGGCACCGCCGCGACGAAGGGATAAGAACAATTCATACTCCTCAAGTAAAATCGATACCGATGGAGCAGGCAGTGACGTCGGTGGAGTCGGTGTCGAAGAAAAAGACGGTGGAGGCGGCAGAGTCGACAACGATGAAGGCGCACCCGGAGGACCAGAATGCTCCAACGCTGTAAGTCGCTGGTGGTATGAATCCATGATAGATAACATTCTATCACTGCTCTGGACCATCGAATCCTGTGCCAATCTCAGCCTCTCGGCCATGGTCACTTGTCCTATCTGTAGCTCCGTCACCGTGCGCTCTAACCTTCTAATGCTGCGCTCTGTCCTCTCAGTCGTCTTCATAAGCTCCATAATGCCGCGGTCGAGCGCATCCAATCGTGCTAGCAGCGCAGGATCGTCCGTAGGGTGCTGAGACTGCTCCTCGATCCGTTGTAGCAGGTCGTCACGGAGAGACTCCATCATCTGGTAGACTCGGGCAGACTTCTGGGACGGCTGTGGACCATGCACACTGTCACCCCCAGTTTTTAAAAACAGAGGTATTTTTATCATTTTGTATTTTTGAATATTTTTAAATTTATTTATTATTTATGATATTATTTTGGGGTTGAAATTTATTTTATTATTTATGATATTGTTTTGGGGTTAATTGAGTCAGGTTCGAATTTCAGCTCAATCCGACTTGAAACGGGGACCCGGGGTAGTTTTGACTCTAGTGGACCCACCCATTAGTTAGGCATGGCCCACATGATATTAATTTTAGTCCACATGATATTAATTTTAGTTAGTATTTAGACTAATTATTTATGGATAGGTTTAGTTTAATTAGAGACTTAAAACTAGACTAAATTGACCTCAATCTTTAACCCATTCCTAATTTAAATCAAATAGATTAGTGGAGGGAATTTTGGACATTCAAATAGGGGACACCTCACCCTTTTTGGGCAGCCATCTATGGGGGGGATAAGGAGTGAGTCATAATCATCTTTATTTTATTTTATCCACAACTTTTCTCTCTCTTGTTCTTTCCCAAATTTCTAGAGAACAATCCCATTGATTTCATCTCCAAATCCATCATTTCTTCCACCAAATATTCTTCTTTCCTTCTCTACTCAAGCCAAGGAGGAAGCTAGCCAAGTTTGGGAGGATTCGGAGCTCGTACGTGTCCTTTTGGAATCTCTACGTGTCGGTATCGTGTCGGAAGGCTTTTTCCTTTGAATCTCTCTTCCGGAAGATATAATCTCTCCTCTAATCCACCCCAACATGCATATATGATTATTTTTGACCCATAGGAATAATCTCCATGGTTGTATCTCCATTTGTGTCCATTTCGTGTCCATTTGGAGGTCATAGGAGTGTCCTTTATGTTGTGGTTGTGTCCTAGTGGAAAAAAAAATCCCTATTTGGACACACATGGATTTATTATATATTGATTAAATGTTGTTTTAATATTTATTCTCAGATTTCTAGGTGTTTAGATATTGTTTTCCTAAGTATCATATTGTATCATATTATTTTATATATATATATATATATATATATATATATATATATATATATATATATATATATATATATATATAAATATGTATATATATATAAATTTTTTTTATTTTATATATAAATATGTATACATATTTATATATACATATATATATATATATATATATGTATATATATATATGTGTATATGTATATATATATATATATATATATATATATATATATATATATATATATATATATATATATATATATATACATATTTATATATATATATATATATATATATATATATATATATATATATATATATATATACATATTTATATATATATATATATATTATATATGTATATAAATATGTATATATATATATATATATATATATATATATATATATATATATATAAATATATATATATATGTATATATATGTGTTTAGATATTTATATATGTGTATATGTATATATATATATATACATATATATATATATATATATATATGTGTGTGTGTGTGTGTGTGTGTGTGTGTGTGTGTGTGTGTGTGTGTGTGTGTGTGTGTGGGTTATATATATGTCACTCTCTCTCTCTCTCTCTCTCTATATATATATATATATATATATATATATATATATATATATATATATATATATATATATATATATATATATATATATATATATATATATATATTGGGCTTATATATATATGGATATATATTATGGTGTGTATGTGTGTAATTTTGTGTTTGAATGGGGTATGAGGGTTCGGCCAAGGGGGAGAGAAGTTAGAATGTTTGTTATGTTGGTGTGGTTGTGTATGTGTGAGTTTGTGTATAGGAGGTGTTTGAAAAAATGGTTGAGAGTGGTGTGTGTGTTTGTTTTATGAGATATTGAGAGAGTTAGTGAGGGATTTAGAGAATGGGATTAGAGGGATTGAGAGAGAGGATTTGAGAGTGTGAGATGGGGAGGGGGAATACCACCTAAATAGAAGCTCTAACAACCCTCAAACCAGTCCCCTATATCAGCCCACAATAGTCCTACAAACCCCTTTGTTCAGCCCCCTTTCCCAGCCTTGTTGAGCCCAAGGAACAGCCCATATATAGAAGCCCCAAACCTGTCATTGTATCCCCCATGGACATCCACTAAATAGCCTCCAAAACCTGTCAAAACAGTCCATAACAAGCCCCTTAACCACCTCTAACAGTCCCCTATTTGGACAGCCTAGGCAGCCCTCCCAAACAGCCCCATTCCAACCATTTAATACCCCAAGATAACAGCCACATTAGCCCTTAAACATAGCCTATATGGCTGTCCTTTAATCCCCTAAATTAGTCCATTTATGTCCTATATTGTCACCTTCATTTCCCTTATTTTCCCGTATTTCGTATTTATACTCGTATCCGGATTTTGGCATGTATTTTTATTTTTCTCAACTTGTGAAATTTTGGTATTTCTCGTATTTTGGGTTTTAACATGGCTCGGTTTTAATTGGATTGGGTTTGGTTTAATGTGTATTGGAACACCTTAGCCTATACTCCACCCTCAATACACCACATCCCACCCTCTTTAAAACTCCACCAACTTTTTCTCTCTCCTCATAAACCTCCATTAATTTCTTCTTCTCCTTCCTCTACACAACACTCTTCTCCTTCCTCTATACAACACCCACCCATAGGCAAGTGCACCTTGCCACCACATGAGAACCCTATTTTATTTGTCCATTTGCTAGTTTAGGACATGGTGATCAACATTAGAATTTGGTATTTTGTGATTTGGAGTCTCCATTGTTCAAGATCTAAGTTTTCCCTATTTTGGTTTTGCATGGTTTTGATCTATTTAAGTTGGATTTTTATGGGTTTTGATGTTTCCATGTGGAAGAGAGTTCAATTCCACCCTGGTTGGAACTTTAGAAATCCGAATTTGGAGTTCGGATGGCCAAGTTGTGATGCTTTGAAGTTTTGGGAGCCATTGGAGCTTCTTCTCAGCCATGGCGTAGAAGACCCTTTCCCTGACCTTTTCCTGCGTACGTGCCTTTGCGCGTACGTAGCTCTCCTGCGTGAGTGCTTTTGCGCGTACGCAGCTCTCCTGCGCGCGTGCTTTTGTGCGTACGCAGCTCTCCTGCGTGCGTGCTTTTGCGCGTACGCAGCTCTCCTGCGTGCGTGCTTTTGTGCGTATGCAGCTCTCCTGCGTGCGTGCTTTTACGCGTACGCAGCTCTCCTGCATGCGTGCTTTTGTGCGTACGCAGCTCTCCTGCGTGCGTGCTTTTGTGCGTACGCCGCTCCCCTGCGTGCGTGCTTTTGTGCGTACGCAGCTCCCTTGCGTGCGTGCTTTTGTGCGTACGCAGCTCCCCTACGTGCGTGTTTTGTGCGTACGCAGCTCCTCTGCGTGCGTGTTTTGTGCGTACGCAGCTCCCCTGCGTGCGTGCTCTTGTGCGTACGCTGCTCCCTGCGTGCGTGCTCGTGTGCGTATACAGCTCCCCTGCGTACGTGTCCTTGTGCGTACGCAGCTCCCCTGCGTGCGTGCCCTTGTGCGTACGCTGCTCCCCTGACCCCTTGCTTAAACTATTGGCTCTTGGAGTATTGGTTTTATCTCTCGACTTGGTTTCTCTTTTGTGGATTGGGTTTTTCCTGAGATCTGTTCAACACAGCACGACTATCTTGACCCGACACAGCCTAACACGGTTTTCAAGTAATTGTTTATGACTAGCACGGTTCTCGAGATTTTCTGTAGATTATGATTTTGGTATTCTCTGATCTCCTTGCTAGTGACCCAGTGGGGTGCACACCTAACTTATAACTTGTATTTAATCCTTGTGACTTGATAACTGGATAGTGGCCCGTGGCGGCGCACTCCTGACTTGTAGCATGAATTGATAACTTAATGCTGTTGCGACGGCTAACTTAACTTGACCTGCCTTGACACCGTGGGTAGTTCTTTCTTACTTGCTTGTTAAATCTACTTGTCTTGTCTTGCATCATGTCTAGGATGGAACTGCTGAGTTCCACGGTCAGGAGTACCTACTAAAATGGATTAAAGGTTAATAACTAAAATAACTCAGTAGTCATGAAGAGATGACACAGCTACATGCAATCTCGTTACCTGGGCGCTCTTGGGATCTGTAGCCTGCTGACGAGTAGGGCGCATTTCCAGCACACTGTTATGTGTTGCACCTTCTAAGTCACCTAAGGGTACATGCGTTCCTGGACGATGTACCCACCTGAATTCAACCCCTAATTTTCGACCTGGGTAACCTGGATGGTCTGCAGGGCTTGTAGCTGTGGAATAATCTCACTGCATCTTGTTAGTAATTAGGCCTGTGATAACCCTAGTTAGTTAAAGTAGTAAGCCGTAGTATCTGCTTGGCCGTGATTGATTGAATGAAGTATAACCAGTCTAGCCATGTCTTGACCCAGTACAAGATTGCTTCCTGTCTTGATTTCTTACATTATTATCTTGCCGATAAATGATGGAAAACCAAGTTCTGTTCAGATGAAGGGTTACAACCCCGGTCCTTGTTTGGTTTACGGGTTGTAACCTGGTTATCGGAATAGTTCCATGGTTATCTCGTCGTATATCATCCTGACATATTTTCGTAAATTTTAGTTTTACTATTAGACTTTCTTGTGCTAATTGCTGGCTTTTGTTCTTATTTTGTGGCCCCCTTGTGGCACTTGCTCTTTCTGGGGTTGACCCAGCTGGTTTTGTGTGGCCAGATTTCGGAGCAGCTCCCGAGGATCTACCAAGCTTCCAGCCCAATGGTGACAACTAGACGGAACCCGGGCCAAGAGTGGGTTTTCCTTTTGTCTTGCCCACTTTATTGTAAAACTATTCTTATGAGGCGTTTAGCCGACGAGCACCTGTTAGCTCGATGCACTTTACTTACTGTCTGCCTACGGGCTGTGAACATGATTAATAAATCCTATGGTTGATTATGTACGACTAAACTCTTGCTAGTCCTAACATTTTGTAACGACTAGCTTCATGATCAGCTGAATATGTAATATTTGGGACGCCTTATTATTGTATATTTAATGATCATACATCTTGCGACCTTACTTACTTGCTTGTGATTGAGACATTAGGCTTGTTCATGACCATAAGAGACTGTTAGCTTATAGTAAACCTTCATATATCTTGACAGCCGTGACCGTATATCGAGGAGGTTTCCATTTCAATATACGTTGCTGGCTATGTCTGCCCCCGCTCTCCAGTATTCTGGTTCTGGGGCGTGACATGGTTTAAGTGGTCGCCCATGCAGGTCTTGTAAATCAAGATATGTGAGGGTTTACCAGATAGATGTCTCAATCAGTACTCGTCCTTGATCTTTGTTCGTATCCTCTGAAACCCTGGATTCTTGCCCTGATCCTGTGCTTATATCATTGATCTGTCCTGGTCCTTTTCTTATTGTTCCCTGTGTCGTCTTCTTCAGCGGCACTGTACCTGGTCCTACCGATCAACGAGGTGGAGCACTTCCCGTGGGTCAGCAGCAACCCGGAGATAAAGCCCAGCATTCCGGGGTAGCCTCCAGAGTTGAGCCTACTGGAGGAGAGTCACCAGTTCGGCCCGTCCAGCCCGCAGAGCCAGATGATGGTACCTTTGTAGGCCTCATCAGAACCTTGATAGCTTTCCAGGATCATCGAAGCGATGCCCTGTACCAGACAGTTCAAGATGCTTTGACCCGAGGCGGACATCCAGGGAACCAGGCGGCAAACAGCTTCAAGCGATTGAACCCTCCTTTCTTCGACGGCAGCGAGGATACGATTGCCGCAGATGTATGGCTTCAGGATACCGAGGTGATTCTGGAAGCAGCTAGGACACCCGAGAATGAGAAGGTGGCGGTGGTATGCCTGCAGTTGTTGGACTTGGCTCGAAGTTGGTGGGCGGCGCAAGCCATGGGATTAGTGGCACCCATTGCTTGGCAGTATTTAGAGAGAGATTCCAGACGAAGTATTTCGATGCTGTGGCTCGGTACGACCTGTAGACCAGATTTACCAACTTGAAGCAAGGAGGCAGAACAGTCGACAGTTATGCATCGGAGTTTTCTAGACTTAGTAGGTTTGCCCCCACCTTGGTGGTGACCGAGTTTGATAGGGCCCAGCGGTTCCAGCAGGGACTGCATTTAGAGATCTTGTTGGCAGTTGAGCAGTTCGAGCACCAGACGTTCGATGCAGTCTTGAGAGCTGCTAGGAGGCATGAATACACATCCCAGAGGATCGTGGATAGGACCGGAGGTAGGAAACGGTCCCACAGTCAGATGCACCAATTATCAGCTCCAGCCCCGGCAGCTAGGGGATTGACCATTGGAACTTCGAGGCGGACGGCCTCAGTAACGTCGGTTCAGCATTCGACCTCGACGTACCCGCTGCAGCATTAGCAGAAGTAGACTTCCACGATGGGATGTTCTCATTGCGGGAAGCCAGGGCATGTGGTGGCAGACTGTCGCAGGGCACAGGGATTGTGCTTGGCTTGTGGAGCAGCAGATCATAGGATAGGGGCTTGCCCGAATAGGGGTGGATCATCAGCCTCCAACCCTTCTAGCTCTACGGTGAGAGGACCGGCCCCAGCACCAGTTCAGCAGCAGCAGTATCAGTCTTCGAGACCCTTGCCGCCTCAGTCTCAGGCATTCCAGCAACAACACCCCAGCAGTATGCACAAGCCCAAGCTCAGACCCAGAATAGGCAGAGAGGTTTCCAGCAGAGGGGACCAGTAGCCAGAGGACAAGGTCAGGCCATGATGATGGCTATGGAAGAAAAAGTTGCACCAGGTGGGGTTGTGGCAGGTACTATTCTCGTCAACTCCTCTCCAGCGTCTGTATTATTTGATTCTGGTGCATCACATTAATTTATGTCTGCACGATTCGCGACACGGATAGTATTGAAGTGAGGCTCAATATACTTACTGGTAATGGCCTTGTGGGAGTAGATCGAGTGTTTTCCTCGTGTCGGATCGTAGTTAGCGGTAGGGAGTTTCCCGCTAGATTCATAGAGTTTCCTATGGCAGACTATGATGTAGTCCTAGGCATGGATTGGTTGAGGAACCAGTATGCTAGGATAGACTGCCATATTGGCAGAGTTGTCTTTAGTATCCCCGACGAGCCAGAGTTTTTGTTTTTCAGAGGCGCAGTGGAGCCATCTTCCCCAGCATTGCGTATGGCAGTAGCAGCAGTGCAGTTACCCCGGATAGTTAAAGAGTTTCCAGATGCTTTCCAGAGGAGCTTCCAGGGATGCCGCCGGAGCGGGAGATTGAGTTCACTATAGACTTGATTCCCGGGGCAGCACCAGTATCAGAGCGAGTCTACAGGATGGCACCTTCAGAGTTGGAAATTTTATACAAGATGATTCAAGAACTGAGGACCAAGGGATTCATCCGTGCAAGTGGATCGCCTTGGGGAGCCCCGATGCTTATTGTGAAAAAGAAGGATGGTACGTCCAGGCTATGTGTTGATTATCGTACCTTGAATTCGGTGACAATCAAGAACAGATACCCTCTTCCGAGGATAGATGACTTGTTTGATCAGCTCAGAGGGGCTTCAGTGTTCTCGAAGATCGACTTACGGTCCGGATACCACCAGATCAAAGTCAGAGAGCAGGACATCCCGAAGACAGCATTCAGATCGAGGTATGGACATTGGGAGTTCCTTGTTATGCCCTTTGGAGCGACCAATGTGCCGGCCGTATTCATGGACCTCATGAATCGCATTTTCATGCCTTACTTGGATCAGTTTGTGATCGTATTCCTGGATGACATCCTGGTCTACAGCAAAAGTGAAGCAGAGCATGAGCAGCATCTCAGAGTCGTCCTCTAGACGCTTAGGGAGCATCAGTTGTACGCCAAGTTCAGTAAATACGAGTTCTGGCTCGATCGCATTTCATACTTGGGTCACATCATTACCCGAGGAGGAGTAGAAGTGGATCTCCAGAAGATTGTGGCTATCGAGTCATGGCCGGTACCCAGCTCAGTGGCAGAGGTTCGCAGCTTCCTTGGATTGGCCGGCTACTACCGGCGGTTCGTTTCAGATTTCGTAAGGATTTCTGTGCCGATGACCCAGTTGACCCGCAAGGATGTGCCGTTTGTTTGGACAGCAGAGTATCAAAAATTATTTGAGAAGTTGAAGCAAGGTTTGATAACGGCTCCCATTCTCACCCTTCCAGATGGGACCGGAGGATTCACAGTTTATTGCGACGCTTCATGCAGAGGATTGGGGTGTGTCTTGATGCAGCATGGGAAGGTAATATCTTATGCGTCACATCAACTACGTGATCATGAGAAGAATTACCCGACCCACGACTTGGAATTGGCGGCGGTAGTGTTTGCTTTGAAGTTGTGAAGACACTACCTGTACGGAGATAGAGTGGAGATCTTTACTGATCATAAGAGCCTGAAGTATATTTTCACCGAGAAGGACCTTAATATGCGGCAGAGAAGATGGCTCGAGCTACTGGTGGACTATGATGTGGATTTACAGTATCATCCCGGGAAGGCCAACGTTGTAGCAGATGCATTGAGCAGGAGAGCCGGAGTTTATTTTCTGACGGCGCAACCAGAATTATTGGCAGATCTTTAGAAGATGGAAATTGAAGTGGTTCTTCCAACCAGCGTGGCATTGATGGCCAGCCTACAGGTTCAGTCCAGTATAGTTGAGAGAATCCGGGTGGCACAGTCAACAGATTCCAAGATCCAGCGACTCAGAGCAGAGTGTGAAGCAGGAAGAAGGCCAGAGTTACGTATCCATGAAGACGGTACACTTCGGTACGGCACTCGTCTTTGCATACCCAGTGGAGATATCAGACAGGAAGTCATGGCAGAAGCCCACAGTTTGCAATATTCTATTCATCCGGGTGGTACGAAGATGTACCGTGATATTCGTCAGCATTTCTGGTAGAATAGCATGAAGAGGGAGATAGCCCAGTTTGTCTCTCGGTGTTTGGTTTGCCAACATGTTAAAGCTGAACATCAGAGGCCCGCTGGACTTCTTCAACCCTTACCGATCCCAGAATGGAAATGGGAACATATAACCATAGATTTCGTGACCGGATTGCCCAGATCTCCGGCCGGCAGAGATACTATTTGGGTAATTGTGGATATGCTTACCAAGGTGGCACACTTTCTCCCATTCAGAGTTGGACAGTCGATGACGCAGTTAGCAGAGATGTATCTCAGGCAGATCGTCAAGCTTCACGGTGTGCCAGTCAGCATCACCTTGGACAGGGATTCAAGATTCATATAACACTTTTAGCGCAGCTTGCAGAAGAGTTTGGGGACTCGCCTTCAATGCAGCTCAGCTTATCACCTGCAGACGGATGGTCAATCAGAGCGCACAATCCAGACCCTTGAAGATATGTTGAGATCCTGTACCCTTGACTTCGGTGGTTCATGGGAGAATCATCTGCACCTGGTGGAATTCTCGTACAACAACAGTTATCAGGCCAGTATCCAGATGGCACCTTTCGAGGCTCTTTATGGCAGGAAGTACAGATCCCCGCTAGCATGGGACGATGTCGGAGAGAGGCAGATGCTCGGACCCGAATTGATTTCCCAGACGGTTGAAGTGGTCAGGAAGGTCAGAGATCACCTCCGAGTTGCCCAGGACCGCCAGCACCATTGGGCCGATGCTCATCGGCGTCCCTTAGAATTTGCTGTCAGCGACCATGTATTCCTTAGGATCTCGCCTAACCGCGACGTCATTCACTTTGGCGTGCGGGGAAAGCTTAGTCCTAGGTATATAGGGCCGTTCGATATTCTAGAGCGAGTAGGAGATTTATCCTATCATCTCGCTCTTCCGCCATCGCTAAGTGAGGTGCATGATGTATTCCATATGTCCCAATTACGACGATATATTCCGGACCCGAGCCACATCCTAAACCATTCGGAATTGGTTGTTGGTACCAACCTTTCGTATGAGGAGAGGCCCGTGTCTATATTGGACCGGAGGGAGAAGATACTCAAGAACAAGACTATTAAATTAGTCCATGTTGCTTGGGGTTATCACTCTCTAGGTGAGTCAACGTGGGAGCGTGATGACGACATCCGATCGCGATATCCCTACCTATTTGACTCGTGAGGTATAATATCTTTCTTATGCCTTACATTTTCCCTTCCTTGCTTGCATTGTATGATTGTATGATTGAACTGCTTAGTGTAACTTGCCTGTGCATAATGTAGCTTGTCGTGACAATCTCTAGCTCCTTGATTAAATTCCGAGGACGGAATTCTTTTAAGGTGGGTAGAGTTGTCACCTTTATTTCCCTTATTTTCCCGTATTTCGTATTTATACTCGTATCTGGATTTTGGCATGTATTTTTATTTTTCTCAACTTGTGGAATTTCGGTATTTCTCGTATTTTGGGTTTTGACATGGCTCGGTTTTAATTGGATTGGGTTTGGTTTAGTTTAATGTGTATTGGAACACCTTAGCCTATACTCCACCCTCAACACACCACATCCCACTCTCTTTAAAACTCCACCAACTTTTTCTCTCTCCTCATAAACCTCCATTATTTTCTTCTTCTCCTTCCTTTATACAACACTCTTCTCCTTCCTCTACACAACACCCATCCATAGGCAAGTGCACCTTGCCACCACACGAGAACCCTATTTTATTTGCCCATTTGCTAGTTTAGGATATGGTGATCAACATTAGAATTTGGTATTTTGTGATTTGGAGTCTCCATTGTTCTAGATCTAAGTTTTCCCTATTTTCGGTTTTGCATGGTTTTTATCTATTTAAGTTGGATTTTTATGGGTTTTGATGTTTCCATGTGGAAGAGAGTTCAATTCCACCCTGGTTGGAACTTTGAAAATCCGGATTTGGAGTTCGGATGGCCAAGTTGTGACGCTTTGAAGTTTTGGGAGCCATTGGAGCTTATTCTCAGCCATGGAGAAGAAGACCCTTTCCCTGCGTGCGTGCCTTTGCGCATACGCAGCTCTCCTACGTGCGTGCTTTTGTGCGTACGCAGCTCTCCTGCGTGCGTACTTTTGCGCGTACGCAGCTCTCCTGCGTGCGTGCTTTTGTGCGTACGCAGCTCTCCTGCATGCGTGCTTTTGTGCGTACGCCGCTCCCCTGCGTGCGTGCTTTTGTGCGTACGTAGCTCCCCTGCGTGCGTGCTTTTGGGCGTACGCAGCTCCCCTGTGTGCGTGTTTTGTGCGTACGCAGCTCCCCTGCGTGCGTGTTTTGGCATACGCAGCTCCCCTGCGTGCGTGCTCTTATGCGTATGCTGCTCCCTACGTGCGTGCTCGTGTGCGTACGCAGCTCCCCTGCGTGCGTGCCCTTGTGCGTATGCAGCTCCCCTGCGTGCGTGCCCTTGTGCGTACGCTGCTCTCCTGACCCCTTGCTTAAACCATTGGCTCTTGGAGTATTGGTTTTATCTCTCGACTTGGTTTCTCTTTTGTGGATTGGGTTTTTCCTGAGATCTGTTCAACACAGCACGACTATCTTGACCCGACACGGCCTAACACGGTTTTCAAGTAATTATTTATGACTAGTACGGTTCTCGGGGTTTTCTGTGGATTATGATTTTGGTATTCTCTGATCTCCTTGCTAGTGACACAGTGGGGTGCACACCTAACTTGTAACTTGTATTTAATCCTTGTGACTTGATAACTGGATAGTGGCCCGTGGCGGCGCACTCCTGACTTATAGCATGACTTGATAACTTAATGCTGTTGCGACGGCTAACTTAACTTGACCTGCCTTGACACCGTGGGTAGTTCTTTCTTACTTGCTTGTTAAATCTACTTGTCTTGTCTTGCATCATGTCTAGGATGGAACTCCTGAGTACCACAGTCAGGAGTACCTACTAAAATGGATTAAGGTTAATAACTAGAATAACTCAGTAGTCATGAAGATATGACACAGCTACAGGCAATCCCGTTACCTGGGCGCTCTTGGGATCTGTAGCCTGCCGACGAGTAGGGCGCATTTCCAGCACACTGTCATGTGTTGCACCTTCTAAGTCACCTAAGGGTACATGCGTTCCTGGACGATGTACCCACCTGAATTCAACCCCTAATTTTTGACCTGGGTAACCTGGATGGTTTGCAGGGCTTGTGGCTGTGGAATAATCTCACTGCATCTTGTTAGTAATTAGGCCTGTGATAACCCTAGTTAGTTAAAGTAGTAAGCCGTAGTATCTGCTTGGCCGTGATTGATTGAATGAAGTATAACCAGTCTAGCCATGTCTTGACCCAGTACAAGATTGCTTCCTGTCTTGATTTCTTACATTATTATGTTGCCGATAAATGGTGGGAAACAAGTTCTGTTCAGGTGAAGGGTTACAACCCCGGTCCTTGTTTGGTTTACGGATTGTAATCTGGTTATCGGAATAGTTTCATGGTTATCTCGTCGTATATCATCCTGACATATTTTCGTAAATTTTAGTTTTACTATTAGACTTTCTTGTGCTAATTGCTGGCTTTTGTTCTTATTTCGTGGCCCCCTTGTGGCACTTGCTCTTTCTGGGGTTGACCCAGCTGGTTTTGTATGGCTAGATTTTGGAGCAGCTCCCGAGGATCTACCAAGCTTCCAGCCCAATGGTGACAACTAGACGAAACCCGGGCCAAGAGTGGATTTTCCTTTTGTCTTGCCCACTTCATTGTAAAACTATTCTTTTGAGGCGTTTAGCCGACGAGCACCTGTTAGCTCGATGCACTTTACTTACTGTCTGCCTACGGGCTGTGAACATGATTAACAAATCCTAGGGTTGATCATGTCTGACTAAACTCTTGCTAGTCCTAACATTTTGTAACGACTAGCTTCATGATCAGCTGAATATATAATATTTGGGATGCCTTATTATTGTATATTTAATGATCATACATCTTGCGACCTTACTTACTTGCTTGTGATTGAGACATTAGGCTTGTTCATGACCATAAGAGACTGTTGGCTTGTAGTAAACCCTCATATATCTTGACAGCCGTGACCGTATATCAAGGTGGTTTCCATTTCAATATACGTAGCTGGCTATGTCTGCCTCCGCTCTCCAGTATTCTGGTTCTGGGGCGTGACATGGTTTAAGTGGTGGCCCATGCAGGTCTTGTAAATCAAGATATGTGAGGGTTTACCAGATAGATGTCTCAATCAGTACTCGTCCTTGATCTCTGTTCGTATCCTCTGAATCCCTGGATTCTTGCCCTGATCCTGTGCTTATATCATTGATCTGTCCTGGTCCTTTTCTTATTGTTTCCTGTGTCGTCTTCTTCAGCGGCACTGTACCTGGTCCTATCGATCAACGAGGTGGAGCACTTCCCGTGGGTCAGCAGCAACCCGGAGATCAAGCCCAGCATTCCGGGGTAGCCTCCAGAGTTGAGCCTACTGGAGGAGAGTCACCAGTTCGGCCCGTCCAGCCCGCAGAGCCAGATGATGGTACCTTAGTAGGCCTCATCAGAACCTTGATAGCTTCCCAGGATCGTCGAAGCGACGCCCTGTACCAGACCGTTCAAGATGCTTTAACCCGAGGCGGACATCCAGGGAATTAGGCGGCAAACAGCTTCAAGCGATTGAACCCTCCTTTCTTCGACGGCAGCGAGGATGCGATTGCCGCGGATGCATGGCTTCAGGATACCAAGGTGATTCTTGAAGCAGCTAAGACACCCGAGAATGAGAAGGTGGCGGTGGTACACCTGCAGTTGTTGGACTTGGCTCGCAGTTGTTGGGCGGCGCAAGCCATGGGATTAGTGGCACCCATTGCTTGGGCAGTGTTTAGAGAGAGATTCCAGACGAAGTATTTCGATGCTGTAACTCGGTACGACCTGCAGACCAGATTTACCAACTTGAAGCAAGGAGGCAGAACAGTCGACAGTTATGCATCGGAGTTTTCTAGACTTAGTAGGTTTGCCCCCACCTTGGTGGCGACCGAGTTTGATAGGGCCCAGCAGTTCCAGCAGGGACTGCATTTGGAGATCTTGTTGGCAGTTGAGCAGTTCGAGCACCTGACGTTCGATGCAGTCTTGAGAGCTGCTAGGAGGCATGAATATACCTCCCAGAGGATCGTGGATAGGTCCGGAGATAGAAAACGGTCCCACAGTCAGATGCACCAATCATCAGCTCCAGCCCCGGCAGCTAGGGGATTGACCATTGGAACTCCGAGACGGGCGGCCTCAGAAACGTCGGTTCAGCATTAGACCCCGACGTACCCGCAGAAGTAGAAGCAGAAGCAGACTTCCGCGATAGGATATTCTCATTGCGGGAAGCCAGGGCATGTGGTGGCTGACTGTCGCAGGGCGCAGAGATTGTGCCTGGCTTGTGGAGCAGCAGATCATAGGATAGGGGCTTGCCCGAATAGGGGTGGTTCATCAACCTCCAATCCTTCTAGCTCTTAGGTGAGAGGACCGGCCCCAGCACCAGTTCAGCAGCAGCATTATCTGTCTTCGAGACCCTTGCCGCCTCAGTCTCAGACATTCCAGCAACAACACCCCCAGCAGTATGCACAAGCCCAAGCTCAGACCCAGAATAAGCAGAGAGGTTTCCAACAGAGGGAACCAACAGCCAGAGGACAAGGTCAGGCCATGATGATGGCTATGGAAGAAGAAGTTGCACCAGGTGAGGTTGTGGCAGGTACTATTTTCGTCAACTCCTCTCTAGCGTCTGTATTATTTGATTCTGGTGCATCGCATTCATTTATGTCTGCACGATTCGCGACACAGATAGGATTGGAGCCCGAGTCATTATCAGTGAGGCTCAATATACTTACTAGTAATGGCCTTGTGGGAGTAGATCGAGTATTTTTCTCGTGTCGGATCGTAGTTAGCGATAGAGAGTTCCCCGCTAGATTCAAAGAGTTTCCTATGGCAGACTATGATGTAGTCCTAGGCAAGGATTGGTTGAAGAACCAGTATGCTAGGATAGACTGCCATATTGGCAGAGTTGTCTTTAGTATCCCCGACGAGCCAGAGTTTTCGTTTTCTAGAGGCGCATTGGAGCCATCTTCCCCAGTATTGCGTATGGCAGTTGCAGCAGTACAGTTACCCCGGATAGTTGAAGAGTTTCCAGATGTCTTTCCAGAGAAGCTTCCAGGGATGCCACCGGAGTGGGAGATTGAGTTCACTATAGACTTGATTCCTGGGGCAGCACCAGTATCAGAGCGAGTCTATAGGATGGCGCCTTCAGAGTTGGAAATTTTATATAAGATGATTGAAGAACTGAGGACCAAGGGATTCATCCGTGCAAGTAGATCGCCTTGGGGAGCCCCGATGCTTCTTGTGAAAAAGAAGGATGGTACGTCCAGGCTATGTGTTGATTATCGTACCTTGAATTCGGTGACAATCAAGAACAGATACCCTCTTCCGAGGATAGATGACTTGTTTGATCAGCTCAGAGGGGCTTCAGTGTTCTCGAAGATCGACTTGCAGTCGGGATACCACCAGATCAGAGTCAGAGAGCAGGACATCCCGAAGACAGCATTCAGATCGAGGTATGGACATTGGGAGTTTCTTGTTATGCCCTTTGGAGCGACCAATGCACCGGCCGTATTCATGGACCTCATGAATCGCATTTTCATGCCTTACTTGGATCAGTTTGTGATCGTGTTCCTGGATGACATCCTGGTCTACAGCAAAAGTGAAGCAGAGCATGAGCAAAATCTCAGAGCCGTCCTCCAGACGCTTAGGAAGCATCAGTTGTACGCCAAGTTCAGTAAATGTGAGTTCTGGCTCGATCGCATTTTATACTTGGGTCACATCATTACCCGAGGAGGAGTAGAAGTGGATCCCCAGAAGATTGTGGCTATCGAGTCATGGCCGTTACCCAGCTCAGTGGCAGAGGTTCGCAGCTTCCTTGGATTGGCCGGCTACTACCGGCGGTTCGTTTCAGATTTCGCAAGGATTTCAGCGCCGATGACCCAGTTGACCCACAAGGATGTGTCGTTTGTTTGGACAACCGAGTGTCAGGAATCATTTGAGAAGTTGAAGCAAGGTTTGATAACGGCTCCCATTCTCACCCTTCCAGATGGGACCGGAGGATTTACAGTTTATTACGACGCTTCAGGCAGAGGATTGGGGTGTATCTTGATGCAGCATGAGAAGGTAATATCTTATGCGTCACGTCAACTACGTGATCATGAGAAGAATTACCCGACCCACGACTTGGAATTGGCGGCGGTAGTGTTTGCTTTGAAGTTGTGGAGACACTACCTGTACGGAGATAGAGTGGAGATCTTTACTGATCATAAGAGCCTGAAGTATGTTTTCACCCAGAAGGACCTTAATATGCGGCAGAGAAGATGGCTCGAGCTATTGGTGGACTATGATGTGGATTTGCAGTATCATCCCGGGAAGGCCAACGTTGTAGCAGATGCATTGAGCAGAAGAGCCGGAGTTTATTTCCTGACGGTACAACCAGAATTATTGGCAGATCTTTAGAAGATAGGAATTAAAATGGTTCTTCCAACCAGCGTGGCATTGATGGCCAGCCTACAGGTTCAGTCCAGTATAGTTGAGAGAATCCGGGTGGCGAAGTCAACAGATTCCAAGATCCAACGACTCAGAGCAGAGTGTGAAGCAGAAAGAAGGCCAGAGTTACGTATCCATGAAGACGGTACACTTCGGCACGACACTCGTCTTTGCGTACCCAGTGGAGATATCAGACAGGAAGTCATGGCAGAAGCCCACAGTTCGTAATATTCTATTCATCCGGGTGGTACGAAGATGTACCGTGATATTCGTCAGCATTTCTGGTGGAATAGCATGAAGAGGGAGATAGCCCGGTTTATCTCTCGGTATTTGGTTTGCCAACAGGTTAAAGTTGAACATCAGAGGCCCGCGGGATTTCTTCAACCCTTACCGATCCCAGAATGGAAATGGGAACATATAACCATGGATTTCGTGACCGGATTGCCCAGATCTCCGGCCGGCAGAGATGCTATTTGTGTAATTGTGGACAGACTTACCAAGGTGGCACACTTTCTCCCATTCAGAGTTGGACAGTCGACGGCGCAGTTAGCAGACATATATCTCAGGCAGATCGTCAGGCTTCACGGTGTGCCAGTCAGCATCACCTCGGACAGGGATTCAAGATTCACATCACACTTTTGGCGCAGCTTGCAGAAGAGTTTGGGGACTCGCCTTCAATTCAGCTCAGCTTATCACCCGCAGACGAATGGTCAATCAGAGCGCACAATCCAGACCTTTGAAGATATGTTGAGATCCTGTACCCTTGACTTCGGTGGTTCATGGGAGAATCATCTGCACCTGGTAGAATTCTCGTACAATAACAGTTATCAGGCCAGTATCCAGATGGCACCTTTCGAGGCTCTTTATGGCAGGAAGTGCAGATCCCCGCTAGCATGGGACGATGTCGGGAAGAGGCAGATGCTCGGACCTGAATTGATTTTCCAGACGGTTGGAGTGGTCAGGAAGGTCAGAGATCACCTCCGAGTTGCCCAGGACCGCCAGCGCCATTGGGCCGATGCTCATCGGCGTCCCTTAGAATTTACTGTCGGCGACCATATATTCCTTAGGATCTCGCCTAACCACGACGTCATTCGCTTTGGCGTGCGGGGAAAGCTTAGTCCTAGGTATATGGGGTCGTTCGATATTCTAGAGCGAGTAGGAGATGTATCCTATCGTTTCGCTCTTTCGCCGTCGCTAAGTGAGGTGCATGATGTATTCCATGTTTCCCAATTACGACGGTATATTCCGGACCCGAGCCACATCCTAGACCATTCGAAATTGGTTGTTGGTACCAACCTTTCGTATGAGGAGAGGCACGTGTCTATATTGGACCGAAGGAAGAAGATACTCAAGAACAAGACTATTAAATTAGTCCGTATTGCTTGGGGTCATTACTCTCTAGGTGAGTCAACGTGGGAGCGTGAGGACGACATTCGATCTTTCTTATGCCTTACGTTTTCCCTTCCTTGCTTGCATTGTATGATTGTATGATTGAACTGCTTAGTGTAACTTGCCGGTGCTTAATGTAGCTTGTCGTGACAATCTCTAGCTCCTTGATTAAATTTCGAGGACGGAATTCTTTTAAGGTGGGTAGAGTTGTCACCCTCATTTCCCTTATTTTCCCGTATTTATACTCGTATCTGGATTTTGGCATGTATTTTTATTTTTCTCAACTTGTGAAATTTCGGTATTTCTCGTATTTTGGGTTTTTACTTGGCTCGGTTTTAATTGGATTGGGTTTGGTTTGGTTTAATGTGTATTGGAACACCTTAGCCTATACTCCACCCTCAACACACCACATCCCACCCTCTTTAAAACTGCACCAACTTTTTCTCTCTCCTCATAAACCTCCATTAATTTCTTCTTCTCCTTCCTCAACACAACACTCTTCTCCTTCCTCTACACAACACCCACCCATAGGCAAGTGCACCTTGCCACCATATGAAAACCCTATTTTATTTGTCTATTTGCCAGTTTAGGACATGGTGATCAACATTAGAATTTAGTATTTGGTGATTTAGAGTCTCCATTGTTCTAGATCTAAGTTTTCCCTATTTTCAGTTTTGCATGGTTTTGATCTATTTAAGTTGGATTTTTATGGGTTTTGATGTTTCCTTGTAGAAGAGAGTTCAATTCCAGCCTGGTTGGAACTTTGGAAATCCGGATTTGGAGTTCGGATGGCCAAGTTGTGATGCTTTAAAGTTTTGGGAGCCATTGGAGCTTCTTCTCAGCCATGGAAAAGAAGACCCTTTCCCTGCGTGCGTGCCTTTGTGCCTACGCAGCTCTCCTACGTGCGTGCTTTTGCGCGTACGCAGCTCTCCTGCGTGCGTGCTTTTGTGCGTACGCAGCTCTCCTGCGTGCGTGCTTTTGTGCGTACGCAGCTCTCCTGCGTGCGTGCTTTTGCGGGTACGCAGCTCTCCTGCGTGCGTGCTTTTGTGCGTACGCAGCTCTCCTGCGTGCATGCTTTTGTGCATACGCCGCTCCCCTGCGTGCGTGCTTTTGTGCGTACGCAGCTCCCCTGCGTGCGTGCTTTTGTGCGTAAGCAGCTCCCCTGCGTGCGTGCTTTTGTGCGTACGCAGCTCCCCTGCGTGCGTGCTTTGTGCGTACGCAGCTCCCCTGCGTGCGTGTTTTGTGCGTACGCAGCTCCCCTGCGTGCGTGCTCTTGTGCGTACGCTGCTCCCTGCGTGCGTGCTCGTGTGCGTACGCAGCTCCCCTGCGTGCGTGCCCTTGTGGGTACGCTGCTCCCCTGACCCCTTGCTTAAACCATTGGCTCTTGGAGTATTGGTTTTATCTCTCGACTTGGTTTCTCTTTTGTGGATTGGGTTTTTCCTGAGATCTGTTCAACACAGCACGACTATCTTGACCCGTCACGGCCTAACACGGTTTTCAAGTAATTGTTTATGACTAGTACGGTTCTCGGGGTTTTCTGTGGATTATGATTTTGATATTCTCTGATCTCCTTGCTAGTGACCCAGTGGGGTGCACACCTAACTTGTAACTTGTATTTAATCCTTGTGACTTGATAATTGGATAGTGGTCCGTGGCGGCGCACTCCTGACTTGTAGCATGACTTGATAACTTAATGCTGTTGCGACGGCTAACTTAACTTGACCTGCCTTGACACCGTGGGTAGTTCTTTCTTACTTGCTTGTTAAATTCACTTGTCTTGTCTTGCATCATGTCTAGGATGGAACTCCTGAGTACCACGGTCAGGACTACCTACTAAAATGGATTAAGGTTAATAACTAGAATAACTCAGTAGTCATGAAGAGATGACACAGCTACAGAAAATCCCGTTACCTGGGCGCTCTTGGGATCTGTAGCCTGCCGACGAGTAGGGCGCATTTCCAGTACACTGTCATGTGTTGCACCTTCTAAGTCACCTAAGGGTACATGCGTTTCTGGACGATGTACCCACCTGAATTCAACCCCTAATTTTCGACCTGGGTAACCTGGATGGTCTGCAGGGCATTTGGCTGTGGAATAATCTCACTGCATCTTGTTAGTAATTAGGCCTGTGATAACCCTAGTTAGTTAAAGTAGTAAGCCATAGTATCTGCTTGGCCGTGATTGATTGAATGAAGTATAACCAGTCTAGCCATGTCTTGACCCAGTACAAGATTGCTTCCTGTCTTGATTTCTTACATTATTATCTTGCCGATAAATGGTGGGAAACCAAGTTCTGTTCAGGTGAAAGGTTACAACCCCGGTCCTTGTTTGGTTTACGGGTTATAACCTGGTTATCGAAATAGTTCCATGGTTATCTCGTCGCATATCATCCTGACATGTTTTCGTAAATTTTAGTTTTACTATTAGACTTTCTTGTGTTAATTGCTGGCTTTTGTTCTTATTTCGTGGCCCCCTTGTGGCACTTGCTCTTTCTGGGGTTGACCTAGCTGGTTTTGTGTGGCCAGATTTTGGAGCAGCTTCCGAGGATCTACCAAGCTTCCAGCCCAATGGTGACAACTAGACGAAACCCGGGCCAAGAGTGGATTTTCCTTTTGTCTTGCCCACTTCATTGTAAAACTATTCTTATGAGGCGTTTAGCCGACGAGCACCTGTTAGCTCGATGCACTTTACTTACTGTTTGCCTACGGACTGTGAACATGATTAACAAATCCTAGGGTTAATCATGTACGACTAAACTCTTGCTAGTCCTAACATTTTGTAACGACTAGCTTCATGATCAGCTGAATATATAATATTTGGGACGCCTTATTATTGTATATTTAATGATCATACATCTTGCGACCTTACTTACTTGCTTGTGATTGAGACATTAGGCTTGTTCATAACTATAAGAGACTGTTGGCTTGTAGTAAACCCTCATATATCTTGACAGCCGTGACCGTATATCGAGGTGGTTTCCATTTCAATATACGTAGCTGGCTATGTCTGCCCCCGCTCTACAGTATTCTGGTTCTGGGGCGTGACATGGTTTAAGTGGTGGCCCATACAGGTCTTGTAAATCAAGATATGTGAGGGTTTACCAGATAGATGTCTCAATCAGTACTCGTCCTTGATCTCTGTTCGTATCCTCTGAATCCCTGGATTCTTGCCCTGATCCTGTGCTTATATCATTGATCTGTCCTGGTCCTTTCCTTATTGTTCCCCGTGTCGTCTTCTTCAGCGGCACTGTACCTGGTCCTACCGATCAACAAGGTAGAGCACTTCCCGTGGGTCAGCAGCAACCCGGAGATCAAGCCCAGCATTTCGGGGTAGCCTCCAGAGTTGAGCCTACTGGAGGAGAGTCACCAGTTCGGCCCGTCCAGCCCGCAGAGCCAGATGATGGTACCTTAGTAGGCCTCATCAGAACCTTGATAGCTTCCCAGGATCGTCGAAGCGACGCCCTGCACCAGACAGTTCAAGATGCTTTGACCCGAGGCGGATATCCAGGGAACCAGGCGACAAACAGCTTCAAGCGATTGAACCCTCCTTTCTTCGACGGCAGCGAGGATACAATTGCCGCGGATGCATGGCTTCAGGATACCGAGGTGATTCTGGAAGCAGCTAGGACACCCGAGAATGAGAAGGTGGCGGTGGTACGCCTGCAGTTGTTGGACTTGGCTCGCAGTTGGTGGGCGGCGCAAGCTATGGGATTAGTGGCACCCATTGCTTGGGCAGTGTTTAAAGAGAGATTCCAAACGAAGATTTCGATGCTGTGGCTCGGTACGACCTGCCGACCAGATTTACCAACTTGAAGCAAGGAGGCAGAACAGTCGATAGTTATGCATCGGAGTTTTCTAGACTTAGTAGGTTTGCCCCCACCTTGGTGGCGACCGAGTTTGATAGGGCCCAGCGGTTCCAGCAGTGACTGCATTTGGAGATCTTGTTGGCAGTTGAGCAGTTCGAGCACCAGACGTTCGATACAGTCTTGAGAGCTGCTAGGAGGCATGAATACACCTCCCAGAGGATCGTAGATAGGACCGGAGGTAGGAAACGGTCCACAGTCAGATGCACCAATCATCAGCTCCAGCACCGGCAGCTAGGGGATTGACCATTGGAACTCCGAAACGGGCGACCTTAGTAACGTCGGTTCAGCATTCGACCCCAACGTACCCGCAGCAGCAGAAGCAGACTTCCGCGATGGGATGTTCTCATTGCGGGAAGCCAGGGCATGTGGTGGCAGACTGTCACAGGACGCAGGGATTGTGCCTGGCTTGTGGAGCAGGAAATTATAGGATAGGGGCTTGCCCGAATAGGGGTGGTTCATCAGCCTCCAACCCTTCTAACTCTTCGGTGAGAGGACCGGCCCCAGCACCAGTTCAGCAGCAGCAGTATCAGTCTTCGAGACCCTTGACGCCTCAGTCTCAGGCATTCCAGCAACAACACCCCCAGCAGTATGCACAAGCCCAAGCTCAGACCCAGAATAGGCAAAGAGGTTTCCAGCAGAGGGGACCAGCAGCCAGAGGACAAGGTCAGGCCATGATGATGGCTATGGAAGAAGAAGTTGCACCAGATGAGGTTGTGGCAGGTACTATTCTCGTCAACTCCTCTCCAGCGTCTGTATTATTTGATTCTGGTGCATCGTATTCATTTATGTCTGTACGATTCGCGACACGGATAGGATTGGAGCCCGAGTCATTATCAGTGAGGCTCAATATACTTACTGGTAATGGCCTTGTGGGAGTAGATCGAGTGTTTTCCTTGTGTCGGATCGTAGTTAGCGGTAGGGAGTTCCCCGCTAGATTCATAGAGTTTCCTATGGCAGACTATGATGTAGTCCTAGGCATGGATTGGTTGAGGAACCAGTATGCTAGGATAGACTGCTATATTGGCAGAGTTTTCTTTAGTATCCCCGGCGAGCCAGAGTTTTCATTTTCCAGAGGCGCAGTGGAGCCATCTTCCCCAGCATTGCGCATGGCAGTAGCAGCAGTATAGTTACCCCGGATAGTTGAAGAGTTTCCAGATGTCTTTCCAGAAGAGCTTTCAGGGATGCCGCCGGAGTGAGAGATTGAGTTCACTATAGACTTGATTCCCGGGTCAGCACCAGTATCAGAGCGAGTCTACAGGATGGCTCCTTCAGAGTTGGAAATTTATACAAGATGATTGAAGAACTGAGGACCAAGGGATTCATCCGTGCAAGTGGATCGCCTTGGGGAGTCCCGATGCTTCTTGTGAAAAAGAAGGATGGTACGTCCATGCTATGTGTTGATTATCGTACCTTGAATTCGGTGATAATCAAGAACAGATACCCTCTTCCCAGGATAGATGACTTGTTTGATCAGCTCAGAGGGGCTTCAGTGTTCTCGAAGATCGACTTGCGGTCGGGATACCACCAGATCAGAGTCAGAGAGCAGGACATCCCGAAGACAGCATTCAGATCGAGGTATGGACATTGGGAGTTCCTTTTTATGCCCTTTGGAGCGACCAATGCGCCGGCCGTATTCATGGACCTCATGAATCGCATTTTCATGCCTTACTTGGATCAGTTTGTGATCGTGTTCCTGGATGACATCCTGGTCAACAGCAAAAGTGAAGCAGAGCATGAGCAGCATCTCAGAGTCGTCCTCCAGACGCTTAGGGAGCATCAGTTGTACGCCAAGTTCAGTAAATGCGAGTTCTGGCTCGATCGTATTTCATACTTGGGTCACATCATTACCCGAGGAGGAGTGAAAGTGGATCCCCAGAAGATTGTGGCTATCGAGTCATGGTCGGTACCCAGCTCAGTGGCAGAGGTTCGCAGCTTCCTTGGATTGGCCGACTATTACCAGCGGTTCATTTCAGATTTTGTAAGGATTTCAGCGCCGATGACCCAGTTGACCCGCAAGGATGTGTCGTTTGTTTGGACAGCAGAGTATCAGGAATCATTTGAGAAGTTGAAGCAAGGTTTGATAACGGCTCCCATTCTCACCCTTCCAGATGGGACCGGAGGATTCACAGTTTATTGCGACGCTTCAGGCAGAGGATTGGGGTGTGTCTTGATGCAGCATGGGAAGGTAATATCTTATGCGTCACGTCAACTACGTGATCATGAGAAGAATTATCCAACCCACGACTTGGAATTGGCGGCGGTAGTGTTTGCTTTAAAGTTGTGGAGACACTACCTGTACGGAGATAGAGTGGAGATCTTTACTGATCATAAGAGCCTGAAGTATGTTTTCACCCAGAAGGACCTTAATATGCGGCAGAGAAGATGGCTCGAGCTACTGGTGGACTATGATATGGATTTGCAGTATCATCCCGGGAAGGCCAACGTTGTAGCAGATGCATTGAGCAGAAGAGCCGGAGTTTATTTCCTGACGGCGCAACCAGAATTATTGGCAGATCTTTAGAAGATGGAAATTGAAGTGGTTCTTCCAACCAGCGTGGCATTGATGGCCAGCCTACAGGTTCAGTCCAGTATAGTTGAAAGAATCCGGGTGGCGCAGTCAACAGATTCCAAGATCCAGCGACTCAGAGCAGAGTGTGAAGCAGGAAAAAGGCCAGAGTTACGTATCCATGAAGACGGTACACTTCGGCACGGCACTCGTCTTTGCGTACCCAGTGGAGATATCAGACAGGAAGTCATGGCAGAAGCCCACAGTTCACAATATTCTATTCATCCGGGTGGTACGAAGATGTACCGTGGTATTTGTCAGCATTTCTGATGGAAGGCATGAAGAGGGAGATAGCCCGGTTTGTCTCTCGATGTTTGGTTTGCCAACAGGTTAAAGCTGAACATCAGAGGCCCGCTGGACTTCTTCAACCCTTACCGATCCCAGAATGGAAATGGGAACATATAACCATAGATTTCGTGAGCAGATTGCCCAGATCTCCGGCCAGCAGAGATGCTATTTGGGTAATTGTGGACAGGCTTACCAAGGTGGCACACTTTCTCCCATTCAGAGTTGGACAGTCGACGGCGCAGTTAGCAGAGATGTATCTCAGGCAGATCGTCAGGCTTCACGGTGTGCCAGTCAGCATCACCTCGGACAGGGATTCAAGATTCACATTACACTTTTGGCACAGCTTGCAGAAGAGTTTGGGGACTCGCCTTCATTTCAGCTCAGCTTATCACCCGCAGACGGATGGTCAATCAGAGCGCACAATCCAGACCCTTGAAGATATGTTGAGATCCTGTACCCTTGACTTCGGTGGTTCATGGGAGAATCATCTGCACCTGGTGGAATTCTCGTACAACAATAGTTATCAGGCCAGTATCCAGATGGCACCTTTCGAGGCTCTTTATTGCAGGAAGTACAGATCCCCGCTAGCATGGGACAATGTCGGGAAGAGGCAGATGCTCGGACCCGAATTGATTTTCCAGACGGTTGAAGTGGTCAGGAAGGTCAGAGATCACCTCCGAGTTGCCCAGGACCGCCAGCACCATTGGGCCGATGCTCATCGGCGTCCCTTAGAATTTGCTGTCGGCGACCATGTATTCCTTAGGATCTCGCCTAACCGCGGCGTCATTCGCTTTGGCGTGCGGGGAAAGCTTAGTCCTAGGTACATAGGGCCGTTCGATATTCTAGAGCGAGTAGGAGATGTATCCTATCGTCTCGCTCTTCCGCCGTTGCTAAGTGAGGTACATGATGTATTCCATGTGTCCCAATTACGATGGTATATTCCGGACCCAAGCCACATCCTAGACCATTCGGAATTGGTTGTTGGTACCAACCTTTCGTATGAGGAGAGGCCCGTGTTTATATTGGACCGGAGGGAGAAGATACTCAAGAACAAGACTATTAAATTAGTCCGTGTTGCTTGGGGTCATCACTCTCTAGGTGAGTCAACGTAGGAGCGTGAGGACGACATCCGATCGCGATATCCCTACCTGTTTGACTCGTGAGGTATAATGTCTTTCTTATGCCTTACGTTTTCCCTTCCTTGCTTGCATTGTATGATTGTATGATTGAACTGCTTAGTGTAACTTGCCTGTACTTAATGTAGCTTGTCGTGACAATCTCTAGCTCCTTGATTAAATTCCGAGGACGGAATTCTTTTAAGGTAGGTAGAGTTGTCACCCTCATTTCCCTTATTTTCCCGTATTTCGTATTTATACTCGTATCTGGATTTTGGCATGTATTTTTATTTTTCTCAACTTGTGGAATTTCGATATTTCTCGTATTTTGGATTTTGACATGGCTCGGTTTTAATTGGATTGGGTTTGGTTTGGTTTAATGTGTATTGGAACACCTTAGCCTATACTCCACCCTCAACACACCACATCCCACCCTCTTTAAAACTCCACCAACTTTTTCTCTCTCCTCATAAACCTCTATTAATTTCTTCTTCTCCTTCCTCTACACAACACTCTTCTCCTTCATCTACACAACACCCACCCATAGGCAAGTGCACCTTGCCACCACATGAGAACCCTATTTTATTTGTCCATTTGCTAGTTTAGGCCATGGTGATCAACATTAGAATTTGGTATTTTGTGATTTGGAGTCTCTATTGTTCTAGATCTAAGTTTTCCCTATTTTCGATTTTGCATGATTTTGATCTATTTAAGTTGGATTTTTATAGGTTTTGATGTTTCCATGTGGAAGAGAGTTCAATTCCACCATGGTTGGAACTTTGGAAATCCGAATTTGGAGTTCGGATGGCCAAGTTGTGATGCTTTGAAGTTTTGGGAGCCATTGGAGCTTCTTCTCAGCCATGGAGAAGAAGACCCTTTCCCTGCGTGCGTGCCTTTGCGCGTATGCAGCTCTCCTGCGTGCGTGCTTTTGCGCGTACGCAGCTCTCCTGCGTGCGTGCTTTTGTGCGTACGCAGCTCTCCTGCGTGCGTGCTTTTGCCCGTACGCAGCTCTCCTGCGTGCGTGCTTTTGTGCGTACGCAGCTCTCCTGTGTGCGTGCTTTTGCCCGTACGCAGCTCTCCTGCGTGCGTGCTTTTGTGCGTACGCCGCTCCCCTGCGTGCGTGCTTTTGTGCGTACGCAGCTCCCCTGCGTGCGTGCTTTTGTGCGTACGCTGCTCCCCTGCGTGCGTGTTTTGTGCGTAGCAGCTCCCCTGCGTCGTGTTTTGTGCGTACGCAGTCCCCCTGCGTGCGTTCTCTTGTGCGTATGCTGCTTCCTGCGTGCGTGCTCGTGTGTGTACGCAGCTCCCCTGCGTGCGTGCCCTTGTGCGTACGCAGCTCCCCTGCGTGCGTGCCCTTGTGCGTACGCTGCTCCCCTGACCCCTTGCTTAAACCATTGGCTCTTGGAGTATTGGTTTTATCTCTCGACTTGGTTTCTCTTTTGTGGATTGGGTTTTTCCTGAGATTTGTTCAACACAGCACGACTATCTTGACCCGACACGGCCTAATACGGTTTTTAAGTAATTGTTTATGACTAGTACGGTTCTCGGAGTTTTTAGTGGATTATGATTTTGGTATTCTCTGATCTCCTTGCTAGTGACCCAGTGGGGTGCACACCTAACTTGTAACTTGTATTTATTCCTTGTGACTTGATAACTGGATAGTGGCCCGTGGCGGCGCACTCCTGACTTGTAGCATGACTTGATAACTTAATACTGTTGCGACGGCTAACTTAACTTGACCTGCCTTGACACCGTGGGTAGTTCTTTCTTACTTGCTTGTTAAATCCACTTGTCTTGTCTTGCATCATGTCTAGGATGGAACTCCTGAGTACCACGGTCAGGAGTACCTACTAAAATGGATTAAGGTTAATAACTAGAATAACTCAGTAGTCATGAAGAGATGACACAGCTACAGGCAATCCCGTTACCTGGGCGCTCTTGGGATCTGTAGCCTGCCGACGAGTAGGGCGCATTTCCAGCACACTGTCATGTGTTGCACCTTCTAAGTCACCTAAGGGTACATGCGTTCTTGGACGATGTACCCACATGAATTCAACTCCTAATTTTCGACCTAGATAACCTGGATGGTCTGCAGGGCTTGTGGCTGTGGAATAATCTCACTGCATCTTGTTAGTAATTAGGCCTGTGATAACCCTAGTTAGTTAAAGTAGTAAGCCGTAGTATCTGCTTGGCCGTGATTGATTGAATGAAGTATAACCAGTCTAGCCATGTCTTGACCCAGTACAAGATTGCTTCCTGTCTTGATTTCTTACATTATTATCTTGCCGATAAATGGTGGGAAACCAAGTTCTGTTCAGGTGAAGGGTTACAACCCCGGTCCTTGTTTGGTTTATGGGTTGTAACCTGGTTATCGGAATAGTTCCATGGTTATCTCGTCGCATATCATCCTGACATGTTTTCGTAAATTTTAGTTTTACTATTAGACTTTCTTGTGCTAATTGTGGCTTTTGTTTTTATTTCGTGGCCCCCTTATGGCACTTGCTCTTTCTGGGGTTGACCCAGCTGGTTTTGTGTGGCCAGATTTCGGAGCAGCTCCCGAGGATCTACCAAGCTTCCAGCCCAATGGTGACAACTAGATGGAACCTGGGCCAAGAGTGGGTTTTCCTTTTGTCTTGCCCACTTCATTGTAAAACTATTCTTTTGAGGCGTTTAGCCGACGAGCACCTGTTAGCTCGATGCACTTTACTTACTGTCTACCTACGGGCTGTGAACATGATTAACAAATCATAGGGTTGATCATGTACGACTAAACTCTTGCTAGTCCTAACATTTTGTAACGACTAGCTCAATGATCAGCTGAATATGTAATATTTGGGACGCCTTATTATTGTATATTTAATGATCATACATCTTGCGACCTTACTTACTTGCTTGTGATTGAGACATTAGGCTTGTTCATGACCATATGAGACTGTTGGCTTGTAGTAAACCCTCATATATCTTGACAGCCGTGACCGTATATCGAGGTGGTTTCCATTTCAATATACGTAGCTGGCTATGTCTGCCCCCGCTCTCCAATATTCTGGTTCTGGGGCGTGACACATATAGCTACTCTAAAACCAGTCCTATCATGCCCAAAATAGCCCACTAAAACAGCCCCTTATCTGTCCTTCTTCACCCCAAATTCAGTCCCAAAAACTGCCACTTGACAGTCCCCAAATAGCCCCTATAACTGTCCCAAATTTCAATCCTATTTAGCCCCATTTGGTAGCCATGAAACACCCACATTTAGCCCCACTTAACCCACATTTTAGGCCCTATAAGCAGCCCTATATGACAGCCATGATAGCCCCAATCCAGGCCCATTGACAGCATTTAGAAACACCTCAAATCAATCCACTCTAATGTGTGTGTGTATTTGTGTATGTGAGCCTATGTGTATGTGTGTGAGCTTAGAGTGTGTGTATGTGAGTATATATGTATAGATAGTATCCTATAGGTGTTAGCCCATATGTAAACCTATAGGTAGAGCCTATATGTGACCATGTGTGAGTGAGTTGGTGTGTATGTGAGTGTTTGAAATGTGAGAAGGGTACAAGGTTAAGGGTAAGGTAATGTGTAGATGACCAACATGTGATCCAAAATAGATTAGATACCTAGGAAACCTCTGTATCTTGGTAGGTAACCCTTAGACAGGATAGTATCTAACTATCCTAGGAAGCCTAGGCTAGTATCTTGGGTATTAGCGGGGTTTCCTTTGTATTGGGCAAGGTATCGGGATTACCTTGGTAAGGGTAATGTAGGTTTTGCCTAGAACTAAGGTATTTGAGTTTAGAATCTAAGATATGGTTAGAACTTGATTTCCTTGGTTGGTAATGATCAAATATAGTGCTCCTAGACTAGTTTTGATTTCGGTTGACCATTTTGACCAAAAGTCAACAAAAATCAACCGAGAGTCAAACTTAGCCTTTAAGCGACTAGATTTGACCGAAACCAAACCAGAGTTGACCAGTTGACTGAAAGTCAACAGTTGGTCAACATTAGACTATTTTGACCTAGGGTTGACCTAGAGTTGACCAGGGTTGACCAGTTGACCAAAAGTCAACTTTAAGTCAACCTTTGACCCGTTTGACCTAGTTTGACTTGGATTGACTCCCCGTAACCTGGTATGACATGGAATGAACCAGTATAACCTAGTATGACCTAGTTTGACCTAGTACGACTCAGTTTGACCTAGATTGACCTAGTTTTGACTTAGACTTGCATTCATGACTTAAATTAGTTTCCTTTTCATTATGAAACCCTGTTTGACTCATAGTACCTTATTTTAGGTCTGTGATTACTCTGAGCGTCTGTTCACCTTATCAGCTCAGGACCACAGGTGAGTACATTCACTGATAGTTTTCATTATCTTGATATCTACTATATCCGATTCAGTTGCAGTGTCTTACTTGATTCTCGACACGATAGTTCACGGACTAGTATACGTCGGATCCTGTCATGAGATGTTATTCCAGGATTTTCCTTGGTATATTGGTGTGTGATATCCATATTTCATGTACTTATATAGACATTGATTTGGGAGTGGGATGATCACCTATTTTTGAATCCGTGTCATGACGTGCCATGTCCGGAGCCATGATACTATTCGGGGATGGGAGAATTATTAGGGGTTATGTGATCAAAGCCTCCCTGTCACTATTTTGCTAGCGCCACCCTCACCTCACGTAGGGTGTAGCAGATACCCCATGTCCATGTTATCCATGTTGGCTGACATGACCCTTTCAGATTTTTATGTGATTGTCGGGCCAAATGGATAACCCTACCATGATTTCCTAGCCGATCACATAGCGCTCTAATAATTCAAGTCATATTTTTATATTTATTTATCCTAGGAGGCTAAGTTCTGTTCGGGAGAAGGGTTACAACCCCGGTCCTTGTTTGGTTTAAGGGTTGTAACTCGGCTTCCGAATAGTTCCTAAGCAATCCTATATATATATTGTCGTCCTATTCAGTACTCACATCTATTATACATTTCCTGCTGATTTTACCCTGTATTTCACCTATTTTTGTCTCGTATTTCATTACACTGTCCCTTATAGTATTTGTCAATTCATATGGAACTGCTGTTGGTGTTTGTACTTGCTCATTTTCCTAACATGATACCGTTGAAATTTTACAGATGATTCAGAGGTTGATTGTCCGACCTATTATGGGGACGGGTTAGATGGAGTAGACTTGGACCGTGGCTTGATAATCGAGCCACTAGACTTTGCTCACCCTGAGTAGTGTAGCTTAGTTAGGTTTGCCTGGCCTGCGAGCCAGATAGTACTTTTCAGACTATAGTATTATATTATATTTTGTGATGTTATGTTTAGTCTTGGACTTGTGTGGATCTTGGACTTATTTTCCTGCGAGCCACTAGACTTGATGTAACGCCCCAGTCCCAAAATACTTTGGACTAGGTACGTATCCATGCCAGCTGCATACATACAAAATATACTCCAATATATGGAAACCTCGTATGAATACATAAGATGTAAAATGCATTAAACCAAGAGTAATCTAATCTCATCCACAAAAAAAATATATATATAAAGCAATGGGTGGTCGGCCCCACCTAACCACCACATTAACAAAGAGCAGCAACTAAGTTGCTCACGGAAAGAAGGTGGGGAAACAACCCACAGCAAAGCCACAGTACATGTGGCCGACCCCTACACCCTTTATCCTATAAATTTTTGGTTTAGTTTAAACCCAAAATTCCTCCCATTCTTCTCCTTCCTTCCCTCTCTCCTTCGCTCACAACCAACCCCAACCCAACTCGACCGCCCAGGCCCCTCTACATGCGCATCAGCCCCGTCCCGCGAAAGACGACGATACTACGGCAACAACAACAACTCATCAGAAATCAACATCAAGGTATCCCGCTTCCCCGATCGAATTCTCTGTCAATTCAAATCCATTTTTAGATCCGTAAATTCGTGTAGCAAGCCCTCATGACCCTCTTCGAGATCCCCAAGGTGGATTTCGACATGGCCATCCAACTTGCTCGAAAAATAGAGACGAAGTTGGAGAAAAACCACTTTTCTGAAATATTAAAAACTGTTTTAAAACACCAACTTGTCGGCCACTTTTCTCGCTGTCCATTAAACTTTCATAGAAACTAATTGAAGATAGAGAATAACAATATAACCAAGATTGTAACGCACCTTCTGGATTCACTTTTTATCTAGTATGTAGAAAGTTACACGTTGTTAAAGTTTTCCAAAAAAATTATAAATTCTGTCTTCAAAAAGTGGAAAAACACCCGATACGGAGTGCGCCCCGACAAACCGGACGACGTGGTCGTGCACTATACGCATCGAAAGGCACATATGGATGTTTTCGATGCGTGGGAACTGACGGAACTCGATTTCGTTGCATATGCGCGACGAAATCAGTACGTATCTGTCAAGATACCCCCGTATCGACCAATTGCAAATTAAGTCACAACATTGTGCACACTCATCATATCGCGATGAAACTTGCGCCATTGGACTCAAAATATTTTTCTGGTCCTGTGAGCCAAGTTTGGTCCGATTCGAAGACCGTTGATCGGGACGCTATTTTGGCGGGCCCATAATCCCACTCAACGGGCGATTTTGTGCACGTCTCATCGGAATCCAAAATTGGATATACCGTTGGGTTTGTCTCATCAAAACAAATCTGTAGACATGTAGTTTGACGACTTTAGAGACAGTAGATATTGGCATACATTTCGGTGCAAAACGGGTCCAACGACGGACATCGTTTTGACCCAAAATTACGATATTGCCCCTGTTCCAGAATTTGACTTTTGGACAGGCGTTTCCTAGGCATATCTTTTATTTCAAACTCGTTCGTGATGTTTGTTTCAGCATCCGGAGCTTCTTGTGGATTTTGACTTTCGTGTTGATGATTCTGATTGTTGGATTTTGCTGCTTCTCGCACCACCCTCAGGCAAGATACCTTGCCTTATTTACTGTTATCATTATGTACACCTTTATTTATTTATTTACTGGATATTTATTATCTATTTTTAGTTGGATCTATTACTTGCTATTTTTAGTTCACTTTATTTGCTTTCAGTTATTTTTCTTTTTTGCTTTTTTTTTTATGCATATGGACCTAGTCTTAGCGAACTACCTTTTGCTAGTGTCCTTGGGAGGGAGAAGATAATTAAATGTATGGCTACCCCAAATCCAAAAGCTGTAGTAACTACGTACTACGATAGTCGAGTCGCGAGGGTCACTAGCCTCGAGCTATGTGGATTGATGGGTCACGTGGGCCGCTAGCCTCGAGTTATGCCAGCTGATAGTATTAGTACGTGACGTGTGCGTGTTGTGAGTTGTCCTGGGGAGTCAGCCTTCACCTGCCCATACATCGAGATGTCTTCTAAATTGCCTACTAGAAAGGTTAGGAGACCTTAGCAAATTTTATGTTCCAATCATGTCATGGAAAAATGTCACATCGCGGGATAGTAAGTTACCCCTTGTCCTTGTTTGGTTGTAGGGGTAGCCTACTATTTCGATGATGGGATATTGAGCCGTGTTATGGTTTGGACACTTTTACTTTATCTTTATTTTATGGTGCATTTATATTCAGTTCATATGGCATATTCTTCCTGTATCTTGTTACGTCCCTCTGAGGACCTGGTTATCTCTCCAGGTATGTGTGCTTCTATGATATTGCAGGTGTTCTAGTCGAGGCCGTAATCTTCTCCATCATTTCGAAGATGATTGCACTTGGCTAGTCTTGTTATTTCATCTACCTTCTTGTACCTTTTATTTGAGATAGTTGGTAGTGGACTTTGTCTCCGCCCAACGTATTGTTCAAAGACTTATTACAGTTAATTATATGATATCTTTTATTTTTTTATTTGTGGATGAGATTAGATTACTCTTGGTTTAATGCATTTTACAGCTTATGTATTCATACGAGGTTTCCATATATTGGAGTATACTTTGTATGTATGCAGCTGGCATGGATACATACCTAGTCCTAAGTATTTTGGGACTGGGGCGTTACATGTTTTTGTGGTGGCCCATGCAGGTCGAGTTTGTCACTTCTGTTATGTAATTGTACCGATGTGAGCCTGCAACATAGGATTAGAATTTAGGAATATTATCCATACAGCTTGACCCCTTCCCTTGGCTTCAAAATTTGAACTCTTGTTCGACCTCCTTGAATTGCATCTTGCTTGATTCATTTCTGCCGTTGATTCTTATTTTCGTGCTTAGTTTCAACTAGGAAGATGACTACACTAGTATATGCTCATAGGTCAAACACATGGCTAGAATGGTTATATTGGCAATTGGAATACATTCAAGACTCTAATTGAGTTAAAAAGGCTTTTTAGTGTGATTTAATGATTAGTAATTGGTAAAGTAGGATATTACCACAGAAAGTTTTTGTCACGACCCGCTACCCAAATTGTTGGGCCAGGCCGAGCCATGCCCAGCCTACGTTTGAGATAAAACGTAGTAAGCTGTTCTAAAGACAACAGGATAAAACTAAATGTGCTAACAGTTCTATAAGTGAATAAAAGTCATAAATGCTCCAAACACAAAAGTCGTCGTATATAGAAATAAGTCCAAAGTACAAGTGATCTGAAATGTAAAACTAGATACATGTCCAGTTACAAAATATGTAGCCTAATAAATGACTACACTAAATATCCCAGGAACATCCTCGTAAAGCAAAGCCGGGTCCTCGGCAGTATCTCCATAATATGAGTCGCAGAGTAACTCCTCCTCAGTAAGGATACCTACAATGTTATCCTGTCAGGACGGAAGCAAGTACTGAATCTAGCAAACTAGCATATGAAACATGAAAATGAACATAAGAGAAAATAACTGGAAACATGGCATCACACAATCTATCATGGCAAGGACGCATATGTCATAGAGACAAATGTATATGTAATGTTTAAAACTGTAGTAGGTACGTGATCGGTCAATAGATGTACAATGTGCTGGGGCACATATAAATGAAATGTACATACGTACAAGTGTATAGCATAGGTGTACATCCGTACAGAAATGCGGGATAAAGGCCTACGGCGCAGTAACATATAAAATGTAACTTTGCTCGGTACGATAAAGGGGGCATGATCACGTACTCTACTATCAGTTTCCCCATAACCCATATTCTAATCATGTGACAGATACATAAAGACTGTTCTAAGCATGATAGTAACTGGAAAGTACAACATGTGATATTTTAACTTGCTACCCCAAGGATTAGCATTTAACATGGTTGGATTAGCAGTTCATTTATGTAACAGTATGTAAGTTTATAGAAAGTACTTGCCTCTAGCAAAGCAAAGCAAAGCAAAATAAGCTGCGATAAAAGTGCTATGGATGTCCGGTAACTCGTCACTGTAGAAATAAATACATAAACTTAGTTTTTACACTAAGCTAAAATACTAAGACACTAATTTGTGCAACACGACTTGTGACTGGACACCTAGCCAAAATGATGATTTTAGCATAGGGGACCAATGTGGGGTGACACACTACTTTAACTAACTTTTTAGGGTCTTTACACTAGTGAGGGGTGAGGTTCAATATGGCTAAAACTCAAAGTAACACAAAAAGTTACAAGTCATAATTAATCAATAAATAAATCAAATGATCATTGTGTTCCAACAATTTTTGAGATAGACAAAAAGCTTAATTTTACATAAAATAAAGTACCAAAATGATCCTTGTTAATTATAGAAATTTATTATAATTTTTTTGGAATTTATTAACCAGTACAAGTATTTTATAAAAATCAAATTTCCTAAGTATACAGAAAATGAGTTTTGGTTTCATATGCCAAATTAGTGGCAAAATAGTAATTTAAATACTATAAAAATTATACTAAATTAGCTAACTTAACATAGTATCTAAATACTATTTTTCCAGAATTTTAATAGTACTTTAAGTATTTTTAGAAATCCAAAAATAGTATTGCACACAATTAAAATTAAATAATTAATTATCTGCATATTTTGTCCATGTATATAATTTGAACCAAAGTTCAAATACAGGACCCAAGGCCATGAATCAAGTCTAATATGACTTGTACAGGTCTTGAAAGTGTGAAAACACATTTGGGCCCAAAAACCCTTGCTAGGCTTGGACACCAAATGGTTGCAGTAATTTAAATACACTAAAATACAATTTGGTAAAAGTACAAAAATAAATATTAATATTTTAATAAGGTAAAACTACACATAATAGTTATAAAAATATGATAAGTATATTTACATAGAAAAATGACTTACACTAAATATAGTGAAATACATATATAAAGGGTATACATATATCATAATATATATACATAAATATATGGATAATTACATAATGGATATATATATGTTAAAAATTACATATATATATACGTGTAAGAAAATACTTAACTATAATATATATATATATATATATATAAAATAAAAATAAAATAATATATATATATATATATATATATATATATATATATATATATATATATATATATATATATATATATATATATATATATATATTTATATATATATATATATATATATATATATATACACAATATTGTATACATATACATATAATAGTATATATATATATATATATATATAATAATATATATACACAAGAAAATATATACATATATACATATTTGTACATAATACATATATATATATATATATATATATATATATATATATATATATATATATATATATATATATATATATATATATATATATATATATATATATAAAATATATATATATATATATATATATATTTTTATATATATATATATATATATATATATATATATATATATATATATAATAAAAAAAAAATATATATATATATATATATATAATAAAGTACTAAAAATGAAGTATATATATATATATATATATATATATATATATATATATATATATATATATATATATATATATATATATATATAAACAGAAAACAGAAGAGGGGGGCTCGAACCCAAGCCAAAGCGCTGGGGGGGGGGGTTTAGTCGGGTCGGGCTGGCCAGGGGGTCAGCCCGAAGCTTGTGTTAAGGGTTAGGTTTTAGTTAGATTTAATTAGGTTTGAATCGATTAACACATAAAAAAATAATAAACTCGATCCTGTGTCCGGACAGTTAGGGACACAGGATTCTTGTGTCCTAGGCTAGCACGACACGCACAAGTCGATTTCGTCGTGTCCAAACTCACCACTAGGTTCGCCAGGACGCGGCGAGCCGCATATGTGAGGACGAGTCGTATCGGAAAAAGAAATAGCACAGTGACACGTACGTGTCCGAGTCGAGCGGGCTATTGGGGCGGCGACTGGGCGGAGAAGACGTCGTGGCGGTGGCGCTCGGGTGGCGCTGCACTCGTCTCGACGAGACGCATCGACTGGTTGTGGTAGATGGTGTCACGCCCCGATTCGGGAATCGTTCGCCTCCGCTTGAGTCGCAATGATCCGTCCTCGTGCCTGGTGAAGTCGCTGGCTTCACCCTTTTCTACTATTCTGCCAATCTTAATCAAGAACTCATCTGTCCTCTGTGCCGTCTTTATCTTTTCTAACAAACTCAGCTCAAGTTGAAGTTGAGCCAATTGTGCATTTCGGCCACGAATCTGGAGCTCAATTTCCATACTTTCTAATTCTTCCAGTATTCGTTTGTCAACACTGAGTGATCCCACAAAGTTTTGACTCAACGCGTCCGCCACCACATTGCCTTTTCCTAGGGTGTACGCGATCGTCAAGTCGTAATCTTTTATAAGCTCCAACCAACGTCTTTGCCGCAAATTTAAATCTTTTTGAGTAAAGATGTACTTCAGGCTTTTATGATCGGTGAAGATCTCGCAAGCCACTCCATATAAGTAGTACCTCCTCAATTTCAGTGCAAACACTATCGCTGCTAATTCCAAATCATGCGTTGGATAATTTTTTTCGTGCGGCTTAAGCTGTCTCGAGGCATAAGATATCACTTTCCCTCTCTGAGTCAACACACATCCCAAACCCAGTCCGGACGCATCGCTGTATATCTGGAATCCCTCGACGCCGTCTGGAAGTGTAAGGATTGGAGCTGATACGAGACGTTGCTTCAGATTTTGAAAGCAAGACTCGCACTCATCAGTCCAATCGAATGCCACTCCCTTCTGGGTTAGCCGAGTTAAAGGCGCTGCCACTTTTGAAAAATCTTTGACAAACTTCTTGTAGTAGCCTGCCAAGCCGAGGAAACTTCGGATCTCGCTCGCCGACGTGGGTTGCTTCCAATCCACTACGGCTTCAATTTTCTTTGGGTCAACGGACACACCTTCCGCCGAGATAACATGCCCTAGGAACGACACGCTACTCATCCAAAACTCACATTTGCTCAGCTTGGCATAGAGCTGATTGTCCCGTAGAGTCTGTAACACTGTCCTCAAATGTTCTGCATGGTCTTCTCTGTTCTTCGAGTAGATTAGGACGTCGTCGATGAACACGATCGCAAATTTATCTAAAAAGGGCCGGAAGACTCTGTTCATCATATCCATGAAAGCGACAGGGGCGTTGGTCAGTCCCAAGGGCATGACCAAGAATTCATAGTGTCCGTATCTGGTTCGGAATGCGGACTTAGAAATGTCATCTGGTTTAATCTTTAACTGATGGTAGCCTGAGCGAAGATCAATCTTTGAAAATACAGACGCCCCTTGCAACTGATCGAAGAGGTCGTCTATTTGAGGCAACGGGTACTGGTTCCGAATTGTAACTTTATTTAGCTCGCGGTAGTCGATGCACAGCCGCATCGATCCATCTTTCTTCTTCACAAATAGCACCGGAGCACCCCATGGTGAGACACTGGGTCTGATGTATCCCCTGTCTAACAATTCTTGTAGTTGCACTTTGAGTTCCTTCAATTCAGCAGGCGCCATCCTGTATGGTGCCCTTGAGATCGGACAAGCGTCTGGAAATGTATCGATAGTGAATTCAATCTCTCGGTCCGGAGGCATTCCGGGTATCTCGTCAGGAAACACATCAGGAAATTCTGCCACGACTTCAGTGTTAGCTGAGTCTGCACCATTCTTGCGTGTGTCTCGAACAGAAGCAAGGTACCCTTCGCAGCCAGAATGAAGCAATCGCCGGGCCGTAGTAGCTGAAATCACCATCGAAGCCTTCGCCGATGAACTGGCCGAGTAAGAGAATTCTGTTCCTCCAGGTAGGCGAAACATAACTCGCTTCTTCGCACAGTCAATCGTCGCACAACATGCACTTAACCAGTCCATTCCCAGAATGATATCAAAATCTTTCATATCAAGCTCGACTACATCTAATGGTAGCTTTCTCTCTCCGATACATATGTAACCATCCCTACATATCATGTTAGTAGGCATCTCCACTCCTGATGGAGTACTAACACTAAGATATACATCCAACATTGTCATTTTTATTTCATGTTCCTTAACATAGTCTTTAGATATAAAACTATATGAAGCACCAGAATCAAATAAAGTACGTGCAGGAATGCCATTAAATAACAATATACCTGTCACTACAGTATCTGATGCAAATGCTTCATCCTGAGTCAATGCAAAGACTCGGCCCTGGGCACCGGGCCTCTGATTCTGTTGTGGCTGAGGAGGTTGTGGTGCCTGTCTACGATTTTGTTGGTACTGTTGGTGATGCTGCTGCCTTGGAGGGTTCTGGTGGCCCCTCCCTGGACAGTCTCTGAATCCGTGGCCCATGCGACCACATTTGAAGCATCCACCCTCTAGCACCTGACATTCGTTAGCAAAGTGCCTTTTGTTGCGGCACTTGTTGCAGAATGGTCCACCCTGGTTGGGTCGTTGAAAGCCACCGTGGTTCTGACGCTTAGGCACCTCATATCTGCCCCCGTTGTTCGGTCTCTTGTTATGCAGATTCTGTACCGACGCTTGCACTGGCGCCGTCGCAGGATAGTGTGGGTCCAATTCCTTCGCGTGCTCATAAGACTCCTGAAAAGTCTTATATTTCTGAACCACAACTTGAGCCTTCAGAGCAGGCCTCAAGCCCTGCTCAAACCGACGAGCCTTAGATGCTTCGTCAGTAAACTTCGTGATCGCATACTGAGACAGTCTAAAAAACTCTGCCTCATACTCCTTCACCGTCATGTTCCCCTGTTCGAGCTTCTGGAACTCTAATTCCTTAGCTCGCTGCTCAGTCGAAGAGAAGTACTGAGCCAGAAATGCCTTGCGGAACATCAGCCAAGTGATTTTCGTTGTTCCATTCACTCCCGCTAGAATTCTTTTCTGACTTTGCCAACAGTAGTGTGCGTTGAAAACCAGCAGTAGTTTCACACACGAGACCCTCTTGGATCCAACAATACCCAAAGCTTCCAGGTGATCTTCCACTTCAACTAGCCAATCCATAGCAATGGTGGCTTCTTCTGTCCCTTTGAATTCTTTGTTACAGATCTTCTTAAACTTTGTAATGTCGGCCACAACAGTGGTTTTCTTAGCTGCCGGGGGTTCCTCTGCCTCCACCAGTTCGCTCTCTCGTGAGACTGGAGTGCCTTGAGCCCCATTGTTCACCACTGATCGGACCAACTGTTGCAGGGTATCTAGCTGCTTTTGTTGGGCCTCGAATTGCTTCACGTTCTGCCTCTGCTGGCTCTCCATCATAGCCAGCATCCTCTCCATAGGGTCGGTTGAGGCTACCACCCTTGAGCTACTCGCGTTGTTTGTCGCACCCGCCTTTGTCATCTCTGCAAAACAGAGGAGCTTGTTAGTCTCATAATATATTTATGGACTTATTGTATGGAACATCTCATTTCGGGACATTTAAAACCAAAGTTGTTCGAGAAGCAATAAAGCTTGTGTCATTTTCGAAATCTTTAAAACCAAGAAATTCCCAAGGATGTAAAGCCGTGCTCTGATACCAAACTGTCACGCCCCGATTCGGGAATCGTTCGCCTCCGCTTAGATTCACGCCGAATCGTTCGTCCTCGCTAAGGCGTGATGCCGTACAAGTCTGGAATTGCACTTGTACAAGGCGTGCTCGTGTTCCTTTTATAAAAGAGACATTTTGAATAGAGATTCGCAGCGGATGATAGAGAAGTTTTGGCAACACAGATATGATCTGAAATAAGTTCTTTATTGATATCTTTGAAATTACATTGCATAAACATAAGGCTCTCAAACAGCCGAGATGAAAGGCCAAACTTGGCTACAACTTGCAGAAATATTGAAATGTGATACAACTTGTTCCATACATCATATCCCTTTATTAATAATGCGGCAATAACCACCTTCAGCAAAATGCCTTCTTTTTCAAGTGGAAACTTCAAGATGTACGAAGCTTCTAAAGAGTCGGACAGCAAGCCTTCAGCGTCTATGATTATCCACTAGGTTCCCGGCACCTGTGGAGACGAGGGTCAGTACATTGCCACATATGTACTGGTGAGCGGCCGTAACCAATCTCACCATAAATCAACAGCAGTAAAATTACATGAATGTTCACTATTGATTTGTATTCTTTCTATCTTGCCTTAGGGTCCATTAACAATTCATATATTTGATGAGAAATATAAGGAGCATATAGTGATGTTAGAAACATAAGCAATTCATGTTGATCTAACATAAGCAGTTCATATTGATCACCAATTTGGTGAATCTTACCCACGGTCGATAGCCATCCCTATACATATTTATGAATACCACTTACTCTGCCTGCATAAGACAATGTTAGCTATGCCACCTGTCTATATGAAGGTCACTGACTACACGCCATCTGGGACATCTTGGTCGGACGGCTCCCCTTCATCGGTGGGTAGCTAGCCCATCCGGAAGGTTCCCGAAAGACCGTGCTACTACTTCAGCACTGTGCTACTACTTCAGCACGGCGTTCCTCCTAGGCCGAATCGGTTCCGTGGCCTCGGAGTACCGTTCGAGGAACTACCTTGTATACAAGTTGTCCATGACCATGCATGCAATGCAACTTAACTAATAAGGGACATGACATGCATGATAATAGCATCTTTCATACATAGTCGTAGTTCTCATTTTATCTTGCCATTTTTCCATCTTTCCAACTTGCCATCTTACCATCTTACTTTGAGCCATAGGCTCGTATATTCGTTCATCCAACCAAGGGACTATTCATGTTTAACTCATTCTTTCGAACCGAAGTCCGATATACTTACCGCCCAATACTTGGGTCTTTGCATCACCTGTTAAACAATTCATATAGCATACGAGCATCATTCGATTTACAACATAAGCCTAGCCATGTGATAATTTATCTTTCATTATCTTTCCCATATTATTACTAGGTATCTTTTATTAAGCACCGAACGCAGTAACAAGTCTACCATTGTTATGCGCGAAGATCAAGGATCGTCAAAGGATCAAAGCCACTCACTTGTTGGTGAATTGCCGAGAGAAAGAGGTCTTCCACGCAACGTCACCCTAGGTTCACCGTGTTAGCACCTGCATTGGCACCAACATCTGGTCAGCATACTTCTTCTCTTTCTCTCAGTTATTCGATATGAAATGCGTAGACGGTGAAAGTAAATCCATGAAAACATTCATCGAAAACAATTACGAAAACGCACACAAAAGCCAACAGCAAAAGCGACATCGAAAACCAGCAGGGCAACGGTCTCGGGGCAAGCGACTCTTATATAGAACTCTTCCCCCAAGACGTGCGCCACTGCATCTTGGGCATCATTTCAAAAGAGTCCAATCCATAACGAGGAAAGGATCTCAATTTATTATCCCGCGATCCTGGTAAAGTTTCCCCAATTCTTATCCGACTCGGCCATTCGGCCGCTAGCCCGCACCGTGCTCCGCAACGGATTCAGGGCATTACAGATGGGGGCGGTCGTCGACTGGGAGGTGGTGCTGGGGTGGTCGCCGGAGTTAGGGTTAGGGTTTGTGGTCTCGTCGGGGAAGAAGGGGGTCGTAGTGGTCGTGGGGTTGCGCTGGGGTTAGGGTTAGGTCTGGGGAGAGAGAGGGGGTTTAAATAGGGGTTATAGTCGGTCCTAGGTCGGTCGGGGCAGTCAGAAATGGCGGGGGAAATGTGGGCGGTGGCCGTCGGGAAGTCGGGGCAGCCGGGTCGTCGGGGGAGTGGGTAGATTAGGGTTTGCAATTAGGCCCCCTAGTTTTAGGAAATTGCACTCAGGCCCCTAACAGAGTATAAATGCAAATATAATTTGCATTCCACAATCTAAAACATTTAACTAATTGCAAAACGACTTCTCAACAATTTTAAATATTACAAACAGCTATTTAAATATTTTAATAAGTTGCAAAACTACCTTAAAATATTTCAATAAATTACAAATTGATATTTTAGCTATTAAAACTTAATTAAAAATTATTTAATAATTCTATAAAAATTCCTAAAAATTATAATAATTATTTTAAGGCTAAAATTGACACTAAAAATTAATTAGCACTAATTAAAATAAAATTTGAAAAACAGGGACTTACAGTTTTAATCTTGAGATTTCTAAATAGTAAACACCATAGGATTGATACTGCAGTAAGGAACAAAAGAAAATATAGCTAGATTCTTTATACCATTGATTTAAGAAATTGATTGGATTTTTGAGTTTTGATATCTATGAATGATAGGGTTATAACTATACATCTTTGAACAAATATAAAATTGATTTGCATTTCGAGTTGTAATATTTATAATTTTTGGGTGATAGATATACATCTTTGAACAAATATAAAATTTATTGATTTTCGAGTTTTGACGTTTATGATTTATTGGATTATGGTTATACACCCTTGAACGGTTATAAATTTGGTTTAAAAATAATCTTAGCTTAAAAATGGCCGTAGGAATTATTTAAATTGAGTTGTACAACTTGCGATTTTCGTGTTTAGTAAATTTTGAATTTTAAGTGGAAGTAATGAAGGTAAATTTTGGTTTACAATAATTGAAAACGATTTTTGAGAATTTTTTTATTTTAAATTGTGTCCTATGATTGAGGATATACAAATTTATTTAGATTTTTTGTTAAAAAAAAGGATTTTGACTGATAAGATTATTTGGAAATTTAGTTTAATGTGGGATTGCTAATATTAAATTTTTTAGAGAATTTCGAAGGATGTAATGGAAATTGTTATTTTGATTGATTAAAGAAAGTTACCATTTAAAAGTTGTGACTTTCTTGGAATAACTTAGCATGAATAGAAGTTAAAATTGATGAGAGCATTGAACTTAATTTTTTTTGAGATTGCTTTTAATATGCTACGAGTTTTATTATGAGTTATTTGAAAATTTTAGAGTATTAAATTTTTGATTGATTGTGAAATTTTTATGGATTCGTAAATTATGAACTCTTGAGGAAATAGTTGAATTTAAACGTTAATTTTGGAAAAGGTTTGTAGTAATGTGATAAAATTTTGCTTTGAGATTTATGAGAGTGATTTAAATTTTTTTTGATGAATTTGAACGGCTTGGAGTGAATACAAATTTTGGTGGTATATTTTTAAAAGTTTATTTTTGAAACTTTTGGTGGATACTTGAGCTAAAATTTTAGTGGTAGGCCCCAAGATAACCCTACTGAGCATTCCACACTAATTGCCATGTCACCCATGACCATGGTAGTAGTATATACACAAGTGTTGTTAGTCATCTACCCAGCTATGTAACGGTATTTCCACCTCGACTTACTCGACCTTCCTTCAATTCTAGATCTTTTAATTGCGTCCTTCTAACCCATTTGTAATTTAAAAAATGATTTAATGGTTCCTTAACTGTGTTCATCTAGGAGACTATATTTTCTCCGGAATTATGTTCCTAAATTATTTTTAATGGATTCTTTAATTAATTTTATTTCATGCTTTAACTTGATCTTCTTTATTTTGTGCATTAATTATCACCTCGTGAACTCCCACTTTCTATTTTTGATCTTCTGGCGTCCCCTACCGTGACTTGTATATTTGGAGTACAACACTACACTTTTTCTCCCAACAAATTTCACATATAAGACCTAGACGAGTCCACCTTCCTGTAGACATATCATATCCCACCAAAACCTATCTCCTTGTACTCCATTTCTTGATATGACTTTGTGGTCAAAGTGGCCAAACTATAACCCCTACCATGACACCAAAATACTTTCCGATTTCAATTAGGGATTCAACCTCGACTCAAATCTTTCGACCCGATATGTGATTGTGTTCTACTAAATTCCTTAAATGCTTAAATTTGCACCTTATCTTGATTGCTTGACCCATTGTCCCATGATACTATTAGTTTAACTCTTGTAAGTTGGGTAGAATACCTCACCACCTAACAAACCTTTTTTTTCCTTGTGAACCATATTGGTAAGTTCACTTAGACTCTAAATTCAGAGGACCCTACCTTATCTAGTCTACCAAGCCATAAATGAAGAAACACTAGGACAACTGTATAGGCCCAAACTTCTGACGAGCCTTGATTTTAAAAGATCTTGGACTATTTAAAATTCCTTCATCAGTACCTTCCTTTCTTATATTTTGACTATCTCACGCTGCTAACGTAGCTTCAGTTTTGCAAGCTTATTTCGTTATCAAGCTTGATCATGACATATTTTATTGGGTGCACCCATTAACATATTGTCTAATCAGAGCCGGTGCATGATGGTCTGATCAACCTATTGCACTTTGGTTTGCTTATCACATATTATTGTACGAGGATGAAGACATAGTAAACTTGCCTTAGAGTCTCATTCGCGACAGCCTTGGCAATTCTCTTTTAAAATTTTGCCGCCTATGAACCCCGCAATTCGTACTCAATATATAACACCGTCTTTGAAACCTTTGTTTTTTTTTGTCTTTTACTTATTTCAGAAAGACAAGACACTGTACTTGATAGATAGACCCAAGGTATCACTTTAGTCATGTGGCTATATCCACGCCTTAAACTACTCTTCCTATTTCTCAACCCTACCTACCCTATTAATCCTAAATTTCGAGGACGAAATTCTTGTAAGTTGGGTAGGATGTAAAATTCCTATTTTTTATTATTATTTTATTAGATTTAAAAATTTATTTATACAATTTATGGTTTTATTTATTTATTTGATGACCCGGTTTGGCCAATTCAGCCCGAACAGGGCCCGAACAAAAATTTAAGCCCATGTGAGCATGTGGGGTGACTAAGATGGCCATGTAGGAACATTTTATGTGTGTACAAATATTTTTAAATAATTTTGAGACTTGTTGAATATTTATTGACTTTTGGTACAAAATTTAGGTTTTATTAATAAAATAGTATTTTACAAGATGGTACAATTTTCTGGACCCATACATGGGTGAACGGTAAAGTTCACCCATTGGGACGATTATTATTATTTTATTATAATTTAAGATATTTTGTGGAGATTTAATAAATATGTTTTCCTATTTAAATATCATTATTATTTTGAGTTGATTTAGTAATGATTGAACATATATATATATATATATATATATATATATATATATATATATATATATATATATATATATATATATATATATATATATGAAGATATGATCAAATATATTAAATAATTGGATAGTTGACTTTTAAATGATATTTGGATCTAAAGAGATTTTTGGAGTATTTATGGATATATACATTTATATATATATATATATATATAAAATATATATATATATATATATATATATATATATATATATATATATATATATATTAAAGATTTAGTAAAAAAAAAGAAAAAAAAAGAAAGTGGTGGGGGGCCGACCCCACCACCAACGCTAACTACAGCAGCAAGCATATGCCATGCATATATATATATATATATATATATATATATATATATATATATATATATAAAGCAATGGGTGGTCGGCCCCACCCGACCACCACATTAACAAAGAGCAACAACTAAGTTGCTCACGGAAAGAAGGTGGGGAAACAACCCACAACAAAGCCACAGTACATGTGGCCGACCCCTACACCCTTTATGTCACGTCCCGAGTCGACAAACCGTTCGTCCCCGGTGTTACCTTGCCGATTCGATCGTCCTCGCTAAGGCGTGATGCCGCACGAGCCTGGAGTTGCGCTCGTGCAAGGCAAGATGACAAGTTCTCAAATGGTTATCTTTTCATTTTGATATTAATACGTCAAGTCGAAACTTCACAATTCACATCAGAATATAAGACACAGTATAGGAAGATAGAAATGCTTTTCATTCATAGCTTGCAACGAAGTGCAAGTCGTAATTACATTGGATGCCGTTGCGGCTACATTGATTGAAAATATAAAGAGAATACATTCGACAAGTTGCCTGAACTACGCTTGCCGTCCCATACATTCGCCCCTTTATATAAAGCCGTCGACTTGAATTGGCTTCAAAATACTTCAGCATAGGAAGAGCTTCAAAACGCCTCTCCGTACTCCAGCTCCTGTTTAGTTGGGCGCGCCCGTCGCACCTGGGAAAATTGGGAGAATGGGATTAGCACACTTGCTAAGTGGACGAGACGAACCCACTCGTCTAAACCGACTCTGATTGTTAGGGTAGGCATGCTTTAGAGTTGTCTTTCTATTAGAACTAAATGAATTCAATTCATATTCGATAGCCATCTTTGCGTAATAAAGCATACAGTGAACCATAGCAGTTTATCACATTTCTTACTACGGCCGTGCTCGTTCCTGCATGAAAATAGAGATAATATTTACACCTGCATAAGACAATAGGTGAGCATGCTACTATCTTATATGCGGTCACTGATGTTACACATCACATGGGACTATCTCAATGGCATTTCGGCCCGCTCAGTCTAGGTTGCAAGCCTGACAGACGGTCCGAAATGTATCAGTGCCGAAGCACGATTAATCATTCCCCCTAGGTCGAGTCGATTCCGATGCCCCGGATATCGATTCGAGGAAAATATCAACTTGTGCACAAGCTGTCCATGACCATGCCAATGCGTGAACAGTTTATATATGCAACCAGTTTTGTATAGCACGGACAGTATTGAACGACATTATCATTTCTCCCAACTCATGCAACATTTCATTTTCTCCAAGCCGTACTCTGATTTAGCGTCCCGTAGGCACCAAATTGTTCGAGGCATCATAATCCACGATCGACGTTTCATAATATTTTGCAGCACGTAAAATAGTCTATCTTTTTACTAGAACCTTAAACTTTCTGGTTTATGTGATAGACTTGTATTTTCAGAGTAAATTTCTCTAAATCGATACGTTTTCCCGAGTTCTTGGACTTAGTGGATTGGCATGCAATTAACTTGGCATCGTTCGATTTGAATGAATTCGAAGCAAGGAATAAGTTTGCGGGACAGAGTAGAAAAGAAGGGGCCGAATCACCCACCGATTACTTTGCTTTGTGCAGGTCGTCGAAGCGCTACGCAACGTCAATCCTTAGTTACGCGAGCTCCTGCAATGGCACCCACACTTTGTTAGATTTCCTTCTTTTCCCCTTGCATCGAAATTTGTAATTACATCCATGAAAACGACGCGAAAGCACTTCAATCAAGCCCAGCGACAAAGCTCCAAGAAAACCATACAGCGGTCCGATCCCATCAAAGGGACTCTTATAGAGAGCTCACTCGCCGAGACGCAGCCCGCTGCATCTAGGACTTATTCCAATATAAGTCGTTCCATTAGTTGGATCGATTCTCGTAACTTCCGTCCAAATCGAGTTGAATCGATGCCGCAAGGCGTTAACGTTTACCAAGCTTAGCGATCGAGTCAGATGGCCATCTAAGTTCCCGGCCGATCTGACTCGGCGCTAGCATATTATGAAGTTCCGTCGCCTATCGAAAGTGGGGCGCTACATAATATACCACTAAGAAAAAGTTTCGTCCCGAAACTTAAGAACAAGGGTCTGACCTTAATTTAGACGAACAACGCGGGGTACTTCTCTTTCATCTTCGCCTCCATCTCCCACGTCGACTCCTCGACTGAATGGTTCCTCCAAAGCACGCGGACCAAGGACATCGACCGATTTTGCAGCACCTTCTCATTACGGTCCAAAATTTGAATAGGCTCCTCCGAGTAAGACAAGTCAGTACGTAGCTCCAACTGATCGAAGCTAACCACATGACTTGGATCGTGCACGTATTTTCGAAGTTGTGAAACGTGGAAAACATCGTGCACATCAGCTAAGGCAGGAGGTAGTGCGATCCGATAAGCAACCGTCGCAACTTGCTCAATGATCTCGAAGGGGCCTACAAATCTCGGGCTCAACTTGTCTTTAATGCCGAACCGCATCACACCGCGCATGGGCGTTACTTTTAAAAACACATAGTCTCCGGCCAAGAACTCTAGCGGACGTCGATGAAGATCTGCATAGCTCTTTTGTCGACTTTGCGCGATGTGGAGTCTATCTCGAATCAAGCGGACCTTTTCGACGGCCTGCTCCACCAGTTCCGGTCCAAGCACTTGTCGCTCTCCGACTTCATCCCAGCATATCGGCGAACGACACTTTCTCCCGTAGAGCGCTTCGTATGGAGCCATCTGAATGCTCGACTGATAACTGTTGTTATACGCAAACTCCGCAAGCGGCAAATGCGTATCCCAACTAGTCTTTAGGTCGATCGCACACAGACGCAGCATGTCTTCTAGGATCTGATTGACCCTCTCTGTCTGACCGTCTGTTTAGGGATGGTACGTAGAACTAAAGTTCAGTTTGGTCTCCATCGCCGCTTGGAGGCTCATCCAGAAACGCGATAGGAATCGCCCGTCTCTGTCCAAAATTATAAAGGCCGGTACCCCGTGCAGTCGAACAATCTCATCGACGTAGATTTGTACTAATCGATCGACGCTCCATCCTACTTTAATTGCGATGAAGTGAGCCAACTTGGTCAATCTATCAACAATGACCCAAATCCCGTCATTCCCCCGCGGCGTCTTCGAAAATCCCATAATGAAATCTATCGAGATATTGTCCCACTTCCACTCGGGAATGGGGATGTTCTGCAGCTCGCCGCCTGGCCGTTGGTGTTCCGCCTTCACCTGCTGACACGCCATGTATTGCGATACGAACGTAGCCACGTCTTTCTTCATGCCGTGCCACCAAAAGTTTGTGCGCAAGTCCTTGTACATCTTGGTGCTTCCAGGATGTAACGAGTACTTCGTATAGTGCGCCTCCGTCAGAATTTCTTTTCTGAGTTCGGCAGTTTCAGGAATGCAGAGCCTTCCCTTTAGTCGCATCGTCCCGTCTCCGTCTTTCGCAAAGTCAGTCGCCCTTCCCGTTGAAATCAGCTCGCACATTTTCTTCAGGAATGAGTCGTCCCCCTGTGCGGTCTTTATCTTGCTAAGCAGGCTCGATCCTAACTTCAGTTGAGCTAGGTCAGGTGTCGATACTCAATTCTGAGTTCGATACCCATCGCTTCAAGGTCTCGCTTTATCTCCTTATTTATGGCCAGTGTTCCCATAAACATTCTGCTGAGTGCGTCGGCCACCACGTTTCCCTTGCCCGGTGTATACTCGATCGTTAGCTCGTAATCTTTTATGAGTTCGAGCCAACGTCGCTGTCGTAGGTTGAGCTTCCGTTGCGTAAATAAGTACTTCAGGCTTTTGTGATCGATGTAGATTCTGCATGCCACACCATAGAGGTAGTGCCGTCATAACTTCAATGTAAAGACGATCACCGCCAATTCTAGGTCGTGCGTCGGGTAGTTTTTCTCGTGCTGCTTCAACTGCCGTAAAGCGTAGGAGATGACTTTGTCTCTATGCATGAGTACGCACCCGAGGCCAGTTCCCGATGCGTCGCTGAATATCTGAAAGCCTTCTGGACCGTCTGGAAGTGCAAGGATTGGAGCTGAGACGAGCCGTTGCTTCAACTCTTGGAATCTGGATTCACAGTCGTCGCTCCATTCAAATACTACTCCCTTTTGGGTGAGGCGAGTCAGAGGCGGCGCTAGTTTTGAGAAGCTTCGTACGAATCTACGATAGTAGCCCGCTAAGCCCAGGAAACTCCGAATGTCGCTAGCCGAGGCAGGTCGTTTCCAATCCACCACCGCATCAATCTTCTTTGGGTCCACCGCGACACCTTCGGCAGAGATTATGTGTCACGCTACTCATCCAGAACTCGCACTTACTCTGCTTGGCGTACAATTTATTTTTACGCAGAATCTGCAGTACCGTCTTCAAATGTTCCGTATGTTCTTCACGATTCTTTGAGTAGACAAGGATATCGTCGATGAATACGACTACAAATTTATCTATTTGAGGTCGGAAGACTCGGTTCATCAGATCCATGAATGCGGCTGGGGCATTCGTCAAACCGAACGGCATGACGAGGAATTCGTAATGACCATATCGAGTACGGAAGACAGACTTCGATATGTCGTCGGACTTGATCTTCAATTGATGATAGCCTGAACGAAGATCGATTTTTGAAAATATTGCCGTGCCTTGCAGTTGGTCAAACAAGTCATCGATTTACGGCAAAGGATACTTGTTTCGCGCGGTCGCCTTGTTGAGTTCCCGATAGTCGATGCATAGCCGCAACGACCCATCCTTCTTCTTCACGAACAGTACGGGAGCTCCCCATAGAGAGACGCTAGGGCGAATAAATCCATGGTCTAGCAACTCTTGTAATTGCACCTTCAGTTCCTTCAGTTCTGCTGGAGCCATTCGGTAAGGCGCCTTTGATATCGGCCGTGTATCCGGAAAGGTGTCGATGCTGAATTCAATTTCTCGATCCGGCGGCATCTCGGGCATCTCGTCAGGAAAAATGTCAGGAAAATCTGCCACAACATCAGTCTGCATTGTGTTTGTATTATCCGTCTGCGTGTCTCAAACTGATGCCAAGTATCCCGCACAGCCGGAACGCAGCATACGCCTTGCCGAGATTGCCGACACCATCATTACCGTCTTCGAGACCGTACCGCACGAATAGGAGAACTCTGTCTCGCCAGGAAGACGAAACACCACTCTCTTCTCTGTGCACTCTATCGTTGCACGACAAGCGCCCAACCAATCCATGCCCAGGATTACGTCGTAATCTTTGATGTCTAGTACGACGGCATCCAAGGATAGATATCTTCCTCCGATGCAAATGTGGCCATCCCTACAAATAAAGTTTGTGGGCATATCGACTCCCGACGGAGTGCTAACGCTAATATTTATATCTAGTGATCGCATGGTTATTTTATTTTCTCTCGCAAAATCAGCAGATATAAAGCTATGCGTCGCACCCGAATCGAATAATACTTGAGCAGGTATTTCTTTGTAAAGTAATATACCTGTTACAACCGTATCGGATGCAAGCACCTCGTCCCGAGTTAAGGCATAAACTCGGCCTTGAGCTCCGTGGCGTTGGTTCTGTTGGTTGACGGGCACCGCATTCGCGCCTTGCAGTATCGGCGCTTTATGCGGATTCGGAATGTTCCTTGGCGTGTTATGTTGATTCTGAACTTTCTGCGGGCAATACGTTGCTATGTGGCCTACCTCGCCACACTTGAAGCAGGCTCTTGTCAAGCAATCGGTGGTCGGTGCCCATGCCTGCCGCATCTACTGCAATGTGGTCCGCCATTGGCCCGGTTATCAAATATGTTTGGACGTTTAGATATTCCCGATCCCCCGGCGTCGTTGGGACGCTTGTTGAAGTTGTTACGAACGACAGGCACGGCCCTTTGTGACATACGGCCAAAGATCCGCTCGCTATCAAGTGCGGCTTCGTAGGATTCACGATAAGTTTGGCATCGTTGGTTCATGACGTCCCTACGCAGTTCTTCGTTGAGGCCTTGCTGAAAACGCTCGTACCATTCTTCTTTGTTGGGCAGGAAGGCGCCGGCAAATTTTGCAAGTTTCGAGAAGCTTGCATCATAATCTTCGACACTCATATTCCCCTGCCTCAACATCATGAACTCATCCGCCTTCTGTCGACGGATGGCGCGAGGAACGTACTGCTCAAGGAAGGCTGTCTTGAACATTTCCCAAGAAATCTTTTTGTTGGAATCGGTTTCACAGATCTCTTGTTTCTTCGCCGCCCACCAGTCATGTGCTCTAAGTTGTAACTGCAGTGCCGCACAGGCCACCCTCTGGGACCCTTCGATGCAGAGGAGATCGAACAAGTCCTCTATCTCTGCGAGCCATCCTACTATCACGTCGGGCTCTGCTCGGCCGTTGAACTTTGGCGGGTTCATTTTGCGAAACTCCTTCACTTTGAACATGGAAGGAGAGTTCATCATTTGCGGGGAGCCTTCTTCCTCCTCATCTTCTTCTTGATCACCTTACTTTTCTTCGGTCTCTTCATCCGTCGTCTTGGTATTGCCTGCCATTCGGCTCACTATCTGAGTCAGGGCATTCATCTGTTTTTGTTGTGCCTCAAATTAGGCTTTGAATTGTGTCCGAAGCTGCTGCTGCTGCAGTTCCATCAACTGTAGCATCTTCTGCATAGTCGTCTCGCTAGGCTCAGTGCTTTTTGTGCTCGACGTACTATCTACAGTTTGGGTTGTTGGGCCGGCAATTTTCTTATCTCGCTTAGTTATTCCTACAAACAGTGTAAACCCGTTAGTATTTTTCAAAAATATCTACGGGCTTACCTGTATGGAACTTGTATTTCACGCAGCATGCCGACAAGCATTCAATCAAGCCATCGCAATGGACATTCCAACAATGAAACATATTTCAAAAATCCGAGAAAACATAACTGTGCTCTGATACCAATTTGTCACGCCCCGAGTCGACAAACCGTTCGTCCCCGGTGTTACCTTGCCGATTCGATCGTCCTCGCTAAGGTGTGATGCCGCACGAGCCTGGAGTTGCGCTCGTACAAGGCAAGATGACAAGTTCTCAAATGGTTATCTTTTCATTTTGATATTAATACGTCAAGTCGAAACTTCACAATTCATATCAGAATATAAGACGCAGTATAGGAAGATAGAAATATTTTTCATTCATAGCTTGCAACGAAGTGCGAGTCGTAATTACATTGGATGCCGTTGCGGCTACATTGATTGAAAACATAAAGAGAATATATTCGACAAGTTGCCTGAACTACGCTTGCCGTCCCATACATTCGCCCCTTTATACAAAGCCGTCGACTTGAATTGGCTTCAAAATACTTCAGCATAGGAAGAGCTTCAAAACGCCTCTCCGTACTCCAGCTCCAGTTTAGTTGGGCACGCCCGTCGCACCTGGGGAAATTGGGGGAATGGGATTAGCACACTTGCTAAGTGGACGAGACGAACCCACTCGTCTAAACCAACTTTGATTGTTAGGGTAGGCATGCTTTAGAGTTGTCTTTCTATTAGAACTAAATGAATTCAATTCATATTCGATAGCCATCTTTGCGTAATAAAGCATACAGTGAACCATAGCAGTTTATCACATTTCTTACCACGGCCGTGCTCGTCCCTGCATGAAAACAGAGATAATATTTACATCTGCATAAGACAATAGGTGAGCATGCTACTATCTTATATGCGGTCACTGATGTTACACATCACATGGGACTATCTCAATGACATTTTGGCCCGCTCAGTCTAGGTTGCAAGCCTGACAGACGGTCCGAAATGCATCAGTGCCGAAGCACGATTAATCATTCCCCCTAGGTCGAGTCGATTCCGATGCCCTGGATATCGATTCGAGGAAAATATCAACTTGTGCACAAGCTGTCCATGACCATGCCAATGCGTGAACAGTTTATATATGCAACCAGTTTTGTATAGCGTGGACAGTATTGAACGACATTATCATTTCCTCCAACTCATGCAACGTTTCATTTTCCCCAAGCCGTACTCCGATTTAGCGTCCCATAGGCACCAAATTGTCCGAGGCATCATAATCCACGATCGACGTTTCATAATATTTTGCAGCACGTAAAATAGTCTATCTTTTTACCAGAACCTTAAACTTTCTGGTTTATGTGATAGACTTGTATTTTCAGAGTAAATTTCTCTAAATCGATACGTTTTCCCGAGTTCTTGGACTTAGTGGATTGGCATGCAATTAACTTGGCATCGTTCGATTTGAATGAATTCGAAGCAAGAAATAAGTTTGCGGGACAGAGTAGAAAAGAAGGGGCCGAATCACCCACCGATTACTTTGCTTTGTGCAGGTCGTCGAAGCGCTACGCAACGTCAATCCTTAGTTACGCGAGCTCCTGCAATGGCACCCACACTTTGTTAGATTTCCTTCTTTTCCCCTTGTATCGAAATTTGTAATTGCATCCATAAAAACGACGCGAAAGCACTTCAATCAAGCCCAGCGGCAAAACTCCAAGAAAACCATACAGCGGTCCGATCCCGTCGAAGGGACTCTTATAGAGAGCTCACTCGCCGAGACACAGCCCGCTGCATCTAGGACTTATTCCAACAGAAGTCGTTCCATTAGTTGGATCGATTCTCGTAACTTCCGTCCAAATCGAGTTGAATCGATGCCGCAAGGCATTAACGTTTACCAAGCTTAGCGATCAAGTCAGATGGCCATCTAAGTTCCCGGCCGATCTGACGGCGCTAGCATATTATGAAGTTCCGTCGCCTATCGAAAGCGGGGCGCTACACTTTATCCTATAAATTTTTGGTTCAGTTTAAACCCTAACTTTCTCCCATTCTCCTCCTTCCTTCCCTCTCTCCTTCGCTCACTACCAACCCCAACCCAACTCGAGCGCCCAGGCCCCTCTACGTGCGCATCAGCCCCGTCCCGCGAAAGACGACGACACCACGTCAACAACAACAACTCATCAGAAATCAACATCAAGGTATCCCGCTTCCCCGATCGAATTCTCTGTCAATTCAAATTCGTTTTTAGATCCGTAAATTCGTGTAGCAAGCCCTCATGACCCTCTTCGAGATCCCCAGGTGGATTTTGACATGGCCATCCAACTTGCTCGAAAAATCGAGACGAAGTTGGAGAAAAACCACTTTTCTGAAATATTAAAAACTGTTTTAAAACACCAACTTGTCGGCCACTTTTCTCGCTGTCCATTAAACTTTCATAGAAACTAATTAAAGACAGAGAATAACAACATAACCGAGATTGTAACGTACCTACTAGATTCATTTTTTATATAGTATGTAGAAAGTTACACGTTGTTAAAGTTTTCCAAAAAAATTGTAAATTCTGTTTTCAAAAAGTGGAAAAATATCCGATACGGAGTGCGCCACGACAAACCGGGCGACGTGGTCACGCACTATACACATCGAAAGGTGCATATGGATGTTGTCGACGTGTGGAAACTGACGGAACTCGATTTCGTTGCATATGCGCGACGAAATCAGTGCGTATCCGTCGAGATACCCCCGTATCGACCAATTGCAAATTAAGTCACAACTTTGTGCACATTCATCATATCGTGATGAAACTTGCGCCATTGGACTCGAAATATTTTTCTGGTCCTGTGAGCCAAGTTTGGTCCGATTCGGAGACCGTTGATCGGGACGCTATTTTGGCGGGCCTACAATCCCACTCAACGGACGATTTTGTGCACAGCTCATCAGAATCCAAAATTGGACATACCTGTTTTCCATAAATAAATTCTATTTATTTATTGTGTTTTTGAGAAAATTACAACTGTAGGAATCTGATCTAGAAGACGATCACTTTATCCCTTGGACGATGCGATGAAGAAGGCTCGGATCTTGAAGAACTTGGACAGCAACTAGGCAATCTCTTTGTTCTCTCTGAATTGAATGTGGTGTCTGTTGAAGGTGAAGAAACTCTCTTTTATAGAGTTCTAGATAACTGCTCTGGGCATACGCTCAATCAGTTACTTGACGCGTACATAACTGCAGGGACGCGTGGCAAATTTTGGTGGAGAGTCATATGGAGTTTATACGCTCACAAGAAGTCGTATGGAGTATATATGCTCACTTGATGAGGAGTCATATGGAGTACATACGCTGCCTTGATGAGGAGTCGTATGGAGTACATACGCTGCCTTGATGAGGAGTCGTATGGAGTACATACGCTGCCTTGATGAGGAGTCGTATGAAGTCCATACGCTGCCTTGATGAAGAGTCGTATGAAGTCCATACGCTGCCTTGATGAGGAGTCGTATGAAGTCCATACGCTGCTTTGATGAAGAGTCGTATGAAGTCCATACGCTGCCTTGATGAGGAGTCGTATAACTGGAGAAGTAGACACGTGGCTGTCCTCAATCTTCTTAAATACGCCATATCTTCCCAATAACTGACAAATATCTCTCGAGCGTCGTGTTGCGGATATGACGACTGACAGACTGTCAAAAATGACAGTAATAATGGCTGTACATTTATGATGGCTAATGAGCTGTCCTCGTAAAAGACAAAATCAACTCTCGAAAATCCATACGACGGATAATTCTCCTAAGACAGCTGTTCTTTGCACGATAGACAAAATGTCAGATTCATCCCCCACTGAACGTATGTTGTGCTGTCAGTCGAGAAATAATAAAATATTCACTGAGCGTATGACTTTTGTACTGAGCGTATGGCTTTTGGCTGAGCGTATGGCCTTTGCCTGAGCGTATGGCCTTTGGCTGCCTTGATCTTATGTCAGCGTGTCAGAATTTTTTACACCCTACAAGACCCCCTTCAAAGTTTTTGAACTTTATGATTTTCAAAAGTTCGAAATTACTTTGAACTCAAAGTGGGAATAAGTCTTGACACGCTGGCACGAGTTTGTTTTTTCCTCGATATCAGTGCATATCTCTAGGGATTCTGTATTTTAAAAATGGCTGCCGTTTGGGCTTCTCTTCCTCCTATAAATAGGCCTTTAAGAACTTAATTCCTTTCTTTACTTTTGCCTTCGTCTTCGAGAGAGAGAATCCAGAGCTCAAGCCTTCTTCTTCTCCAATTTAATCTTCGTCAATGGCACCCAAGCTCGACGCTGCCGCGAAGGGGAAAGACAAGGCTCCTGCAGAGCCGTCTCAACCCGTCGCCGCCGCCGCAACCACTAGGAGAACTACCGAGCAACGTCTTCCACAGAGCGAACTTCCATTGAAACCCCTATACGGTGAGGATGGGGACGATGAACAGTAACCATCCCTTTTTAGGGCTCTGGTTAGGACAAAATCAGAAAACGTATCCCCTTTTTAGGGTCAATACGTCAGAAAATACACTTCCCTCTTTAGGGTTTAGTCGTATTCCATGTTTTTCGTCTATACGAAAAATATGTTTTGAGCGTATTTCTGTAAGATACGCGTATCTTTGATAGAAATGTCAGAATACGCTGATCTGTAGGAATACGCTATGTCAAGTCGTCTCGTTGAGATACGCTAACTCTTTTGTTAGCGTATTTTTGATGAACATCTTGCTAACACTGCTCTTTGGAAAATTCTATACGACTGCTTCCTTTGGTTAGACATACACGTAGCTGAGCGTAGGTTGATCTTAGAATCTGTCATACGCTTAGGATAGACTGAGCATAAGTTGATGTTTTAAATCTGACATTTAGGATGGATTGAGCATAAGTTGATCTTTGAATCTGACATACGCTTAGGATGGATTGAGCGTAAGTTGATCTTTGAATCTGACATACGCTTAGGATGAATTGAGCGTAAGTTGATCTTTGAATCTGACATCCCTTTGTAAGGATTTTTAACCTCTTATTTTTTTTGTAGTGGATATTCTAGCCCAAGAAGCGCAGTTTGAAGGATGCGCAGGAAGCAATTATAAGAGTGACCTATCCCATGTCCACTTTTCACAGTTTGATGAACCTTCCACGAGAATAGCCATTCTGAAAAATCAAGATAGCGAAACCCTGCTGAGTCTGATAAGTGGTCAACCACTGCAGAGTGTGGACAGTGCTACCCACTCAAAACCAGCATTTCTATTCGGAGATGCTATTGACAGAAACTCCCAGCCAGCCTCCGATAAAGTGTCATACTCATATTACCGGGATGGTGATGCGACTCAGCCGATGTATTTGACTGGATTGTCTAAGAGTATCAATATAGCACGCTTATTCCATGCGAGTCACCAAAGGCACATGAAATGAGATATCACTCCAACTCGTCAAGCAAAAGCTGGATGGGTAGGATACAGACATGGAAGATTTTGCAGTGGTACTGAACCGCATGTTTCAGTTTTACGAGGATTATTGCCGGCCACAATTCCTCCTGAGGACTCTGCACTTCTGATGCCGGTTAGAGTTTCGATATTCGCGAACAAATTTGCACAGCTAGAAAATGCTGTCTATCCAAAACAGTCCAAGAGACTCACTGGTCTCGTGAACCCAGAGAATACCAGATGGACTGCTCTCGTGAGATGGATTCTGAGAGATTATGGAGAACAGTTGAAGGCGATAGGCCTGTTCAATTCCATCAAGTGCACTGTTTATGGTTTTAGGCCGAACCCAGATTTGTTCTTGGCACCAGCAGAAAGGTACAACTACCGCACCGGAACTTTTATGACTCCGAGAGGCGAGATGGGATTCGCTCTCCACAAAATGGCGTACATTTCTCAGCTGCCGACAGAAGATCTGCCGTATGAGGAATATATCCCTTTTATTGATGAAATGAACAAGATTTCTGACGCCAATCCGTTAATTCTTCATGTATTCGAAGAATTAATGTGCCACTATAGTATCTATAAAGCCTTTTATAAGGCAAAAGATATAGATTCAGGCTGCTATACCTCGAAGTGGATGGCCTACTTATTTCAAGGTCGCACCGAAGAAACTCAGAAGAAGAAGAAGACCGAGCAATATATTGGTCGTTTTAAACCTCTGAGTCAAGCCGAAATTGACAAATTAATCCGGGAGACCACCCATGATGACATCATAATTGAAGAAGATGAAGGCACTTATAAAGCTGGTGATAGGTTAGAAACCTATATAAAGCAAGGTGGTCGGACTTTATCTAAGGAAGGTCATCTGACTGGGTTTCTATCCCTTTGGCTGAGAAGATTTGTAGTACCTGGCATCTGTTCGGCAGACAGGATGCATCGAGGAATCATTTTTACAGCAGTCCGTCTGACGTTCGGGTGCAGGATGGACTTGCTAACGGCGATGACATGCCGTCTGAACGCCGATTTAAGAGCATATACAGACAGAATGTTTAACCTGGCGAAGAAGAAATTAACAGCTTTTCCTCGGGTAGAAATGCCCTTCATATATTTGTATGGATGGCTGCTCCTCTACTTTGAGTCTCTTATGAGTGCTGGACTGGCCAGACCAGATGACACTTTCTTGGAAAGATATCGTCATACGCCCAAGTAGAAATATGACACCCTGACAGACTGCAGGACCATACTGAATAGGGAAGAACTATGGAGTTTCACCTGTGTTCCTCCGCCTATCGGTTATGAGACTATGCCTGCAAAGATGATTGATGGCACCGGTGCCAATGAACTGGATGATGTTCAGCACGAATGGCTGAAGAGGATCAGACCATCCCACCTGGTCTGTCGCCATGATGACATCACTTATTTGGAGCCATATCTTTCGAGTAGATTTGCTCGACAGTTCGGCTATGATCAGTTGCATGTAGGAAATGCAACGACATGCTTCTACCACCAAGGCGGATTGATTGACGGTGCGAGAGCCTGGATATATTATATTGCCAAAGGCACCGGAGCTACTTTCACAATGCCAGATCCGGTGAATCATCGGAGAGGAGCTAAGATGTTGGCGTCTTATGCCAAATTCTATGTCTCTAAGAATACATTTGATGAGAAGTTCAGCATCTTGGGTAAGAGCTTCATTCATATTACTAAGAAATCAGCCAAGTCAACTTTGCCGGAATATTGTCACGATCGGGAGGATCCTCTCGCTACTGACGAGGTTTATGAAGAAGTCTCAATGGGAAATCTCTTTTCTGATGAACTTCATCAGCCACTACACGTACCGCTTGGAAGTGTCGAGCAGAGTGTATCTGCTGAGGGTACACCGAAGCAAAAGCGTGGCAAGGGTGCTTCTGGGCCTGCTCCAAAAAGAGTTACTCGAGCAGAAGTTCGTAGTCGCGTAGGAATTACTATCCCGGGGACTTCTCCTGCTTCTAGTCAACAAATCAGAGATGCTGACGAAGAAGGTAGTGACTCCAAAGAAGATTATCCTACCATTCCACTAATGAAAAGGGTAGAAAAAAGAAAAGTGGTAGTTTCAAAGACTAAATCTGTAATTTGTCTTGATGCAGAAAGCCCCACCAATCGTGCTGAACGATTGGCTCAAGAGAAGCAAACTGCCCTTGCTCCTCAGTCCAGAGTTGAAGCAGAATCTTCTACTGCCAAGAAGATTATTGAAGTTTCCTCTCCTGCACCCTCGGAGATGCAGCCCACGCAGGACACTAATCCAGAACCTACTGCGGAGGATGTGATAGAAGAATCTGCAGCTAAGCCATCTACCGATCGAACAACACCGACTATCGAGGATCCTTCTAGGGTAATAGATGAGCATGCTGAACCATCCATTCTCGAGCCACCTGCTGATTTAGCTTTGATTGAAGTTTCGGAGAGCGACAAGGGTGACGAAGAACAGGTTGACTATGAACCTTCGTCTCATTCTTTTGAAGATGAGGATATGGAGATTGAAGATGAGTCACCAACTGAAATCCGTATCGACGAGTTGAAGACGGCTGGCCAATATTTAGGGTTGACTCCAGAGCCAGAGAACCTTCTACAGATAGAAGCCCATGTTCCGAGCACTTCTGGGGCAGGAATTAGTGAGATGAGGCCAGTGTCAGAAGACACTTTGAATAGACTGCGAACAGGGCTGAACGATCCTAGAGAAACAGAGTACGAGCCAACTTCAGGTAATATTTTATCCAATAAAGTTTTGTCTTTTCTTGCTTTATTGTCTTTAATTTTGATTAAGCTTCTTTGATTTCAAAAGTTGTAGGAACTACACCAGCGATGAGCTCGACTCATACTCCACATGTTCGGACTGATGTTGGTGAGGGAAGCTCACATCTACCAAGTTCTCCAAAAGTACATACTTCTGTTTCCAGAGTAGAGCCCATTCCAGCTTCTTCTTTCATAATGGCAGCAACTCCTGGTTTTGAAATGGGGATAGCGAGAACCATGGCAATGTATTCAGATATTATCTATTCATATCTGGATACATTCTCCAGGCGATTTATGAAGGACGAAACTATGCCTTTTTCTAATCTTCGAACGGCGATTAATTTCCCGCTCTTGGCTTTGTGACAGGCTGGTTATGAAACTCAGTGTACTTTCTTTGAGCATCTCCTAGATGATTTGGAAGTAACCATCCACAAATACTGGGAGATCAAAAAAGAAGATATTAAATCCTTGACTGTGGCTGAGATTGCTCAACTAGAACGTGAAGCTCAAACCCAGCAGGCTGCTTTAAAAGAATTCCTCACTTTGTCATCTGAGAAGTTAATGGCGAAGGATGAGGAAATAGTATCAACTCGTCAGAAGATACAATGTCTGGAAACTGAGGAAATATCTAGAGCTGAAGAACTCCAGAAGCTAAAAGAAGAATTAGCTCATCTCCAGGAGCGCATTGCATCCGCAGAAAAAGAGCAATCTGATATTATCGCTGCTCGTATAGCTGAAGCTACCCGCTATCAAATTCTACAGCAAGAGCGGGAACAGATGCAGACTGATCAGATAGAAGAAACCAATCGTCGTAGTTCTGTTATCAATAATTTTGACCAACAGATAGTTGCGATTGAAGCAACAGAGCGAATTCGTAAAGCTCATGAAGAGAAGATGAATAATATACTTGCTCATATTTAGGAGATTATTACTCCTTCTAAATAGATTAAGACTCACTTGTAATCAGTATTTTGATTTTGACTGAGGAAATGAGCATTTAATCTGATTTCGATTTTGTGTATGATGTTTTTGTAGAAAATATGTTCAGAGGTAAATAATACATGACATATTTCAATAGAATAAAATATATAAATGAATTGTGTAATTTCATCAGATGATATTAAACCAAAAAAATTTTAGTTTAATACTGATTAGAGAAAACAGAATTCAGATATAAAGATATCTTTGAACTCAATTTTCCATGATCTTTGGACTCGGAAATCAAAAGACTATATATCATTTTCATAGAATAGAAAATATGATACTGAGATAGAAAATTCAGAGGTAATATGGACGTGATTTTCTATATGAGATCTTTATTAAATCCACTGGGGATCTAATAAGACAGAATATCAAATTCTCTGGGAAGATGATATGTGGTAGAATATCAATTTCCGCTGGGAATAACGATATCGAGACGACTTTTATGGGGAAGAATAAACTCTGATTTTATATTTGCTGGGGAGTAATCACAGCAGATGAAAATATCATATATTTATGAAATTTATACATAATATTTCTTTAAGAATTTGCCGTTGATAGGCATCATCGTAACTTTACCATCCATAGAGGTAAGCTGATGTGCTCCGTTTGAGAAAACTTTATTTACGACGAATGGGCCTTCCCATTTCGCGTCGAACTTGCCTTTGCTCATATGTGTCATAGTCATCGGACGTTTGACGGTAAGAACAAGTTCTCCTTTCCGATATGCTCTGACTTTCACCTTCTGGTTAAAAGCTTTTGAAATTCGGGCCTGATACAGCTCGATATTTTGTTGAGCATACAATCATTTTTCGTCTAGAGCTTCTAGCTTTTGAAGTCGAAGATGATCATTGTTCTCTGTTGTAAGTTCATTGGAGATTGCGATTCTCAGAGAAGGAATCTGGATCTCGAGGGAAAGGACAGCTTCACACCCATATACCAAAGAGAAAGGTGTGCACCCGGTCGCATTGCGAACTGTGGTGCGGTAGGCCCATAAACATTCACCAAGCTTCTCGCTCCAGTTTCGTTTGTTAAAAGAAACGAACTTTTTCAGGAGTTTGATGATGGTTTTATTGAAAGCTTCTGCCAATCCATTAGCTGCTGGATTATATGCTGTAGAAGCTAGGTTATTGATTCGATGGTCGTCACAGAATCGAATAAATTTTTGACTGACGAACTGTGGTCCATTATCATGGATAATACGCCGAAGAACACCAAATCGATAGATGACATGATGCTTGACGAAGTTGATGACATTGGAAGTTTTGACTTCGGATAGCGGGATTGCTTCAGCCCATTTGGAAAAGTAGTCAGTTATTGCTAGAATAAACCGGTGTCCTTTTGATGACGGTGGGTTGATGGGACCAATGATGTCCATGCCCCAGGCTTCGAAGGGCCATGATGCCGCTGTCGGGTGTAAGAACTCTGACGGTTGATGGATAAAGTCTGCATGGATTTGACAGGCTTTATATTTCTGGGCATATTGAATGGCGTCAGCCACCATCGTGGGCCAATAATAACCCATACGTCGGATGCGATCTTGAAGTTTAGGACCTGGTTGATGGGCTCCGCATACACCATCATGTGCTTCACAGATAATCTGTTGTGCTTTCTCACCAGCGATGCATCGGAGGAGAAGACCATCATAGGCTCGACGATATAGTGTCTTTTTCGTATGATTATAATAAAGTCTGAGAGATTGACGTCGGATAGACGCTGCTTCGCTCGGATTATCGGGAAGTATGTCATACAATACAAAGTCTAGAAATGGACGTCTCCAGTCTTCGTTCATGGCTTCTGTTTTGTTGAAAAAGATATATTCCATGGTAGAATCGGAAGAAGACGAGGATGCTCTGTCAAACCCTAATCCAGTGTTAAGGTTGGAGGAATTAAATTCATCAGGGTTGAGAAAATTTTTGTTTGGGTCGTGGAGAAAACCCAAAGCCAAATTATTCTCGACGTAGAATAGCTCCCGGTTATAAACTACTATCACTTCTTGACGTCTGACCGGTATGGCTAGCACTGCGACAAGATTAGCCAAAGCATCGGCTTCTGCATTACAGGCTCACCGAACGTGTTCAATAAAGAAATATTCAAAATAAGAGGCCATAGAGAGTGCTGCTCGGTAATAAGGAATCAAATCCTGATGACGGACTTCATATGTACCTCTGATTTGATTGATGATAAGTTTGGAGTCTCCGTAAACTTCTAAATACTGAATATCCAGATGTTTAGCAAGTTGAAGACCGATGAGTAACGCATTGTATTCGGCTACATTGTTTGAACACGATTGATCCAGAGAATAAGCCCTCTGAATAGTCATCCCTTCTGGGGATACAAGAACAATCCCGACTCCGGCGACAATATTGCTATTATGACCCATTCTAGATGCTCCATCAATGAATAGACGTCAGGTAGGAGTTTCTTTAGAAACATGATTTGAATCCATAACTTCATCTGGAATCTCATCATATAATTTAGAATCCTCTGGAACTGCATGAGCTGCCAAAAAATTAGCAAGAGCCTGTCCTTTAACTGACTTTTGAGGAATATAATGCATGTCATATTGGGCTAACAAGATTCCCCAATTAGCCAGTTTGGAGTTGAGAATACTAGGTTTCTTCATCATAATTCTGATGGGATTCACTCTGGAAATGACATGAATCGTTTGACCGATGATGTAATATCGCGTCTTCTGAACGGCAAACATTAATGCTAGGCATTCTTTCTCAATTGGAGAATAACGCGGTTCATCACCTGTCATTGTGCAACTGAGGTAATAAATAGCCTGTTCATGGCCATCTTTGTTTTTCTGAGCGAGCAATGCACCAAGAGAATAATCCATGGCTCGAACATATAGAAGGAATGGTATTCCCGAGACGGGAGGTACCAAAACCGGAGGGTTCATGAGGTACTGTTTGATGTCGTCAAATACTTTTTGACATTCTTCGTTCCAGACGAAGGACACACCTTTCTTCAGAAGTTTGTTGAATGGTCTGCAGCGTCCTGATAAGTTAGAGATGAATCTCCTGATATAAGCAATTCTTCCTTAAAATCCTCGTAGCTCTTTTAAGGTGCGTGGAGGACGCATCTCTTTGATGGCTTTGATCTTCTTGGGATCCACGTGTATACCTTTAGCGGTAATGATAAAGCCGAGAAATTTACCACTAGAGACGCCCAGGAAGGACTTAGTAGGGTTCATCTTAAGTTGATATTGACGCATTAAATCAAAGATAGTCTTCAAATCTTGGATGCGATCCTCTTTTTGTCGACTCTTGACTGCAATATCATCAACGCAGCATTCGACTATTTTTCGAAGATGTTCCTGGAATATAGTGCTCATTGCTCGCTGATACGTTGCTCCTGCATTTTTGAGGCCAAAGGGCATCACTGTGTAATAGTATGTACCGATCGGTGTTCTGAAGGAAGTATATCTCTCGTCGTCTGGAAACATTTTGATTTGGTTGTACCCCGAATACCCATCCATAAATGACATTCGTTCGAAACCACACGTGTTATCGATCATGACATCGGTGATTGGAAGAGGAAACTCGTCCTTAGGGCAAGCCGCATTGAGATCGCAAAAGTCTATACAGACTCCGATCTTGCCAGTCTTTTTGAGAACAGGAACAATATTAGCCACCCACTCAGGATGTTATTCCTCTAGGATAAATCCGGAAGCCATAAGCTTGTTGACTTCTGCTTCAATTGCATCCATAATGTCTGGACGAAATCGTCGTTGTTGTTGTTTGACCGATTTAACATTCGGCATGATATTAAGTTTGTGTGTTGCGATCTTCGGATCTAACCCTGGCATATCCTCATAGCTCCAGGCGAAGACATCGATATAATCATGGATAAGCTTGATCATGTCTTGCTTCTCTATTTTCGAAAGACTTTTGCTGATGAATATTGGCTTGGGAGATCCCTCCTCCCCAACATCAATTTGGATCAATTTATCTTCAGTAGGAGGTTCTCTTTGCTCGAACCTGAATTCCCATTGGTTGTCTAATCTTTGAGCCCATTGTTCCGATTCGGGTGATATTTCAAAATCATCTTCATCTTCATCATTTTCTTACGGACCTTCGGCGGAGACCATATTGGCTGATAGAGTAGAACAATGAAAATTGCCAATACTTGTGTCGGAATCCCAAGAGAAGGAATCGGAAGAATCAGATCGTTCGTCTCCGTCGGATTCTGGATCCTCATGGACTGTATTGATGAAGGGGGTAGGAGTAATGTAACCTAATCCGCATTTTGTCCTTCCGTATTTTAAGAGAGGGATTCGAACAGGCATTCTTCTTCCTTTTCCTCTACTGAGGCCGGTTCTGAAGTCATAGCCCATGTTCTTGATGATGTTTTTGGACTGCTGACTGTAGCGACGTAGTTGTAACCTTCCGGTATCATCGTTTTTGTCGTCGTCTTCCAGATTAGGAGGATTCTGGGGCCCCTTACAGAAGAATATTGGAGCTTCTCCTGTCTTTCTAATAGGAACAAGGAAATATGAATTTTGTACAGACTCTAATGATACTTCTGTATGAAGAGTTTGAACAACTCCTATAGTTAGTGGTTCTAAGCTATCTAGCAAATGTAAATAACTTTGCACATGATTACAAACATCAATATACTGGAAAGGAGATGCTTTATTGATATCAGATGCTGTATTTACAGAAGGAGGCTGAGCTTTAGTAGATTTAGTCAAATTAATGACTAAAGGGGGAGAAGAAGGGCGAGCAGAAGTTTTGTTTCGATTAAAGTCGATAACAAAAGGCTCAGAGGAGGTGAGCTCCCTTGAAGAGGATCGTGGATAAGTAGTGCGTCCACTGACTGGAATGACTAGAGTATCTGGTCTAGCCTGAGAAGATGGTGAGAGAGTGGTGCGTCCACTGACAGGGATTATCAGCAAACTTTGTGGAGCTTGGGAAGGCAATGAAGTGGTACATCCACTGACAGGAATTATCAGTGAACTTTCTTCAGATGATTTGGTAGACCGCGGATGAGTGATACGCCCTTTTATAGGAATAACAAAGGTGTCAACTTTCGATGTCTCATCATCATCCATTGTCACTACCACATTTCTAGTTTGAGGGTAAATTTGTCATTTTTGGGGTAATTTAAATTTATTAGAATTAATTAGAATTTATGGAAATTTTTAGGAATTATTTTGGAATTGTTTAGACTAGTTTGATTTTTGACTAGTATTGACTCATGTAGACCAACCTAGGAGCTAACCCTAGTTAGTTGGCCTTGTTTAGGATTTGTGACTCTAGTCTAGCCTAGCCCAATCTATGGTTAGGTCATTAGAACTTATTTAGCTATAGAAATTAGAAAGCCACAAGCCATGACTTATGACTTAGAGTTGTTATTAATTAAATAAACCATAGCCCATGTAACTTGGCCCAAGCCCAAACCACCTTACCCTAACCTAACTTGGCCGGCCACCTAGGTTTCTTGGGTTTCCCCCATTATAAAACCCCTCCTAATTTCTAGGGCTAGCCTCCTTTCCTTAGGAAATCCATTTCAAGAAGAAAGAGGTGAGCTCCCATCTTTAGAAATTCATAATAAATCCATTTTTCCTCATTTTTAATCCAAACAAGTTGCAATAGGTTCTAATTATTGTTTTCTTGCTGTTGGAATTGGTTGTTCTCAGTTTTCTAACATTTTGGAGGAGTTTCACCATCAAGGGGAGCATCTCTCTTTAGAGTTTTTAAGGGTTTTGACACTTGGAGGTAACTTCCTATTTCCACCATAAAATCCTGAAATTTTTGCATCATTAGGGAGCCCTAGACCTAACCTAACAGTAGGGATAGGAAATCCTAAATTTTTGTGTCGTTTCTTGTCCTAACAGGACACGTATCAGTGTCCTGCTCTTTGTATTTATGAAAATGTCTCAGTGAACTTTTTGTGTTGATTTTCGAATTGTATTTGAATGTAAATTTGCATTGTTGTGTCGCTTACCCATTTCTGAAGCTCTGAGTCACGCACTTGGACACGCGCGTGCGGCTACAGGAATACCCTACCTATCGGGCACTTTTCTGGACACGACACACATTTGTTTGACACGAAACTTGACACGCCACTAGGGGCAGTGACTGACACGCCACGTGTCAAGTTTCGTGGGCCCACGTGGCGTATCGAGTGAGGAATCCTCGACGCACAGGGATTTTACTGTGAGTGCACTGTCGTGTGTATGGCCACTGATACGCGAGAGTAAGTCAAACACGACGACACGAGGATACTGTGCAGACACATAGTCATAGACACCTAGACCTATGCTAGGTGGGGACACGAGCACGTGGCCTAACACGTGTTGTGTCGTGTACACGACATGCGTGCACACACGCACGAGGCAGTGCACTGCTGTGCAGTACCAGTGTGCTGTTTTGGGTTTTATTATTGTGGACACGCCGTGTCCGACTATGGTGGACACAAGGCAATCACAATGACACGTGTACACCCTATAGTTTCATTACCAACCATTAGATTCGTATTTTAGTTTGGTTTCAACATCAATTTTCTTATTACCTTAATTTACTGATACATGTTATTTTCAGTTTATGTCCAGTTTTTAAATTCGAACTTTGGCAATCATTTTAGCTTGTTTAAATACTGTAAATCACTTGATTAGATCCCTAATATGATTCTCCTATAAGTTATCTACCTGTGTGCAAGTTTTGGGATGATTTTGTTGAGTTTTGAATTCGAAATTTGATTACAAGAGTTGGACTGTTTCAGGAAGATTGAGAATTGATTTCTTGAGTTTTCATTGATGTTTAGTACTCAAATATGAGTTCATAAGAAACCTGGGATTAGTGTGGGTTAACTAAATTGATTTCCTTTATTTGCTCACTGGAATTGATGTTCAATCTGAGTTTTGTTATGAATTTTACTGTTATGGGATTCCCTCTTTATTGCCTGAAACTGAACACTCCCCACTGTCCAGTTTTGGACTGAACATTACACACACACACACCACAGCCCTCACACGCATTGTATTTTCTGTTTCCCCCCCCCCCCCCCCCGCACTCTTAACTAATTTGATGTCAATGGTCATGATAATTCCTGTACAACTTGTAGTTCACTGATTTGTGGTTCACACAGCCTCCCTCTCATTTCCTGCACACACAAACTAAGCACACCCCCTGTCACTCACTGTTTCTGTGCAGCAGTACACATACAGTCCTCTTCTTTTTCACTATTTTATTCCCTGCCAGTATATGCATAACCAATGCACACACACACACACTATTACCTAGTGTTCCTCTCTCTTCACTGTTGCTTTTCCTACACACACATAGTATACACACTCACTGAATTCCTTTCCTTCCCTGTTGCACACACATGTGCTACTAACACCTAGCCTAGTCACTTGACACTCTTTCCACTTGACAATTGCACTCTCACTTGTTTTCACACAACACACAGGCCCTCTTTATATTCTATATGCATGTATAATGTATGAGTGTGTGTATATATATATATATATATATATTTCTATGCATAGTTTAATACTTAGCCTAGGGTTATATAGGATGTGTATTGTGTGTAGAGTAGTGAATGTGTATATTTTGTGTAGACTATATGTCTAGTATGTAGACATATATTATAAGTGTATGTATCTATATATAGTGTAATGTAAAGGTAAGTATTTAGTATCTATATGAATATAGATTGTGTATGTATATATAATGTGTAGTGTGATGGATATGTAGATATGTGGTAGGGTTAGACTTCAATATATATATAGAGTGATAGGTTTTAGATATAGATTTGACTAGTAGACTAGTTTGACTTGATTAGACTTGGTTGACCTAGTTTGACTTCTAGGGTTGACCAGAGTTAACCAAGAGTTGAATTTGGCCTAGATTGACCTAGAATCATGTAGAATGCATAGTAGGACTCCATTTTACTATTCTGGACTTGTTGTGACTTGTGCTGTTCTGATTAGGAGCCAGACACCACTCCTCGGACGGTACTTTTCATATTGGACACTCAGTTACAGGCGAGTACATTCTCTGATCATTTCATATCCTGTTTAGAATTATTTTCTGCAGTAGATTACTTTACTTGTACTGTCACGAGGGTCACACGGATTGGTACTATATGGATCCTTTCTTGAGATGTTATCCTTAGGGAGCATCGGGTACTACATGTTCTGTGCGTTTCACTTACATGGCGTATCACTATGCTTCATTGGTTCTTTGATCACTTACGACATATACTCTTATGATCGTAGAGTCTTCCTAGAATCCTTATCCCATTTATGGGACTACTATATATCACCTTCGGGGTCTATCACCTTCGGGATCTATCACCTTCGGGGTCTACTACCCTTCGGGGGCTGTTACATAGCATCATATAACATAACCTGGCTGGATCTTTGTGTATTGATTGGGGGTACGGGGGAGTAGAAATGGACATGTGAATAATACCCAAGTAGTATCTTATCAGAATCTCTTCCATAGTGTCTTATCAGAATCTCCTATGCCATTTACATGTCTATATTATACTCTGACTCACTAGTCACATGATAGTTCTCTATTTATAGTAGATATTTCTCTTACAGCTTTCTCTCTCTGTTTATATACTGCACTTCTTTCAGTACTTGTATCTTACTTTACTGCATGATTATATCTTCTAACCTGCTATGATCTGTTGAGATGTACTGTACTCGCTCCTGTCCTGACTGGACCTGTTGAAAATATTACAGAGGACGAGGAGGAGGCCTGCCTGGACACTTACTACGGGGCAGCCTTAGATGACACCTGCGAGCTGGACCCTCAGGAGGACCCAGCTCTAGCTGAGAAGATCACCCCGATTGCCTAGACTAGACTAGTTAGGCTTATCTTACTTTATGCAGTCTTGAGACATTGCTTAGTTAGACTTTATTTGGAGTTATGAGTTGTATATTCTTTCATCTGAGACCTTGTACTGTTGGATATTGCTGGGATTATCTTAGACTACTGCTATTTTATCTATTTATTTCTTTGAGTTCTATTTCATTTCGTGATATCTCTTTCTTAGTTGTGATTAAGTTTTACTGTTATGTCACCCCCATTCGGGGAGTGTAAACTGTTTAGATATATATTGTTAGATGTATGTTGACCTAGGACAGCGCTCTACCGCTGACACTGCGGCGTAGGCTGGGCGTTGTTATGTTCTCGTACCCTCACAGTGGGTGCGGGTCGTGACACGTTTTTAGTGGTGGCCCATGCAGGTCGTAGACTAGAAGTGTAGTGGTATTCGAATTAGAGTATCACTACAGCCTGCAGTAGGATATAGGACATTAATTTTAAGATACTCAATCACTTTAGGAATTTTTTTTTATTGCCATCTAAATCCTTTGTCAGCTGATCCTTTGAATTATAATTGTCCGCCTTTGTTATTTCGCTTCTTTCTCAGAAAATTGATACTCTTGTTTGTCTATCTTCAGGATGGTAGAGACTAGATCGCAGCGTGCCATTCATGAGGATGCTATAGAGGGGACTGCTACCTCTCAGCCAGCACGACGAGGCCAGGGGACTGCAGCTCCTGCCACCTCAGCTCGTGTTGAGACCTCGGCAGCCGCAGCAGGGGGTATGCATCCACCGACTGGGAGGCAGGACCCGATCATTCCAGAGGATCCCTTCCAGCCCCTACCGCCTCCTGGACATGTGGACGTAGCTCAGATGTTCGCGTATTTCTAGCTGTTCATGGACCGACAGCAGGCTCGGCAGGACAGAGGCATGGAGTTGGCCGTCATGACAGCCGCAGCTCGACCAGTGGTACAACAGCCGAGGACACCGGGGATCGAACAGTTTCAGAAGATAAACCCCAGAGACTTTCTGTGGACAGAGGGGATCTTATATGCCGATGAGTGGATCAAGCATATAGAGGAGATCTTCCGCTTGGCCAGGATTCCAGCAGACCTTCAGATCGAGGTCGCAGCTAGCCGGATGCGAGATCTTGCTCGTACCTGGTATCATTCAGACCCAAGGGTGGGGGTACCGGGGCAGACTTGGAAGCAGTTCAGGGGCTTCTTCAAGAAGAAGTTCTTCCCAGATTCAGCAGTCAGAGCCTTAGAGTCGCAATTTGAGAGCTTGGTCCAGGGGAGCCTCTCAGTAGAGGAGTATACTGGAGAGTTTGGTCGTCTCGGCAGGTTCATAGAGGGCTTGAGCAAGACGACGAAGGCTCAGAGGTTCCGGAAGGGTCTGGTCAAGGAGGTCAAGTCCCTGACCAAGGGCAGCAGAGATGCTACGTTCGAGGAGATCTTGATGGGGGCCCTTTTGGCTGAGGATGATCTTGAGCTTAGGCTCAAGAGGGGGAGGGACCCAGTTGGAGGCAGCAGCAGCGGGGGCCAGGCCAAGAGTCCCCACTTTTAGCATCAGCAGCTGAAGCAGTTTCAGCCGTAGCCGATCCAGCAGAGGCCAGTTCAGCAGCAGCAGCCGAGACAGCACCAGCAGGGTCAGAGACAGGGAGCCACTTGTGCCTACTGCAAGAAGCCTGGGCACGTCTTCAATGAGTGCCGAAAGAGGCTAGGCCTGTGCCTATTGTGTGGTTCAGCAGACCACCAAATGAGGGAGTGCCGTATAGCACGAGCAGGCCCGGGAGGAGGAGCCAGAGCTCCAGCAGGCTAGCAGAGGGGACCAGCCCTGCCGACATAGCAGCAGAGGTTCGTCCAGCACCAGCAGCATGCCAAGGGAGTCCAGCAGGGGCGAGCTTTCGCCATGGCAGCTGGAGAGGTAGAGGTGACTGGAGAGCTGATTGCAGGTTCGATTCTTCTTGACTCCAGTCCAGCATTTGCATTGTTTGATTCCGGTGCTTCGCATAGCTTCATATCAGTATCTTTTGCGATTAGACATGGTATCATAGCTGAATCGTTGCCTAGGACTTACAAGATTACGACCGGGGGTGGTATTATCCTCGTGAGTGATGTTTGTAAGGGTCGGAGAGTAGTTTTGGGAGGCCGTGAGTTGGAGGTGAGCCTGCTCGTAATGCCATTGCCGAACTACGATATAGTACTAGGCATGAATTGGTTGAGCAGGCACTACGCCAGCATTGATTGCAGAGGGGGTAGAGTTCTGTTCAGAGTGCCGGGGGAGCCAGAGTTTGAGTACTCCAGACGTCAGGCAGAGCAGAGCAGCGGAGTCTTCTGTGGAGTCTCGGTCGAGGAGTAGACGATTCTACACCCCTTGATAGCAGATTATATGGATGTTTTCCCAGAGGAGTTGTCGGGACTGCCACCAGACAGGGACATAGAGTTCTTGATAGACTTGGTTTCAGGAGCGGAGCCCATCTCTCAGCATGTCTATCGGGTGAACAACAGCGAGCTGGTGGAGCTGAAGAAGCAGGTGGATGAGCTACATGACAAGGGCTTCATACGCTCGAGTTTGTCACCATGGGGTGCACCAGTGTTGTTCGTACCGAAGAAGGATGGGTCAGTACGTATGTGTATTGACTATAGGGCACTCAACAACCTCACGATCAAGAACAAATACCCACTGCCGCGGATCGACGATCTATTTGACCAGTTGAGCGGAGCTCGGGTATTTTCCAAGATTGATCTGAGGTCGGGATATCACCAGGTGAAGGTGAAGAGGGAGGATATTCCCAAGACCGCTTTCAGGACGCGGTATGGACAGTTCGAGTTTTTGGTTATGCCGTTTGGGCTAACCAATGCACCAGCTGTGTTTATGAACCTTATGAACAAGGTGTTCCACCAATATCTGGATCAGTTTGTGGTGGTGTCTATTGACGATATTTTGGTGTATTCCAAGACTGAGGAGGAGCACGAGGAGCATTTGAGGATCGTGCTGGAGACTCTCAGGAAGGAGCAGCTTTATACGAAGCTCTCTAAGTGTGAGTTCTTCTTGGATCGGGTGGACTTCTTGGGGCATGTGGTGACTGGAAATGGTATCTCAGTTGACCCCAAGAAGATTGTAGCAGTTGAGGCATGGGCAGCGCCAACTTCAGTTGCAGAGATCAGGAGTTTCCTGGGGCTGGCAGGGTATTATCGGAGATTCGTGCAGGATTTCTCCCGGATTGTAGAGCCGTTGACACGGTTGACCCGGAAAGATGCTGAGTATGTTTGGTCAGAGGAGTGTCAGGCAGCTTTTGATGAGTTGAAGAAGCGGCTGACGACAGTTTTGATTCTGACGTTGCCTTCAGAATCAGGTGGTTTCACTATTTATAGTGATACTTCAGGGAAGGGGCTGGGTTGTGTGTTGCAGCAGCACGGAAAGATGATTGCCTATGCTTCCAGGCAATTGTGTCCCCATGAGAAAAACTACCCTACCCACGACCTGGAGCTGGCAGCAGTGATATTTGCTCTGAAGCTGTGGAAGCATTATCTATATGGTGAGAGGGTGGAGATCTTCACAGATCACAAGAGCTTAAAGTATGTGTTCACTCAGAAGGAGTTGAACATGAGACAGCGCAGATGGTTGGAGTTGATGAAGGACTTCGACATTGCACTGCAGTATCATCCAGGGAATGCCAACGTGGTTACCGATGCCTTGAGTAGGTATCCGACAGCCATGTCTTTGACCATGGATCGGCATTTGCTTGCCGACTTGGAGAGCCTTGGGATTGAGGTGATCGTACCGGGAGTGCAGATGCAGCTATGGGGGATGCAGATTCAGTCAGACTTGGTGGAGAGGATCAAATCGGCACAGTTTGAGGACGTTGCTCTACGATGTCTCCAGGAGCAGGTTCGAGCAGGTTTGCTAGAGGACGAGTTTTCTCTTGCAGAGGATGGTGCCTTGAGGCACAGTTCCAGATTATGTGTGCCCAGCGGAGAGCTCAGGGAGCAGGTTATGCAGGAGGCCCACAGATCTCAGTACTCTATACACCCGGGTGCCAACAAGATGTACTAAGATCTGCGGGAGCATGTATGGTGGTCAGGAATGAAGCGGGAGGTGGCTCGTTTCGTGGTTAGGTGTTTGGTCTGTCAGCAAGTCAAGGTAGAGAGACAGAGGCCCGGTGGATTGTTGCAGCCGCTGCCCATTCCCGAGTAGAAATGGGAGCATATCACGATGGACTTCGTTTCAGGATTGCCGTGTACTCCAGGAGAAAAGACGCGATTTGGTTCATCGTTGATAGGTTGACCAAATTGGCCCACTTTTTGCCATTCAAGGTGGGTACGTCTACAGAGAGGCTGGCGGAGATGTATATGCGACAGATAGTCATGATCTACGGAGTTCCGGTCAGCATCGTCTCAGATTGGGATAGCCGTTTTACTTTCCATTTCTGGAGGAGTCTGCAGACCAGCTTGGGCACTCAGCTCAAGTTTAGTACTGCATACCACCCCCAGACGGACGGACAGTCAGAGCGGACTATTCAGACCCTTGAGGATATGCTGCGGACGTGCGTCCTGGACTTTGGAGGTTCCTGGGAGGATCATTTTCATTTGGTGGAGTTTGCCTACAACAATAGTTTCCAGGCCAGCATCGAGATGTCACCTTTCGAGGCTCTGTACGGGCGTAGGTACCGTACACCCTTATCCTGGGATGATGTTGGTGAGCGAGCTTTGCTGGGGCCAGAGATGGTTGTTGATGCGGCCGAGAAGGTGAAGCGCTCATCAGGGACAGACTTCGCGTGGCGCATTACAGACATCGGCACTGGGCCGATAGCCACCGGAGGCCCTTGGAGTTTGAGGTACGGAGTAGAGTAGGATTAGATTTAGGTTATTGTTGTGATTTTGATCATGTTTGTTATTTATTTTAATTGAGACCTTGCTTGTGATTAGGTCAGAGACCAGGTTTTCTTGAGGATATCTCCGACTCGTGGTGCGATACGTTTTGGTGGAGGCGAGAAGCTTAGCCCGCGCTTCATCGGCCCTTTCGTTATCAGCGGGAGAGTCGGTGACGTGGCTTACAGGCTAGACTTGCCGCCTGCACTTGTGGGAGTCCACAACGTATTTCATGTGTCACAGTTGAGACGGTACGTGGCTGACCCTAGCCATGTGCTCGATCATTCAGAGATAGAGGTTGGGCCTTCTCTCAGCTATCCAAAGCAGCCCGTGGAGATTTTGAATCGACGGAAGAAGGTTTTGAGAAACCATATGATACCTTTGGTACGCGTCGCATGGAGGCATCATTCTCCAGGAGAGTCTACCTGGGAGCAGGAGGATGAGATGCGCGCACAGTACCCTTATCTTTTTGGACCATGAGGTATGCTTTCTATCCTTCCCATCAGTTGTATTTCGCCTTTCAATTTCGAGGACAAAATTCTTTTAAGGAGGGTAGATTTATCACTACCACATTTCTAGTTTAAGGGTAAATTTGTCATTTTTGGGGTAATTTAAATTTATTAGAATTAATTAGAATTTATGGGAATTTTTAGGAATTATTTTGGAATTGTTTAGACTAGTTTGATTTTTGACTAGTATTGACTCATGTAGACCAACCTAGGAGCTAACCCTAGTTAGTTGGCCTTGGTTAGGATTTGTGACTCTAGTCTAGCCTAGCCCAATCTATGGTTAGGTCATTACAACTTATTTAGCTATAGAAATTAGAAAGCCATAAGCCATGACTTATGACTTAGAGTTGTTATTAATTAAATAAACCATAGCCCATGTAACTTGGCCCAAGCCCAAACCACCCTACCATAACCTAACTTGGCCGGCCACCTAGGTTTCTTGGGTTTCCCCCACTATAAAACCCCTCCTAATTTCTAGGGCTAGCCTCCTTTCCTTAGGAAATTCATTTCAAGAAGAAAGAGGTGAGCTCCCATCTTTAGAAATTCATAATAAATCCATTTTTCCTCCTTTTTAATCCACACAAGTTGTAAGGTTCTACTTATTGTTTTCTTGCTATTGGAATTGGTTGTTCTCAGTTTTCTAATAATTTGGAGGAGTTTCACCATCAAAAGGAGCATCTCTCTTTAGAGTTTTTAAGGGTTTTGACACTTGGAGGTAACTTCCTATTTCCACCATAGAATCCTAAAATTTTTGCATCATTAGGGAGCCCTAGACCTAACCTAACAGTAGGGATAGGAAACCCTAAGTTTTTGTGTCGTTTCGTGTCCTAACAGGACACGTATCAGTGTCCTCCTCTTTGTGTTTGTGAAAATGCCTCAGTGAACTTTTTGTGTTAATTTTTGAATTGTATTTGAATGTAAATTTGCATTATTGTGTCGCTTACCCATTTCTGAAGCTCTGAGTCGATTTCGTGCTTGTGTCGTGTCGTTAGGACACTCGTGCACACGCACTTGGACACGCGCGTGCGGCTACAGGAATGCCCTGCCTATCGGGCACTTTTTTGGACACGACATAAATTTGTTTGACACGAAACTTGACACGCCACTAGGGGAAGTGACTGACACGCCACGTGTCAAGTTTCGTGGGCCCATGTGGCATATCGAGTGAGGAATCCTCGACGTACGGGGATTTTACTGTGTGTGCACTGTCGTGTGTATGGCCATTGATACGCGAGTGTAAGTCAGACACGGCGACACGAGGACACTGTGCAGACACATAGTCATGGAAACCTAGACCTATGCTAGGTGGGGACACGAGCACGTGGCCTAACACGTGCTGTGTCGTGTGCATGACACGCGTGCACACACGCACGAGGCAGTGCACTGCTGTGCAGTACCAGTGTGCTGTTTTGGGTTTTATTGTTGTGGACACGCCGTGTCTGGATATGGTGGACACAAGGCAATCACAATGACACGTGTACACCCTATAGTTTCATTACCAACCATTAGATTCGTATTTTAGTTTGGTTTCAACATCAATTTTCTCATTACCTTAATTTACTGATACATGTTATTTTCAGTTTATGTCCAGTTTTTAAATTCGAACTTTGGCAATCATTTTAGCTAGTTTAAATACTGTAAATCACTTGATTAGATCCCTAATATGATTCTCCTATAAGTTATCTACCTGTGTGCAAGTTTTGGGATGATTTTGTTGAGTTTTGAATTCGAAATTTGATTACAAGAGTTGGACTGTTTCAGGAAGATTGAGAATTGATTTCCTGAGTTTTCATTGATGTTTAGTACTCAAATATGAGTTCATAAGAAACCTGGGATTAGTGTGGGTTAACTAAATTGATTTCCTTTCTTTGCTCACTGGAATTGATGTTCAATCTGAGTTTTGTTATGAGTTTTACTGTTATGGGATTCCCTCTTTATTGCCTTAAACTGAACACTCCCCACTGTCCAGTTTTGGACTGAACATTACACACACACACACCACAGCCCTCACACACATTGTTTTTTCTGTTTCCCTCCCTCACTCTTAACTAATTTGATGTCAATGGTCATGATAATTCCTGTACAACTTGTAGTTCACTGATTTGTGGTTCACACAGCCTCCCTCTCATTTCCTGCATACACAAACTAAGCACACCCCCTGTCACTCACTGTTCCTGTGCAGCAGTACACATACAGTCCTCTCCTTTTTCACTGTTTTATTCCCTGCCAGTATATGCATAACCAATGCACACACACACACACTATTACCTAGTGTTCCTCTCTCTTCACTGTTGCTTTTCCTATACACACATAGTATACACACGTACTGAATTCCTTTCCTTCCCTGTTGCACACACATGTGCCACTAACACCTAGCCTAGTCACTTGACACTCTTTCCACTTGACAATTGCACTCTCACTTGTTTTCACACAACACACAGGCCCTCTTTATATTCTATATGCATGTATAATGTATGAGTGTGTATATATATATATATATATATATATATATATATATATATATATATATATATATATATATATATATATATATATTTCTATGCTTAGTTTAATACTTAGCCTAGGGTTATATAGGATGTGTATTGTGTGTAGAGTAGTGAATGTGTATATTTTGTGTAGACTATATGTCTAGTATGTAGACATATATTATAAGTGTATGTATCTATATATAGTGTAATGTAAAGGTAAGTATTTAGTATCTATATGAATATAGATTGTGTATGTATATATAATGTGTAGTGTGATGGATATGTAGATATGTGGTACGGTTAAACTTCAATATATATAGAGTGATAGGTTTTAGATATAGATTTGACTAGTAGACTAGTTTGACTTGATTAGACTTGGTTGACCTAGTTTGACTTCTAGGGTTGACCAGAGTTAACCAAGAGTTGACTTTGGCCTAGATTGACCTAGAATCATGTAGAATGCATAGTAGGACTCCATTTTACTATTCTGGACTTGTTGTGACTTGTGCTATTCTGATTAGGAGCCAGACACCACTCTTTGGACGGTACTTTTCATATTGGACACTTAGTTACAGGCGAGTACATTCTCTGATCATTTTATATCCTGTTTAGAATTATTTTCTGCAGTAGATTACTTTACTTGTACTGTCACGAGGGTCACACGGATTGGTACTATATGGATCCTTTCTTGAGATGTTATCCTTAGGGAGCATCGGGTACTACATGTTCTGTGCGTTTCACTTACATGGCGTATCACTATGCTTCATTGGTTCTTTGATCACTTACGATATATACTCTTATGATCGTAGAGTCTTCCTAGAATCCTTATCCCATTTATGGGACTACTATGTATCACCTTCGGGGTCTATCACCTTCGGGGTCTACTACCTTTCGGGGGCTGTTACATAGCATCATATAACATAACCTGGCTAGATCTTTCTGTATTGATTGGGGGTACGGGGGAGTAGAAATGGACATGTGAATAATATCCAAGTAGTATCTTATCAGAATCTCTTCCATAGTATCTTATCAGAATCTCCTATGCCATTTACATGTCTATATTGTACTCTGACTTACTAGTCACATGATAGTTCTCTATTTATAGTAGATATTTCTCTTACAGCTTTCTCTCTCTGTTTATATATTGCACTTCTTTCAGTACTTGTATCTTACTTTACTGCATGATTATATCTTCTAACCTGCTATGATCTGTTGAGATGTACTGTACTCGCTTCTGTCCTGACTGGACCTGTTGAAAATATTACAGAAGACGAAGAGGAGGCTTGCCTGGACACTTACTACGGGGCAGCCTTAGATGACACCTGTGAGCTGGACCCTCAGGAGGACCCAGCTCTAGCTGAGGAGATCACCCCGATTGCCTAGACTAGACTAGTTAGGCTTATCTTACTTTATGCAGTCTTGAGACATTGCTTAGTTAGACTTTATTTGGAGTTATGAGTTGTATATTCTTTCATCTGAGACCTTGTACTGTTGGATATTGCTGGGATTATCTTAGACTACTGCTATTTCATCTATTTATTTCCTTGAGTTCTATTTCATTTCGTGCTATCTCTTCCTTAGTTGTGATTGAGTTTTACTGTTATGTCACCCCCATTCGGGGAGTGTAAACTGTTTAGATATATATTGTTAGATGTATGTTGACCTAGGACAGCGCTCTACCGCCGACACTGCGGCGTAGGCTGGGCGTTGTTACGTTCTCGTACCCTCACAGTGGGTGCGGGTCGTGACATCCATAGCTTGTAAGACTTTTGAATACTCATCTTTGTACATGCGAGAGTCACTGTAGTAGGCTTCGACTCCTCTGAAAGGGTTAATGTCCGCGACTTTTTTTTGAACTTCTCTATTTTCATCAATGTATTTGAAGCACTGGTGGAGAGTGGAGGGGACGATATTGTGTTCATGGAGAAAAGGTCTTCCCAAGAGCAAATTGTAAGATCCAACTAACTCGATCACATAGAATGTGACACTCGCCCGGAAATTGCCTATTTGTATTTTTAGGCGAATTTTCCCCAAAGGTTCACTTTTGCCTTGATTGAACCCTAAAATGGTAGTGACTGTCTTGACTAGACGATGAACTGGAATCCGTAAGGCATCCAAGAGACTCTTAGGTATAATACTTAGAGTTGATCCTGGATCAATTAGAATACGGTTAACCTTCATCGTGTCAATGTACCCAGTGAAGTAAAGAGGCCGATCATGATGATTGTCCTCTAGAAGCATATCGTCTTGGGTAAAAGTGATGTTCGGAATGATTTCCAAGACACTGTTGTAATGTAGGCAAGTCACCGGCTCTGCTTCCGGCTTCTTCAGATGAGTCAGGCAAGAGTCTGCTTGCAGTAGTGCTTCACTTAACGTTTCCCGAGTTTTCTTTGATAAACGTAAAAGTTCGAAGATGGACAACCTGGCTGGAGTGTTCGCAAGTTGAGCCAGAATATCAAAATTATATGGCTTCTGCAATCCAGGAGAAAGAGACTTCTTGATTGGTTTGTCGTAGCGGGCAGGTTGCTTTCCTTTGTCGGCTGTTGTTGGTTTAGAGGGAATCGTCTCAGCAGGAGCATTTGAAGGTCCTTCGTTAGAGATGGGCGCTGGAGTTGCAACCGGAGGGACTCAGGAGTTTCCTCAGGAGCTTCAACATAATCTTTCAAATATGTTTTTCCTGACCGGGTTCCGGAGAGAGCTTCGACTTCAGGCTCAGGTTTAGAGTCTATCGAAACCATGTTGCAATCCTTCATCTTGTTCTTGATTTTTTGGTGCTTGATGAGAGCTTCAGTCCAGAAACCAAGGCCAACACGGGATTGATTATGTCTCAAAGTGAGGGCTAGAGGTGCTCGGAGTCCTTTGCCGGAATTCAAACCAGGAGCAGTGGCTAGATCATAACCCATCTTCGCCATTAATTTACGAGATTGTGAACTATATAGATGAAACGCAGGTTTGTATCTGTCTTCAGATCGAGGTACAGTTTCTGCCTCTGTATGGGGTAATTTTTCTGCTAGGATGAAAGTAAAGATTAGAGAAAGATTGGGTGTGATGCTAGAAGTCATATGGCATGACTTAGTCTTCCCAGGTTTCTTTTTAGACAGAGGAACCTTCTAAGGAGAAGAGGAAGATGTCTCAAACTCTGTCACTAAATTGGGGTGGATCCACATAATCTCTCCCTTTTTAGTGGTGACGGGAACAAGTCCTTCATTCTAGGCTGGTGGAATATTCACAACTTCAAGGGTTGCTTTGGGGATAGGGACAATCTCATTTCCACCAATAACGGAGGGAAGTTACCGAACTGCATCAAAATCACATTTGCTGTGACTGTCTTGTCTTTAGGTGTTAATGTCACAGCTCCTGATTTGATCATTTCTTGGATCTTTCCTTTTAACACGAAGCAAGACCGGATTGTATGACCCAGCATTCTGTGATATGGACAGTATTTTGGATGATCCGTCTTGTTGGCTTCATCAGTCTTTTTGATCTCTGGCAGTTGTATCTTGTTACCTTTAAGTAAACATACAAAGATACCTTGAACATCGTCATCATCGAAAGAGTATTCTTCTTTCGGCCGAGGAGGTCTCTGCTGTTGACTTGTTGGAGCTGGGGTAGCTTGGGCAGACATTACCTCTTGATTTTTGCTCTGGAGATTGACTTCGAGAGTCTCTTTTCCTTTGCGATTGTTGGGTCGCGTATTATTGCTAGTACCTTGACTTGATTCATTGGGAGTCATGTGTACCCCCAGACCTTTGAAAGTCTCAGCACTGACTTCGGCAGCTTTGGCACTGACGATGAAGGAAGGCCAATCTTGGAACTGAGTGGATCCTGTCCACATTGTCACGCCCCAACCCGGAATCACCCGAATCATCGTCTTCGCAGGGGGCATGATGTCGCACGAGCCTGGAGTTGCGCTCGTGCAAGACAAGATCACAAGTTCTCAAATGGTTATCTTTTGATTCGATAATAACAACGAAAGGAAATAGAGTATACGAAATAATTCTCTTTATTGATATTCGAAACTGAGATTACAATGGCTTCCGATAGCCTAACAATACTTGCCAGATTGGCTATAATACTCAGGTTCTCTCTTGTCCACAAAGGATTTTACCGTTCCATACATCATGTCTTCTATATCTCGGCAGCATCAATCCAGCTGCGTAGTCCGAGCGTCAATGCGATAGCACGCTTCAAATGCTCTTCGGCATTCCAAGCCTTAACACGTTCAAGCAACGCTTCACCGCGAGCAATCCATTCCCTGCACCCTGCATGAAGCTGGTGGGGGATCAGTACGTTCGTCCTCGCATGTACTGAAGCAAAGATCATCTTTCCAAACCGATATTTTAATATTTATGTTGAATCATGTAGCTTAGCTTATGATCTTGCTATGTTCTCCTTAAGGTCAATTTCATGGCATATTCGAAAGTGTAAAGCATGTTATCATAGCAAGCATGTTATCGAATTGAATAGGCAAGCAAGCATTCTCGTGTTTGATTCGTGGCGCGACTTACCAAGTCGACGCACTCGCCCTTGCACCGACGCAAGGTGAATATGCCTATCTGTATTCCCTGTCATGTTATAAGGGCCTTCTATTCGGATCCATCCATGCAGGATACGTATACCTTGCACTTACAAACCCATCACCCTTAACTATATGAAGGTCACTAGCTTGTCAAGCTAGAATGGACTTATATTTATCGAATCGAAATTGTAAGACGATAGTCACTCAGTTATGGTTGCTAACCACACACGATCCGAGGACCCCCGAATTACTCGTGTAAGTGGCTTATCACATTCACTAGACAGGCGCTACCCGTCTAGTCGAAGTGCACCAACAATACCGAAAACGAAATCTCTCCTAGGTCGAACGGTCCCAGCGCCCTGGCGCGCCGCGTTCAAGGGAATACCCATGCACGGGCTTTTATATCTTTAAGTCCATTTGACCATGCAACGAATCTTATATTTCATACAACCAAGCAAGTTCGCTTATCTCTATTTCAATTGGCACAACGCCCGAATGTTCTCAACGAAACGCCCGAAGGCCATGAACATTTTGAAGGGCACCATGCCGCACTATCAATGCTTGTCAACCGAACGACCCGAAGGTCTCGAACACCTTTCGAGACATTATGTCATATCCGACAGTTCCGCCACATTCGTGTCACAACTGTATTCTTTCGCAACAAAGCCATCTTTTATTATCCCGTGCACGTAGGCACGTTCCGACCGTATTTCGATGTTCTATGACTTAGCATTCAATGTCCGTGGCTTGCGCGCTAGGGCGCTCGTCTATTGTCTTTCAATGTTCTAGCCGTTCTAACTCGTGCACGAAGGCACGGTATGGTTCGTGCACTAAGGCACTCGCCGAGTACAGTTATCCATGTTATTGTGGCTTGCGCACCGAGGCGCTCGCCTTAGCGATATCCAATGTTCCGTAGCGACTTGTGCATTTGATGCACGTTTCATTTCAATTATACTAACTTAGTGTTTGACACACGTTATGATTTACTTCCGATCGGACCACGCCCGTGGCGTCGATAGGTTAACTTTTAGCATACAATGATATATTTGACTTATCGAATGAAGGAGTAAAAAGAAGTCAATCCTCCCACCTTGAGTCGATACGCCTTTGTCGTTTTGCCGAGCCGATGCGGCTCGATTTCATAACTTCGTTGCACGGCCACTCTCCTGACTTAGCCATTCGAGCACTTCGTGCTTCATTGAGTTATACGTCCGATTTTCCTTTGCGTGCCCAAGTCTCGGCCCATCGCAAGGCGACGATTTGATTTTTGTGGACCCCTTACTAAATATTGCAAAAGACCGACCTCTAATATTTTTTCGTCAAAGTATAACCTGCACATGAAATCAACTAAAATCAATACTTGCATCGATTCAGACTTGCGCCTTGGTCGATTCGATTTCTTAGAATCTTCGAGCCGTCTCAACGCACTTATCCTTCGAGGCAACGCGGTACTTCGTATCGATTCACTCGATGTATTCTTTGGGACAAGGCAACTCTTCGCATCGACTTAGTTCGATGCATTGCTCGGGATAACTCAACACTTTGTATCAATTTGTATCGATACGTAATCGGGTCAACGCAACTCTTCAAGTCAACGACTCAACATAATGCACCGTGCGGAGCGGGGCATTACAGAATATACCACTCAAAACAAGGTTCGTCCCGAACCGAAACCAATACTAAATTTCCAAGGGTTTCATTAGATCGTTCCACGATCTCGTCTCACTATCGTTGGAATCGTACAACTTAGTTTGGAATCATACACATATTTTAGGCGTCCCACCAATATATGCATTTCAGCCGAGCTCAGTTGTAAGATATCGGAACAACGCAAACACGTAACTCTTATTCTCGATAACTTGACATCTCGTATTCTCGATCGGACTTGGGCTCTAATATAAGTTCTCGCAATTCTATTGCATATGCATATTGATACATACGCGATCCGCCAACAAAAGTCAAGGCACACGATGCGATTTAAAAATCGCATTTCTTACTTTGTATGTTTCATCGGGACTATCAATTCTATGCGTCGCGTTAAGCCGTCGCGCATCCGATCACAACGAGTCTCCGCAACGCCATGCGTTCGGTGTCACTATCCAACGATTTTCGATATTTTACTTCGTATCCTATCTCGATATGATTCTCTTTTGTTGACTTGCAAAAGCATCAATATTCAGGACTACGTCCGCTAGGTGACTTACCTAGACACCGTGCTCAGCTTCTCCCGAGGCAAGTTTAAATTGACATTGCACAAAGGCCACAATCTATCCGACACAACAGTTTACATCAAGGCGACGGTGCTCAAGACAACGATCGCCTTGACACGAGGTCTTTACGACACGTCTTACATTCGATTTCCTAACGAGTAGGAATTCACTAGCCAAATTCCCAACTTATCCGTCTTGCCACATCGAACTTAATTTCGATTCACGCAAGCTCAATTGCAAGGTGAATCCGAATCTAACGACATGACTCGTAAGTCATTCTCTTATCGTTCTCTCTCGTGCATCGCACGAATCTCACAATCGCCTATCCGAATCACCAAGTTCGTTGGTGAATTTCAAGTTCTATCGTCGACCAACATAACCATTCAAATATTCATCCGAGAATACTCAAATCTAACTATATCATTCTCAATCGAATGTTCCAACAATTCTCGATCGCCTAGACTTATCGTCAACATGCACCACCTTGTATTTGTTATCGATGCAATCTCATATACGATATCGCATGGGTCATCTTACGGTCTGCAGCATTCAATTCGATTTGGCGGTCAAGTCTTCTAGGGTCAGCTGTCCCGAAGCTACGCTCGATAATTGTGGATCATCACCGACGGACAGTTTACTACGAACCATGCTATATCTTATTTCGGAGCCAAATCACGTTCCGACAATTCTATACGACTACCCAATTTCGGACAAAACCGTTTCTATCGGCACAATCTTAGCGCAACTATCCTCCGAGTAGGGTCATGCACTCCGTCGATGATTCTGCTATTCACGACGCATCTACTCGCATTGAGTTCGAGTCTATCTTATTTTGCGGTCGACACACGAGATGCTATACGCATCGAGCAATCGTCGATGACTTATAGTCTCGCCCTGATCAATCACAAAATTTACGATCAACCAAGTTCGTTCATTCTCGTATCGTTACTTACAAAATTTCATAGTGCGAGGCACACTCCATTTTGTATTCTCACATCGTTTACGTTTCCTAACGTATCGATCTTGATACGCCGTATCCATTTCGATAACGTAAGGTCAACTTTGAATTCATTTCAACGTCAACTTAACTCGTCTCGCATACATTCAAGTTCGCAGTGAACTTTTCCATACGCATCGACTCGTACTCCGATTTGCCGCATCCTGCTATACTTCGATCGCGTAACTGAGTTACCGATTATCCAACATCGAACCCTCAAGTCATACGATCTCGCCCTCTAAGTTTTGCGTGTTTTCAGTCGTACTCAAATGAGTTTCACCGTAACGTAACCAACTATTTCTTAGGCATGATTACTCGCGTCAACCAACTTTCTGACCGAAATCGTACATCGTGCGATTCGATTACAATTCGCATCGTCCAACATTCTTTATCAAAATCGCAAGTCGTACGATTCGATTTCAACGTTTCGAGTTTCCTATCCCGTTGATCCGATTGTTGCCTCAAGGCATAATCGTTTCGCTAGTTCCCGTCATTCGACCGACACATAAATTTTCAATTGACGTATCATTCAATGTTACAAGTCCCGCCTTACCGTTCTAACCGATCATCGAAGAACACTTGCATCAACATGCCGTCGTACAAATTCTCAATCGATTCTCGGTGCTATCCCGTCCGTTGTGGACAAACCTTCCGCAATTCTCACAAAACGTTGATGCAATTTATCGCACAAGTGGTATGGCATATACCACTCGGAATCGAGCAATTCATTGCATCGGTGGTATGCCATATACCACCCAGAAATTAAGTTACTTCCGTCGCAACGTACTCTTTACGAACCAACGATTTCTTCCGACTCACGATTTCCGCAGTGATCGTGCTTGATCACAACCGTAACATTGATTAATCAAAATTTGACGCAACTCGGCCAATGCATTCATTTGCCAACGCAAGTTCGGCGCGCAACCGAACCGATTTCGTTTCTCGATTTATAACTTTTTATTTTCTTCCGTTGCATCTTGTGCAAAATTCATTTTCGATATCCGTTGCACTTCTTGCATCGATTATTTTGATACGCGTTGCACCACGTGCAATAATTTTTACTTTCAATACGTATTGCACATCGTACAACGATTTATTTTCGATATTTACCGTACCTCGTGCATCGATTTTCTTTCAATACGCATTGCACATCGTGCAAAGATTTATTTCCGACATTCAAAGTCAATGCTCAAATCCGTTCAACACATTCGATATTGACTTATCGATTTTCATCGCAACGTACATTAAAATCGATATGTGAATCCGTCCGACACATTCCATATCAACTTTCATTTCTTTTCAACGCATCGTTTACAATCAACGCGTGGCAATTGCTGCAGCAACATTCTACGACTATCATTGTATCGATACAACCAACATTTCTCGTATCGTTCGTTGTAAACAACGAATATCTCAAACCACAACTTACAATGTGTTGCATCTACGACAACAAATTCTCGATTCATATTTCGCAACTTATTGCACTTGAAGCAACAAACCTTTTCCGACTTTTCTAACTAACACCATATAATTTCCAAACAACACGCGGCAAAATTACATGATTTGTATTAGACTTATTGTATGGAACATCTAGTGCGGCATCGAGTAGAGTCAAGAGTGATTTCGATTGGTGGTGGGCAACTTTTAGAACTGAAATGAAGCAATCGTCCAGAGGAAATTGAGCCTAGAGCTCTGATACCAATTTGTCACGCCCCGACCCGGAATCACCCGAATCATCGTCCTCGCAGGGGGCGTGATGCCACACGAGCCTGGAGTTGCGCTCGTGCAAGGCAAGATGACAAGTTCTCAAATGGTTATCTTTTGATTCGATAATAACAACGAAAGGAAATAGAGTATATGAAACAATTCTCTTTATTGATATTCGAAACTGAGATTACAATGGCTTCCGATAGCCTAACAATACTTGCCAGATTGGCTACAACACTCAGGTTCTCTCTTGCCCACAAAGGATTTCACCGTTCCATACATCATGCCTTCTATATCTCGGCCGCATCAATCCAGCTGCGTAGTCCGAGCGTCAATGCGATAGCACGCTTCAAATGCGCTTCGGCATTCCAAGCCTTAACACGTTCAAGCAACGCTTCGCCGCGAGCAATCCATTCCCTGCACCCTGCATGAAGCTGGTGGGGGATCAGTATGTTCGTCCTCGCATGTACTGAAGCAAAGATCATCTTTCTAAACCGACATTTTAATATTTATGTTGAATCATACAGCTTAGCTTATGATCTTGCTATGTTCTCCTTAAGGTTAATTTCATGGCATATTCGAAAGCGTAAAGCATGTTATCATAGCAAGCATGTTATCGAATTGAATAGGCAAGCAAGCATTCTCGTATTTGATTCGTGGCTCGACTTACCAAGTCGACGCACTCGCCCTTGCACCGACACAAGGTGAATACGCCTATCTGTATTCCCTGTCATGTTATAAGTGCCTTCTATTCGGATCCATCCATGCATGATACGTATACCTTGTACTTCCAAACCCATCGCCCTTAACTATATGAAGGTCACTAGCTTGTCAAGCTAGAATGGACTTATATTTATCGAATCAAAATTGTAAGACGACAGTCACGCAGTTATGGTTGCTAACACACACGATCCGAGGACCCCCAAATTACTCGTGTAAGTGGCTTATCACATTCACTAGACAGGCGCTACCCGTCTAGTCGAAGTGCACCAACAATACCGAAAACGAAATCCCTCCTAGGCCGAACGGTCCCAGCGCCCTGGCGCGCCGCGTTCGAGGGAATACCCATACACGGGCTTTTATATCTTTAAGTCCATTTGACCATGCAACGAATCTTATATTTCATACAACCAAGCAAGTTCGCTTATCTCTATTTCAATTGGCACAATGCCCGAATGTTCTCAACGAAACGCCCGAAGGCCATGAACATTTCGAAGGGCACCATGCCGCACTATCAATGCTCGTCAACCGAACGACCCGAAGGTCTCGAACACCTTTCGAGACATTATGTCATATCCGACAGTTCCGCCACATTCGTGCCACAACTGTATTCTTTCGCAACGAAGCCATCTTTTATTATCCCGTGCACGTAGGCACGTTCCGACCGTATTCCGATGTTCTATGACTTAGCATTCAATGTCCGTGGCTTACACGCTAGGGCGCTCGCCTATTGTCTTTCAATGTTCTAGCCGTTCTAACTCGTGCACGAAGGCACGGTTTGATTCGTGCACTAAGGCACTCGCCGAGTACAGTTATCCATGTTATTGTGGCTTGCGCACCGAGGCGCTCGCCTTAGCGATATCCAATGTTCCGTAGTGACTTGTGCATTTGATGCACGTTTCATTTCAATTATACTAACTTAGTGTTTGACACACGTTATGATTTACTTCCGATCGGACCACGTCCGTGGCGTCGATAGGTTAACTTTTAGCATACAATGATATATTTGACTTATCGAATGAAGGAGTAAAAAGAAGTCAATCCTCCCACCTTGAGTCGATACGCCTTTGTCGTTTTGCCGAGCCGATGTGGCTCGATTTCATAACTTCGTTGCACGGCCACTCTCCTGACTTAGCCAATCGAGCACTTCGTGCTTCATTGAGTTATACGTCCGATTTGCCTTAGCGCGCCCAAGTCTCGGCCCGTCGCAAGGTGACGATTTGATTTTTGCGGACCCCTTACTAAATATTGCAAAAGATCGACCTCTAATATTTTTCCGTCAAAGTATAACCTGCACATGAAACCAACTAAAATCAATACTTGCATCGATTCAGACTTGCGCCTTGGTCGATTCGATTTCTTAGAATCTTCGAGCCGTCTCAACGCACTTATCCTTCGAGGCAACGCGGCGCTTCGCATCGATTCACTCGATGCATTCTTTGGGACAAGGCAACTCTTCGCATCGACTTAGTTCGATGCATTGCTCGGGACAACTCAATACTTTGTATCAATTCGCATCGATACGTAATTGGGTTAACGTAACTCTTCGAGTCAACGACTCAGCATAATGCACCGTGCGGAGCGGGGCATTACACACATACTGATGATTGGTAAGATGTTCGACTTGCAAGTGTCGATAGTGACAGCATCGAGAGTTCCGAGAGGCATTTTTAGGGCTTCTCTTCTGAATCTTTCAATAAAGCTCTCAGTGCTTTCATTATTTTTCTGTTTGATTCGTATAAGGGCTGACATGGTCATGTCGTTAATGCCTTCATAGAATCGTTCTAAAAACATCTGTTTAAACCCGACAAACGAAGTAATGCACCCATCAGGGAGACTTCGATACCATTCATAAGCGGTTCCTTTAAGACAACCAACAAATACCCGAGTAAGGAGGCATCGCTCGGTTGCAGTTGATCAGTCATTACCTCAAAATGATTGATGAGCTGACTTGGGGAGGTGGTCCCATCAAAGAAAGAGATGGTTGGAGGCTTGTATTTTGGGGGGTATGATACATCCTTCCATTGTATGGGGTAAGGTTGCTTGATACCTAATCTTTGTAAGCCATCCTTTTGTTTGAACGCTTCGAATTGAGACCGAAGATTCTTCAACTCTTCAGTGACCGCTCCGGAAGATTGCGGTGTCGTTGCTTGTTGGACATAATTGGGAGGAGGGACTGCAGCATATGTACCACCCCCAGCTCCGGACTGACTTGGAGTGGGCTGTACATGAACATTAGACTGTACCCCCAGAATAGTAGAAGGTTCCAGGTTTAGGGCAACATGAGTATTTAATACTACTGACGGTGATGTTTGTTGAACTTGCTGAGTTTGTTGCTGAGCTTGTAGAAGAGTATGCATAGCAGTCAATGTATCCGCCATGGCTCGTAATTGTTGTTCTAAGGAAGAAATGCTTTGTTCATGAGCCTCAGTGCTAGTCGAAGGTTCGTGATTGCCATCTACCATATAGGTGGTAATCATTCGAGGTATCGACGACGAAACAGTCTGTTCCGAATCGTCGCTATGAGAGTCAGCATCTTTCCCGGGACTATTCACGGGAATTAATACTGGGAAGTTGGACTCTCCTAGGAAGTCCTCCATGATCTCAGGATTGTCATCTGGATGAGAAGAAGAAGTGTCACGACCTGCTACCCAAATTGTTGGGCCAGGCCGAGTCATGTCCAGCCTACGTTGAGATAAAACGTAGTAAGCTGTTCTAAAGACAATAAGATAAGACTAAATGTGCTAACAGTTCTATAAGTGAAGAAGAATCATAAATGCTCCAAACACAAAAGTCGTCGTATATAGTAAAATGTCCAGAGTACAAGTGATCTGAAATATAAAACTGGATACATATCCAGTTACAAAATATGTAGCCTAATACATGACTACTCTCAAAAGTCTAAAGCAAAAGACAACTAGGCGAGGTTCCCCGCAGGAACATCCTCGTAAAGCAAAGCCGGGTCCTCGGCAGTATCTCTATAGTATGTGTCGCAGAGTAACTCCTCCTCAGTAAGGACACCTACAACGTTATCCTATCAGGACGGGAGCAAGTACTAAATCTAACAAACATATAATACTGATCATGTGATGAAAAGGAAATGACATATCATGTTGGTTCAGTCTTAGGTATATTTTATCATGGCAATAGATATACATTTTAAAGTTTAAAACTGTAGTAGGTGAGTGATCAGTCAATAGGTAATCAGGATGTACAGCGGTACATATCAATTTTCTTAGGTGCACATACGTACACATAACGGCATCTGTGTATATCCATACACAAACGCGGGACCAGACATTCGACACAGATACATATAGAATGTAACGGTGCTCGGTAAATACATACGGAGAAGGGGGTCATGATCACGTACACTACTAGTAGTTTCCCCTTAACCCATTATTTAAACATGTGAGAGATATGAAATACGGTATAAACATGGTAGAGACTGAAAGTAATACAACATGTAAAGTTCTAACTTGCTACCCCAAGGATCAGCATTTAACATGGTTGGTGATTCACAGTTTTATGGTTTATTTCAGTATGTAAAGTTCGTAGAAAGTATTTGCCTCTAGCAAAACAAAACAAGCTGCGATAACAGTGCTATGGATGTCTGGTAACTCGTCACTGTAGAAATAAATAAAATAACTTAGTTTATACTAAGCTAAAACACTAGGACACTAATTGGTGAAACACGACTTGTGACTGGGCACCTAGCCAAAATGATGACTTTGGCATAGGAGACCAATGTGGGGTGACACACTACTTTAACTAACTTTCTAGGGTCTTTACACTAGTGAGGGGTGGGGTTCAACACGGCTAAAACTCAAAATGACACAAAAAGCTACAAGTCGTAATTAATCAATAAATAAATCAAATGATCGTTGTGTTCCAACACAAATATTTTATAAAAAATCAGTTTTCCTAAGTATACAAAAAGCTACAAGTCCTTGTTAATCATAGAAATTTATTATAATTTTTCTGGAATTTATTAACCAGTACAAATATTTTATAAAAATCAGTTTTCCTAAGTATACAGAAAATGAGTTTTTGTTTCATATGCCAAACTAGTGGCAAAACAGTAAATTAAATACTACAAAAATTACTAATTTAGCTAACTTAACATAGTATCTAAATACTATTTTTCCAAAATTTTAACAACACTTTAAGTATTTTTAGAAAATCAAAAACAGCATTTGCACACAATTGAATTTAAATAATTAATTATCTGCGTATTTTGTCCATGTATATAATTTGAACCAAAGTTCAAATACAGGACCCAAGGCCATGAATCAAGTCCAATATGACTTGTACATGTCTTGAATGTGTGAAAACACATTTGGGCCCAAAAACCCATACTAGGCTTGGACACCAAATAGTTGCAGTAATTTAAATATACTAAAATACAATTTGGTAATAGTGCAAAATAAATATTATTATTTTAATATGGTAAAATTATAAAAAATAAATATATACATACATATGTTGAAAGTACATATACCTATGTATAAGGAAAATACTTAATTATAAAGTATATATATATATATATATATATATATATATATATATATATATATATATATATATATATATATATATATATATATATATAAATATATATATATATATATATATATATATATATATATATATATATATATATATATATTTATTTTTTTTATTTTATATATATATATATATATATATATATATATATATATATATATATATATATAAGAAAACACTTAATAATATAGTTTATATATATAATATATATATCCACATGAAAATATATACATATATACATATATGTATATATATATAAATATAAACATATATATATATATATATATATATATATATATAATTTACTAACCATAAAATATATATACATATATATAAAATACTGTTAAAATACAGTATATACATATATATATACTAATATATATATATATACATATATATAAATATATATATAAAACAGAAAAAGAAAAAGAAAAGAAACAGAAAAGGGGGGGCTCGAACCTGAGCCAGCGGGGGAGGGGGGGTGGTTTAGTTTAGGATGGGCTGGCCAGGGGGTCAGCCCGCTAGTCTTGTTAGGATTAGGGTTCTCATTTATTTTATTTCGTTTAGGCTTGTATTATATATAAAAAAAACATCGGTCCTGTGTCCAGACAGTTAAGGACACAGGTATCTATGTGTCCATGCTATGCACGACACGTACGAGCTCAGTCTCGTGTGTCCGAGCACAGCACTAAGTTCGTCGTGTCCTGGCGAGTCTCATGTGTGAAAACGAGACACGTACGATACGATTCGGGTCCCGTTACTCACGTGTCCTGCGATTGGAGGGGGTTTAAGTGCCCTGGACGGCAGAGGAGACGTTGGCGAGGCGGCGCTCGGGTGGCGCTCGAGTCGTCTCGTCGAGGCGAACTCTTCGTCGGCGGTTGGGAGCTGTGAGGGTCGACGGTGAGGCTGGGCGAGGCTCGCCGGAACTAGGGTTAGGGTTTAGGGTTTTCGTCGGGGACGAACATCTACGGTGGTCGTGGTGGTCGGTTAGGGTTGGGGTCGAGTCTGGGGAGAAGAGGGGAGTTTAAATAGGGGCTTAGGTCGGTCTTAGGGCGGTCGGGCAGCCGAAAATGGCGGGGGCTGCCCGTCGGCGTGGCAGTCGTCGGTCGGGGGGGGGTCAGCGAGAGTAGGTGAGGAGAGAGAGGGTCTGGTCGGGGGGGGGGGGGGGGGTTTGGGTAGGTTAGCAGTTAGGTCTCCCTAGTTTTAGGAATTACACTAAGGCCCTTCCAGTGGTTAAATGCAAAATAATATTTGCATTCCTTAATTAAAAATAATTCACTAATTACAAACTGTAATATTAACAATTAAATAAATTGCAAAATGATATTAAAACATTTGAGAAAATTACAGATCAATATTTTTTGTATTAAAAATTCATTTAAAATTCATTTAAAAATTCTAGAAAATTCCTAAAAATCATAATAAATATTTTTAAGGCTATAAATGACATTAATAATTAATTAACACTAATTTTATAATTTTTGAAAAACAGGGGCTTACAAGTCTTCCCTCCTTGAAAAATTTCGTCCTCGAAATTCACAAGGATTGAAGACCCGACAATATTCTAACATAGCAAGCAATGCAACAAAATAGCTAAGGCTGCGGTTGACACTAACCTCTAAGGTATCAAGCGGGAACGGGTGGTTCCCTCGCAGCGGTTGGATCGAACAAGTGAAGGTATCTCTCCCTCATGTCCGACTCCCTCTCCTAAGTAGATTCACCTGGGGCGTGACGGCTCCAAGCTACTCGTACTAGGGGTATAACCTTGTTCCTCAGCCTCTTCTCTCTCCTGTCTAATATCTCCACTGGCTGCTCAGAAACTGTAAGGCTCGGTCCGACCTCCAACTCTGAATGATCTAGCACATGACTGGGGTCTGGAACATATCTCCTCAGCTGAGATACGTGAAAGACGTCGTGAACTCCTGCTAGGTTGGGTGGAAGTGCAACCCTGTAAGCTACCTCTCCGATCCTGCCAAGTACCTCGAACGGCCCGATGCATCTGGGGCTCAGCTTCCCTCCTCGTCCGAACCGGATCGTCCCTCTAGTAGGTGATATCTTCACTAGCAGCATATCACCGTCTGCGAACTCCATCGGCCTGCGACTAGCATCAGCCCAGTGTTTCTGCCTATCCTGAGCTACTTTGAGCCTGTCTCTGATCATCCCGACTTTCTCTGCTGCATCCGTGATCATCTCTGGCCCAAGCATAACTCTGTCTCCGACATCATCCCAAAAGAGCGGTGTACGGCATCGTCGTCCATATAGCGCCTCGAAAGGAGATATACCAATACTGGCCTGGTAGCTGTTGTTGTATGAAAACTCTACCAAGTGCAGATGGCTCTCCCCAGATCCTCCGAAGTCCAGCACGCAAGTCCTCAGCATATCCTCTAGTATCTGTATCGTCCTCTCGGACTGCCCATATGTCTGCGGGTGGTACGCAGTACTGAACTTGAGCTTGCTGTCCAACTCCTCCTGCACGCTCCTTCAGTAGTGGGATGTGAATCTACTGTCTCTGTCCGATACGATGCTCATCGGCACTCCGTGTAGGCGAACTATCTGCTGCATGTATAGCTCCGCCAACTTCTCGGTAGAAAGCCCTACCTTGAAAGGTATGAAGTGCGCACACTTCGTCAGCCTGTCTACGATGACCCAGATGGCATCCTTCCCTCCTTGGGAATGAGGAAGCCCTGAAACGAAGTCCATCGTAATATGTTCCCACTTCCACTCGGGAATGGGTAACGGCTGCAACAAACCAGCTGGCCTCTGGCGCTCCGTCTTGACCTGCTGGCAAACTAGGCATCTCGAGATAAAACGTGATACATCCCTCTTCATTCCGTGCCACCAAAGATGTTCCTGCAAGTCACGGTACATCTTGTTAGCACCAGGGTGAATAGAATATCTCGATCGGTATGCCTCCTGCAAGGCTGCCTCTACTAGCTCTCCCTTCGGCACGCACAATCGGCTGCCATGCCTCAAGGATCCATCCTCTGCTATAGTGAAGTCATCCAGCAATCCAGCTAACGCCTGGGGTCGAAGTCTGCGAAGGCTCTCATCTGTAGACTGTGCCTCCCAGATCTGCTCCATCAAACCTGACTGAATGTCAAGCGCCATCATCTGTATCACTAATCCTGGCCGAACTAGCTCGATACCGAGCTTCTCCAGATCCTCTCGCAAATGCCGATCAATCATTAGGTACCATGCCATTGGATGCCTGCTCAGCGCATCTGCCACCACATTTGCCTTTCCAGGGTGATACTGTAAATCGATGTCGAAGTCCTTCATCAACTCCAACCATCGTCTTTGCCTCATGTTCAGCTCTTTCTGCGTGAACACATACTTCAAGCTTTTGTGGTCAGTAAAGATCTCCACACGCTCTCCGTATAAGTAATGTTTCTATAACTTGAGTGCAAAGATCACCGCAGCTAACTCGAGGTCATGTGTAGGATAATTCCGCTCATGAGTTCGCAATTGCCTAGATGCATAAGCAATCACTTTCCCATGCTGCTGTAGGACACATCCTAGCCCCTTCCCAGAAACATCACTGTATATGGTGAAACCTCCAGAACCTGAAGGTAAAGTCAGAACTGGAGCGGTCATCAGCCTCCTCTTCAGCTCCTCAAACGTTGTCTGGCAGTCCTCTGACCAAATATACTCTGCGTCCTTCCGCGTCAGCTTCGTCATGGGCTCAGCTATCCTAGCAAAGTCCTGGATGAACTTTCTATAATAGTCGGCTAAACCCAGAAAGCTCCTGATCTCTGAAACTGACGTCGGAGCCTTCCACGTCTCAACTGCAGCAATCTTCCTGGGATCCACCGAGATTCTATCTCCAGTAACTACATGGCCGAGAAACTCCACTCGGTCTAAAAAGAACTCGTACTTTGGCAATTTGGCAAACAATCTCTCCTGCCTCAGAATCCCCAAAACTATCCGCAAGTGCTCTGCATGCTCCTCTGGCATCTTCGAGTATATCAGGATGTCGTCGATAAACACTACGACGAACTTATCCAGATACTGGTGAAATATCTTATTCATCAAGTTTATAAAGACAGCTGGCACATTTGTGAGACCAAATGGCATCACCAGAAACTCATACTGCCCGTACTTCGTGTTGAACGCCGTCTTCTGGATGTCTGCTGGCCTAACCTTCACCTGGTGGTACCCGGATCTCAAGTCTATCCTGGAAAACACCTTCGCCCCACTCAATTGGTCGAACAAATCATTTATCCTGGACAGAGGATATTTGTTCTTGATGGTGATGGCATTCAAGGCCAGTAGTCAATACACAACCGGACTGTACCATCCTTCTTAGGTACAAAGAGCACTGGTGCTCCCCATGGAGAAGCACTGGATCGAATGAAACCCTTTTTCAACAGGTCATCAATCTGCTCTTTCATCTCTATGGCCTCATTAGGATTCACTCTATAGGAAGCCCGGGATACTGGTGATGAACCCGGCACTAAATCTATAGTAAACTCCACATCTCTGTCAAGCGGAAGTCCTGGAAGATCCTCTGGGAATACATCCATAAACTCCCAAATGATAGGGTGTGGCGGTGCTGCGTCCCCGACTGTCGCACAACTGTTCGGCTCTAGGCTGATCTCCGGCCCTGTCCTCCTGACACTGAATGGTGCTGTACCTGGGGGACTGAACAAAATACTACCCTCATGGAAATCTATAGATGCATGGGCATAGCTAAGCCAGTCCATCCCCAATATGATATCATACCCGGGGAGTGGCATCACAAAGAATCGCCCCTCGAACTCTCTCCCGGCTATCATAATAGAGCATTTATAGCTAGCTCTAATAGGCACTTGTCCTCCTCCCGTCATTACTCTACTAATCTCTGCAGTAGGTGTAGATACTAAGTGATGTTCATGCATAAACTCTAATGACAGGAAGCTATGAGATGCACCAGAATCAAACAAGCATAGAGCTAGAAAAGTATGCAAATAAACATGACCTGTGATGACGTCAGCTAAGTAATCGGGCTCTGAAACCTGCTCCGGCTCCGGCTCAATGGCTAGACTATAAACCCTCCCCTGAGGTCCCTTCTGCTGCTGCAGATGCTGCCCAAACCTCTGCTGCTGAGTCGGGAGTGGTCCTCTAGTCTTCGCTACTGGGCACTCTCGAAGCTGATGGGTGGCAGACCCACAAGCCAAACACTGCCCCAACTTCTTCCTGCAGATGGAAGCGTCGTGGCCTACCCTCTTGCAGAATGCACAAAAACCTCCCTTCGGCTGCTGTCGGGGTCCCGGGGCTCTAACTGGCAGGGTTGGGTGATGTGATGTAGGGGGACGGTAAGTCTGCTGGGGCGGCGTCGGTGCTCTCTGCTGGAAAGCCTGATGCTTGGACGGTCCCTCATGATGTACAGAAGTCGACCTCTTGTATGACAGAAGACGCTCCTCGATGCTCCGGGCCAACTCTAGGCTCTGGTAGTAGTCAGTCGTACCGTTCGCCACTATAAGGATGCCAATGTCTGGAACTAGACCATGGCAAAATCTACGGTCATCTCCTCTGGATCTGCAACCAGACTAGGAGCAAAACGGCTCAGGCGACTAAACTCTGCCGCATAGTTATCAACAGAACGGTTCCCCTGCTGGATGTTCTGGAATCGTAGCCCCATGGCTACTCTAGCAGTGGTCGAGAAGAATTTCTTCTTGAACTAGGTCTTGAACTGATCCCATGTGGCTCTCCCTCTCGCAAACAACAGCTCATTCCAGAACCAGACTCCTGCTAAATCTATCAGCAGAAATCCCGCTGCCTCGACCTGGAGGTCATCCGACATCCTAACTCCCAGAAGCTTCCTCTCTACCGAATCTAGCCAGTCATCAGCTACTACTATGCCCTCAGTCCCTGAGAACTCCTTGGGATTCAGACCCATGAAGTCCTTGATCGCCCCCGCTCTCTGTCGTGGCTCTACATGTGGTGGGACCACAGAACGTTCCTCTGAACGCTCCATGCTCTGGCGGAGTAGGGTAGTCTGCTCCTGATAGGTTGTTAGGAACCCCTGAATCAGTATGAGAAGCTGGTTCCCGTCGAGTGTGACGGAAGCCTGGGTGGGTATAGTGATAGGGGATGGTGGAAATATCGGGTCCTGCTGGGCCTGTGATGTGGAACGTAGTTGTGGTATCTGGGTTTATGGATTTGTGGAGTGGAGGAATGTGGTTGGTGGAGGTGTATCAGTCGACTGGTCAGCTGACTAGATAAGGAGGGCCCCATTCTCGGGGGTAACATACTGGGACGAACGAGTAAGCACCATCTAAATAAAAGTAAAAAGGACTTATAAGGATTTAATTTAAAGTAAGCAATCACATGCAAGGAAATCTAATTATAATAGCAAACATGCGTTATATTCCCTATGTTGCAATCCTAGCATTCCTCTAGGTGTTCGAAGCATCTTTCCTAATGTTGTCTAATTACCTTAAGTTCCTAATTGCAGGCATGCTTGGTACAATAACGTAACCAAACAGTTTAGTCGGGACCTGCGTGGGCCACCACTAAAAACATGTCACGACCCGCTACCCAAATTGTTGGGCCAGGCCGAGTCATGTCCAGCCTACGTTGAGATAAAACGTAGTAAGCTGTTCTAAAGACAACAGGATAAGACTAAATGTGCTAACAGTTCTATAAGTGAAGAAGAATCATAAATGCTCCAAACACAAAAGTCGTCGTATATAGTAAAATGTCCAGAGTACAAGTGATCTGAAATGTAAAACTGGATACATGTCCAGTTACAAAATATGTAGCCTAATACATGACTACTCTCAAAAGTCTAAAGCAAAAGACAACTAGGCGAGGTTCTCCGCAGGAACATCCTCGTAAAGCAAAGCCGGGTCCTCGACAGTATCTCTATAGTATGTATCGCAGAGTAACTCCTCCTCAGTAAGGACACCTACAACGTTATCCTGTCAGGACGGGAGCAAGTACTAAATCTAACAAACATATAATACTGATCATGTGATGAAAAGGAAATGACATATCATGTTGGTTCAGTCTTAGGTACATTTTATCATGGCAATAGATATACATTTTAAAGTTTAAAACTGTAGTAGGTGAGTGATCAGTCAATAGGTAATCAGGATGTACAGCGGTACATATCAATTTTTTGATGTGCACATACGTACACACAACGACATCTGTGTATATCCATACACAAATACGGGACCAGATATACGACACAGATACATATAGAATGTAACGGTGCTCGGTAAATACATACGGAGAAGGGGGTCATGATCACGTACACTACTAGCAGTTTTCCCTTAACCCGTTATTTAAACATGTGAGAGATATAAAATACGGTATAAACATGGTAGAGACTGAAAGTAATACAACATATAAAGTTCTAACTTGCTATCCCAAGGATCAGCATTTAACATGGTTGGTGATTCACAGTTTTATGGTTTATTTCAGTATGTAAAGTTCGTAGAAAGTACTTGCGTCTAGCAAAACAAAACAAGCTGCGATAACAGTGCTATGGTTGTCCGGTAACTCATTACTGTAGAAATAAATAAAATAACTTAGTTTATACTAAGCTAAAACACTAGGACACTAATTGGTGAAACACGACTTGTGACTGGGCACCTAGCCAAAATGATGACTTTGGCATAGGAGACCAATGTGGGATGACATACTACTTTAACTAACTTTCTAGGGTCTTTACACTAGTGAGGGGTGGGGTTCAACACGGCTAAAACTCAAAATGACACAAAAAGCTACAAGTCGTAATTAATCAATAAATAAATCAAATGATCGTTATGTTCCAATAATTTTAGAGATAGACAAAAAGCCTAGTTTTACTTAAACAAAGTACCAAAGTGATCCTTGTTAATCATAGAAATTTATTATAATTTTTCTGGAATTTATTAACCAGTACAAATATTTTATAAAAATCAGTTTTCCTAAGTATACAGAAAATGAGTTTTGGTTTCATATGCCAAACTAGTAGAAAAACAGTAAATTAAATACTACAAAAATTATACTAATTTAGCTAACTTAACATAGTATCTAAATACTATTTTTCTAAAATTTTAACAACACTTTAAGTATTTTTAGAAAATCAAAAACAGCATTTGCACACAATTAAATTTAAATAATTAATTATCTGCGTATTTTGTCCCTGTATATAATTTGAACCAAAGTTCAAATACAGGACCCAAGGCCATGAATCAAGTCCAATATGATTTGTACAGGTCTTGAATGTGTGAAAACATATTTGGGCCCAAAAACTCATACTAGACTTGGACACCAAATAGTTACAGTAATTTAAATATACTAAAATATAATTTGGTAATAGTGCAAAATAAATATTATTATTTTAATATGGTAAAATTATAAAAAATAAATATATACATACATATGTTGAAAGTACATATACCTATGTATAAGGAAAATACTTAATTATAAAGTATATATATATATATATATATATATATATATATATATATATATAATATATATATATATATATATATATATATATATATATATATATATAAGAAAACACTTAATAATATAGTGTATATATATAATATATATATCCACATGAAAATATATATACATATATACATATATGTATATATATATATAAATATAAACATATATATATATATAATTTACTAACTATAAAATATATATACATATATATAAAATACTGTCAAAATACAGTATATACATTGTTTTCCATAAAGAAATTCTCTTTATTTGTTGTGTTTCTGGGAAAATTACAACTGTAGGAATCCGATCTAGAAGACGATCGCTTTATCCCTTGGACTATGCGAAGAAGAAAAGCTCTCAAAATTTTGACAGTAGATATTAATGTATCTGTACAATGAATAAGAAAAAGAACTCTATTTATAGAGTCAAAAATAATAACTGAAAAGATAACTGTCTTCACAGCCTGTGCTTAGTTGAAAATCATACAGGATTTAACATACGCAAGGCTGTGAGCAGTTACTGGACGTGGCCTGTAACTGTTGGACACATGGTAATCATGCATGAGTCGTGTGCAAGTTACAGGACACGCAGGCGAGAGATCAGTGGCATGGCTGCCACGTACTCCAATTTGATAAAATCCACGCAGACTTGTTGAAGACGAAATCCACGCGAACTCGGTGTAGAAAGCTTCAAAATCCACGCAAACTTGGGGCAGGAAGCTTCAGGATCCACGCAGACTTCGAGGCAAAGAACTCAAAAATCCACGCAAACTTGAGGAAGAAAACTTCAGAATCCACGCAAACTTGAGATGAAGATCACAAATACACGCAGACTTGAGATAGAACTGCCAGCTGTCTTGATTCGGCGTGTCTCGACTGACACAAAATCTCTGACAGTAATTGCTTTGTCAGTCGCATTAAATGACAAGAAACCCTTTTGATACGCCAACTCGACGAAGGCTGAGTCTTGCTGAAGAAGATTTCGAAAATCATGCAATAGACGGCGATGATCTCTCGAAGTCTATGCATACGTGGCATACGAAGAGACATTCTTCGAATGTTGTGCTGTCAGTCATAATTACTCTCTGACAAATGATGAGCTGTCTCCCTAGCGTGATTTGTTTATATTGTCTGGATCAACTGAGCGTGACTTTTGACTCTGTCTTGATCAACTCAGCGTGACTTTCATTTTTGAGGCCTACAAAACCCCCTTCAAAGTTTTCAAAAAATGATAAATTATTTCGAAATACTTTAAAAAATAGAGATGATAAAATGGATTTAGTCACGCTGAGATGACTCCAAAAATTTTCGGAAGTCGAAAAGACTTCGAAGTTCTTTGAAAACATCCAAATAAACTTATTAAATGTCATAATGACTCTTCGTTCTCCGAGACTGATTGTATCCAATTTATGGTGGAATATGAACAGCCGGCGAGCTCTGTTATATAAACAGGGAGAAGATTCATTTTTACTCTTCATCTTACGTTAATATGACACCAAAGGAAGAAGCTGAGGAAGAAGCACGCAAGTTGGGCTTTTGTTCCCATGGTGACCCCACTTTTGGGGGTGAAGAGCCAGAGCCCCTTGTCTTCGAGCTCAAAGATGATCCCTTGCAACTAGCCAAGAATTTCTTGAGCTATTTTGGCTTGGATGGTTCGTCCTCTTCTGATGGGCGCAGCTTCATAGAGCAGCGTAAAATGTTTAAAGCTCTGTTGCACTGTCTGGGAGTTAGGAGCGTAGAAGAACTAGGCACCAAGCTCAGTCGCTCTGAAAAATAGAGCGTGACTTTTATGCTTTTGTTGTACTCTTTTTGTCTTGTCTTTTGTAAGGCCATCAGTGCCTGTCTTGAAGAATGTAGTACAACTTTTGTATTGAACAGCGTGCATTAATGAAGAATGTTAATTAGCACTCTTTGACTGTTTCCAATGTTGCGATGTCTTCCAAAGCACACGTGTCATTCATTCCATGGTTTACGAGCGCTATTTACGCGGATCTTTTCCAAGAATAGACTTGTACTTTGTCCTTTAAATAGGCAGCTGAGTTTCAAAGATACTCATCTCTCATTCTTCTTCTTCTTCTCTGAGAACGAAATTTTTGAGAGATTTCATTCTCAAAACAGGAAAGCAATGCCTTCTAATATTCGATTTCTGCATACTGTATCAAACATGAATTTGCCAATCCTTAGCACCAAACTTGAAGGTAAGTCCAGTATAGTACGCGTACTATTTTTGCTGTTGAAGATAGGCTTTCTGTTTTTGATTGAACAATGCACGCTTGACCAGTCAATGCGTGTCAAATGACATTTCTGTTGATTAATTCTCTTTTTCTTTGCTGTTTTCTGCAGAAGCTCGGCTAAAGATTTTCTTCAGAACTGGCATTGGTGATGTGGATGCTGTGGAGAATATCCTGCTGACACCAACATCAGGGAGCTCATACGCTTTTGACGCGTACATCAGACAACTCAGAACTCTTCGTGGGATAGAAGGGTCTTCCTTAGATGGTAGGAAGAGCCTTTATACACGAGAGTTGGATGGTGGAGTCAACTCTATCACGGGAGAACTAGGAATTGTATCCCAAGGTTTGGATACATTCATGTCTTCCTTGAGAGGTTACCCCCAATCCACCAATTGTATTGGCAGCACCACGACTTCGGGCTGCCATACTCTGTGGTTCTCCTCTCGTCTGAGAGAGAAGACCAGAGTTTGATTCCTGCTGATCTGGTCGTGACTGGGACCCAGACAGTCAGGAATTGCCACCAACAACGAACCTGACGGAGAAGGTCCGACGGAGAAGATCCAAAGAAGAAGATAGATCTCTATTAGGTTATTGTTGTGGTGTAGAATGAAAATCCAAGATTTGTAATAGATTTCCATTATGATTTGTAAGAAAGTCTAAGAAAATGTAATAGACTTTTTTGTGGTGAATTGAGAATGGAAATGATAATTCTTCTATGCTCAATGATTTGTATTTGTGGATGAATTGTGGACATGATAGATAATAAAATCATCTTTTCTGTTTTAGAGTATATGATATTATCAGAGGTATTATGGACGTGATAATATATAGGAACTCAAAAGAAAATAGATTGATTTCTATGCAGAGGTCAAAACATGACAAATGAGTAAGCAGATTCGAAATTGATTCAGAGGTTATGAAAATATGATAAATAACGAATCCCCACTTAATAAATTGATAGAAGATTATGAACGGATGAACCGTTAGGAAATGATGAACAGATGAACTGTCGAGTGGATGTAATAAATGAACGGATGAACCGTCAAGTATTAATGAATATGTGAAACGTCGGATGAATATGAGAAATGAATGGATGAATGAATATGTGAAACGTCGGATGAATGAGGAACTTCTGCCTATAAATATAACAGAAATCTGGCGAGAACGAATACTTCTACTCCTCAACATAAAGATGTCATCTGGAGAAGCATCCAAGAAGACTGAGATAGCCTCAAAGGTTCAGAAAGGCACTGAAGAACGCCCTGCTGGTCCAGTCAAAACGAAGAAGACGGAAGCAGGCGAAGGTTCGTCTGCACCCAAGCCACCAAGGGACATTCTAAATTTTCTGCTCGAACCAGGAAGGACTGAAGAAGAGGAAGCCATGAGGATGGCCGCTTGCAAATTCCTCGTGGGTTCTAACAAGGAGGTTCTCGGCTCTTTTGCTGATCACGTCTTTGAGAAGGACGGTAGTGGCCCACGTCCAAATGTAGAAAAGGATGATAGTGATCTTCCTTAATATCATGTATCATCATTCATGATTAAAAATAAAATAAAAATTTTATTTCTAAACATGAAACTGTCTGATGATTACAAGCATTTATACATAGTACTTTTTAAGGAATTTGCCATTAATAGGCATCAAAACTTTTTGACCATCCAATTCTGAGAGTTGATAAGCTCCATCTGAGAAAACTTTGCTCACAATATAGGGACCTTCCCACTTTGCGTCAAATTTGCCCTTACTCATATGAGTCATAGTCATAGGACGTCTGACTGTTAGAACAAGTTCTCCTTTTTGATATGATCGAACTCTGACTTTTTTATTAAAAGCTCTTGAAATTCTAGCTTGATAGAATTCAATATTCTGTTGAGCAGATAATCGCTTTTCATCCAGAGCTTCTAATTCCTGAAGTCGAAGAGTGCTAATTAACATTCTTCATTAATTCTTCACCAGAGAGAAAGGTGTACATTTGGTAGCATTACGAACTGTAGTGCGACAAGCCCACAAACATTCCCCGAGCTTGTCACTCCAATTACGTTTGTCAGTGGAGACAAACTTCTTTAGGAGTTTGATGATAGTCTTGTTGAAAGCTTCTGCTAATCCGTTAGCTGCTGGATTATATGCGGTAGAAGCCACATTATTGATCCGATGATCGTCACAGAATCGAGTAAATTTCTGGCTGACGAACTGTGGTCCATTATCATGAATAATGCGTCGAGGAACACCAAATCTGTAGATGACGTGGTGCTTAATAAAGCTGATGACATTAGACGTCTTAACTTCAGATAAAGGGATGGCTTCGGCCCATTTGGAGAAGTAATCGGTTATTGCGAGAATGAACCGATGACCTTTAGATGACGGTGGATTGATCGGGCCGACAATGTCCATGCCCCAAGCTTCGAAGGGCCATGATGCTGCCGTTGGATGTAGAAATTCCGAGGGTTGATGAATAAAATCTGCATGAATTTGACAAGCTTTACACTTCTTTGCATATTCGATGGCATCAGATACCATGGTGGGCCAATAATAACCCATACGTCGAATACGGTCTTGAAGTTTTGGTCCTGGCTGATGTGCTCCACAAATTCCATCATGTGCTTCGCGAATGATTTGTTGAGCTTCGTCACCGGCAACACATCGAAGGAGTAAACCATCATAAGCTCGACGATATAAGGTCTTTGTTGTATGATTGTAGTAGAATCTGAGTGATCGTCGTCTGATAGATGCTGCCTCACTCGGATCATCCGGAAGAATATCATATAATACGAGATCTAAGAAAGGAAGTCTCTAATCTTTATCCGTATTCTGATTCTCAGTCGAGTTACTGAAGATGAACTCCATGCTGGAATCGGATGAAGATAATATCGATTTACGACTGAATCCAAATCCTCTTGTTGTGTTGACGTCATGAGATGTTGATTCTTCAATGTCAACTGGAAGTCCTAGAGTCAAGTTATTTTCAAGATGAAATAATTCTCGATTACGAACAACAATCATTTGTTGCCGTCTGATTGGAATAGCCAGCACCGCTGCAAGATTAGCAAGGGCATCAGCTTCTGTGTTACATGCTCGCCTAACATGTTCAATGAAGAATTCTTCAAACGAAGAAGCCATAGATATAGCTGTTTTATGATAAGGAACCAGATCTTGATGGTGAACTTCATAAGTACCCCTGATCTGATTGATAATGAGTTTAGAGTCTCCATACGCCTCCAAATATTGAATATTCAAATGTTTAGCAAGTTGAAGACCAATAAGTAATGCGTTGTACTCAGCTACATTGTTTGAACACGGCTGATCGAGAGAATAAGCTCTTTGGATAGCAAGACCTTCTGGCGATACAAGAACAATTCCAACTCCAGCGACAATATCGCCATTAGGACCAATTTTTGATGCTCCATCAAAGAATAGACGCCAAGTAGGATCTTCTTCAGCAATTTGATTTGAATCTAGGACTTCATCTGGGATTTCATCATAGAGTTTTGAATTTTCTGGAATTGAGTGAGCAGCCAGAAAATCAGCTAAAGCTTGTCCTTTGACTGATTTCTGAGGAATATAGTGCATGTCATACTGAGCAAGTAGGATTCCCCAGTTGGCCAATCGAGAATTCAAAACACTGGGTTTCTTCATCATGATCCGTATAGGATTGATCCTGGAGATGACATGAATAGTCTGGCCAATGATATAATGACGTGTCTTTTGGACAGCAAACATCAAGGCTAGACATTCTTTTTCAACCGGTGAATATCGAGGTTCAGCTCCGGTCATAGTGCGGCTGAGATAATAAATGGCTTGTTCATGGCCATTTTGATTCTTTTGAGCGAGTAATGCACCCAATGAATGACTCATTGCTCGAGTATAGAGGAGGAACGGTATTCCTGAGACGGGAGGTACCAATACTGGAGGGCTCATCAGATATTGTTTTATATCATCGAATGCTTTCTGACATTCATCATTCCAGACAAAAGAGACACCTTTCTTCATAAGTTTGTTGAATGGTCTGCAGTGTCCTGATAAATTAGAGATGAATCTCCTGATATAAGTGATTCTTCCTTGAAATCCTCGTAGCTCTTTTAAGGTGCGTGGAGGACGCATCTCTTGGATGGCTTTGATCTTCTCGGGATCCACGTGTATACCTTTAGAGGTAATGACGAAGCCGAGAAATTTACTACTAGAGACGCCTAAGAAGGACTTAGTAGGGTTCATCTTTAATTGATGCTTACGCATTAGATCAAATATAGTCTTTAAATCTTGGATATGATCCTCCTTTTGTCGACTTTTGACTGCAATATCATCAACATAGCATTCGACTGTTTTTCGTAAATGTTCACGGAATATAGTGCTCATAACTCGTTGATAAGTTGCTCCTGCATTCTTGAGACCGAATGGCATAACTGTATAACAGTATGTACCAATCGGCGTTCTGAAAGAAGTGTGCTTCTCGTCCTCTGGAAACATTTTGATCTGATTGTACCCAGAATACCCGTCCATGAATGACATTCGTTCAAATCCACAGGTATTACCAACCATGACATCAGTGATTGGTAGAGGGAATTCGTCTTTAGGACATGCCGTATTGAGATCGCGGAAGTCTATGCATACTCTGATCTTGCCAGTCTTTTTAAGAACAGAAACAATATTAGCCACCCAATCGGGATGTTGTTCCTCTCTAATAAACCCAGAGGTAATGAGTTTATTGACTTCAGCTTCAATTGCATCCATGATGTCTGGACGAAATCGTCGCTGTTGCTGTTTGACCGGTTTAGTACTCGGCAAGATATTGAGCTTGTGAGTTGCAATTTGAGGATCAAGCCCTGGCATATCTTCATAACTCCAAGCAAAGACATCGATGTAATCACGAATGAGTTTGATCATGTCTTTCTTATCAGTTTCTGAAAGACTTTCACTGATGAATATTGGTTTGGGAGATCCCTCTTCACCAACATCTATTTGAACAAGTTTATCTTCAGTCGGAGGTTCTTTTTGCTCGAAACGGAACTTCCATTGATTATCTAATCTTTGGGCCCACTGTTCTGATTCAGGTGAGATTTCAAACTCTTCTTCGTCTTCATCACTTTCTTCAGAATGGTCAATAGAAATCATGTTGGAAGACAAAATGTTGCAGTAGAGGTCCCCGATACTTGTATCGGAATCCCAAGAAGTGGTACTAGAAGAATCAGATCTCTTATCTTCGTCAAACTCGGGATCTTCATGGATAATATTGATGAAAGGAGTAGGAGCAGTATAACCCAATCCGCATTTCGTCCTTCCATATTTCAAAGAAGGAATCCGGACAGGTATTTTTCTTCCTTTTCCATCATTGAGGCCAGTCCTGAAGTCATAGCCCATATTTTTGATGATGTCTCTAGATTGCTGACTATAACGACGTAGTTGTAATCTTCCAGTTTTATCATTTTTGTCATCATCTTCAAGATCAGAAGGATTTTGAGGTCCTTTGTAGAAGAATATTGGAATGTCTCCTGGCTTTCTGCTTGGAACTAGAAAGTATGAAGATTGTACAGGTTCTAGAGATACATCTGTATGAACAGTCTGTACAACTCCTATGGTTATTATGTTCAAGTCATCTAACAGATGTAAATAACTATGAATATAATTACACACATCAACGTACTGCAAAGGTGGAGACTTTTCATTAAATGTAAAAGCAGCAATATTTACATTGGGAGAAGGCTGAGCCTTAGAGATTTTAGCCAAATCAATGACTAAAGGGGGAGAAGAAGAACGAGAAGAAGCGTTGTTTCGATTAAGATCGATAACAAATGGCTCAGAAGAGGTGAGCTCCCTTGAAGTTTGAGATGGAAGAATAATCTGCCCTCCAACTGGAATTAGCAGAGTATCTTGTGAAGATACAGGAACTGTAGTACGCCCACTGACAGGAATGATCAGTATATTTTGAGTAGATGACTGAGGTAACGGTGAGATCCGTCCACTCACTGGGATGATGAAAGAATCTTCTCCAGAGGGTTTAGGAGATTGTTGCTGAGTAGTTCGACTTTTAACAGGGATTATTAAAGTCTCACTCTGTGCATCTTCTTTCTCCATAGCTTGTATGTTCCTTGTATACTCTTCTTTGTACATTCGAGAATCATTGAAATAAGCTTCAACCCCATGGAAGGGATTTATATCAGCAACTTCTTTTTGTACTCTTCCATTGCTATCAATGTATTTAAAACATTGATGAAGAGTAGAAGGCACCACATTATTTTCATGAAGAAAGGGCCTCCCCAGAAGAAGATTATAGGATCCCGCGATCTCGATCACATAGAAAGTGACTTTAGATCTGAAATCGCCTATCTGAAGCTTCAGATGAATCTTTCCCAAAGGCTCGCTTCGGCTTTGATTGAATCCCAAGATAGTAGTAACCGTCTTGGAAAGCTTGTGAAGAGGGATTTTTAGTTCATCCAACAGACTCTTCGGCATTATGCTTATAGTAGACCCTGGGTCAATGAGGATACGATCTATCTTCATCGTATCAATATAACCAGTGTAGTAGAGAGGTCGGTCATGTCGATTATCCTCCAGTAGCATGTCGTCTTGTGTAAAGGTGATATTTGGGATAATCTCCAGTACATTGTTGCAATATAAGCAAGTGGCAGGTTCCGCATCTGGCTTCTTCAATTGTGCAAGACAAGAGTCAGCTTATAGAAGTGCTTCGCTTAACGTCTCCCGAGTCTCTTTGGAAAGACGTAGAAGTTCAAAGAGGGACATTCTAGCTGGAGTATTAGCAAGCTGAGCTAAAATGTCGAAATTATAAGGCTTCTGAAGTCCAAGAGGAGAGGACTTCTTGATTGGCTTATCAAACCGAGCCTGTTGTTTGCCTTTCTCCAGAGCTGTAGGCTTGGGAAGAACAGGTTCAGTGGATGATTCTTCTTCAGAAAGAACATTAGAAGCATTTTTATCAGCTGGAGGGATATCAAGAGGATCCTTAGGACTTTTAGAATAATCCTTTAGGTAAGGTTTTCCCGTTCGAGTAGCACTAACAAGTGCTTCTTCTTTGTCTTTTGGCTCTGTGTCAGAGGTAGACCCAAGAGAAGTCATATGACATGACTTGATCTTTCCAGCCTTCTTGGACTTTCGAGAAAAAATCTTTTGAGGAGAAGGCGATTCGAAATCTGCCACTAGATCAGGATGGATCCACATAATTTCTCCAGTCTCCAAAGTGATTGGTGCTAATCCTTCAGACTGTGGAAGAGAAATATTTACTATTTCAAGAGTCGCCTTGGGAATAGGAACAATCCCACCTTCAAGGAGTTGAGGAGGGAAATCTCCGAATTGCATGGAGACGACATTAGAAGTGACAGTCTTCTCTTTTGGAGTAAGAAAGATAGCTCCAGATTTAATCATTTCTTGGATCTTTCCTTTCAGTACATAACATGTACGAATTGTATGACCCAGCATTCTATGATACAGGCAGTATTTGGGATGATCTGTCTTACCAGCTTCATCAGGTTTCTTGATCTCAGGTAATTGTATCTTATTACCTTTCAGCAGACATTCAAAGATACCAAGGACATCGTCGTCATCGAAAGAATATTCTTCTTTGGGGCGAGGTGTTCTTGATTGTTGAGTTGTAGAAGAAGTTTGAACAGTTGATGTATCTTTGCTCTGAAGATTAACTTCAAGAGTTTCTTTTCCCTTGCGAGCATTATTTTTATTGTTAGCACCTTGTCCTGTTTCTTTAGGAGTCATCTGCACTCCTAAACCTTTGAAGGTTTCAGCACTAATTTCTGCAGCTTTGGCACTGACTATGAAGGAAGGCCAATCTTGAAATTGAGTGGACCCTGTCCACATACTGATAATTGGCAACAAGTTTGATTTGCACGTGTCAATGGTGACAGCATCAGGAGTTCCAAGAGGCATCTTCAGAGCTTCTCTTCGAAATCGTTCAATGTATTCCTCTATGGATTCATTATTTTTCTGCTTGATTCTAATAAGAGCAGACATAGTCATGTCATTCAGCCCTTCATAGAACCTTTCAAGAAACATCTGTTTGAAACCAGCAAATGAGGTAATGCTTCCATCTGGGAGACTCCTATACCATTCATAAGCCGTTCCCTTGAGACATCCAATAAATACCCGAGTAAGGAGGGCATCACTTGGTTGCAGTTGATCAGTCATCACTTCAAAGTGATTAATAAACTGACTTGGAGAAGTGGTTCCATCATAGAATGAGATAGTATGAGGCTTGTATTTAGGAGGATATGATACTTGCTTCCATTCTATCGGATAAGGCTGCTTGATGCCTAACCTTTGTAAAACATCCTTTTGTTTGAATGCCTCGAATTGAGTTTTGAGATTCTTCAATTCTTCAGAGACAACTCCCGAAGATTGTGGAGTTGTGGCTTGTAGAGAATAGTTGGGAGGAGGAACAGCATTGTAAGCACTACCCCCAGCTCCAGAGAGACTAGGATTTAGTTGAGCTGGTCCAGGAGTATTGGATTGTACTGCTGGAGGAACTTGTACTGGACTTATATCAGTATCAACTGGTATGGCATCTGGTACAGTCTGTCGATTTTGCAACTGAGCTGTCATAAGTTCATACATCGACTTCATTGTGTCAGTTATAGACTTCATTTGCTGTTCCAAAGAAGCAATTCTTTGATCTTGAGGAGTCAAGGAAGAAGAAGGTTCATCAGTATTCCCATCAACCATGTAAGTCGTGACTGTATGAGGGATTATTGATGAACTAGTGGATGTTGTATGTTCTGAATCATTGCTTCGTGCATCAAAGTCAACTATAGGAGAATTACCCCCAGTAGGAAGAGGTGGGAAGTTAGATTCTCCAAGGAATTCAGGATCAATTTCAGGGATCAAATTTCTTTGACTAGAAGCCAGTACTCTTGCTCTGGTGTTTCTATATACTCCATCTGGACTATCAAGTCTACCCCCGGTGTCCCGAGAAGTCATGTTGACAGAGGCAAACAAAGGCTCATCTTCATCAGGCCTATTGAAGACAGACTGTCGTTTAGTTTGACATCTGCATTGCATTGTGGCTCTTGGCTGGAAGTCACATTCATGATCACCATGGTTTTGAACCGTTGATTGACATCTGTACTGAATTATGACTCTTGGATAGAAGTCACATTCAGCATGTTCCTTTGACATAGAATTACTCCTTCTCTTCTGTTGAAGATATTCCCGTAAATCTGTTTGTGAAGATTGAGGAGTATACTTCCTGTTCTTGGGTCTTAATGGCTCTTGATTATACAAAGAGTGATTAATGTGAGCCACATAGTTTCTTGCATACTCTACATCTGGATCTTTTATCTTCATATCCAATTGGTATGGTTTCTTAACACTAGAAGTGCTGAGTTTTGTTCTTAAATCAGTGGAAGGTAACACATTGGTTTTGGAAACATGGAGTTTTCCTTCCATTGATCTGGATATTTGCAGAGAAGGAAGAGTTGAACCACTCCTTTGATTAGGAGTTGGTAACAGACCCTCTTTAATGGACAGATTCTGTGCCCAATTTGAAGAAGTCATAGAAGAAGATATTAAGGAATATTTCTTCTTAGACTCATTTAGATTTTGAGACATAGAATGTCCAGAAGAAAGAGTAGTCAAAAGACCATCTCCTTTCCTTTGACTAACAAAAGTATCAGTCAAAGCTGTTCCTGAAGTAAAAACTACAGGAGCAGAAGAAACAACTAAAGAGTTATTCCTTTTCGAAGGGACTTTGTGTGGAAGACCACCCCCAGTTCTAGTAGAACTCGGTAAAGAAGAAGAGATAACTAAGGAGTTATTCTTCTCTGATGAAATACACGCTGAAACAGATTTGGCTAAAGAACCAGTACTGTTAGCATGACTTTTGATTTTAGAATTATACGCTAGAACAGATTTGGCTAAGGAACCAGTACTGTCAGCGTGACTTTTGAATGTGGGATTGCACACTGGAATAGATTTGGCTAAGGAGCCAGTACTATCAGCGTGACTTTTAGAGTTGAATTTGCACGCTGGAACAGATTTGACTAAGGAGCCAGTACTGTCAGCGTGACTTTTAGAGTTGAATTTGCACGCTAGAACAGATTTGGCTAAGGAGCCAGTACTGTCAGCGTGACTTTCAACTTTGGAGATACACACTGGAACAGATTTGGCTAAGGAGCCAGTACTGTTAGTTTGATCTTTGATTGCTGTCATCTTCGAGCGCACAAGAGTGTGCGTGCTTGCAGTAGAGCTCTTGCCAGTGTTAGGAGCAGACACTATGGCAGAGACTTCACCATTGACTGCCAACTGATTCTTAGGGACATAGACAGAGTGTCCCTTCGACTTGGCAGTGATGATGGAGGCTGGAGTGGGCTTGCCACCCTTAGCTCGCTGTATTTCTTCATAGGCGAGTTGATCGAATTTGATCGTCATCACCTTCTTCGTCGAGCCGATTGACGAAGTGTCGCATTGAGTTGTTGCCATCTCAGAAGAGGAGATGGTTTTCCTCAGCAGAGTCGCCAATTTGTTTTCTATAAAGAAATTCTCTTTATTTGTTGTGTTTCTGGAAAAATTACAACTGTAGGAATCCGATCTAGAAGACGATCGCTTTATCCCTTGGACTATACGAAGAAGAAAAGCTCTCAAAATTTTGACAGTAGATATCAATGTATCTGTACAATGAATGAGAAAAAGAACTCTATTTATAGAGTCAAAAATAATAACTGAAAAGATAACTGTCTTCACAGCCTGTGCTTAGTTGAAAATCACGCAGGATTTAACATACGCAAGGCTGTGAGCAGTTACTGGACGTGGCCTGTAACTGTTGGACACATGGCAATCATGCATGAGTTGTGTGCAAGTTACAGGACACGCAGGCGAGAGATCAATGGCATGGCTGCTACGTACTCCAATTTGATGAAATCAACGCAGACTTGTTGAAGACGAAATCCACGCGAACTCGGTATAGAAAGCTTCAAAATCCACGCAAACTTGGGGCAGGAAGCTTCAGAATCCACACAGACTTCGAGGCAAAGAACTCAAAAATCCACGCAAACTTGAGGAAGAAAACTTCAGAATCCACACAAACTTGAGATGAAGATCACAAATACACGCAGACTTGAGATAGAACTGCCAGCTGTCTTGATTCGGCGTGTCTCGACTGACACAAAATCTCTGACAGTAATTGCTTTGTCAGTCGCATTAAATGACAAGAAACCCTTTTGATACGCCAACTCGACGAAGGCTGAGTCTTGCTGAAGAAGATTTCGAAAATCACGCAATAGACGGCGATGATCTCTCGAAGTTTGTACATACGTGGCATACGAAGAGACATTCTTCGACTGTTGTGCTGTCAGTCATAATTACTCTCTGACAAATGATGAGCTGTCTCCCCAGCGTGATTTGTTTATATTGTCTGGATCAACTGATCGTGACTTTTGACTCTGTCTTGATCAACTCAGCGTGACTTTCATTTTTGAGGCCTACATACATATATATATATACTAATATATATATACATATATATATAAATATATATATAAAACAGAAAAAGAAAAAGAAAAGAAACAAAAAAAGAAAAAGAAAAGAAACAGAAAAAGAAAAAGAAAAGAAACAGAAAAGGGAGGGCTCGAACCTGAGCCAGCGGGGGAGGGAGGGGGTTTAGTTTAGGATGGGCTTGCCAGGGGGTCAGCCCGCTAGTCTTGTTAGGATTAGGGTTCTCGTTTATTTTATTTCGTTTAGGCTTATATTATATATAAAAAAATAAAACATCGGTCCTGTGTCCAGACAGTTAAGGACACAGGTATCTATGTGTCCATGCTATGGACGACACGTACGAGCTCAGTCTCGTGTGTCCGAGCACAGCACTAAGTTCGTCGTGTCCTGGCGAGTCTCGTGTGTGAAAACGAGACACGCACGACATGATTCGGGTCCCATTACTCACGTGTACGGCGATTGGAGGGGGCTTAAGTGCCCTGGACGGCGGAGGAGACGTCAGCGAGGCGGCGCTTGGGTGGCGCTCGAGTCGTCTCGTCGAGGCGAACTCTTCGTCGGCGGTTGGGAGCTGTGAGGGTCGACGGCGAGGCTGGGCGAGGCTCGCCGGAACTAGGGTTAGGGTTTAGGGTTTTCGTCGGGGATGAACGTCTACGGTGGTCGTGGTGGTCGGTTAGGGTTGGGGTCGAGTCTGGGGAGAGGAGGGGAGTTTAAATAGGGGCTTAGGTCGGTCTTAGGGCGGTCGGGCAGCCGGAAATGGCAGGGTCTGCCCGTCGGCGTGGCAGTCGTCGGTCGGGGGGGGGGGTCATCGAGAGTAGGTGAGGAGAGAGAGGGTCTGGTCGGGGGGGGTTTGGGTAGGTTAGCAGTTAGGTCTCCCTAGTTTTAGGAATTACACTAAGGCCCTTCCAGTGGTTAAATACAAAATAATATTTGCATTCCTTAATTAAAAACAATTCACTAATTACAAACTGTAATATTAACAATTAAATAAATTGCAAAATGATATTAAAACATTTGAGAAAATTAAAGATCAATATTTTTTGTATTAAAAATTCATTTAAAAATCATTTAAGAATTCTAAAAAATTCCTAAAAATCATAATAAATATTTTTAAGGCTATAAATAACATTAATAATTAATTAACACTAATTTTATAATTTTTGAAAAATATGGGCTTACAAGAAGAGACCCTGGTTGAAGCTCCGGTTCTGGATCTGGTGCCAAGGTAAACACCGTCTTCAGAATTTAACATAAAATCAGATTGTATTCTACCCCCAGTATTCCTGGAGGTCATGTTGACGGAAGCATAAAGAGGTTCGTCGTCGTCTGGTATTGGTTCATGTTGAATCCGTTCGAAGATAGATCGTCTTTTTGGTGAACAACAACACTGGATGACGACCCGAGGTTGGAAGTTACAACAATGCTCTTCATGACGAATATGAGCAATGTCAGAGACAGATGGAGTGTTGATTCTCAGCTTGTTTTGCAGATGCTTCCGGAGATCTGCGAAAACAGACTGGGAAGTGTTTGAAGATGGTCTCTGTGTAGAAACTTGTCTTTTATTCTTCTGTCTTTTTGGTTCTTGAATATATAAAGATTGATTGATCTGAGCGATATAGTTCTTAGCATATTGTGCATCAGGGTCTATTATACTTGTCCCCTTTTGACAAGGCTTCTTTATGCCGGAAGTAGAATCGAGACGATTCCGGTTAAGCTTGCTACGAAGATCCATAGGAGGTACAACTTTGGTATCAGTCCTGGATACTTGCAATTTGCCTTTCTCGGATCGGGAAATTTGGAGAGAAGGAAGATGAACATTATTCCGACTGGGAGTCGGTAATAATCCATCTTTGGAGGAAGTAGCCAAAAGGCGTTTTCCTTTGTTCAATCTAGCAAGAGTACTAGTCGAATTAACCCCAGAGGTAAAAACCTTAGGAGCAGAGGAGTTGACTAAAGAGTCGTTCTCCTTGGTTGGCACAAGATGTGCAAGTTGTGGGGGAATCATTTGTATATTCTGTGGAAGAGAACCCCCAGCCTGGCCTTGAGAGACAGTCAAAGGACTGTATTGGTTGTCATACGCTGACTTCAGAGAATACGCTGTCTTTTGACTAGCGTATGGTTGGTCAATGATTGCCATACGCACAGAGTCATTAATGGCTAAAGAGCTGACAGTTGTCATAGGAGTAGAAGAAGAAGAGACTTTGGCATGTCCAGAGATGGGTTTCCTTGGACACGCTGACTTGGTTAAAGAACCTATTTTGTCAGCGTGACTAGGAGAAGCCACTGTTGTTGTATTCAGAGAAGCCGAGGTGTGCTTCGCTGAGGTTGGAGACGTGTTCTTGTCAGCGTGGGAAGTGACAGAAGCGTCTCGGGCTGCCGGAGAAGACTTAGGGACATAGACAGAATGTCCCTTCTTCTTGGCAGAGAGAGAAGCGGAGGAATTAGTTTGGCCTTCCTTCGCCTTGAGCATTTGTTCGTAAGCAGATTGATCGAATTGTACGACCATCGTCTTCTTCGTCGAACCGAACGACGAAGTATCGCATTGAGTTGTTGCTGTCTCGTTACAGGAGACAGCTTTCTCCAGCAGAGTCGCCAATTTGTTTTCCATAAATAAATTCTATTTATTTATTGTGTTTCTGAGAAAATTACAACTGTAGGAATCTGATCTAGAAGACAATCACTTTATCCCTTGGACGATGCGATAAAGAAGGCTCGGATCTCGAAGAACTTGGACAACAACTAGGCAATCTCTCTGTTCTCTCTGAATTGAATGTGGTGTCTATTGAAGGTGAAGAAACTCTCTTTTATAGAGTTCTGGATAACTGCTCTGGGCATACGCTCAGTCAGTTACTTGACGTGTGCATAACTGCAGAGACGCGTGGCGAATTTTGGTGGAGACACGTTGGAGTACGGTTGAGAGTGGTGGAGTATATCCAGGAGAGATTGATGGCATGAATGCCATGTTGCATAACTTCTGAATGAGTGGATAACCGAATACAGGACACATGAGAACGTGTGTTGACTGTACATTTGAAGTCATTCTGAATGCATTTGCTTTGATACGCTGTCTTTTGGAGAAGCATGACTAGCATACACTGTCTTGTTTGAAGAGGAGTTGTATGGAATCTATACGCTCTCTTTTGGATACGTATGTCTTGCATACACTGATTTGGATAGCAAGGAGTCATATGGAGTTTATACGCTCACAAGAAGTCGTATGGAGTATATATACTCACTTGATGAGGAGTCGTATGGAGTACATACGCTGCCTTGATGAGGAGTCGTATGGAGTACATACGCTGCCTTGATGAGGAGTCGTATGGAGTCCATACGCTGCCTTGATGAGGAGTCGTATGAAGTCCATACGCTGCCTTGATGAGGAGTCGTATGAAGTCCATACGCTGCCTTGATGAGGAGTTGTATGAAGTCCATACGCTGCCTTGATGAAGAGTCGTATGAAATCCACACGCTGCCTTGATGAGGAGTCATATAACTGGAGAAGTAGACACGTGGCTGTCCTCAATCTTCTTAAATACGCCATATCTTCCCAATAACTGACAAATATCTCTCGAGCGTCGTGTTGCGGATATGACGGCTGACAGACTGTCAGAAATAAAAGTAATAATGGCTGTACATTTATGATGGCTAATGAGCTGTCCTCGTAAAAGACAAAATCAACTCTCAAAAATCCATACGACAGATAATTCTCCTAAGACAGCTGTTCTTTGCACGATAGACGAAATGTCAGATTCATCCCCCACTGAACGTATGTTGTGCTGTCAGTCGAGAAATAATAAAATATTCACTGAGCGTATGACTTTTGCACTGAGCGTATGGCTTTTGGCTGAGCGTATGGCCTTTGGCTGAGCGTATGGCCTTTGGCTGCCTTGATCTTATGTCAGCGTGTTAGAATTATTCACACCCTACAATACCGTTGGATTTGTCTTATCAAAAAAAATCTGTAGACATGTAGTTTAACGACTTTAGAGACCGTAGATATTGGCACGTATTTCGGTGCAAAGCGGGTGCAATGGCAGACATCGTTTTGACCCGAAATTACGATATTGCCCCTATTCCAGAATTTGACTTTTGGACTGGCGTTTTCTAGGCATATCTTTTATTTCAAACTCGTTCGTGATGTTTGTTTCAGCATACGGAGCTTCTTGTGGATTTTGACTTTCGTGTTGATGATTCTGATTGTTGGATTTTGCTGCTTCTCGTACCACCCTCAGGCAAGATACCTTGCCTTATTTACTGTTATCATTATATGCATATTTATTTATTTACTTACTGGATATTTATTATCTGTTTTCATTTGGATCCATTACTTGCTATTTTTAGTTCACTTTATTTGCTTTCAGTTATTTTTCTTTCTTGCTTTTTTTGTATGCATATGGACCTAGTCTTAGCGAACTACCTTTTGCTAGTGTCCTTGGGAGGGAGAAGACAATTAAATGTATGGGCTATCCCAAATCCAAAAGCTGTAGTAACTGCGTACTACGGTAGTCGAGTCGCGAGGGTCATTAGCCTCGTGCTATGTGGACTGATGGGTCACGTGGGCCGCTAGCCTCGAGTTATGCCGGCTGATAGTATTGGTACGTGACGTGTGCGTGTTGTGAGTTGTCCTGGGGAGTCAGCCTTCACCTGCCCATACATCGAGATGTCTTCTAAATTGCCTACTAGAAAGGTTAGGAGACCTTAGCAAATTTTATATTCCAATCATGGCATGGAAAAATGTCACATCGCGGGATAGTAAGTTACCCCTTGTCCTTGTTTGGTTGTAGGGGTAGCCTACTGTTTCGATGATGGGATATTGAGCCGTGTTAAGGTTTGGACACTTTTACTTTATCTTTATTTTATGGTGCATTTATATTCAGTTCATATGGCATGTTCTTCCTGTATCTTGTTACGTCCCTCTGAGGACCTGGTTATCTCTCCAGGTATGTGTGCTTCTGTGATATTGCAAGTGTTCTAGTCGAGGCCGTGATCTTCTCCATCCTTTCGAAGATGATTGCACTTGGCTAGTCTTGTTATTTTATCTATTCCTTCTTGTACCTTTTATTTGAGATAGTTGGTAGTGGACTTTGTCTCCGCCCAACGTATTATTCAAAGACTTATTACAGTTGATTATATGATATCTTTTATTTTTTTATTTGTGGATGAGATTAGATTACTCTTGGTTTAATGCATTTTACAGCTTATATATTCATACGAGGTTTCCATATATTGGAGTATACTTTGTATGTATGCAGCTGGCATGGATACGTACGTAGTCCTAAGTATTTTGGGACTGGGGCGTTACAGTGTCTTACTTGATTCTCGACACGATAGTTCACGGAGTAGTATACGTCGGATCCTGTCATGAGATGTTATTCCCGAATTTTCCTTGGTATATTGGTGTGTGATATCCATGTTTCATGTACTTATATAAACATTGATTTGGGAGTGGGCTGCTCACCTGCTTTTGAATCCGTGTCATGACGTGCCATGTCCGGATCCATGATACTATTCGGGGATGGGAGAATTATTAGGGGTTATGTGATCAAAGCCTCCCTGTCACTATTTTGCTAGCGCCACCCTCACCTCACATAGGGTGTAGCAGATACCCCATGTCCATGTTATCCAGGTTGGCCGACATGACCCTTTCAGATTTTCATGTGATTGTCGGGCCAAATGGATAACCCTACCATGATTTCCTAGCCGATCACATAGCGCTCTAATAATTCAAGTCACATTTTTATATTTATTTATCCTAGGAGGCTAAGTTATGTTCTGGAGAAGGGTTACAATCCCGGTCCTTGTTTGGTTTAAGGGTTGTAACTCGGCTTCCGAATAGTTCCTAAGCAATCCTATATATATATATATTGTCGTTCTATTCAGTACTCACATCTATTATACATTTTCTGCTGATTTTACCCTGTATTTCATCTATCTTTGTCTCGTATTTCATTACACTGTCTCTTATAGTATTTGTCAATTCATATGGAACTGTCGTTGGTGTTTGTACTTGCTCATTTTTCTAACAGGATACCGTTGAAAATTTTATAGATGATTCAGAGGCTGATTGTCCGACCTATTATGGGGACGGGTTAGATGGAGTAGACTTGGACCGTGGCTTGATAGTCGAGCCACTAGACTTTGCTCACCCTGAGTAGTGTAGCTTAGTTTGGTTTGCCTGGCCTGCGAGCCAGCTAGTACTTTTCAGACTACAGTATTATATTATATTCTGTGATGTTATGTTTAGTCTTGGACTTGTGTGGATCTTGGACTTATTTTCCTGCTTCATCCATCATATTTTCTTTCCATGCTATCTACTTTAGTTTTTCATTTGTGATTGAGACTGTATTGCTATGTCACCTCCATTCGGAGTGTATATACTGTATAGGTACCTTTATCTGTTTAGTTGTAGTATTTATAGATGACCTAGACAGCGTTCTACCGCCGATGCTGCGGCGTAGGCTGGACGTAACCACGTACTCGTGCCCCTAATCAGGGTACGGGTCGTGACATATTTTTGTTGTGGTCCATGCAGGTCAGAGTCGCAATTAGTACGATCTCGTAATGGTGCTCGACTTAGAGTGCTAATTACGAGCCTGCGACTAGGACGTAGGATCTAGGGTATGATAGGAGTTACTCAATCACATTTTAGGAAAAACTCTGATCTTTTGATTACCATGATAACTCTTCTTGCATTTGAATTCAATTGTCCTCCTTTTATAATATCTTATCATGTGCCATATTGATCTCTTGGGTTCAATTCATCTTCAGGATAACGGTGACTCATTCTCAGGCAGCAGGGACTAGTACAGTTCCAGAGAGGTCAGATCCGGGAGGTCTTCCACCTCCGGCTACGGGAGTAGCAGTCGAGAGAGCAGTAGCCTCAGTTCCTGTCCTTCAGGCAGGAGTAGCAGCGGCAGTTCTCGGAGATCTTCCACCTTCAGCTGAGGGAGCTACAGTTCAGGGAGCTGCCACCTCAGTTCCTGCCCTTCAGGCAGAAGCAGCAGCTTTCAGGAGGTCTTCCACCTCCAACAGCGAGACCGTCTATAGTCATCCCTGATATTCTTTCACAGCCGCCTCCGCTACCAACAGATACTCAGGGGATGATGGACCTTCTGCAGCAGATGTTGCAGACTCGGAGTGCACATGCAGAGTTGTTACGACGGAGCATGGAGAACTCCCATCAGCTGGCGATGGCAGCAGTGGAGAGGGGTGCACCGGCTACAGTTCAGGGAGCACCAGTACAGCAGCAGGGTCAGGGGAGGCCCGGTACATACCTTGATTTCAGGAAGATGAACCCGCGGGAGTTCAAGGGTACCGAGGGTATCCTATACGCGGACGACTGGTTGGAGGATGTCCAGCAGAGTCTGGAGTTGGCAGAGGTCCCAAGAGGACTGTGGGTGACTTCTGCAGTGAGCCAGTTTTTCGACATAGTGCTGACTTGGTGCCGCACGGATCCGCGTGCGTCAGTGAGAGGTTTGTCTTGGGAGGACTTCAGGAAGCTCTTTAAGGAGAAGTTCTACCCGGATGTAGCCTTGACAGCTTTGGAGTGGCAGTTTGCCAGTCTGGTACAGGAAAACTCGTCGGTAGACGAGTATGCAGCGGAGTTCTTCCGCCTGAGCAGGTTTGCACCCAGTTTGATCCAGGATGAGGGGTGCAAGGCCCGGAAGTTCCGGAGGGGTCTTATACATGCAGTGCGCACTCGTACCTCTGGAAGACGTGATGCGACCTTTGAGCAGATCCTGATGGTGGCGCAGATTGCAGAGGAGGACTTCGGCCTCAAGCGAAGAGGGGCAGTGATGTTCTCGGAGCTAGCTCGAGTGCGGGGTCGACGAAGCGCCCATATTTCCAGCAGAGGCAGTTTCAGCAGCAGCAGCCTCAGTTGCAGTTTCAGCAGGCACCGGTGCGTGCCCAGCAGCACCAGGGTCAGGGTCAGAGGTCGGCTACTTAGTGCACTTTCTACGGGAAGCAGGGACACACTCGAGAGGTTTTTAGGAAGAGGTTAGGCGTCTGCCTATACTGTGGGGCGCCTGACCACCAGCTGAGGGATTGCCACGCTAGTGGAATCCGAAAAGGCCAGGACGGCGTACAGCAGGCTAGAGGAGGCCAGTAGGGGCGAGCTTTCTCCATGACAGTTGAGCCCACTCAGGCAGTAGCAGTGCAGATTGCAGGTTCCAATCTTTCGATCTCTTTTCCGCAATTGCTTCCTTATAACATGTCTTAAAATTCGATTGTATCTGTTCCTTGATCGTTGATAAAATTTTGTTCTTGTGATGTGATATTCTTCTGAGATAAGTCGTATGGGCTAGGTCGTCTCGATTATGAGATTTAGAATCCTCTAGGGTCATGCTGACAGGCAGAGTGAGGATATATAGTCGGATTATGGACGTATTTTTCGGGTGTGGGAATTTAAGGTTTTCGCTGCCAAGCTAGCGGCATTGCAAAAATTTTAAATACCATGATTCTAGAGGTATGTACCTTAGTCGAGGACTCTGTGATTATCGTAGCCTTGCTCACTAGCACGATGGAGATTCTGAGTATCATGATTTTGGGACAGACGCATACGATTATCAAATTGTATAATTTTTTTGTGTTTGCTTCATTTTAATTTTTGAGGACGAATTCTTTTAAGGTGGATAGACTTGGAGTTTCTATTTGAGAGTAATTTTAAATTTTATAATTTTAGTCATTTAATTCATGTTTTGATTTTGAGATTTTAAATCATTTTAATTTTAAGCCATGACTTGTGATTTTGATATTTTACTATTGTTTGGTTTTAATTTCGAGGACGAAATTTTTTAAGGTGGATAGATTTGTCACCCCCAGTTTTCAGAAACATGAGTATTTTTGTCATTTTGTATTTTTAAATATTTTTAAAATTTATTTTATTATTTATGATATTATTTTGGGGTTGAAATTTATTTTATTATTTATGATATTGTTTTGGGGTTAATTGAGTCGGTTCGAATTTCAGCTCAATCCGACTTGAAACGGGAACTCGGGGTAGTTTTGACTCTAGTAGACCCACCCATTAGTTAGGCATGTCCCACATGATATTAATTTTAGTCCACATGATATTAATTTTAGTTAGTAGTTAGACTAATTATTTATGGATAGGTTTAGTTTAATTAGAGACTTAAAACTAGACTAAATTGACCTCAACATTTAACCCATTCCTAATTTAAATCAAATAGATTAGTGGAGGGCATTTTGGACATTCAAATAGGGGACACCTCACCCTTTTTGGGCAGCCACCTATGGGGGGATAAGGAGTGAGTCATAATCATCTTTATTTCATTTTATCCACAACTTTTCTCTCTCTTGTTCTTCCCCAAATTTCTAGAGAGCAACCTCATTGATTTCATCTCCAAATCCATCATTTCTTCTACCAAATCTTCTTCTTTCCTTCTCTACTCAAGCCAAGGAGGAAGCTAGCCAAGTTTGGGAGGATTCGGAGCTCGTTCGTGTCCTTTTGGAATCTCTACGTGTCGGTGTCTTGTCGGAAGGCTTTTTCCTTTGAATGTCTCTTCCGGAAGGTATAATCTCTCTTCTAATCCACCCCAACATGCATATAGGATTATTTTTGATCCATAGGAATAACCCCCATGGTTGTATCTCTATTTGTGTCCATTTGGAGGTCATAGGAGTGTCCTTTGTGTTGTGGTTGTGTCCTAGTGGGAAAAATCCCTATTTGGACACATGTGGATTTATTATATATTGATTAAATGTTGTTTTAATATTTATTCTCAGATTTCTAGGTGTTTAGAGATTGTTTTCCTAAGTATCATATTGTATCATATTATTTGATCTATGTATATATATATATATATATATATATTTTATATATATATATATATATATATATATATATATATATATATATATATATATATATATATATATATATATATATATATATATATATATATATATACATATAAAAAAAATATATATATATATATATATATATATATATATATTTTATATATATATATATATATATATATATATATATATATATATATATATATATATATATATTGTGGCTTATATATATATGGATATACATTATGGTGTGTATGTGTGTAATTTTGTGTTTGAATGGGGTATGAGGGTTCGGCCAAAGGGGAAACATGTTAAGAGTGTTTGTTATGTTGGTGTGGTTGTGTATGTGTGAGTTTGTGTATAGGAGGTGTTTGAGAAAATGGTTGAGAGTGGTGTGTGTGTTTGTTTTATGAGATATTGAGAGAGTTAGTGAGGGATTTAGAGAATGTGATTAGAGGGATTGAGAAAGAGGATTTGAGAGTGTGAGATGGGGAGGGGGAATGCCACCTAAACAGCAGCTCTAACAGCCCTCAAACCAGTCCCCCATATCAGCCCACAACAGTCCTACAAACCCCTTTGTTCAGCCCCCTTTCCCAGCCTTGTTTAGCCCAAGGAACAGCCCATATATAGAAGCCCCAAACCTGTCATTGTATCCCCCATGGACAGCCACTAAATAGCCTCCAAAACCTGTCAAAACAGTCCACAACAAGCCCCTTAACCACCTCTAACAGTCCCCCATTTGGACAGCGTAGGCAGCCCTCCAAAACATCCCCATTCCAACCATTTAATACCCCAAGATAACAGCCACATTAGCCCTTAAACATAGCCTATATGGCTGTCCTTTACATCCCCTAAATCAGTCCATTTATGTCCCATATAGCTACTCTAAAACCAGTCCTATCATGCCCAAAATAGCCCACTAAAACAGCCCCTTACCTGTCCTTTTTCACCCCAAATTCAGTCCCAAAAACTGCCACTTGACAGTCCCCAAATAGCCCCTATAACTGTCCCAAATTTTAGTCCTATTTAGCCCCATTTGGTAGCCATGAAATACCCACATTTAGCCCCACTTAACCCATATTTTAGGCCCTATAAGCAGCCCTATAGGACAGCCATGATAGCCCCAACCCAAGCCCATTGACAACATTTAGAAACACCTCAAATCAGTCCACTCTAATGTGTGTGTGTGTATTTGTGTATGTGAGCCTATGTGTGTGTATGTGAGTGAGCTTAGAGTGTGTGTATGTGAGTATATATATATAGATAGTATCCTATAGGTGTTAGCCCATATGTAAACCTATAGGTAGAGTCTATATGTGACCATGTGTGAGTGAGTTGGTGTGTATGTGAGTGTTTGGGTAAATGTGAGAAGGGTAAAAGGTTAAGGGTAAGGTAATGGGTAGATGACCAACATGTGATCCAAAATAGATTAGATACCTAGGAAACCTCTGTATCTTGGTAGGTAACCCTTAGATAGGATAGTATCTAACTACCCTAGGAAGCCTAGGCTAGTATCTTGGGTATTAGCGGGGTTTCCTTTGTATTGGGCAAGGTTCGGGATTACCTTGGTAAGGGTAATGTAGGTTTTGCCTAGAACTAAGGTATTTGAGTTTAGAGTCTAAGATATGGTTAGAATTTGGTTCCCTTGGTTGGTAATGATCAAATATAGTGCTCCTAGACTAGTTTTGATTTTGGTTGACCATTTTGACCAAAAGTCAACAAAAGTCAATCGAGAGTCAAACTTGCCTTTAAGCGACTAGATTTGACCGAAACTAAACCAGAGTTGACCAGTTGACTGAAAGTCAACAGTTGGTCAACATTAGACTATTTTGACCTAGAGTTGACCAGAGTTGACCAGGGTTGACCAGTTGACCAAAAGTCAACTGTAAGTCAACCTTTGACCCCGTTTGACCTAGTTTGACTTGGATTGACTTCCCGTGACCTGGTATGACCTAGTATGAACCAGTATGACCCAGTATGACCAAGTTTGACCTAGTACGACTCAGTTTAACCTAGATTGACCTAGTTTTGACTTAGACTTGCATTCATGACTTAAATTAGTTTTCTTTTCATTATGAAACCCTGTTTGACTCATAGTATCTTATTTTAGGTCTGTGATTACTCTGAGCGCCTGTTCACCTTATCAGCTCAGGACTACAGGCGAGTACATTCACTGATAGTTTTTATTGTCTTGATATCTACTATATCCGATTCAGTTATAGTGTCTTACTTGATTTTCGACACGATAGTTCACAGACTAGTATACGTCGGATCCTGTCATGAGATGTTATTCCCGAATTTTTCTTGGTATATTGGTGTATGATATCCATGTTTCATGTACTTATATAGACATTGATTTGGGAGTGGGCTGATCACCTGCTTTTGAATCCGTGTCATGACGTGCCATGTCCGGATCCATGATACTTTTCAAGGATGGAGGAATTATTAGGGGTTATGTGATCAAAGCCTCCCTATCACTATTTTGCTAGCGCTAGGGTGTAGCAAATACCCCATGTCCATGTTATCCAGGTTGGCCGGCATGACCCTTTCAGATTTTCATGTGATTGTCGGGCCAAGTGGATAACCATACCATGATTCCCTAGCCGATCACATAGCGCTCTAATAATTCAAGTCACATTTTTATATTTATTTATCCTAGGAGGCTAAGTTCTGTTCGGAAGAAGGGTTACAACCCCGGTCCTTATTTGGTTTAAGGGTTGTAACTCGGCTTCCGAATAGTTCCTAAGCAATCCTATATATATATTGTCATCCTATTCAGTACTCACATCTTTATACATTTCTTGCTGATTTTACCCTGTATTTTACCTATCTTTGTCTCGTATTTCATTACACTGTCTCTTATAGTATTTGTTAATTCATATGGAACTGCTGTTGGTGTTTGTACTTGCTCATTTTCCTGACAGGATACCGATGACAATTTTACAGATGATTCAGAGGCTGATTGCCTGACCTATTATGGAGACGGGTTAGATGGAGTAGACTTGGACCGTGGCTTGATAGTCGAGCCACTAGACTTTACTCACCCTGAGTAGTATAGCTTAGTTAGGTTTGCCTGGCCTGCGAGCCAGCTAGTACTTTTCAGACTGTAGTATTATATTATATTCTGTGATGTTATGTTTAGTCTTGGACTTGTGTGGATCTTGGACTTATTTTCCTGCTTCATCCATCATATTTTCTTTCTATTCTATCTACCTTAGTTTTTTATTTGTGATTGAGACTGTATTGCTATGTCACCTCCATTCGGAGTGTATATACTGTCCAGGTACCTTTATCTGTTTAGTTGTAGTATTTATAGATGACCTAGACAGCGTTCTACCACCGATGCTGCGGCGTAGGCTGGACGTAACCACGTACTCGTGCCCCTAATCAGGATGCGGGTCGTGACACACACTAGCAGGAGATGCCCTAGAGGACTGGGTCGTAACTAGGGCTCCATAGGATCCCGTACCGTAGTACGTACCCCTACGGAGTCCACCAGCGGCGGTCATCCACAGCTCGTCCGCCGACGGAGCTTGAGTGGGCTGCGAGGAAGTACCGGCATCTCCTGCATCAGATGCACTAGCAGCCGTCCGTTCCCGCAGCCTCTGATACTCGGCCTAGAAAGTATGGATAGTACTCTATAATTTCTCATTTCTAATTAATGTACTTATTATTACTAACTACATTGTCACGACCCGGTCCCCAAATACTTGGGTCGAATCGGATCATGCCCAGCCTGCACCGTTGATGAGACGGCGGCAGTAAGCTGTAATCCATATTGCAGGTAAATCAACAACAAGTTTGAATTTAAAAGTTGCCACAACATTTATTCGATAATAAACTTGTCCAGTACAAAAGTTTAAAAGATCCAAAAAAAAACTGAAATAAGACTAGCTAACACCAACAGCATCTAAGGAGACGCCGATCCATCGTCGTCAGGTAGTACCGCCGGGTACCGAACAGGATTGTTGAACATTAGCTCTGTGCCACCAGATACTCTAGAAAGATCAACCTCAGAGTAACCTAAAATGTTGGTCTCCAGTCAGGAGTGAGCAAAGTACAGTTCATGCAAATTTTAACAATTAAAATGACAATTTATAACATGCATTTTTAAACAGTTTGAAAATGAACAATTTTGAAATAGTACAGTACAGTGATATGAATAGGTAAAGAATATGACCGGTTTGGGTACATTTGTATCCTAGCGATACGGTATGGCTTGTTCCCCGTGTGAAGAGGGGAAAGCTAACACATTCATTATCCTAAGTTTGGATTTGGTCATATCCAGTACACTATTCCCCCAGTCCCCAACAATACGATCAATGCTCCCGAAGGAGTTCGTGTAAACAGTGGTTTAAACTTGCAATGAAACAATTGTGAAAATAATTGTAAAATCTACATAAAATGTACTTGCCTTGAATCTCGACTGGATTGAAAGATGATTCGTCAAGATGTAAACTCAGGTTCTTCCTCAAAATCCTACATTTCGAGAAATTGTCTCAGACTCCAAGTTACCATACTAACTACACTAGTTGCAACCTTTATCTTTTGTCCTAATTAATTTTTTTACTTGTTCATAACAACACAATCACATATGTACCTAGGTGAGTTTCTATATTATAAATAAAAATCCAATTTAACCATTTATTTGGAAAACTTCGTTTTTACCAATTTTCATTCGAAAAAACTTTGTATTTATACATAAAGTTATTATTTATTTAATAAGTGAAAATAATGAATTAATCAACTAATTCCT
>JANAVB010032616.1:4170902-4497281 GCA_029216955.1 Iris pallida
AGGCGTGATGCCGTACAAGTCTGGAGTTGCAACTTGTACAAGGTAGAACATGCACATTTATATCACTTTGAAACATTTGAAAGTAAGCCACAGTTGCGGAAACATTGAGACACAATATAGGAAGAAGATACTCATTTTATTCATAATTGTAGTCAGAATACAACTTTTCTCGATAATATTTGAAATGCCATTTCGGCTACATTGATTCATGAAAAGAAGTACAACTGATAGGCTGCCATGAAATAATTTCCCGTTCCATACATCATGCCCCTTTAGTACTTTGAAATATAAGCAGCTATCTTTGAAATCTCCGCAATACTTTGTGCGTCTTTAGAGGAAAAACAACTTGAAAGGAAACGCAGTTCAGAATGCTTTAGTTGCGAGGTGCGCCCGAGCCTTCTCCAGTACCTGTAGAGGAGGGTCAGCACATTATAACAATGCGCTGGTGAGGCCCGTTGCCCCACTCAGCTAAAACCAACATTTTATTAATGACAACATTTTAAAGATATGAACTTATTAGGGACAGGCAACATTCAGAGTAATTCACAATAAATGCAACATAGGATAAACCATGTTTACTTTACCATTGGCCGAATCCAGCTTTCCTGCATAAGATACATGATAATAATAATATACTTATCGCCCCTGCATAAATGATCATTAGCATGCATCCTGACTACATGGCCACCTGGCGCTGTTAAACCATATGGACATCTCTTTGCCTTATAGGACTTCAAGGTAATGCAATGACTCCAAAGTAGGCAGCTAGCCCCTAAGGATGCCTCGCAATACCCGTGCTCCCATTAGCACGCCAATGTTTCCTCCTAGGTCGAATCGGTCCCGGCGCCCCAGTACCGATTCGAGGAAACACACCACCAAACCTTGTGCACAAGTTGTCCATGACCATGCGAATGCGTGACCGACTCGATAAGCAAACAGTGCATGGTAGTTTTGAAAGTAAATAGACAACTTGTTCATTTCAGAGCATTTTATCATCATTCTAGGCATCAATTCAATCTCAATTCAATGTTCAGTGGACAAGCATAATCTCAATTGTTGTTAACAGTATAATCGATTCATTTCAATGTTCAAGGGACTAGCATTCATTTCAATGTTCTATGAACTAGCATTCATTTCAATGTTCTATGAACTAGCATTCATTTCAATGTTAAATGTTCAATGTTCAATCTCTAGCTTCTTAGTGGTATTGACTTGTGGCATTTAGCAACTTGATATCGATCAACGGATGTTACAAGACAATTATTTAGTTGGCATGAAGGAGTAGCTAGCGAGAGGGACAATACCACCACAGAGATCCACACTCACCAAATTAGAGAATCGTCGAGAGAGAGAGGAACACTAGCACGCTTAGCCTTCCGTCACGCGTCAGTCTGCATTGGCACCAAAAGATTGGTTAATAATCCGTCTCGTTGTGTTCTCTTCTCTCAGAATTCTCATGAATGAATGCTATGCAAATCGATAAAAACGGACAAGAATCAAATTATCGAAAATCATTCAGAAAAGCATCCATCAAAACCAAGCAGCAAACCAGCAGCAAAACATCCAGAGAAAACTCTTGGACGCATTTCAAGAGAAACCAATCCATTAGTTGGAAAGGTTCTTATGCACTTGTCCGTGATCGATTCGGTGCCGACGGTAAGTTTCCCCAATACTCGGTTCTGACCGAGTTAGCCAAGCCACAAGCCTTATATAGTGAACCGCTAGGAGCGGGACACTACAAGCTCATCATGCAGTTGGAAGACTCGCATGGGGTTACCCGAACCGGAGTACATGTCTTTCAACGTTCTCCAGATATCAGCAGCTCCCTCCATTGCTTCAACGTTACCCGACACTTGGTCGGTCAAAGAGCCTGTCAACCAACCAGCCACGACATTGTTGACAATGTCCCATACAGCAAACTCCTTCGAGGAGTGATCGACAGGGGCCGTGGTGTGGCCATCTACATAACCAACCAAGCCACGTCCCTTCAGCGTTCGCATCGCCTGCCGCGACCATTTCAAGTAGTTGGTCGTGCCTTCCAACTTCGTCTCCAGCTTGTCCAACTTCCCTATTTTGTACGGTGACAGATCCACATCAGTGTGGGTCACGCATGGGGTTGCCTCCGGTAATCTCTTGGTCAGGAGATCCTCGACCAGGGCCTTCATTTCTTCTGCTGTCAACTTCCCATAGATGGAATCCATGACTTCTTCAACTGCAATCAGTGAGGTGTTGTTGTTTCCTGAGTCGTCTTCTTTGGAGTCGTCTTCGTCTTAGTCAACTACCGGGGGAAAACAACAAAACGAGATCCCTCACTGATATGTCGTAGTTTATACGACCCACTAGAACCGCGTCATGATAACGCGTTCGGACGGCTCAAGGATAACCAACGTAGTTGTGCCTCCTTGCATGAGACAAACCAGAGGTATACCAGCCGTGCAGAAACGATTGTAAAGACAACGTTTCTGAGATACGAAATCTAAAGAGATTTCGTATTCGTAGTAGAGCTTCTAAAAAGAAGGTACTGATTCTCGAAGGCAACAACAGAGATCTTCTAAAGAGAAGAAAATCTATTTTTTTTTTCTTTTTTTTTTTTTTTTGTTTTGTTTTTGTTTTTTTTTTTTTGTTTTTTTTTTTTTGTTTTTTTGTTTTTTTTTTGTTTTTTTTGTTTTTTTTTTTTTTTGCAGAACAGCGAAAAACCCTAAAAAGGGCGGCTGTAGCCCTAAAAAGGGCGGAGCGGGGGGGGGGGGGGGGGGGGGGGGTTACTGCTGGATGGGGGGGGCGGTTTACTACTGGATGGGCAAGGGGGGCGGGGTGCTGCTGAGAGGGAGGAGGAGGGGGGGGGTCGGCGGGTGCTGGATGGGCAGGGGGGGCGGGGTCGGCAGGAGTGGGGGGGGGGGGGGGGGGGGGGGGGGTCGGCGGCCTGGAGTGAGGGGGGGAGGGGGGCGGGCGGCAGCAGGGAGTGGGGGGGGGGGGGGGCGGCAGGGAGTGGGGGGTCGGTGGCCTTGGAGAAGGCTGGAGGGGGGGTCGGCGGCTTGGGGGGGGAAGGGGGAATTTTTTTTTTTTTTTTTTTTGTGGAGAGAGAGAGAGAGAGAGAGAGTTATGGCTCTGATACCATATTGAAATGAGTCTAATATCTCATATGATTTTATTGAGGGCTACTGCCTACTACTTATAGAGGGTCCAACCCCTCTTCATATTACATCTAACCGATGTGGGACTAAAGTCCCTTATTTACTCTCAACAGTAAATTTAAGTGAATGCGTGTTAAAAACATGTTTTAGTGCCCTATGTTGGTATAAAGAACATTTTGAAGTCTTTCCTAGTAGAGTAGGAAGACAGGCGCTTCAAAATATGCTATATATGGCTTGTGAAAAATCGTTGGCACGTCCCAGCAGGTTAGGAGGTAGCACTTCTATCAGGTAAATGCTAAGTGAGGGATAAGAAGGTCTAGAAGTGGCCTTAAACCAGTGTCACAAATCCAGAAGCTTGTGATTAGGGTTAAGCAGTCTGCGGACGAGGAAATTGGTGCCTCTGCATATATTCGGACACGTTCAGCAACTGGAACCTAGCAGATATTTGTGATTTAGGGAAGGGCTTCCAGGGATGGGCAATTGTAAAATGTTAGCTGTAACCAAGCTGGAATTTGATTGGCTCTGAACATTCTTTCTCCTGTCGAATACCTTTACACCACTTCCATTGCTTGCAAGTAATGTTAATTCGCATCTTCAAGATTGGTGTTGCTTGCCATTATTACCATTATTGTTATTATTTTTTTCCGGTTGGCCTGATTTCTGTGTAACTATTCTATGTGCACATATTTTCTGAATTTGGTGCAATTTTCCAGAAAAAAAATGGTCTGCAACTTTGTGTTGGAAATTCCTAAGAAAATTCTGATTTCTTTATGATGATCGTTTGATTATTAGTTTATACATATAGATATCAGTTTCATATTAGCTTTTCCGATCATCGTCGTCATCCTCGTCTATCATGCCATCTTGACTGTTCAATTTATATCATTCTGTCGATCCTCTGATTGTTTTGTTAACAATCTATGTTTCTTATCCTTATGTGTCAGACTCTACCTGCAGATATGGTACCCCAATGTTGTCTTGCGGTTCTTTTTGTTATCAGCAAATTCAATATAAGTGGCACAAAAAAAGCATTCATGTTGTGCCTTCTGTTTCTTCTACAGATTGTGTTGTGTGATGTTTCAAACATGAAGTGCTACTTCGGGTTTCACAGAGGAAAAAAAAACATTCATGTTGCGCCTTCTGTTTTTTGTACAGATTGTTGTGTGAATGTTTCAAACATGAAGTGGTACTTCAGATTTGGTCGAAAGATGTACGCGACCGACAGCTATATCGTCGTTGTTCCCCATCAGAGATTATGTCGATCTCTTCTTCAGTATCTCTCATGAATGTAATAACAATAGTGTTTCTTGTAGGTTTGGAAGTTTTACACTATCGGTTGGAATAATGACCCCCCTTACATTGCAGAAAGCTTTGGGAATAATAAATGTCTTCAGTTACGTACATCCTCATAGCTTTAGGAAACATTAACACATTACTAAAAGAGTAACATTGACACGAAACTAAGAGTTTAATGGACTGAAAATAGGACATTCTCTTGAAGCCGATCTACCATTGCACTATTTTCCACATAATGTTTTATTGACTAAATAATTTGCTAACGAGCTATACTACTGTTACATGCTAATGTTATATTTGTTATGATTTGTTGCGAATAAGTTGTATTTACCAAGTCCACTATTCTGCAGCTACCAGGATACTAGATAAGGGAACACCTAGAGTGTGATGTAACCTAAATCTATGTAGAGATTAACAGATTAACTAAGTTGACTCTTTTTCATCCTTTTAGGCAGCCTCAGTTGTTTTTCACTGAGTGATATTTTCTGTCGAGTATTCGAAGCTATGATGAAGTCTAAATTGCAAGCAGTTTGATACTTGGTCAATGCAATAGTTTCATTTGCTATCAAAATTGACTTCCAACTCCAAAACTCAACCTGTTCTAAAGTCGCAACATTTTGAGGCTCCCAGTTCCCATAATCATATATAGACCTCTTCTACAACATATTAATATATGCTCTTCTTATGTTGATTCTTAATAGAGGCAGTCATACTCAAATTAAGACAATTTTAATATAAGATTGCCATCTCTTTTTACATTATTTTATTGATTCTATCTTTCCATTGACATTGTGGTGTTTCATTACGTCGAATCAATGAACCAACAAGGTGCGAAAGGCATGAATGTTTAGCCATGTACTCCATGACTCTAGTTCACAATCAATGCAGGTAGTATTTTGTTGTCACTCTTTTTTTTTCTCTATAACATCAATTTTACTTTGTAAATGGTTTTTACATCCCTTCCCAGATTTGCCGACAAGCCTATAGTGAAGTTGTAGGAGACCCTGGATGAAATACCAGAAGAAAGAACTCCACATACAGTTAGCATTATAATGCACGACAAGCTGGTAGACACTGGGAAACCTGGAGTTCTAGTTCTTACATCTTGAAGAATGTTGGTTTAAGTCGCAGAAATTTCTCGATAAAAAAATAAAAAATGGGGGTAAGGTTGTGCACATATTGACCCTCTTCAAATCCTGCATCAACATGAGCTCCTTGGCATTGGGATGCCGGATGCCCTTTTTAAGTATTTCTGAGCTTGATATGAGTTATATAAACTTCATAAATGTAAACCATTAGAGTAAAAAAAGATGAACAAGCATAAATCTGAACTGTTATCCCAGCTAAAATTAAATGCTAACATTGTAGACCTTGGGATAGAACTAGGAATCACAAGCACTAAAAAAAATGGACTATGTCGTGTCAGACACGTATATGACATAATTCAGACACTCTAAAATACATTAGGGCACGCCAAAATAGGTGTCTTGTTCGTGTCCCCGTGTCGTGTCTTATCCGTACAACATATCAAGATGCTTGGTTTTAGTTATGGATTGTTCCAATGGCTTTTTATTTATAGCTTGGGGTATGTAGAAAAATAATCGAAGTAGATGTAACGAAGAATGTTGGCTTTGTAAGATTTACAGCTTAATTAGTGGTAATACATTTTATTTAGAGGGTGTTGAGTAAGAGTGAAGAGAAGAATTTATCGAGCGTTTAGAAATATGATCAAGACTTCAAGAGCCAAACCAAATCTGCCTTTATCTCGGGGTAATTGGTGAATCTGGGACAGAGCAAGGATAAAGAAGCTGTAGGGGATTAAGCGGTCAGGTATTGAAGGAATTTTCATCATGGACTATCTTACATAAAAATTCTTCTCTGAATTCAAAGTTCCGTTGCAAAAGCTGGATATGATCAACAAGATCTAGGTTTGGTTTCAGATCCTAAACCATATTGACAAGGTACAAAGATTTTTAAATCCTTTGTTTGTACAAATCATAAGCTGTAGGGGATTAAGCGGTCAGGTATTGAAGGAATTTTCATCATGGACTATCTTACATAAAAATTCTTCTCTGAATTCAAAGTTCCATTGCAAAAGCTGGATATGATCAACAAGATCTAGGTTTGGTTCAAAGATTTTTAAATCCTTTGTTTGTACAAATCATATGTTGTGTGGCGTGAATGGTGTTTTTTGACTTGCCACTATTGTAGACAAAATACTATGTTTAGTTTTGCTTATTTTCTTTGAAGTTGAGAAAAGAGAGAAATTATTGATGTCAATCCAGTGAACTAAGAAGGAGATTAGCTAGCTACAAGTTCATCTAATATACAGGTACAAATCGTCAACCAAAGTTGCATATAATAAGTTATATTTGTTTGAAACAAAAGACGTTCATTCATCATACCTTTGCATGCGTTGTCTTTTGGTGCTCTAGGTACGTAACTTTGCATGCCCTGTCTTTTGCGATATTTAAAGGAATTTTGGTGCTGAAGATTAAATATATTTTATTTGTACCTTTATTTGTAGGTTGTAGAATAAAGGATTCTTAAGTTTCTCATTTTGACCTACGTGTTGACAGTTTTGAAGGGATGTCAACAATTTTGTGTTGGTGAAGCAAAATAAATGTTTTGAGGCCTGGTGCCTGAAAAAGGAAACAATAAAAGATGTATATGTATATATTTGGATATATTTTTAAATATAACTAAGATGGTAATATTTGGAATGGAATGTTTCAAATGTTAGTTAAATTTTATAATTTATATATGTTGTCTCATGTTTTAGAAATTAGTATTGATGATTGCTTTTTATAACGCATTGAGTTATAAGCTTTGACAGATGATATATATGTGTATGTAAATACCAGAATAGGTTAAAAAGCGTTATGTATATATGTCTTATTTATAATGCTTTACGAATGTGTGAATTCCAGAATAGTTTAAAAGCGTTATGTAAATGTCCTATTTATAAAGCTTCTAAACATATATGTTATATATAATGATAAATATTTATATCGCTTGAAAATTTAGTGTTATATATAATTGTATTATTTATAACGTTTTCAAGAAATAAGTGTCATATAAGAATATATCTTTATAACGGTTTTAGTAAACATTTATAATATTGGTTTTCATGACAGTTGCGGGCCTACAAAAAGTGTTATAAAATGTCATTTATGACAGTTTTTACTTGTCATAAAAATGTGTTTTTCTTGTAGTGATTGTGAAGGAGATATCATTTCGGATAATTTTTCTCGTCATTTATTGTTCTTCAGTCTTTAATCGGATATTATTCTTTCAAGTAGTTGTGGTGATCCATTTTGGGTCGATGAGAAGCTTGTAAGGAGACAAGTATTTCTTATTTCAATATTGGAGGCTTTTCAGGGTTGGACTCCGATCGTCCCGTAGTCATTTTCCTGTAGCATTTGCTTTCCTATAATTTATTTTAACTTTTGGCGAATAATTTTTTATTTTATTATAAACTATAGAAGTGGTTAGTATTATTAAATTAGGATGAAAAAGACGTGTTTACTTATTTGTTTTATTTTATTCTATTTTTAGTGAACATTGCTTGTTATAAATTGATGAACAATACTACAGTTAATTTACCATATTTTAATGTGATAGAGAAACCACGGTTAATTAGTGGTTTTTGTTCTTCTTTTAATAAACATTGTTTGTCATCGATGTAGATGAACCATACAACAGTTCATTTGTGATATTTTAAGTTGATACGGAAACAACGATTAATTAGTCTTTGATTTGCAAGACGTAACCAACAATTCGAATACAATATCAAATTAATGATCGCAACAGTTGTACAGGACTCTACATTTTGGTGGTGGGTGGTAGTCGCGTAAGATGAGGAATTGAATAATAATGTGAGTAGAATGAAACGGGAAAGAAGAAAGAGCGAGCGAGCGAGAGGTAGGGGAAAATTAAATTAAGAAATTGATATATAGGCCACTAACTTGCTAGCTAGTTTAGTTGAAAGCGCTGCATGTTTTCCTGATCTGGCCAGCAGTCCCTACAAGAACCTCGATGCCCCCCATCTTGACCATGGCATCTCCAAACTGTCTGAGAAAGTCGGTATTGTTGCTGCTGAGAGCTGTAACAATCCCAGCAGTAGAGGCATCCAAAGCTATCTCTTGATCAATCTGCAGCACTCCTTTGTTGCCAAGTATCTGCTTGTAGAACGTGTTGTCCACTAGAAATGACGTGTTCTGGTCGAGAAACGCCGTCGGGTCCCGACTCACCGGCAGATTCTTTGAACCACAAATTGTAGAAAGGTTCGACCTTAATCCCGAATCCATGGTGCTGTCCGGTTTGCCGGTTCCCTGGAAATTGAACAGCCGATCCCGGAAGAATCCGCAGTGCGAGACACCTACCGTGTGGCTACCCAGAAGGACCACCATGTCCTGGAGAGTGAGGCCCTTGTCTGTGAACGTCTGGAGCGCCATGTCAACTGGAAATGTGGGACCGGGCAGGTTGACCTCGTTCGGGTCCGACACCAGCCCGTCCCTGCGGCCTGTGGGCAGGTGGTAGAATGGACCGCCGGCCAATGCCACTGCTTCGCGGGTCGCAACGGCTATTATATCAGCACATGACACAGTGGATGGGCAGAGCGCCTCGAGCTGGGCCTTGGCGTCGTCAATCACATCGTAGCCTCGGACGTTCAGATTTGGACCCGCAGTCTTCTCTGATGTCTGGTTTGCTGTAGGATTTATGAGAATGGATGCATCACAGCCCTTCGAATACCAACCAAAACCAAACCAAATTAGCGAGGCCGTAACATATATAGCAGTAGCATGGTCTCACTAAAGTGCTTCGTAATTACCTATAATTGAGAACATTTAACTAATTATAAGCTTACTCTGACAAAACAATCATGAAAGTGCAGGCGGAGCAATGCTGCAGTGACAGACAGGTCCTTCTCCATATGCGATCGAACCACAAAATGGATGGTAGCCTCTGCATCCGGACAGGAGGATTTGTAGAAATCAACTTGGAGGCCAGCAAACACAAGAGGAAGGGAGAAGACGAGGAAGAAGAAGATTAGATGAGCCATTCTTTTTCGAACAGAACAATGTTTGAGCTAATTCTGGTTTGTTAAAGCTGCGCCAACTGCGAGTTCTATTCTGACATTGCTACAAATTGACAAGTATTTATAGAGGTACGTAGAAATTAAGAATTTGGTAGGTACGATTGACCCACAGAATTTGGATTCATATGTAGGGTGGTTGTGGGATGAGGTTGGTGTGAACTATATATTTATATCAAAGAGAATGTCAAAGACTTATTGGCATATGTTTCTATTTGTTAGACAAATGACTGGAACTTGGAAGGTTGGCAGTGCCAGCTTGTCCCATTGTAAGACTATGCATTTTTAACAATATGATAATATATCAGTCCAACCAACAATGTTTCTAGGGATAAACAGTAACTAATTTTAGGAATATATAATAATACGTGCTGCATCGTGCTCCTCGTGTAAGAGGGGAATAGGGAGTAGGGGTGAGCATCGGTTCGGTTCGGTTCGGTTCAAACCGAACAGTATATATAAAAATCGAAATAACCGTAAACCGTATTTCTCAAAACCGAAAATCGAACCGTTTTTGTAAAAATCGAACAAAACTGAACCGAATTAATTCGGTTCGGTTTTCAGTCGGTTCGGTTTCATGAGCCAATGTGTCGGACCTTATTTTAAAAATATAACATTATTGTATTTATGAATTATTATATTACATAGTGTGAAAAATATTACTATATATTGATTGAGGATAAAGAGAGAGAGCGCTCAAAGAAATACCGACAGAGAATAGGAGAAAAGATTGCTCTCTTAAGAGTTACAAAATGTTAGTGTATGTAGATTGAAGGTAGTTTGATAAATTACTAAATCTAAATCGATTTTCGGTTCGGTTCGGTTACCCGGATCAAGAACCGAAAACCGAACCGTTATTTTAAAATTTCAAATTTTAAAACCGAAAATCGAACCGAAAATCGAAAACCGAACCGTTTGTCATATTTCGGTTCGGTTTGGTTTGGTTTTCGGTTTTCAACCGTTATATGCTCACCCCTAACAGGGAGTGTCTCTTAGCAGGAGAGAGGCGTTGGCTTTGTGCTCGGCTATAACTTGAACAGGTAAAGGTTATACATGCACGGAATAGCAACGTATTAGGATTTGACTCATATTCTGTAATCCTAGTCGAAATATTATTCTTTGTGGTTATATAGTTGATCGGTAGCCACCTATAGGTGGGCTTGACTACAATAATCCCATTTGGTTCACTATAATATAATCATAATTGCAATGTAGTCAAATAAAAATTAATTTTTGAGGACTCGTGGGCTGCAGCACACTTGGAAGTAAGTTTTCGACAATTAATTATATAGCATCAGTTCAGTGAGTCTCGGGTGAACGAGTTAGCTCCAATGTGAGTTTAATTTGCCAAATTATCTAAAGAAGATAGCTTTTAGTTACAAAATTAGTTTTTCAAATTTTTATTAATTTTTATAAAACAGTTTTAGGGTTCTAAGCATTACCGAAAAATGAAAAAAAAAAAAAAAGTCAAGAAAACCTATTTGGCCACTTGAATCCTAATTGCAAAGTTTTGGGTCAGTCTATTGTAGGGATTTCCTGTCGTAAATCATACCGCTTATTTTAATAACAAATCAATTTTAATAACAAAATTTTCTTAATAAATTCTGAAAAAAATCGTAAGTTCAATAACATTATAAATTACTCCAAAAATGGTTACTAAGCTAATTTAGGGTCTTAGACTACAATTTCTGGTCTATAACTATGTGCTATTAATTATATGTTCAGGGGGGTTGTCATGGCAATTACTGTTCAACACAATTTTTCCTTTAGCACATTACATATGTATTTAGGCCTCATTTGGTTCACGGAAAGGAAATGAATTCCCTTGTATTTTTCATAGGAATGGAAAAGTAGGATTCCTGTCACATTTTTTTTCCATTGTTTATTAAAACAAGAAAACTACCTAGGAAAGGAAAACAAAATATAACAATGTTCCAATAATATCCTTACCTTTTAAAATAAAAATAATATTATAAAAATAACATTAATGGTAAAATAAGCAATGACACATGGTTACTTTTGCCGTAACTTTTGTAATAAATGTTGGAAAAGGAGGAGAAAAAATCAATCCCATGGGTCTTGAGTGGAACCATATTCCCACCAATTTTCTCCCTTGTCAGAAAATTGATTTCCAAGTTTGTGGCTATCAAACAAAGAAAAGGAACAACTTTTCTTTCTTGGTTCCTTAAATCCGTGAACCAAACGAGGCCTTAGTGTATTGAATGCGGTTCCAAATCTAATAAATAAATAAAATCTAACAACTATTAAAATGTTTCTAAGGTTAATTAGGATTTCGTTGAATGCGAATTCTACAATAGGTACTATAATCGACTGATTTGTAGTGGAATAAAATGATTGTGAAGAAATAAGGGCCCGTTTGGTAAACCGTATTTGGAGGTGGAATTTGGATTTTTATGGATTTGGAGACAAATCCATGGAATCCTATGTTTGGTTGGAGATGGATTTGGATATGGAAAGTATGACAAAATCCAAAACTTGGATTTGGTTGGATTTTGGAGAAAAAAAATAATTATTCTTTAATAATTTCGTTAAAATATTTATTATTTAATAATTTTGTTAAAAATTAGTAAATTAAAAATTAGTTAATCTTTAATAATTTCGTTAAAAATATTTATTCTTTAATAATTTTGTAAAAAATTAGTTAATTAATAAAAAAAATAACTATTTTATTAGTATTATTAATTAATAAAAAATAGTATTATTAATTAAAAGTTAGTTAATTAGTTAATTTCGTTATAATCATAATTAATAATTTATTAGTATTATTATAATATTAATTAATAATATTTTATTATTTAGTTAATAATCATAATTTACTAGTATTATTATACTATTATTATAATATTAATTAATAATTTATTAGTATTATTATAATTTTAATTAATAATCATATCCTATGTTTAGTATTATTAATTAAAAAATTAGTTAATTTAATTATATTTTAATCACAATAATATTTTACTTAATAATATTTTATAATAATGTAATTAATATTTTAATTATTATTTTAATTAATAATATTTTAATTAATAATATTTTAATTAATAATATTTTATAATATTTATAATATTTTAATAATATTTTATAATATTTTAATTAATAATATTTTATAATATTTAATTATATTTTAATCACAATATTAATTTAATTAATAATATTTTATAATATTTTAATCACAATAATATTTTAATTTAATTATTAATAATATTTTAATCACAATTAGAATCATATTTTATAATAATTTACTAATCATAATAATATTAATTTATAATTACTATTTTTAAAATATTTAATTTATAGTTAATTAATCGTTAATTATTAATTATTAATCAATAATTATAATTATAATTATTAATCGTTAATAAAAAAATTATCGATTGTTAATTATTAATTATTAATCGTTAATTATAATTTATAGTTATTAATTATTAATTATTAACTAATTATTAATTATTAATCTTTAATTATTAATCTAATTTTATAATTAATAATAACTAATCGTCAATTATTAATTACTAATCGTTAATTATTAATTTTATAAATAATAATAACTATAATTAATCATAATTAATTAATTGTTTAATTATTGATCATGACTATAATTTAATTATTAGTCATAAAACCAAATCCTATGTTTGGTTGGAGTTGAATTTGGAGTTGAATTTGAATAGTAAAATCTATGATTTGGATTTAGAGGATTTCCAAATCCAATCCAAATAGTAAAATCCAGTTACCAAACAAGCCAAGGACAAAGAATGGAGAATTGACATGTAATGGTAGAGGGTACACCGTACATAATTTTATAAGGCAAAGGAAAATCGCACTCAACAAATGCCATCATTTGGGGTAATATAAATTCTGTTTTAAGGAAGATACAAGTGTTATAACCACTACGTTTGCTCCTACATCCCAAATTTACACCACAAGCGTTCTGAAATTGTAACTCTAGATCCAGTTTCTTTGTATGGATACATATCATATTATATAACTACAAAATTGAACTTGAACATTGATGTTCTTAGCGACTCAAACGGTTAGAGTCATTATTGTTATTTATATTATGAGGGTATAATAGTAATTTTGAATGTATTGTATATCAATATAAATAACATGAGATGCAATTTAAGGATTTTTATGTCCTTGTAATCTCTTTTCTCATATTCTCTCTTCTCCTTCTTTTCTCTCCACAAAATTTTTTCGGCTATTTTTCGTCTACTTTTTATGATTCGTCGTTCATTGTTCGTGGTCGTTCGTGCTTCGTTTATGAGACATAGAGTTTCTACAGATCTTCGTTGGTTGTTCGTTGTCGTTTGTGGTTTGTGAGATCTAGGATTTCTACAGATCTCGTCTTTCTGTTGTATCTGCAAATATGACGGGGATCGAATCTTCTGGCGTGGTTAATAGTGCAGGTGGTTGTAGCGGAGGTGGTTCTCCTTTTACTATTAGTCATAATGATGAATTGGGAAAATCAATTACAACGGTAAAACTCAATGGGGTGAGCTATCTTGCCTGGCTCAAATATATCAAAGTAGTGTTGAGGACGAAGAAGAAGTTGAAGTTTTTGACAGAAAAAATCCAGCCTAACACGTATGCCGATTATGAGGATTAGATGAGTGCTGATGTGACGTTATGTCATGGTTGTGGCATAGTATGGAGCACATTGCTTATAATGTTCAGTGGTGTGAATCTGTTTGCCATTAAACCAGTTGTGGAATAAATTTTGTATTTAATTACAAACAGAATATAGTACAATGTAGGATTTCGATGTAGTCATAGGAGTACACTTTTATTTTTATATGGGAACCGTAGCGATGGAGCGAGTGGTAATTCTTTGACTCCGTTGACGATCTGACGACGATCTCGAACTCTCTGAAAGTCTGGGTTGCTCTGGAACGGGCAACGACTTGAAGATGATTGGAACTGTTGCAGTGCTCTGGATGCTGATGTGGTTGGAAAATTCAGGAAGTGGGCCTCGAATAAGAAATAATCCTTCTATTTATAGGCAGCAGAATGATCTGCTTATGCACGCATGGATAACTTTGCACGTAGGGATGCCACGTGACTAATTTCGTTGGGCGCATGGATGTGCGCCAGGGAGCTGTAGCTGAATCTATTTGAACTGTACTGTTGGGCTGCGATGGAGCTAACATGTAACAGTTGTGGAGATTCGGTTGTTGCTGAGATCTTGAGTGGTTAGCATCCATTCGTAGGCAGAACTGAGTCAATGACACATGGCATGTGTTCACGGCTCAAAGATCTCGGATTTGATGCAGGATGATCTGTTTGGATGCGCCTGAGATCTGGCGCATGAGGAGACTTAGCTTATGGTTTTTAGGAGTCACAAGCAAGCCTGGGCGCGTGGCTTTTGATGCGCATGCAGAGTATTGGGCCCATAGCTGCAGAGGCTCATACGGGTGATCAGTCGACCACGTGGCAGGGCACAGCTGTAACCGACAAAATAAGTAATGATAAGCCTGACGTCGGCGGCTCTTCATTTTCTGCAAAAGCTGTCAACTGTTCAGTCTTTGGAAAGCGTGATGATGGTCCTGTTCATATAGCATTAAATGCTTGATGGGTGACGAAGATGGACGCATCTGTCCGTTCGTCACTAGGCGCGTCGACATGGGGTGCATGATGCTAAGGAGCGCATCCGCTACGTGGCACATCTCCTTTGGTCAGCTTTGTCGAGTCTTTCGAGACTCGAATTGATGATTCTTTGACTTAGCTGAATTTGAGGTGGCAGATTCATCACCATTAATACAAGTTTATTGTATTGACTTCGGAAAAGTTGCCACTTGGCACATGGGTTTGATTTGCCCTGGCCTATAGATAGCAGCGGTGAGAGAGAGTTTGCTCATATTTCACAAGAAGATGAACTCGATCGATCCTCCTCATTGGCAAGAGGCTGTAATGTGGTTTGTGGATCTCCTCGTTCGATGAAGCTTTGACGATGAACTCCTTCAGAAGACTGAGATGCGCCGGGAGAGCTATGGACACAACAGCTTGTGTTCGAACCCCTTGTTAGCAATGTTCTTCTACAAGATGGTATTGGGTGCCTATTGCATCCAAAGATCGGGGTCGTCGTGTCCCGACTTTTGTTATGATGGAAGAGCCACCGGGTTTGGATTGATTGCCAACCCGCATTCTGCTCAATAAGTACTTCATTAGCCGAAGCACTTGTGCATTGACGAGGAAGTGATTTGCACTGATGAGGAGGAATGATGCGCCTACGCTGAGACGTCAGAGTGATGCGCCTAGCTGTAGTTTTAGGCTTTCTTCTTTGTAGTAGATGTTTTATTGTAACAAAGAGTTTGGACCTATAATAGACTTTCATATGATAATAAAAATCTAATTTTCATGTGCCTCTTCTCTTTGCTGTCTTCTGATTGATATGTCGATGTAACTTTTTGGGGCGCATGAAACTTTTAGGGCACACAGGAGTTCTGGCTCTTAGATGTGCATGAAATTCTATACTTCTATAAGATCCCCTTCAAACTTTTTAAAACTTTTTGCCAATTTTTGGAATACTTTGAACCAAAAAGCATGGGCAATAACTGTTTTGGGCGCATGCCCTGTCTGGACGCATAGTCGTTCCGCGCATGGCTATGCCAGCGTATATCCTCTTTGATTTAAATGAAATAAGATAACGCTTCGAACTTCGAGAGATTAATGATGATCTCCTTTAGAAGATATGCAGCCGTCAGTTTCATGGAACTCGAGGAGACACTGACGCCACGCTTTTATCGGTTCACGCGCGAGGATTGAGCCTATAAATAGGCATCTGTGGAGAGAGAGAACTTCTTTTCTCTTCTTCTTCCTCCTAAAAGCTTTTCTCTTCAAACAAAACCCTAAGTTTTGAGGGATGGCTCCCAAGACTCCCCGTGGTGGTACTGGCCGAGGCAAAGGCAAGGGCAAGAAGCCCATTGAGGCAGACGTCGAGGAGTCCCCTGCTGTCGAGATAACGCACGCCAATGTGCGGCCGGAGGTGACCTGTGGGTGATCTGCTTGCTTTGAGAGTTGTACATACACTTCATTGTACGAAACAAACTATGCTGCTGAAGCGCATGGGTGCGGCTATATGAGCCCCACCCTGAGGAAGCGCCTAGGCTTTTTTGTGCTGACGCGTATGGATTTCGGTCCTGATGATGCGCCGAAGCTTTTTCCTACTGACGCGCATGAACTCTGGACCTGATGATGCGTCGAAGCTTTTCTTTGCTGACGCGCATGGACTTTCGGTCCTGATGATGCGCCAAAGCTTTCCCGATGGACGCGCATGGACTTTTGGTCTTGATGCGCCACGGAGGAATTCAGTCAGTGCGCATGGGCTTTTTGTCCTGATGATGTGCTAGGATTTTGGTACGCAGCTGTTTACATACGCCGATGCCAAGCTGTGCATAAATCTTTTAATTCAAGGGAATGAGTTTTTTTTTGCTAACTTTCCTTTTTTGTGCCAATGTCTATGACTTTGCCTTTGCTGAATGAAGTCCTTCTCGACCCTGCTCTCTATCAAACGGGTCTGGACTTTAATGAGGAGGTAGTTAATCCGGCTAAGGCTACGATCATGCATGATCAGCCACCGGAAAGGATGACACAAATCCGATATCAACACTTTTCTTTTCTCCATGGCATGATGGAGAGTGGCAGGCTCAAATCTGCAGAGTCTGCTACCGAGACCTTCTTGAGGCCTGAGTTTCTATTTGGGGATCGCTTGGCCTCCTATGAAGCGAAGGTGTTGAAGGTAATAGAGGATTGGTTCTTCAAGAAAAAGGGCCTTAATATGTACATTCGACAGGTGGAACGTCAACTGCTATTGACAGCCTTCCGTAGTCTTGCCTCGAAGAGGAGGATGAAATGGGAGCTTACCCCGACTTAGGAAGAGGCAGTGGCAGGGACCATTCGGATTGATACTACGTCTAATCAGAGTTACACCTTAACCTTCTCGCAGGACGGGACCTCTTACCACTTGAGAACTTTGCGTCCGGGGAGTATCTATAGTGATGTTCCCCCGGATACTTTTGCCTTCAGTTCTTCGACCTTCGTCAACCGTATGTTGGAGGCTAAGATCTCGTACCCGAAAGGGGATTTTCGGGTCGAAGGTTGGTGTCATTATAATGTGCCGAAGTGGGATGACTTGACACTCTGGGTTTTGGCCAAGTTTAAGAACGAACTCAGGGAGATCGGCCTGACTTCTGCTATCCGTGCTACTCAGGCTGGCATAAGATAAACCGGTCCATGTTTCTAGCTCTCATGGAGCTGTATAATTCTTACACCAGAACATTTTACACGCCTGGAGGGGAGCTGAGATTGGCGCTTCATGAGATGTACGAGATCTCGAAGCTCCCTTGGGGGTCTGAACCCTATGAAGAGTACTTCCCGATGAATGAGGAACTCCTTGCCTTGGAAGAGAAGGAGCCTAAAATGATGGCGGTCTTCAAAGAAGTGGTGAGCCACCATTATTTGAACCAACGAAGGGATAAGGGTAAGGCACAACCTCATGTGACTGCTTGGAGAGATTATGTCTTCAATCAAGACGAGAGGGATCCGTCAAAAGTTCGGTTTATTACCCCCCAGGGGCTCACCCATACGAAGGTACTTGCTGAGATGACTAAGCTTAGTGAGCAAAATTTGCGTGAGGATGAGAACAAAGAGCCGACTGACAACATTTACAGCTGCTTCTGGCATTATGTTCATAAAATGTCTCCAAATGCAATATTGGCGGCCTATCTGATGATATGGCTTCAAGACTACGTGTTTTCTGGTGGATCCGGTTCTGTGGAGCGGGTAACCAGATGTAGTGCCCTGTCCCTACATCGTGCCCCATACTCTGTCCACGGGGTGCGCGAGAAGGGAACACTGTCGCTATCGATTCGGTCGGGATCGACCGAGTCGATCGAACGGGAACGGTTGAATTAAGATCCATTCCTCGTTATGGAATGTCTTCTTCGGAACCAAGTCCCATATTCAGCGGGTTGTGCCTCGAGGATTGACTCTGCGGCTGAGTCGGAAGAGACCTTCCGTTGCTCTACTTTTCACGCCGCTTGCGTTGGTTTTGGCTTTATTTTTTGATGCGTTTTCGTGAATATTTTCGATGGTTTTTATGGCTTGCATTTCGAACTCGCATTTCCTATCGAACTCCTTGAATAATGCAGTGTTCTAATCAGTTGCTTGTACGATTTCAGGTAATCGCGTAGGCGAAGCGCGACCAACAAGTTCTCTCGCCGAAGTAAACTCAAGGTGAGTGGCTGACCCTTCTCTTCTCGACCCCCCTTCTTAGGCAAAAATCGATAGTGTTGTTGCGAATGAAAAGATAAATGCAAGGGCACGAACACGAATGAATGAGCAAGTTTTCAAAGAAAAGGTAGGCTATGTCTTAACAACTAAAAATATGTCCTTGTACGGTCATGGACAACTTGTCGACAAGGTAGAGTTTCCCCACGGGACCGTTGCGGCCAAGAAGGAAACATCTCATAAGATGTGCTAGGCACAATATTAGGTGAGGACTTGCAGCGGGGCTCGCTACTCGCGCTGAAAGGGCCTCGTCTAATAAAAGCTAAAGGAGTCCACGATGGCTATGCGAGCCAGTGACCAACACACGAAATATTGCACTTGGTATGGAAATGATAACAATTGACAAGGAAGAACATGGTAAGTTTCATAAGGTGCGGCGCGGGGTGCCGTGGGTAAGTTTCAACGTAAATTTTATTATGCTTGCATATGCTTGTTTGAAATTCATTAGGATGGTTAGAAACATTCATACTTTAAGTCATATAAACTCTTCAACCAAATGAGAGCTTGGAACTTAAATAGCCACGTACCAATACATAGTGTAATGTACTGATCCTCGCTTTCCACGCAGGTACCCCGAAGCACGAAGGGCGTGCCACTTGAAACTCAAGGCGACGTAAACCCTTTTGAAGCCTCGTCCGCGTGTAAAGGCTTGTTTCTGGATTCCTTTTGAAAAAGACCCGCACTCAGTCCAAAAGAAAAGATGGCGACTCGACTTCCCGCGATAGCAGGTGGAAATGTGTAATAGTTTTTGCTTGTAAAAAGGGATGTAACATATGGAACGACTATCTCATCGGCGTTCATTTTGTAAGTCGAGTCATATTGTAGCCCGCGCGGCAATGAATGTAATGAAGTCATTGTAAATGAAGTTTTATTATCAATGAAAAAGTTTACTTCTATTTCAAATGTGTCAATCAATTTCTCTGCGTACTCTAACTTGATATTGTGTTTCGGATAACCTTATGACTATGCCTTGTGCGATCGCAACTTAGGTTCACACGGCATCACGCCCAGGGGACGACTATTGATTCTACGGAATCGGGGCGTGACACCAGAAACCTTATCTTGCCTGCTATGAAGCTGGTTTTTAGTCATCCTTTGGCTTTACTTCCCGCAGTGGTGTGCAACCTGATGCGGGGTTTACGAAAATTTACCGTAGTTGTCATTGCCTCGAAGAGAAGGAATGACAATTTTCTTCGAGCGGAGTTGCCTTATCATTATCTGATGGGATGGTTGATACTGCATCATCCCAACGTAATGAGCCCTGGTACGGAAGAGGGACATGTTGACATTGATGCTTTTATTCGCCGTTACTACAGAAGGAAGCGGCTGCATACGGGCGTCCCTGTCTGCAGGAAGTTTTTGTCCCATCTTCAAGGATGGGACATCTCGAAAGTTGGCCCAATCTTCCTGGCTTTTGAAGCAGATGAAGAATTGGAGGACTCAGACAAAGATGCCATTTCTCTTCCAGTGTGGGCGTTCTGCTAGTTGCAAAGTATTCGGCCTTCGCCGTTAGTGTATCGGAACAGAAATCATTGCTTCATGGAGCCGTACCTACCGAATCGGTTTGTCCGCCAGTTTGGTTATACTCAGCTGATGTTGAGAAACCCCAGTACTTGCTTGGGGTTCGTTGGGAGTTTGTTAGATAGGGCCTGTGGTTGGCAGTATTATAATGCTGGTTGTACGGGAGTGCGGTTCACAACACCTCTTCGAAATGCACGGCCGCACATTTTGTTTTCTGCCGTCAAGCTCTATTGTCTGATGAATACTATATCACCTGGCTATGATAGGGAGACTAGTTTCATCGTCGGGACTCAACTAGAGGCGTCGGAGAACATGCTAGCAAAAGTTCGTGCCTACCGTCAGTCAGATGTTGCGGATGTGTGGAATTCGACAGAACTCGATTTTGCTGCGTGTGCGCGAAGAAATCAATACGTATCCGTCGAAATACCCCGTATCGACCCTTTTGCAAAATTGTCAATTACTTTGTGCACGTTCGTCATCTTGAGACAAAACTTGTGCCAACAGGACCGTGTCATTTTTTTGGTCCTGTATGCCAAGTTTGGTCCGATTCTGAGAAGGTCGACCAGAACGCTATTTTGGCGGGTCCGCGACCCGATCCAACGGGCGAATTTGTTCACTGTCCATCAGAATCTAACTTTGGAAATACGATTGGGTTTGTCTCATCAAAATGGACCTGTATGCATATAGTTTGACAACTTTAGAGATCATAGATACTGACACGTTTTTCGGTGCAAAGTGGGTCCAACGGCGGACATCGTTTTGGCCCAAAAATACCATTTTTCCCCTTTGTCTAGAATTGGATTTATGGGTAGACTATTCTAGCTAATTTGACTATTTTGAACACGTTGGTAATGTATGTTTCAGCATTCGGAGACCGTTGTGCGAGTTGACCTTTCGTGGCTCATTTGAGTGATTGGTAGTTTCGATTTTTCTCAGCTCAGGACAGCAGGCGAGTACATTCTCTGATAGTTTTTATTGCTTTGATATCTATTATATTCGATTCAGTTGTAATGGTTTACTTGATTCTCGATACGAGGATACACGGACTAGTATACATTGGATCTTGTCTTGAGATGTTATTCAAGGATTACCTGGTATATGGGTACATTATTCGATCTTGTTTCCTGTACTTGTATAAACACCAATTTGGGAGTAGGCTAGCCCCCTACTCTTTAAATACCGTGTCATGACGTGTTATGTTTGGATCCATTATATTATTCGGGGACGTGGAGTTATTAGAGGTTATGTGATCAGGACAATCGGGTTCCTGACCAATCTACTGTGATGAGATTATATTATATTATTCTGGCCTGTGATTATTTTATTTACAGCTTATGTGCATATATGAGGATTTCATATATTGGAGTATTCTTCGTACATGTGCAGCTGGCATGTTCACGTACTTGGTCCTATGTACTTTGGGACTGGGGCGTTACATTACCCCACTTGTTACTACTTGTATCATAGTTCCACCCTCACCACACGTAGGGTGTAGCCTGACCTGTTACTACTTGACTCATAGCTTTCCATTTTGGCCGGCCTGATCCCCTATACATGTACTTGTGCATAGCCAGTCAAATGGAACAGCCTGATCTGGACCCAAGCCGATCACATGACGCTCTAATATCTCATGGCACTTACTTTTTATGTTTATATCATACGCAGATTACTTTCACTGTAAACCCCCTATTTTTTTATAATTTTTATTATAGTATATTTAATATATAATTTGAAAATTTTATATTTATTAATAGTTTTATAATAATGTTATGATTTTTTTTCCTAACAATAGTGGTTAGTATATAAATATGGTTAACTTATATTTGCACAAATATTTTTTAAATAAATGACAAGATATATTTATTTTGTGTTGGAAATTCTTTTAAATTTTATTTGGAATTTTCTTCGCATAAACCTATAGGTATTCCTATATATATAGTTATATAAATATGTATAGTAAATATGAGAAGAAAAAAAAAAAGAAAACAATTGGAAGCACTGTTCACGTGAATAGTACTCTCCCACACCGACCTATGTAACTGAACAGAGAAGAATTCTCCAAGTTTTAACCCATCAAAATCAAATATATTTTTTTCAAATCTTATACTTGCTATTATCAAATCTTTCTCCTCAGCCAATTCTCTGTCGATTAGAGGAAGACCCAATCAAATTCGAACTTGCATACGAACTTAAATCAAGTTGGAAAGCCAACCATATAAATCCACACATAAGGGATTGAACGAAATAGGGTTCATCATAATTCCACCAACGAATTCATTCCCGACCTCAACCATCAATTCCAGAGCAAGGTCAATGCCCCCATGCCTCGCCTCGACCACCCGCACGGCGCACCGGTTCGCTGCAAGCACCGCCGGCAGCCCAAGATCCGACCGAGAACAAAGCCCGCTCTGTCAAAGCCGAACTCAGGTACCCACTTTTCGAGTCCGATTTCTCTTTACATACTCGACGATTTCTAGATCCAAAAATTTCTACGTATAGACAACATAACCACCTACAACCCTAGCAAAGAGATTCAGAAATAAATAATCGTGTTGCCCGCAAAAGCGACACAAAGATGAGCAAAAATTCTGTTCAAAAATAGAACAATAAGACAGTCCAAACACCAGACTTGGAAGGCCAACCATGGCCGACCTGATAGCAGTTTTTAAAAACTAATTTAGAACAGTTGTAGAGAACATATAGGAGAGTAAAACACTTATCGTAGAATTATTTTTCATTCATTATACAGAAAGCTATTCGTCATTGAAAATCAAGAAAAACTATTTGTAAAACTGTAAAAATTTAGAAAAACTTTTCACTACGGCGTGCGCCCCGACAAACCGAACGACGTGGTCGCAACCCATAGGCATCGAAAGACGCGTATGGATGTTTTCATGTGTGGAAACTGACGGAACTCGATTTCGTTGCGTGTGTGCGACGAAATCAGTGCGTATCCGTCAAGATACCCCCGTATCGACCCTTTGCACATTAAATCATAACTTCTTGTACAATCGTCAGTTCGAGATGAAATCTATGCCAACAGGACCGTTTCATTTTTCTGGTCCTGTATGCCAAGTTTGGTCCAATTCTAAGAAGGTCGACCGGAACGCCTTTTTGGCGGGTCTGCGACCCGATCCAATTGAAAATTTTGTGCACGGCTCATCGGGATTCAAAACTGGACATACCGTTGAGTTCATCTCGTCAAAACGGACTCGTAGACATATAGTTTGACAATTTTAGAGACTATAGATATCAGCACACTTTTCGGTACAAAACGGGTCCAACGACGGACATCGTTTTAACCCAAAATTACGATTTTGCTCCTGTGTCCAGAATTGGACTTTTTGGCAGGCATTTCATGACATATCTTTTACACTGAGAACGTTCTTGATGTTTGTTTCAGCATTCGAAGCTGTTTGCGGATTTTGATTTCTTTTGCTGTTGAGGTGCAAGCGACTGTATCGATCGTTTTATTTATTTTTGTTCTATTCCTTGCATTGGCTTAGCTTTAGCGACCACCTATTGATGATGATGTATTTGTATATCTCATATGGCTTTGACACATACTTTGCCACGTATTGTGAGTCACGTGTAGGACACGTACTCGCGTACTCGGCCGGCCACCGATACGTATGAGACGTGCGACGGTTAGGAGTAACTGCCAATAGAATTGTATGCTAGTGGACTTGGCAGTTGCTAGAGGTTCATATGAGTCATGGATGTGACTCTACTAGGCATTGGATGAGGAGAACAATTCCTTGATGTATGGGCCACTTATACACTTACTATTGTACCTGAAGCTCCGTAGTAGACGCAGTTCCAACCTACTATTACTGATTCCCTCTTACGTTCATGGAGCATTATGGACATTTCTATTACTGATTCCCTCTGACGTTCACCGAACGTTATGGACGGAGGCACCTGGTTCCCGAAGGAAAGGGACGATGACACTGCTATATAGCCGAGTGCCCATATTTGAAGATTGTTTTTAATTGCATATTCACTATAGAATGGTTAGGCACCCTACTGCATGCATCCTTCTTTTATTTATTATATATCACAGTTTATACGATATATTATTTTCTTGTATCTTGTTACGTCCCTCTGAGGACCTGGTGATCTCTCCAGGTGTGTGCTTTTTATGATGCTTCGTAGGTGCTCTAGTCAAGATCGTGGTCTTCCTTTCTATATCGAGGAGGGTTGCTCTTGGATCTTCCATTACTATTTGTATCCATCATTTTCTTGTATTTTTATTCTCATTTAAATGGTTGGTAGTGGATCTGTCTCCACCCAACTTTTGTATAAATAATGAATTCAGTATTGATTTTTATTATATATTTATTCTCTTATTGTGGATGAGATTTAGTTGTCATGGTTTACTGTATTTCACAGCTTATGTATACATATAAGGTTTCCATATACTGGAGTATACTTCGTATGTGTACAGCTGGCATGTCTACGTACTTAGTCCTAAGTATTTTTGGGACTGGGGCGTTACATTCACTGCTTATATTACAGTTTTACCTTATATCTCATCATGACACGCTATTCAGTTCTCTTGTACAATTTTTATTCCAGTTTTGACAATTCATCATGTATTACATTATAATTGTCTCTTATAGTATTTGTCAATTCACATGGAACTGATGTTGGCGTTTGTACTTGCTCATATCCTGACAGGATAACCCCCGTTATTTTTCAGAGGACTTAGAAGCAGATTGTCCGACCTACTACGGGTTTGGCACAGATGGAGTTTACGATCAGGACCTGCCTATGGATCCGGTGTGCATAGAGGACGCACCGCCTGTAGTGACTTAGTTTAGTTAGATTCTGTCTAGATTTGTATTTCAGTCTCTCTCACTTAGTCTATTGAACTTATTTGGGTTTGTTATGTCTTTACATTCTGAACTGATGTTGTGATTCTGCATTTATTTCAGTCTAGCTATTTCCATTCCTTATATTTATCATCGTGCTTATCTTTCTTATAATTATGTGATTGAGTTGTGATTATATTCCTCCGTACGGAGATAACAGGTTATATTATTGTGTCTAGATATCATATGTTGTAGATGACCCTTACAATATTCTACCGTCGATACTGCGACGTAGGCTGGACGTACCCACATGCTTGTGCCCCTAAATAGGGTGCGGGTCATGACATTTGGCCAATGGCTCACTGCATTAGCTTTTGGGGGCAGAGCTATTGGCTCTGACCACAGAGCAGTGTAGTGTTGTCAATTATCCATTGGCATTTGTAGGTAGCATGAGTTAGTATCAGCTGGGATTAGAGAGTTAGGGTGTGGTATCAAAGATTGATTGTGAGTGTGTATGTGTGTGTTAAGTGTCTATATATGAGTGTTTTTTGTGTCAGAGAATTGGAATATGAGTATCAGACTTATGGGGTTCAATTGAGCTCTGTGAACAGTCGGGCAACAGGGCATGGCCATGCTGTGCAGTAGGAGCAATTGGCTTTGGCCATGGCATATATGAGTTATTGTTGTACAAGAGATGTTTTTGTTAGTATCTAAGTATTGGATGATTAGTATATGTTAGGGGGGATATTAGTGTACTGTGATTAACAGATATGTTAGGATATCTATATAAGAGTTAGTTAGATTAGGATGTTAGTTCATGATTAGGGGGTTTGGGAAGTAGTGTGTTAGGATATTTAGGTATCCTAGAGTAATATCTAAGTTAGGATTTCCTATTTATCAGAGTATCATATATTAGATAGGATATTAGTTGTTGTTTGTTAGTTTATGTTAGGATTCCTGTATGATTAGTTAGTGTATTAGAGTTAGTTACAGATAAGTTTCAGAGATTGTAATAGTAATTTAGTGGTTCAATTTTGGCTTGAGAGCATGTGGCTTTAGCAAATGGCATGCAGCAGCAACAACTATAGCTTGCAGAAGCAGTTGCATTTGGCAAATGCATTAGCTATTTCAGAGCAGTATGCAGCAGCAGCATGCAGTTGGAGCAAGGAATGGCTCTCCTTTGCAGCAGTTGCCCTATTGCACTTGGCAACAGGATTTGACCCTCTTTGGGCATAATTGGTTGGTCTCTAGGCAACCATTTGTATCCCCTAGGTAGGCATGTAGAGGCACTTGAGTTAGATATGTATATAGGTGATTACATATCCTAGGTTAGCTTAGGCTATTACCTATCTAATTAGTGTAATGTTACCTACCTAAGATTTGAGGATTACCCCTCTAAATGATTTAGGCATAGGTGATTATCCATTAGCCTAGGGTAGAGTATATGGTAGGTAGTAGATGATGAAGCATCTAGTTTAGGGTAACGTATTTCTCTAGGAAGTAGGAAATAGGAATCTAGTTATCTAAGGTTAGAGATTACCTAGGTTAGATTGGGCATATCCTATATATATGTATATATGTACTTGTATAGGGTAAGGTTTGGCTAAGGCTAAGTTAAGATAACTAAGTAGGAATGACTTGGTATATGATACTAGACCTAGATTTGACCATGGTTGACCATGGTTGACTATTTGGACTAAAAATCAACTTTGAGTCAACATCTGACCTAGATTGGACTAGGAGTTGGCCAGAGTTGACCAAAAGTCAATTGTGGGTCAACACTTGACCTAGTTTGACCTAGATTGCATATCACGCACTAGAAAAACCATGTCTATCACTATAAAAACCCTATTTAACACATGTATATCTCATCTTTAGGTTTGTGACTACTCTGAGCCTCGATTCATATTGACAGCTCAGGACCGCAGGCGAGTACATTCTTTGATCGTTTTTATTGCTTTGATATCTACTATATCCGATTAAGTTGTAGTATTTTACTTGATTATCGACACGAGGATACACGGACTAGTATACGTTGGATCCCGTCATGAGATGTTATTTCCGGTTTACCTGATATATTGGTTGTAACCACCACTTTTCTAAAATGAGAGTAATTTTAAACTTTTGTAAAAATTGATTATTAAATAATTGGATTTAATTCATGTTAATAATTTTTGGTGAACTTTAATTAATTTAAAACTATTTAAATTGGTGCTTTGTGATTTTAGTATTTTGCTAGTGTAACCTTAGACCTACTTAGCCTAGAGACTGACCATGACCTCGGAGACCTAACCATGTGATTAGAATGACTAATTGCAACTTTTTAGGCTAAGGATATTTTGGTCATTTGTGACTTATTATGATTATTGAATTTGTGATAATTAATATTGTGCTAATTGATTTGTTAGAGACTAACGTAGAATTGCCCTAACCTAGATGTTAACCACGAGCCTAGATATTAGATTAGAAGCTTCCATCACATGACAAGGTTAGAAATATCTAGATATTAAGTTGAGGTTAGATATTTGTTAAGGATATATATTTTAGCTTGGGCCTTTAGTTTAAGGCCTAGAATTACACTAGCTAGAGGCCTTCAAACCTTATGAAACTTAACCCTAACCCTAGAAATGATCATTGGCTGCCATCAAGGGATCTCCACCTCTATATAAACACATATTGAGACCCCCTTGCCTTTTTCATTACACCTTAAAATCCTAGTTTAGTGTTCTTTCCCAAATTCACCCCCTTTCACCAAATCAACTCCAAATTGAGCCTAATCAATTGCAAATCACTCTCCTACTGTATAAGAGGTCTCTATTGGCTGGCTAGCAAGGATTGGGAGTAATTTGACCATTGGAGCTTGATGGAGATCTAGATCTAGAAGGTTTCTTTGAGATTCTAACTCTCAATAGGTAATGGCCTCTAAACCCATTAATATTCTGATTTCTCTTCATAGATACATTCATTTAGGGTCCCCCTAGCTGTAGGCCAATGGTAAGAATTCGTGTCCATTTGTTACACGTATCGGACATGTATCAGAGTGTAGTGTAAAGTGTTTGATGAAATGCCTCTTAGAAATAAATATTCATATTTTTTAAAACTAATTACATGGCTTTGTAGCTAATTAGGTGTATATTGCATATCAAATCGACTGAGTCGATTTTAGGATGTTTTAGACACTATTTTAGGACACGGGGACACGTGTACGAGACCTCATGCACGAGACCTTGTGCACTGTCCTGCTACCAGAACATGATTTCTCTCTGGACACGCCACTTGGGCATGTATAATTTGACACGAAGGTGGGGGCAATGTCTGACAACATGCCCCCAAAGTTTCGTTGGGCTTGGTGCAGTGTCGAAGGAGTTCTCGTGTCTGTATCGAATTTACACACACTACACACGCGCACAGACACGTTCTGATACGCTTAGATTGACACGACACGGCGACACTTGGACACGAGACAGACACTTTACACGTAGCCCTATATCTGTGAGGCCTGCCTCACTGTATCAGTATTTTATACGGATACATATTTATTTGAGCTGTATTTCGTATTTCCTGAATTTTGTGAATATTTAAAGTTGCTGAATTGTCATTGTACGGATTTCTGACAATCGTCGGGTGACCTGTATACTGGCTTGTTTCATTTATTTTGGTATGAATCATGACTTGGTTTTAATTTGATTTGACTTGGTTTTATTGGTTTGGTTTAACATGGTTTGGTTTGGCTTGGACTTGGTTTGGTTTAGTTGGTTCCTTATGAGAGAGGTGTATGGTTTAGATTGAGTGGAGAGGAATGAATGGTGGAGATTGCTTGGGCTTGTTATATAAGCCACCTACCACTCTCTCTCCTCCATTATTCATTTTCATTTTCCATCTTCATCTTCTTCTTCTTTCCTTCTTCACCAAGGAGGAGAGGCAAGTACACATTGCCGAACCTTGAACAAATTTACTTTTGATTGTTCCATCTTCTTTCTTGCATGATTCTAAGCATGTTTAGAACTTGGAGTTTTTGATTTTACCGGGTGGATTCTTGTAGATCTAAGTTTATATTATTTTCGGTTTTCTTGGGTTTTGATCTACCAAACTTACTTGTTTACGAAAACTAATTGATCCATGTTGTAGAGAATTTAATTTCATGCAGTTTTGGCTTTTGTTTCGCTTGATTTTGACTTCGGATAGGAAGTTATGGCCAAAAGCAATTCTGGTCATTTCTATGTTCATCTACAGCACGCTCAGCATGTCGCAGTAGGCGCATGTCGCAGTAGGCGCATGTTGCAATGAGGTGCATGTCGCAGTAGCCGTACAGCATGTCGCAGAAGGCGCATGTCACAGTAGGCGTATGTTGCAATGAGGCACATGTTGCAATAGCCGCACAGCATGTCGCAGAAGGCGCATATGGTGTCGCAGTAGGCGCATGTTGCATGAACCGCATGTCGCAGTAGGCGCATATCATGTCGCAGTTGAGCTGCATGAGGCGCATGTCGCAGTAGGCGCATATGGTGTCGCAGTAGGCGCATGTTGCATGAATCGCATGTCGCAGTAGGCGCATATCATGTTGCAGTTGAGCCGCATGAGGCGCATGTCGCAGTAGGCGCATATCATGTCGCAGTTGAGCTGCATATGGTGTCGCGGTTGCATGCATGTCGCAGAATAGGCCGCATAATGCATATTTTGACTATTTCTAACTGTTATATGTCCTAAAATGACTGAATTATGGCTCGAATTTCTTCCAACTCCCAACATGAAAGTTGTAGAGTTTTTCCTTGGCTTCAAGAATATATATATATATATATATATAATATTAATTAACTGTGCAAGTTTCTTTTATTTTAATATGGAGCTCCTGATTGTACTGTACATTTTCTATTCTTGGCCTATATTGCGACGACCCACTTAATAGCTTGTTATTTCTTAAATGAATAAAATTGCTTGACATGATGGTGATCCGTTGTAGTGCACTCCAAATTGGTAACAAGATGATTAATAATTCTTGATAGTGGCCCGTCGTGGCGCACTCTTGATAAGTGATAATGATAATTCTTGATAGTGGCCCGTCGTGGTGCACTCTTGATAAGTGATAATGATAATTCTCGATAGTGGTCCGATGTGGCGCACTCTTGACGTGATAAACTTGACATGATGTATCTCGAATGCTGTTGCGACGGCTAACACGACTTGACGAGATTGAATAACTTGGACACCGTGGACGATTGTGCTTGTACAAATGAACCCGTCTTGTCTTGCATCATGTCTAGGACGGGAACCTCTGAGTACCACGGTCAGGGGTACCCACTGAAATCGACTAAGGTTAACAACTAGAATAATCCAGTAGTCATGAAGAGATTTCCCAGCTACAGGCAATCCCGTTACCTAGGCGTGCTTGTGGATTTGTAGCCTGCCGACGAGTAGGGCACACTTCCAGCACACGGTTATGTGTTGCACCCTTATTGTACTAATATTCGCCTAGATAACCTGGATGGTCTGCAGGGCTTGTGGCTGTGGAATAATCTCACTGCATCTTGCTAGTAATTAGGCCTGTGATAACCCTAGTTAGTTAAAGTATCAAGCCGTACTTATTGCTTGGCCGTGAATGTTGGATGAAGTTCGATCAGTCTAGTCTTGTCTTGATCTTGTACTTGGTTGTTACATGTCCTGATTTCTTACTTTATCTTGCCGATAAATGGTGGGAGAAACCAAGTTCTGTTCAGACGAAGGGTTACAACCCCGGTCCTTGTTTGGTTTACGGGTTGTAATCTGGTTATCTGAATAGTCCCATGGTTATCTCATCGTATATCACCTTTCCAGTCTAAGTCTTGTTTAGATCAAGTTCCTAATTGTTTCCAGGATAATGATTGCAATGATTGTCACTCTAATGTATTGTACTCTGTATTGTCACTCCCTGTTTGTCACTCTCTGAGTGTCACTTAATGATTGTCACCTTTAGCAATAAATGATCAGAGACCAAGTTCTCTTCAGGCGAAGGGTTACAACCTCGGTCCTTGTTTGGTTTAAGGGTTGTAACCTGGCTTCCGGAATAGTACTTTCGTCCTCTCTTTGTATATTGCCTAGCTCTAGTTATTTAATATGTTCTCTAGTTACTTTATCTCACCTGTTCTTATGACTACTTGCTTTGCATAACTCTTAAAGGATCGTTTGCTTAACAAGTCTACTTTTAATTGTGTTTACTAAATGCTTTACTTACTGCCTTCTTATGTTCGGGTTAAGTGCATTGGTACTGCTCGAATCTCGATCCTCCCTTACTTATTGCTTTCTCTCTCTGTTGATTGCCTATGATTGTTGGTTTTAAGTACATTATTCGGCCTCCTTTGTGGTACTTGCTATTTGGGGTCTGACCCCACTGGTTTTGCATGGCCAGGTTCTGATAGGAGAGCCCGAAGGATCTACTGTACCATTCACTCGACGGTGACCAGCCGGAGCACCAGAGTGCCTCAGTGGGCTCTTCTTCATTCTCCCACTGATATGTAAATTCTCTTCTTGTAACGTTTAGCCCCGAGCACGTGTTTAGCTCGTGTTTTGGTATTTTCCTTGATATTGTAGCCTACGGGCATAAACATGATATGTGTATTCTAGACTATAGTTAGTCCTTATCATGTACGACTAATATTCTAGCTAGTCATCAGTTCTGTGGTACTGGCTTCATGATCAGTCATGTATATATGGTTCGGGACGCCTTACTATTGTATGTATGATGATCGTACTCTTGCTCTTGTATAATTGCCTGTGATTGAGATACCTAGGATTGTTAAACCATAGGATTGACTGATGGCATGTAGAGTAACCCCCATGTCTTGACAGCTTATACGTGATTTCAGAGTATTAACGTACTTTGGAATTAAGTAGCTGGCTATGTCTGCCCCCGCTCTCCAGTATTCTGGTTTTGGGGCGTGACATGGTTTTAGTGGTGGCCCACGCAGGTCTCGATTTTCAGATTTGTGGGGGTTACCATGTTTAGATATCTCAATCACGATTATCTTTATTGATCTCCTTCGGATTATTCTCTATCTCTGATACTTGGCTTGATATCTGTTTTGATCGTTGGTCATTCCTGTTCCCATGATTTGATCTTGTGTCCTTCAACTTTCAAGGGCACTGTTCTTGATCCCTCTGATTATCTTGTTCGTGTTTTGCCGAGGGCAGCTCAGCATTCTTTAGCCAGGCCAGTTATGGAGGATCAGTCTCAGCATGCAGGCAGAGATATCAGTCCATCTCGATCAGCCAGTCTCTTCTGTCTTCGTATCTTGAGACGGGTGATAAGTTCATGTATCTGTTTCAACTACGATGATACGTCCTGGGTAGAGTCATGTCTTGAACTAAGTCATTGGTACCGACTTACCTTGAGGCTTGACTTTTATCCATTTTTGGGAGTCAGCTTAGGCCAGCGAGGACGTTGGTTTCTACACAACTGTCTCAGGAGACATATTGATCCATATGCCTCCAGCCCTTCTTGATCATGATTGTATTTGTTCTTGTGCATTTATTTACCGCTTACGTATTTAATTACATTACTGATTGTTTTACTTTACTTATATGCCGTGCTTGATTTATTGAGATTGTTGAGTTCCTGGAGCTTTTGTTTTGTTATCTTGCTCGACTAGCCTCAGGAAATTCCGAGGACGGAATTTTTCTAAGGGGTGGAGAGTTGTGAGGCCCGCCTCACTGTATCAGTATTTTATACGGATACATATTTATTTGAGCTGTATTTCGTATTTCCTGAATTTTGTGAATATTTAAAGTTGCTGAATTGTCATTGTACGGATTTCTGACAATCGTCGGGTGACCTGTATACTGGCTTGTTTCATTTATTTTGGTATGAATCATGACTTGGTTTTAATTTGATTTGACTTGGTTTTATTGGTTTGGTTTAACATAGTTTGGTTTGGCTTGGACTTGGTTTGGTTTAGTTGGTTCCTTATGAGAGAGGTGTATGGTTTAGATTGAGTGGAGAGGAATGAATGGTGGAGATTGCTTGGGCTTGTTATATAAGCCACCTACCACTCTCTCTCCTCCATTATTCATTTTTATTTTCCATCTTCATCTTCTTCTTCTTTCCTTCTTCACCAAGGAGGAGAGGCAAGTACACCTTGCCGAACCTTGAACAAATTTACTTTTGATTGTTCCATCTTCCTCCTTGCATGATTCTAAGCATGTTTAGAACTTGGAGTTTTTGATTTTACCGGATGGATTCTTGTAGATCTAAGTTTATATTATTTTCGGTTTTCTTGGGTTTTGATCTACCAAACTTACTTGTTTACGAAAACTAATTGATCCATGTTGTAGAGAATTTAATTTCATGCAGTTTTGGCTTTTGTTTCGCTTGATTTCGACTTCGGATGAGGAAGTTATGGCCAAAAGCAATTCTGGTCATTTCTATGTTCATCTGCAGCACGCTCAGCATGTCGCAGTAGGCGCATGTCGCAGTAGGCGCATGTTGCAATGAGGTGCATGTCGCAGTAGCCGCACAGCATGTCGCAGAAGGCGCATGTCGCAGTAGGCACATGTTGCAATGAGGCGCATGTCGCAGTAGCCGCACAGCATGTCGCAGAAGGCGCATATGGTGTCGCAGTAGGCGCATGTTGCATGAACCGCATGTCGCAGTAGGCGCATATCATGTCGCAGTTGAGCTGCATGAGGTACATGTCGCAGTAGATGCATATGGTATCGCAGTAGGCGCATGTTGCATGAGGCGCATGTCGCAGTAGGCGCATATCATGTCGCAGTTGAGCTGCATGAGGCGCATGTCGCAGTAGGCGCATATGGTGTCGCAGTAGGCGCATGTTGCATGAACCGCATGTCGCAGTAGGAGCATATCATGTTGCAGTTGAGCCGCATGAGGCGCATGTCGCAGTAGGCGCATATCATGTCGCAGTTGAGCTGCATATGGTGTCGCGGTTGCATGCATGTCGCAGAATAGGCCGCATAATGCATATTTTGACTATTTCTAACTGTTATATGTCCTAAAATGACTGAATTATGGCTCGAATTTCTTCCAACTTCCAACATAAAAGTTGTAGAGTTTTTTCTTGGCTTCAAGAATATATATATATATATATATATATATATATATATATATATATATATAATATTAATTAACTGTGCAAGTTTCTTTTATTTTAATATGGAGCTCCTGATTGTACTGTACATTTTCTATTCTTGGCCTATATTGCGACGACCCACTTAATAGCTTGTTATTTCTTAAATGAATGAAATTGCTTGACACGATGGTGATCCGTTGTAGTGCACTCCAAATTGGTAACAAGATGATTATAATTCTTGATAGTGGCCCGTCGTGGCGCACTCTTGATAAGTGATAATGATAATTCTTGATAGTGGCCCGTCGTGGCGCACTCTTGATAAGTGATAATAATAATTCTCGATAGTGGTCCGATGTGGCGCACTCTTGACGTGATAAACTTGACATGATGTATCTCGAATGCTGTTGCGACGGCTAACACGACTTGACGAGATTGAATAACTTGGACACCGTGGACGATTGTGCTTGTACAAATGAACCCGTCTTGTCTTGCATCATGTCTAGGACGGGAACCTCTGAGTACCACGGTCAGGGGTACCCACTGAAATCGACTAAGGTTAACAACTAGAATAATCCAGTAGTCATGAAGAGATTTCCCAGCTACAGGCAATCCCGTTACCTGGGCGTGCTTGTGAATTTGTAGCCTGCCGACGAGTAGGGCACACTTCCAGCACACGGTTATGTGTTGCACCCTTATTGTACTAATATTCGCCTAGATAACCTGGATGGTCTGCAGGGCTTGTGGCTATGGAATAATCTCACTGCATCTTGCTAGTAATTAGGCCTGTGATAACCCTAGTTAGTTAAAGTATCAAGCCGTACTTATTGCTTGGCCGTGAATGTTGGATAAAGTTCGATCAGTCTAGTCTTGTCTTGATCTTGTACTTGGTTGTTACATGTCCTGATTTCTTACTTTATCTTGCCGATAAATGGTGGGAGAAACCAAGTTCTGTTCAGACGAAGGGTTACAACCCCGGTCCTTGTTTGGTTTACGGGTTGTAACCTGGTTATCTGAATAGTCCCATGGTTATCTCATCGTATATCACCTTCCCAGTCTAAGTCTTGTTTAGATCAAGTTCCTAATTGTTTCCAAGATAATGATTGCAATGATTGTCACTCTAATGTATTGTACTCTGTATTGTCACTCCCTGTTTGTCACTCTCTGAGTGTCACTTAATGATTGTCACCTTTAGCAATAAATGATCAGAGACCAAGTTCTGTTCAGGCGAAGGGTTACAACCTCGGTCCTTGTTTGGTTTAAGGGTTGTAACCTGGCTTCCGGAATAGTACTTTCGTCCTCTCTTTGTATATTGCCTAGCTCTAGTTATTTAATATGTTCTCTAGTTACTTTATCTCACCTGTTCTTATGACTACTTGCTTTGCATAACTCTTAAAGGATCGTTTGCTTAACAAGTCTACTTTTAATTGTGTTTACTAAATGCTTTACTTACTGCCTTCTTATGTTCGGGTTAAGTGCATTGGTACTGCTCGAATCTCGATCCTCCCTTACTTATTGCTTTCTCTCTCTGTTGATTGCCTATGATTGTTGGTTTTAAGTACATTATTCGGCCTTCTTTGTGGTACTTGCTATTTGGGGTCTGACCCCACTGGTTTTGCATGGCCAGGTTCTGATAGGAGAGCCCGAAGGATCTACTGCACCATTCACTCGACGGTGACCAGCCGGAGCACCAGAGTGCCTTAGTGGGCTCTTTTTTATTCTCCTACTGATATGTAAATTCTCTTCTTGTAACGTTTAGCCCCGAGCACGTGTTTAGCTCGTGTTTTGGTATTTTCCTTGATATTGTAGCCTACGGGCATAAACATGATATGTGTATTCTAGACTATAGCTAGTCCTTATCATGTACGACTAATATTCTAGCTAGTCATCAGTTCTGTGGTACTGGCTTCATGATCAGTCATGTATATATGGTTCGGGACGCCTTACTATTGTATGTATGATGATCGTACTCTTGCTCTTGTATAATTGCCTGTGATTGAGATACCTAGGATTGTTAAACCATAGGATTGACTGATGGCATGTAGAGTAACCCCCATGTCTTGACAGCTTATACGTGATTTCAGAGTATTAACGTACTTTGGAATTAAGTAGCTGGCTATGTCTGCCCCCGCTCTCCAGTATTCTGGTTCTGGGGCGTGACAATATCCCACCTACCCACTGTCCCGACCATGACACACTTGGTTGGACACACGTGTCCCTAGCTCACTCGACACGCGTATACGAGGTTGTGCCTTTGCACAGTTTCTGTCACATGTTAACACTCGTGTTTGACACGACTTGGACACAGTTTTGACAGACCATGGACACGTGTGTATCACACACACTCGACCCCCCACTGACACAAGTTGTATGTTTTGATTTTGAATGATTTGGTTTCGAATTCGATGCATGTCTGATACATACACATATAGGTTTCGGTTTTGTGTTTGATAATTCGAAATTGGGCTTTTAAGTAATACATGAATCTGACATTTCAAATGAATTTCCATACAATTACCTAGGTTACATATTAACTTCTGAAAACATGTTGATTTGAGTTTGGGTATGTGAGTTTGAGTTAAGTTTTGTGTACTGTCTAGTGAGTAGATATCTTGATGTCTTGATATATTTTGAGTTGAGTTTATATGCATTTTTTCAGAGATTTAATATCTTTTAGTGACTGAGTTTTGAGGATTACTAAGTTATATATGTTAATGTTTGGGTTAGAAGTTTGGTGATTAGATATGTGGGGTTCACATGTAGTCATGATTGTACATGATAAATGCCAGGCCTTTGCTTGCCTTGCTTTGCATCAGCAGATGCCTTGCAGCAGCAATTGGCCTTTAGGCCATGGGTTGATATTGAGGCTAAGGGCAGCAGTAGGATTAGCGGTAGTTACAGCAGTAACAGCAAGACAATTTGGCCATGATGGGCAAATGGGAATTTAGTTAGTATCATAGGTGTTAGTCTAGGTAATAGAGTGTTCCTATTAATCTAGGTTATCTATTTAGCCTTAGGATATGGGTATATATATAGGGTTTATAATGAGGGGTTATGAGCCATAGTATTAGACAATAGGAGTAGGCTTTTTAGTATATATGTTAGTGTGAGGAGAGAGTGTATCATGAGGTATGCTTATATATATATTTGTATGATATGCCATATATATAGCTATGTAGATATGTATGTATGTATTTTTTTTTTATGTACGTAGGTATGTATGTATATATATATATATATATATATATATATATATATATATATATATATATAAAATAGGAAAACTTAGATAGTGAAACTTTTGAATTCTGAAAATACCCTTACATACTTATACTAATTAAAAATAGTTCATTAATTTTAATAAGGACAACTTAGTAATTAGGAAGACTATCCTTTGGTCTTCCCAAAGAGTCTTCCTAAACTAATTAAGAAATGTTAAAATACGTGCAAGTCACACATATATATATATATATATATATATATATATATATATATATATATATATATATATATATATATATATATATATATATATATATATATATATATATATATATATATATATATATGTTATGATATACTAGAAAGTTAAGGTAAACCATAGAATGACCTAGAATGACTTGGTATTGAACCTAATAGGCTAATTTGACTAAGTTGACCAAAGTTTGACTAAAGTTGATAAGTGTAAGTTCCAAAATCCTAGAATTGACCAAAGTTTAACCAAATAGTTCAAGTTGACTAGAGTTGACCAAAAGTCAACATTGAGTCAATATGTGACCAATTGACCTAGTTTGACTAGAGTTTGACTTAGTTGACTAAAATTGACCTAGTTGATAAAATCCTAGATATTGACTAGTTTGACCAGAGTTGACCAAGAGTTGACTTTGACCTAGATTGACCTAGAATCATGTATATTGCATTGTATACTTCATTTACCTTATATATTGAATACATCATAACCTATATTGTTCTAATTAGGATATTGTGACTCCGGTTCAGACATCTGATATTTATCAGTTATTCAGGGTATCAGGCGAGTACATTCTCTGATAGTTCTTTCATTTACTTGTCGATTACTGTATTTCAGTTCTAGTTAGTTCTATTTGATTCTTGTTACAAATACGGATTGATATTACTGAATTCATGTATGCGACACACATACTTTACTCGTCTAGCCTCTACTATTCGAACCACCTATTAACATCTTCATATGCTGGTTGGACTTGTATTCGATTGATGTGTCGGATTATGGATTCACTTGTATTGTTGGGCGAAAAAATACTTGAGTAGACATGTGAACATTCCTATTATTCGAACCACCCCTCTGTGAACTATATTCAAACAATAGCCATCCCACACTTGGCCAGGTGTACGATGTGTCGGATTTACCTCTTAGCCGTTTTCATGTCTATCTCAGTATTTTAAAACACACTTGGAGTATTGATTAGAATAATCATTAGAACCATCATGGATCATTATTAGCACCACCTTATTCGAACTACCTTATTAGAACATTGATTGGAATCACATTCGACTCATATTTTATTAGACTCACATTGGATTCACATTTGACTCATATTGTATTGGACTCACATTAGGATTACACTCGACTTACATTGTAATGTCTGGACTTATATCATGTTACTCTAGTTCAGCTAGATTTTTACTTACAGTCTTCATTGCCATGATCTTCTGATTCGTTAGATTATCTTCTCTTGTACTTTAACTGTTGCTCTACATCATTACCTGTATAAACTTCCATGTTCATCAATATAACTGTCTATAATTGCTTTATAGTCTTTGCCATTTACTTAGAATTTTTAGATGAGTTGTGCTCATTCTAATCCTGACTGGATACGTTGACAAAATATTACAGATGCTTACCCCGAGGACACTTGCCTTACTTACTATGGACCAGGAGATGGCTTAGCTACCATTGGCCCCGACTCTCAGGAGTGATAGAGAGACTAGCTAGTAGACTTGGTTTAGTTTTCATGTTTAGAACTTGAATTGTAATAACTTGAGATATTGAGTTTGTATTTAATTTTGTTTGAAATATTATTATTTAGTAGTTTATATTTGTTGTTGTTGTTTAGTCTTTAGTTATAAATTTCTGTGTTATCTTATCGTGCTTAGACTGTGATTGAGCTTCATTATATCTATACTTGTCCTCCGTTCGGAGTTGAGATTATGACAAGTACACTATAAAATTGTGTAAGTTGTTGTTAGATAGTGACCTAGAACAGCATTTTACCGCCGATTCTATGGCGTAGGATGGGCGCTGTTACGCACTTGTACCCTTACATTGGGTGCGGATCGTGATATTGGTACATTGTTCGAACTTGTATATTGTACTTGTATAAACACCAATTTGGGAGTGGGCATGGCCTCCTGCTTTTGAATCCCATGTCATGACGTGTCATGGTTGGATCCATTATACTATTCGAAAGATTGGAGAGTTGTTAGAGGTTATGCGATCAATATCCCTCATGTTACTACTTGTGCATAGCTTCACCATCACCATACGTAGGGTATAGTGTAACCCATATTTTCAAAAAATTTAATTAATGAAAAACAATTCCAAATTTGCCCCTAATTGATTCCATTAGGTTCTAAATATTTTTCTATTAATTTTAGAATTTTTCTGCGATTTGTTTGGAGTCGTTTGGACGTCATTTGAATTTTTTGTAATTTAAAAAACTGCTACCGTAAAAGCTGTATTTCTCACATTCATGGCAAAATGGTAAATATTTAACCCTAGGGTTGAGTTAGTAATTAACCATGGTTAGGTTGTCCTAATAAAATTTTCCTATAAATAGGCACACATCCCAAAGAGAAAGCTCTAATTTTTATCAATTTTAATTATTGGTATTAAATTCTCATTTTTATTATTTTTAAAAATACACTCTGATACTGTCCGATAGGAGTCAACCGCCCGCGACCAACTCCGGCGATCAACTCCGGCAACCCCGTTCTCCGTGCCCCGACACAGTCGACAACCGCCGAGGATACACCATCGTGTCGAGCACGGCGAGCCCGACCCGAAGACCCCCTCCGCCGTCGACCCCGACCACCGCAGCGCCGCAGGCGAACCCCCGTCGAACTTCGATAAACTTGTTCTCCCCTAATTCTTAGTCGATCCTTCGGTTTCTAAACACGAACGTGTTCGTCTCGACGAGACGAACCGTTTGCCCCCACTCTCGACCCATCTCGACGCCTACACGTCGAGAAATACCTAACCCTAGTTTAGGACACTCGGATACGGCACAGAAACATGTTGTGGTGACACGTAATTGGCACCATCGTGTCGAGCACGACACAACGAACACAACCATATCCTTAGACACGAAAATTCGTGTCTTGAAAGACCCTGACACGAACCGGACACGTTACGAAGTGTCCAAATACACAGGACACGAAGATGATGACCGAACCCCCCTTTCTTTAATAATAAAATTAACAAACCCCCTTTCTTATCAGTAAGCCGTTGTGGGCTTACTGATCAGCATGTGCGCGGTTGAGCCCCCTTTGGGCTGAACGAGTTCGAGCCCCCTCTTTGTATGTTGGGGTTACCCCTTTGGGCGGACCGAGTTCGAGCCCCCTCTTTGTATGTTGGGGTTATTATTAATATAATATTAATTTCTTTTGTATTTTTGGATGAATATATGATATAAAATTATATACTTAATCTTGTCATTTCACTTATGTCATTTAATTTATGTCATTTAAATTATGTCCATATTAAATATAGTGCCTATACTGTAATATTATATATGTACTCTATAAATACAGTGCCTATACTGTAATATATAAATAAATAAAGTGCCTATACTGTAATATGTATTTTATAAATACAGTGCCTATACTGTAACATGTATGCTCTCAATTTCTGCAATTTAAATTTATTTATTTATATGTATTTAAATTCCGTATTTATTTACGATTTTACGTATTTCGTGCAAACGACCACTCTAAGTTCAAGCCTAGTATAGGTTGATTGGACTTAGGTGAGCCTACACATATACGGGGTCTAGTCGAGTCATGTTGGACTTGGTTCATGGCCTCGGGTCCCGTATCTGGACTTCGATTCAAATTCAAATACGTGGACAAATACATTAAATAATTATTTATTTAATTTCAGAATCTGTGTTTTATGATATTTGAATTTTCAGACAACTTTTTATAGCTGAATAAATTCCAAAAAAATATTATAAAATACTATGTTTTGTGGTAAAAAAAATTTCTATACGCATTTTTTAAATTTTTTTTAGCATTTAGTGGTAAAAAATAAAAATTGTGATTCAAACTCACTAGCTCTATATTTTGATTTTATAACTCACAAGCTAACCAGAATTTCCCATATAATCTAATGCTACAAGCATATATAATCTAAAGGTTTTTACATTGTTGTTTTTACAGTATAATATATATATAGACACATGTATATTTTTATAACATCAGGATATATATGAATTTCTGATTAGCTATTGAAGTAATAATATTAGTATATAGATATTGTGATTTCAAATCTTTCTATAGGCATTTCTTAAAAAAATAAAAATTGCATATAGAAATATTCGAACTCATAAACTCATATTTTGATTTTATAACTCACAAGCTAACAAAAAAAAATCCATATAATATATTATTACACACACATATACGAAAAATGTCCTTCGAAAGTTTTTTGTGTGTGCATAATACGTCATTTCGAAGGGCATATATCTTGATTACAATTTTTCTTTTAATGACTAAATTAGTTATTACGTAGTTCCAATAGGTGTTTTAGATCTAAAAATACAATTTATTCGAAATTTATGCTCTCAAAACAATGTCAAGGAATTTTAATGCTCTCTAACAATGTTAAATTTAAGAACTTAACCTCATGGTTGATGGTTATATACTTATATTTATTCCCGTAACCAGGACTGATGGACTCGGGCTTTGCGGTCTCGTTGATGTCCTGGTGCATTGGGGAGATAGTGGCCTATGTTCGTGTCGATCCTGATCATAGTCGTGGTGGTCGCAGAAGCGGATCCAGGGGTAGTGTGGGGTGGGCTAGAGCCCACCCCCCAAAAAAATGACATTATTTTTTCATACAAATTTTTATTTTACTTTTTTTATATGGATTTATCTACTTCCAGCCCACCCAAATTTTTGTCAGCCCACCCCTGCTATAATTTCTGGATCCGTCCCTGGGTGGTCGGGTGGGTCGTCCTCGACGAGAAGCTCTACCTCGACTCGGCACGTACGTCATTCTCAACTTCTGAACTTCCGCTTGAAAACTTTTTGTTTCCTCAAAAAATTTTCAGCTATATCGGTTCCGTCCTGATCCTCGGAGGACTGTACATGGTTCTGTGTGTGGGTGTGGGTGTGGTGGGAGCGGGGTGGTTGGTGTGTGTGTGTGTGTGTGTGTGTGGAGGGGAGATGAAAAATATCATGAGCGTTAATGAGAAGACCAACGAGATGGCAAGGGAATCAAGAGCTACAGAGACGAGTGTTCGATGCTTAGACAAAATTTATTTTTTTTAGAAAATTTGAGTGGCATCCCACATAATTTATCCATTTTTAAGGTGCACCCCACACAATTACAAGAATGCACGATACCCCTCACTTTTGACGAAAACCGTCCATCTCTAACGGTCAACTTCTTTGACCATTTTTTGGACAAAAATACCCTCGTTGTTTTCTCCATTTCCTTTGCCCTTACCCAACCCCCTGCACCCCCACTCCCCCATTGATGCCGCCGACAGCCCTCCTCTCCGCCGCTGCCACCGTCTGCCCGCTCACTCCCTCCACCCGCGGCGTCCCCCTCCGCCCCTTCGCGACCACCGTCTGCCCGCACACCCCCTTCTCCCGCCGCTGCCATCGTTTGCCCATGACCCCCCTCCCGCAGCGTCACCCCTCCGCGACCCCCGCCCCTCCGCGTCCCATGCCCCTCTACGTCCCCCTCCTAGCAACAATAGCAACGATGCGGCAACAACAACAGCAATGGCACGGCATGTGCGGCGGAAGGGGGTTGGTGTAATGCCTCGCTCCGCACGGTGCATTATGATGAGTCATTGAGTCGAAGAGTTGCGTTGACCCGATGAGGCATTGATGCGAATCGATGCAAGTGTTACGTTGGCCAAAGGTAAGCCTTGAGTCGGTTGAAATCTATGAATCGAATCGATGCAAAGGGTAAGTCCCATTTGAGCAAGTGCTGATGTTAGTTGATCTGGTGTGCAGGCTATGCCTTTATGCTGGATTACGGATCGTGGCATGGGCGCGATAGGCCACATCAATCGAGTAGTTCAAAGGAATGGCTAAGTCCGAGAGTTAGCTATGCGACCAGGTTATGGAAGCGAGCCACTGCAATCGGCGAGACGACGAGGCGTATCAGCTTAAGGTGGATGGGTTCTTGACTCTCTCTCCCTATTCCTTCACGTCTAATAAAAGATAGCATTGTATGCGTAAGATGATTATCGTGTTAGCGAGCGTGGCTCGGCGACGAAAGGTCTAAGTATGCGTTGAACATTAAGGTAGAACATTGAACATTGAACAATTGAAGCGACGTGCATCAAGTGTACGGGTCGCGGTAGGGCAATGATGGTAGAACATTGAAAGACGATATTGAGATGTGCATCATGTGCATGGCTCTGAGAACATTGAACACTAGGCGTAGAATATGGATTACGGCGCTGAGCGTGCCCTCATGCACGAAAGCTAAGAAATAACCAAGTAACTACGGAACTAGGCTTTGAGAATGACTTACGAATGGTACGCGTTGAATATGAGTATGAGATGACTAAGCCGTTGGGCGTCGTGCATCAATATGGATGTGTTGGGGCATAACTGTCACGACCCGCACCCGTTTTTCGGATACGAGACGTGTCCAAGCCAGCCTACGCCGCAGAGTCGACGGTAGAACGCTGTCAAGCCCGCAAGAAAATAAATGCTCAAAAATAAATATTTGCTGCTCATTCATATTTCTAATTTATTATAACATTTACAACATTTATATTTAAAAAAAAATAAAGTTTTACAATTAAAGAAATTGATACAATTGCTTTCTATTCTAGGTTGTCCTCAGCATACCCAAGTCTTCCCCAGTGCTAAGAGTGATCGCGGCTAAACCTGTAAAATGTTGGTTATCCAGTCAGGATTGGAATAAGTACACAAACCGACGACAATGCAAAACATAATAGAATTAACAAGACATGAAAACAGCATATGGAATATGAAAGCTAGTAAGAAAACTGATGACATGGCACGATAGAGAAGTAAACAAGAAAAAACTAATAAAAGACATCTATCTAGGTGGTGTGAAATATCTGTTTCGACATGTGAACGGCTAGGGGGTAAATCCGGCTCACTGCACGTGTCGTGTGCAGCTGCTATCATGCAAGAATAGATATTTTGGGGATATTTCTGGGTAGTCCACATATATACTAAGATATTTCCCTCCCGACAACTCCGTGTGACGAGCGTGTCAACAAGAAGCAAGATATATGTATAGACATGAAATGAGAAGACTACTATGAATCGGAAAGCAATCAGAAAGTGCACTTGCCTGAGGTCCTTAGCTGGAGAAACCAATAATACCATACCACTCAATGAGCCACAATCAGTCAACACATGCAGAAGTCACCAGATGCTGAAATAAATAGTATCAACGTTCTCAGAATAGTCAAATTAGCTAGGATTGCCTGTCCTTAAGTCCAATTCTGGACACAGGAGCAAAACGGTAATTTCGGGCAAAAACGATGTCCGTCGTTGGACCCGTTTTGCACCGAAAAGCGTGCCAGAGTCAACGGTCTCTAAAGTCATCAAACTACATGTCTACGGATCCAGTTTTTCGATATGAACCCAACCGCATGTCCAAAGTTGGATTCCGGCGGGCCGTGCACAAAATCGTCCGTTGAGTGAGACCGTGGGGCCCGCAAAACGACGTCGGATTCAACTGTCTCAGAATCGGACCAACCTTGGCATACAGGAGCAGAAAAATTATACGGTCCTGTTGGCGCAAGTTTCGTCTCGATCTGACGAGCGTGCACAAAGTAATTGGAGAATTTGCAAAGTGCACGATACGATGAATTTCGACGGATACGCATCAAATTCGTTGTGCACACGTGACCAATTTGAATTCCGCCAAAGCCCACACGACCATGAATCCGTTACGCATCTTTCGATGCCTTCGGTACGCAACCACGCCGCCCGGAATGGCGGGACGCACGCGTATGGATGAATTTCTAAGTTTTGAAAATAGGTTTTTCATGATTTTCATCTCGATTTATCTTAACATCTACTGATAAATAAAATAATCTATAAATAGGGTTTGAAAGCTGGTTAGGTTGTCTAAAAACTCCTTCAAATAGATTTTGAAAATATGCCTTGGATTGGTGTAAAATTGGCTTCCAAATGGGGTCATTGGGATCGAATTTCTGTTTAGTTTAAGACAGTTTTTCGTCTCTTTTCGGGTCGATTTCTCGAGCAACTCGGTTATAAACCTACTCAACTAATTTTATGGCATTGAAGGGGGTTAGGTAGGCTTCGTACCTGAAGAGTCGGTGCGTCGCGAGGATGAGCGTGCACGACGAAACGTCGTCACGAAGCTGTCTCCCCTGCAGCTGAAACTGCTGCTGCTTCTGCGCGTTCTCTCACGTGCGCGGGGATCGCAGCGGCCCTGGCCGGCGCTCCGGCGGTCGCCCGACGGTCGTGGTCGGTGGCGTGGGGGCGCGCCAGGTCGGGGTGGTGGCGTGCGACGGAAGTAGATGTTAGGGTTTCGAAGAGTTTGTCGATCCTTCGCGTGTGTGTGCGGGTGTATAAATATACACAGTGGGAAACAAGTGCTCGGGTTAGGATTGTTTTAAAGGCTCGGGATTGAATCAGAGCTTAGCAGCTCTCGGTTAGGGGGGTCTCACAGCCACTGGGTTGGGGGTGTTTGGGGAATAGCCCGGGCCAAGTGAGCAGGCCGACTGGGCTCAAACATTTAGTTTTTATTTTATTTTTTTATTTCTTTTTATTTTTCTTTTTCTATTTCATTTTATTACTCATTTCTATATATATATATATATATATATATATATATATATATATATATATATATATATATGTGTGTGTGTAATATATATATACACATTTGTATACGTATAATCATATATAAATAAATATATATATACACGTATACATTTATGTATATACATATTTATATATACATAAAATACCCACAAATACCTATATAATATATTTTTATATACACCTACGCGTATACATATATATATACATACACATAATTACCTATGTATATATGCTTATATATTTATAATTATTTACACAAAGTATATATATCCCTATACTCCTCTTCCTATTTTATTTACTTACATATTCCCAAATGTCCTTATGTATGTTTTCCTATATATATATGTATATATCAATATATATACACGTACACATATAAATATATACAAACCATATTTACGAAATAATATAAACCATGATTAACTAACATTTAGACAATAATTGCCAATATCCTAAAAATACATACAAGGATATTTGCATATATACAATTAAAATATTTTAATACTCATATACTATACAATATGCGTATATCATATTTACATAAAACGAGTCTATCAAATAACTACCAATACGCATGTATAAATATATATACACATTAATTAAATATAAAGGATATTTATGAAGTTTATATAAATAAGATATACTAATATACACGTACTGCCTAGTATTTGCATACCCTAGATATGCGTACCTATATATTCACCAGTATTCATGTAGCCTACCAATTCATACAAATGCCAAAAGACAATTCCTAAGACGTGCCATCATACACTCAGAAATCAATTATCAATATACACATCTCATCTAATAATCACCATTTAAATAAAATAAATAATAAAATATTTTAGATTTCCGGGAAGGGGAGCTACAAATCTACCCACCTAAAAAATAATTTCGTCCTCGAAATTCTAACTCGTAACCATGCCTAAAATTCAAAAATAAAAGTAAAATGATAAATTTACTATTACCACAATCTCCTTAAATTTTAATTTCTCAGAAATATTTATACCTCCTCCTAGCCATTTCGAAACTTCGAATTCTCGAGAACTTCTACCCACCTTTGGTCACACTACTCCTTACACTAAAATTTTAAAAAACTTCTAACTGGTTGCTAACAATCCTACCAACAAATACCTAGTCATATGGTATCCATAATCCTCTCGTATCTATCAAGCAACCCAAAATTTAACAAGCAATAATTTATAAAAGTAGCAAAAAAATTATTAATAAACTCTAGTAAGCATGACTATTCGTCGCTCCGAAGTAGGGAGGACAGGAAGATAAGAAAAATAATCGAGGGCAAATATGAAGTTTCAAGAACAGTAGAGAATGTCCAATAGTACAGATAGAAAGAGAGTTTATGAACCACTGCCTTATTTGTTAGGCGAGCTACTCTAGTCCAGTCAACTGATAAATCGAAGAACGCTTGTTTCTTAGAGGGGGCTTGCAATCCATGCAGTACAGAAATTTTGTTCTCGAAGTCCTAAACAAAGTTCCGAAATAGAACGGATATTGAGAAATCAAAATTGTGATCTTTCCGTGGTTATTTAACAACACGAGCAAGTGGTACGAATGCAATACATGATTGTATCGCGACGTCCAAGTAGATGGCATAATGGTTACGAAGAACGTCACATTCTAAGGAGTGGAGACTACATAATAGGTATGAGGACCTATTTCAAACAGTTCGATTTTATAGATCAACTATGGGGTTTGTCTGGAGGGGTTTTACTGGACCTTAATGGGTTTCCTATTTGGATATCACTCGTTGGTTGGATGAACCTAGGATCTCAATCTATATGGACTGAACAAGGTCCCAAGATAAAACTAGGTCTACTAGGTTAGGGTAACCTAGAATAGGGTTCAACTCGAGTGGTTAAGCTGGTTGCCAGTCAAGTTGGTTAGCTAGGTCCCTCAAGTCCAAAATGTACCTTCAGTGACTTTTGTATTTAAGTAGCACACGAGGCCTCAATTGAGTGGCACACTAGTGGCATGTGCATAGTGGACTTCGAGTAGGTCACAACCGTATATTTGGTCGAAGTAAATGAGTCAAGGTTGAGGCTCTAATGGAAATCGAAAAATTTATCGGTATTATGGTAAGGGTTATAGCTAGTCCTTTTGTCCTAAAGGTTGTACCATAAAAATAGAGTACAAGGGGACGAGTTTGAGTGGGACATGATATACCTAGATGAAGGTGGACTCGTCTAGATCCTGTATATGAAGTTTGTTGGGAGGTAACAGTTGGTCTCGTGCTCCGAACATTAATGACACGGCCAGGGACACAAAATGATCTAAATGAAAATGTGGGAGTCTATGGGGCACTAATTATCATCCTAATAGGAATTGTTCTAATCAATCGGTGATCCTCGTACGTCCTAAATTTTTAGAAGGCTTACAGTCTACCCACCTTAGAAGCTAGAATATGGTGGCAAGGTTTCTGTCACAGGACTGGCCGATGGTAGCTACACTTGCGTATACAACTATCATAGCCATGGGAAATATTCTGTATCTACCTATCAATTACGAGTTTTCGTCTTTCCAATCAGCGAAAAACAAAAACGATAGAGAGTTCAAAAGATGTCGCTGAATACAATTATGTGATTCAAAGACGAATATATAATTCAAGAGAAATTGTCAAGCAATCGTGGATGACATCCTGGATATCTCTATATCCCAGTCCACGTAGGGTAATTAAATGAAGAGCGAACCAAATGCATCATGGTTGATCAGACCGTAATACAATAATTCTGTTTAGACAATATGTTAGCGGGCGTCCCCAATAAACATATGTCTCGAATCAAGCTCGATACAAGAGTAAGCTTGCAAAATCTAGGCTGTACTAGCAGGGTTGGTCAAGATAGTCAGAATACAAGTACGCAAGATTTTTGAAAGGAGGCACTAGTAGTTCGAGTTTTGAGAAAGTCAAATCCTTACCTGGTGTTATTGCTCATACAGTCTTCCTACTATCTTCCTAGCAATAAGGCCTTGGTCAACTAATGAGTTATGGAACTCTAAATTCTATATTCTAGGTAAATCCTTGGTTCCGTGGTTCAGATATGATATGCTATCAGATACTCTACTTTATCTTGATGCAAGGGTATCTAAGATCTAAAGAGGTCAATGGGGACATAGCTTTAGTAATGTTCCATAGACTATGATTCTTTGGAATGATTTCAATTCTGTGGGTTGTGCCTCGCCAGTGCGCTGCTGGCTGCAGTGAACCCACATCTCCACTCTCAGCTAACTGATGACAGTGCGCTGCTGTCTAACTATTATTAGTTAACTAATACTCCTTTAACTATATCCGTAACAATTCATGGGCTTCTAGAGATCCAAACAAGTTGACTAAAACTAAAGCGTAGGTGTTTGTCCTATCAGTCACAACACTTAAATTAAAAGATTTAACATGGAGGAAGTAACTAAATACAAAAGAAATACAAACATTATAGTATCTAGTTCGTATGCATTTCAATGGTTGAGGGAAATTTCAAATCAATCTACCTCGAGATTCGTACACGAATTGTAGAATCAGAAATTACAAACTAATTCTTTACAACAAAATAGGATTTAAAACAGACAATTCTAACTTATGATATAAGATTTATATCTAATAAAGCAACAGAAAATTAAACAGTTTATCCAAATTAACGCCATAATTTCAGGCAAGCCTAACATACCAAGTGAATAGTGGATCCATATTGAATCACATTGTCATATCAAAAGCATAGTGTACCTATAGGGATCTAGCAAGCTATCTAAATTGCACGGCCTATTTAATAACTTTAACTACCCAATGGTCAATTTATTAAGGGACCCTTATCCTAGCTGTTCTCTTAAATCATTTTAATCCTAGCTTGTGAATGAGCATTTCCTGGTCGCAGGCTCGCAATAGTACGACTAACGTACCATCACGAGTTCACAATATTTTGCGAAAACTGACCTGCATGGGCCACTACAAAAACTTGTCACAACCCGCACCCGCTTTTCGGATACGAGACATGTCTAAGCCAGCCTACGTCGCAGAGTCGGCGGTAGAACGCTGTCAAGCCCGCAAGAAAATAAATGCTCAAAAATAAACATTTGCTGCTCATTCACATTTCTAATTTATTACAACATTTACAACATTTATATTTAAAGAAAAATAAAGTTTTACAATTAAAGAAATTGATACAATTGCTTTCTATTCTAGGTGTCCTCAGCATACCCAAGTCTTCCCCAGTGCTAAGAGTGATCGCGGCTAAACCTGTAAAATGTTGGTTATCCAGTCAGGATTGGAACAAGTACACAAACCGACGATAATGCAAAACACAATAGAATTAATAAGACATGAAAATAGCATATAGAATATGAAAGCTAATAAGAAAACTGATGACATAGCACGATAGAGAAGTAAACAAGGAAAAACTAATAAAAGACATCTATCTAGGTGGTATGAAATATCTGTTTCGACATGTGAACGGCTGGGGATAAATCCGGCTCACTGCACGTGTCGTGTGCAGCTGCTATCATGCAAGAATAGACATTTTGGGGATATTTCTAGGTAGTTTACATGTATACTAAGATATTTTCCCTCCCGACAACTCCGTGTGACGAGCGTGTCAACAAGCAGTAAGATATATGTATAGACATGAAATGAGAAGACTACTATGAATCGGAAAGCAATCAGAAAGTGCACTTGCCTGAGGTCCTTAGCTGGAGAAACCAATAATACCATACCACTCAATGAGCCACAATCAGTCAACACATGCAGAAGTCACCAGATGCTGAAATAAACAGTACCAATTTTCTCAGAATAGTCAAATTAGCTAGGATTGCCTGTCCTTAAGTCCAATTCTAGACACAGGGGCAAAACGGTAATTTTGGGCAAAAACGATGTCCGTCGTTGGACCCATTTTGCACCGAAAAGCGTGCCAGAGTCAACGGTCTCTAAAATCATCAAACTATATGTCTACGGATCCAGTTTTCTGATACGAATCCAACCGCATGTCCAAAGTTGGATTCCGGCAGGCCGTGCACAAAATCGCCCGTTGAGTGGGACCGTGGGGCCCGCAAAACAACGTCGGATTCAACTGTCTCAGAATCGGACCAAACTTGGCATACAGGACCAGAAAAATGATACCGTCCTGTTGGCGCAAGTTTCGTCTCCATCTGATGAGCGTGCACAAAGTAATTGGAGAATTTGCAAAGTGCACGATACGGTAAATTTTGACGGATACACATCAAATTCGTCGCGCACACGCGACCAATTTGAATTCTGCCAAAGCCCATACGACCACGAAGCCATTACACAGCTTTCGATGCCTTCGGTGCGCGACCACGTCGCCCGAAATGGCGGAACGCACGTCGTGTGGATGAATTTCTAAGTTTTGAAAACAGGTTTTTCATGATTTTCATCTCGATTTATCTTAACATCTACTGATAAATAAAATAATCTAAAAATAGGGTTTAAAAGCTGGTTAGGTTGTCTAAAAACTCCTTCAAATAGATTTTGAAAATCTGCCTTGGATTGGTGTAAAATCGGCTTCCAAATGGGGTCATTGGGATCGAATTTCTGTCTAGTTTAAGACAGTTTTTCGTCTCTTTTCGGGTCGATTTCTCGAGCAACTCGGTTATAAACCTACTCAACTAATTGAATGGCGTTGAAGGGGGTTAGGTAAGCTTCGTACCTGAAGAGTCGGTGCGTCGCGAGGATGAGCGTGCACGACGAAATGTCGTCACGAAGCTGTCTCCCCTGCAGCTGAAACTGCTGCTGCTTCTGCGCGTTCTCTCACGCGCGCGGGGATCGCGACGGCCCTGGCCAGTGCTCCGGCGGTCGCCCGACGGTCGTGGTCGGCGGCGTAGGGGCGCACCAGGTCGGTGTGGTGGCGTGCAACGGAAGTAGATGTTAGGGTTTCGAAGAGTTTGTCGATCCTTCGCGTGTGTGTGCGGGTGTATAAATATATACAGTGGGAAACAAGTGCTCGGGTTAGGATTGTTTTAAAGGCTCAGGATTGAATCAGAGCTTAGCAGCTCTCGGTTGGGGGGGGGGGTCTCACAGCCACTGGGTTGGGGGTGTTTGGGGAATAGCCCGGGCCAAGTGAGCAGGCCGACTGGGCTCAAACATTTGGTTTTTATTTTTATTTTTTTATTTCTTTTTCTTTTTCTTTTTCTTTTTCTATTTCATTTTATTACTCATTTCTATATATATATATATATATATATATATATATATATATATATATATATATATATATATATATGTACACATTTGTATACGTATAATCATATATAAATATATATATATATACACGTATACATTTATGTATATACATATTTATATATACATAAAATACCCACAAATACCTATATAATATATTTTTATATACACCTACGTGTATACATATATATATATACATACACATAATTACCTATGTATATATGCTTATATATTTATAATTATTTACACAAAGTATATATATCCCTATACTCCTCTTCCTATTTTATTTACTTACATATTCCCAAATGTCCTTATGTATGTTTTCCTATATATACATATATATATATATATATATATATATATATATATATATATATATATATATATATATATATATATATATATATATATATATATATATATATATATATATGTATATATCAATATATATACACGTACACATATAAATATATACAAACCATATTTACGAAATAATATAAACCATGATTAACTAACATTTAGACAATAATTGCCAATATCCTAAAAATACATACAAGGATATTTGCATATATACAATTAAAATATTTTAATACTCATATACTATACAATATGCGTATATCATATTTATATAAAACGAGTCTATCAAATAAGCTACCAATACGCATGTTTAAATATATATACACATTAATTAAATATAAAGGATATTTATGAAGTTTATATAAATAAGATATACTAATATACACGTACTGCCTAGTATTTGCATACCCTAGATATGCGTACCTATATATTCACCAGTATTCATGTAGCCTAGCAATTCATACAAATGCCAAAAGACAATTCCTAAGACGTGCCATCATACACTCAGAAATCAATTATCAATTGTTGTGCGTGTATAATAACTTGCAAGCAACCCCGGCGTCCGTCACCTACTCGGCATCTAGCCGTGATACAGACGCCTTGTTCTATTGCTGTGCCAGTCCCTCATACACGTCTCATCTAATAATCACCATTTAAATAAAATAAATAATAAAATATTTTAGATTTCTGGAAAGGGGAGCTACAATAACGCTGACGGAGCTCCCCATATGGATGGTGGATTATGTTTATGAGACGCGAATATGTTTATGGTGCAAGACTATGTTTATGGAACGAATGATTAGTTAGAACATATGATTTGTATGTTATGGTACGTATTGTATGGTCAATGGACTCGGATTGCCCGTGCACGGGTGCGGCTTCCCTCGGACGGTTACGCCGGGGCACCGGGACCGTTCGGCCCAGGAGGAAATTATGTGTAGTATTTATGGTGCACATCATTCGGACGGATTGTGACCGTCCAGTGCTATGATAAGCTATGATATCCGTAAGTTTGGGATCCTTCGGATACTGGGCTAGCAACCCGTATCGATGTGATCATAGGCTTACACATAAGAGATGCCAAGTCCATTACGGTGCGAAACACCGTAACCTTCATATAGATAGGGCCGGTGGGCTGAGATTTGAGTTGGGTGCAGGCGTAGGGCCTGCTACCCTTATGTGTATGGCTAAGTTTATGGTTGGTTGCACGAACTGAATGATTTCTTATGTTAAGTTCTAACCATTGCAGGCTAGGCAAAACGGGACGGAGATGTGCACGAGCACTAAGTTTATGTTCATATTATGCCTAATTGTATCTGCTGCAGGAACACGGTAGTGGACACATTATGATAAAGATGCTATGCGTAAACATTGCCATGAAACTGATCCTAAGGCTAAATAGAAAGATCATAAATTAAGATGCATGTTTCACTAAAGATATTTAGTGTTTGGTTTGGGTGCGAGCGGGTCTTGATCAGTGCAAAGCGAGGACGAAAGCACTAATCCCCCACTAGCTTTTGTGCAGGTTTAGGTATGTTCGACTCAGGGCGGAGCTTGGCTTGGACGTGCTGAGGCATGGAGTCCTTGACGTTCAAGAGGAGCTACCGCATAGGCGTTCGGACTTACGACATGGAGATGTTCGGCCGAAGACTACTTGTTGGCTATAAAGAGGCATAATGTATAGAAAAATGTAATCCTTTGTGAGCTAGAGAGATCATGAGCGTTGTAGCCAATTGGCATATATGTTGGGCTATTCAGAGCCTTTGTAATCTTCAGTTCATTATGAATATAAGAGATTCTTGTGTTATACTTTGTTTCCTTCAGCTACTTATGTTACGAATTTGAGATAATCACTATGTGAACCATTATCTTGCCTTGCACGAGCGCAACTCCCGGCTCGTGCGACATCACGCCCCAGCGAGGACGATGATTCGGGTAAAATCTAGCGAGGACGATGATTCGGGTAAAATCTAGCGAGGACGAGCGATTTACCGGATCGGGGCGTGACAAGTTGGTATCAGAGCGGTTCTATCCTTTGGACCGTGCATGAATTGTCACGCCCTGCTCCCGTAGGAGCGATCGTCCTCGCTAAGGCGTGATGCCGCACGGGCCTAGGTTGCGCCCGTGCAAGGCCAAGTCCAGAAACGGCCGATTTGAGCTAGGCCACAGAGTCGCACAGAGTGTCCCCATTTGCAGCGAAAAGTAAATAAACACAAATTGAAGCAAATTCAACTCTTTATTGATATTCAAGAAGTTTACAAGCGGCGCTAAGCCGATATTACAAATCGCTCAAGCTCTCTCTCTCTCTCTGAAACATAAAAGGCGTGCCAAGTGGCTTACAAGATGGAATGATTCATGGCGATGTTCCGATACATTATGCCCTGTATAGGGTGCTTCAGCTCCTGGCAACGTTCCAAGGCTCCAGAGTTGGCTCCGTGCCCTAGCACGTTCGATGGAAGCTCCGCACCCGTCGACGTTTCCTGCTTCCTGCAAGCAGACTGTGGGGTTATCAGTACATTGTTATGCACTGGTGGGGAGGCTAGCTCGCCCACAATGCTATCATTACCAAACACGTTCTATTTACTTTTGTGCATCTCTATCATTCATTGTCTTTCTAGTCTTGCCTTAGGATCAGTTTCATGCATATTTCATAACCTATCTCGTGTTGCCAATTTCAAGTGTCGCATGGAAATACATGCATGACTTACCCATACTTACCGTCCGGCCTTCCCTGTTCAATGTAAACCAAGTTAGTCAACAATTCATATGTAATAACATAACGTGCCTCATGTAAACTTTCAATATCAAGGGCGTGTCCCTGCCTCGGTTTCTAGCGCGCCGTTGGCGTATTTTCTAACTCCTTTGCCTAAGTACTTTCGATTATCTGGTGTGTTATATTCAAGCCCGTTCAGAAGGCACTTCATTTAGTTAACTTAGACTACTTTGATTTCAATGCAAGGACTTGCACGTGGATTGCCACCAGCAAAGCCCACTTAACTCTATATGCACCGGTCGCTGGCACCACAAGCCATCCTGGACATATTTCCCTTGGTATTTTCTCACCTATCATGGCGTACGGCTGGTACACCCTGATAGTCTCTTGAAAAATATCCCGCACTTACGTCTCCTGGTGGCCAAGCCCCCCCCCCCCCCAGTTAAGCCCGTAAGCCCCTTTTGATTCCGTCCGGACCGGCAAGTCCTTCACACTTTGACCATGCCGCAGAATCCCTTTCTCTTTACGGCACAGCATACGCCACCCCTCGCTCGTACCGTTTGTCCACGACCATTTCGTATTAACTTGTCTTTTTAACATAACAGCTGTCTCTGAGCCGTAGGCTAACCCTTAGCCTTCTTACGTTATCGACCAGGTTGGCGTCTGTGCAGCGCGGGTAGCGAGCCCCGTTGCACGTGTCCGTCACACCTGTCGCTAACCATTCTTTTCTTTCTTATCTTTCATTCATTCTTTCTTTTCTTTCTTTCTTTCTTTCACTTGTTCGTTCGTTCATTGGTTCTTTCATATATTCGTTCATTCATTCGTTGATTCATTCATTCACTTATTCATTCATACATTTTGTAACTCCCTGTGAGGGAGTCGCCTTGGCGACCCATTGGTCCCATAGCCTTTCAATGTTGCTAAACTCTACGTCGGAACGACTATGTTGATAGTCTTCCCGTTTCATTGTTGTAAACCATTCATTGTTTCATTGTTGAATGCAAGCTTGTGCCTTAGCACGAGCGTGGAGCGCGGTGCGAGAGTTCTCGTATTTTCCATGTTCCTTTCCATATTCTATACAAGCATACAAGATGGGATTATTCCCTTAGCTAGGTGCGTTGAGTCCTTTATTAGCATGCATGGGGTTATCGCCTAGCGATTCTCGTGATAGTGTCCGTATTGTTATGTGTCTAGGCTAAGCACAGACGGGTTCATCGGAGCCACCCACCTTAGCGATGTTCGCATCGGCCGAGCGATACTCCGAGCGCGCCTTTGATAGTCTAAGTCTGGATTCATCTTTGACGGCCCAATGCAAGTCTTGCATCGATTCGCATTGATACTTCATCGGGTCGAAGCAACTCTTCGGGTCGACGGCTCGTTTGAGTCGTTGCACTTGCCGTTTGAATCGGCGTTCCGCTAGGACGGAGCGGGGCATTACATAATACACCACTCAAAACAAGTCTCGTCCTCGAGACTTCCTGAGTGCAGGTCATCCTACCGTTCCCTAACTCATGTTGTGTGCGTATCTTATACAATTCTATCGAACGGCTCTATCGTTCGATGGCATCGAACCATACTCGATACCTGTTCAAGTCTCGTGTCGCATATGTTTGGTCGATTTCATTGAATGACTTCTTATTCATTTTAGAGTTGATGGTACTTATTCAATTGTCATATTTCTTCGACTTGGTTGCTATTTTGATGTATCACGGGACTGAAACGGTCGCACGAGGTGCGTTAAAATTCGTCAAATGCAAGAGTCGTAGGTTGAGGCTAACTCACTCATTCGTTCATGCGCATCGCAACACCCACTTGTAGCTGCATTCGAGTTCATCACATCGCTGAGTTTGGATCGTGCACATATTCAAGGCATCCCCCTAATATGTACATTTCAACCAAGCTTAGCGATTAGCGAAGTAGGACAAGCTACTCGTGATAGTTTCGATTTGCCGATCATTCGCTAACTTCGATTTAAAACCGAACTCAAGTGTATCCCACTATCGTTTATCTCGGTCCTCGAGATGATCCGGTTCGCTTCTCAAGCATTCTTGTCCACAAAATTAGTATAATTTCTTCTTAGCGGGGTCGACCAAGTCTGAGTAACTTCCGATCAATGATTCAATTCGTTATCCCAACTTTACTTGCGCATCATCCATTCCTATCATTCCTTTCGTTTGGGGCCAATCTCATTGTCGTTCACGCACACTCCCAGTTTCCCGTCCTACTCTAAGTCTTGTTGTCCCAAGTCTATCGTCCGTCCAGACGATATTGTAATATCAATCGCACAGGTTAAATCACTCGGCATAGGGTCATCCGCCTATCCGCTAGGTCAGCTCACAAGGTCATAGTTACACGTCAAGTCCGTGGCTCATCGTGTAAGGTCGTTGCACGACGCTCGCCCCAAATCCTATGGTCAAACCATTTGTTCGTTTGTACGGGAGTTTCTACCCAAGCTCGCGTCACTCAGATTTCTAAACATCGAGCATGATCACCTAATTCGCATCAAGACTTACGTTGCACATATTCAATTCCGTTCAATCACCAGTTCTAACCAATTCATGTATTCGATCATGAGGTCATCCAGCTCGACAATACATTGCGCCCCAATCTCACGCGAGTCTGATTATCTACGACGGTTCATGAATCACCATGCACGCTCCCGCAGAATAATCATTCTCATCGGGGCGTAACTCTTGTTTGAGTTTTAGACTAACCCATTCTCGATACGCGGATTGGACCTACTCAATCCTCAAGTTCAATCCTTCAAGCACATAAATTCATTCTCGAGTCCACCTTCGCGTCAAACCACAAGTCGAAGCATACGAATTGCCACGCCATGCAAGTGCCGATCACTCCCGCTGTACGAATCACCATACCAGTGCTCACGCGGAGTGATAGCCCTAGTCGGTGTGACGCATGTGCGAGGCTAGAGTTACGCTCGCATAAGACAAGAACGTCAACGTTGTGGTTGTCAACGAAGCAAATCCAAGCATTTCATTTTCTATCCAAGCCAAGATCGATAGTCCATTTATATTTCGTTCAACTAGAAAATCTTCGAGCCAAATCTATCTTTTTTTTGACACATTTTTAACATTTCAAGTATAGCGTCCAACGGAACAATAACATTTTACACGACCGTCATTCGCCGAGTCAGAGTGCCCCCGAGTTATCGCATATCGATCTTCGATACGCCTCAATACCATCGACAATATGCGTAACCTGACGATCTTCCTTTACAACCAATTTCGAGTCGTGCTACTGATGCTATTGTCCGAGTTGGATAATCCACAATTTCCTCGATATTCAAGATCAAGTTCGATAGCTATTCCTCAAGTTCGTTTCAAGATCGTTGTTCAAAACTCAAGTCACATTTCATTTGAATCAATCCGAAATCGTACGCGCGATCCTCTAAGTTTCCTCGATCAAGACCATTCATTTTCATTCATCGTTCTGAACTATTTTCTAACTCGCGTTGCCCATTGACAAGTTGTACAGCGACATCTCGTTCGGGACATTCGAAGTCACGACCAACTAAGCGTGACGCGTTCTAAGGCTTTGCGCGATCGCATCGCCTCGTCGACATAATCGTTCTATCCGTAAGTCCTTTAGTTTTGCTCGAACAATTTTTCTATAATGTCCATACACCACTCAGGGTTCGAGCTACTCGATTGGTCATCGACGCTCACTCTTATTCTTCATCGAAGCTATCATATACACCACTCGGAGTCAAGTCATTCTATAAATCCTCGAAGGTTATTCGACTCCCGATCGACATGTCCAATTGCGCGTTCGCTCATTCCTCGAAATCCAAATCAATTTTTCGTATGTACCTAAGCGTTAACACGATAGCATTCCTATCGATATACACTCAAAGTGTATCTCCGTTCTCGATCGAGCGATACATTGACATCGCTCGCAACCCGATTGCACCCAAGAGTCGAGGTGCGCGACGCGCAGACTAAGTTGTACCGCTTAACCATCCCGTACGGACTACATTCATGTTTGCACGCTCACTTATTCTCGTTCGTAACTCGTTTGCACCAAAGAGTCTAGGTGCGCGATACTCCGCACAACTTAGCCAAAAGGCTGTGTGCATGACCATCCCGTTCGAACTATACTCGGGTCTCGTGTACTCGTTTGCTATCGTCAGCGTAAGCTTATTCAAGCACGCCTCGCGTTTGCTAACTCTTAGCATCGATTTCCGTCCAACTCAAGTCCGTCGTGGTTTGGCACAAAGGCCTTCGCCTATCAAGTCCGTCGTAGTGGCACAAAGGCCTTCGCCTATCGGTCCCGATCACCCGAATACTTATACGAGCTTTCGAAAATATTAGACTTATTGTATGGAACATCCCAAGGCACAACGAGAGAGAGAGCGCACACTTCTTTTTAACCAACCGAGCTTCCAAAACTGAGAAAATCGAATAAAGTCCAAGGACGTAAAGCCGTGCTCTGATACCAATCTGTCACGTCCCACTCCCATAGGAGCGATCGTCCTCGCTAAGGCGTGATGCCGCACGGGCCTAGGTTGCGCCCGTGCAAGGCCAAGTCCAGAAACGGCCGATTTGAGCTAGGCCACAGAGTCGCACAGAGTGTCCCCATTTGCAGCGGAAAGTAAATGAACACAAATTGAAGCAAATTCAACTCTTTATTGATATTCAAGAAGTTTACAAGCGGCGCTAAGCCGATATTACAAATCGCTCAAGCTCTCTCTCTCTCTCTGAAACATAAAAGGCGTGCCAAGTGGCTTACAAGATGGAATGATTCATGGCGATGTTCCGATACATTATGCCCTGTATAGGGTGCTTCAGCTCCTGGCAACGTTCCAAGGCTCCAGAGTTGGCTCCGTGCCCTAGCACGTTCGATGGAAGCTCCGCACCCGCCGACGTTTCCTGCTTCCTGCAAGCAGACTGTGGGGTTATCAGTACATTGTTATGCACTGGTGGGGAGGCTAGCTCGCCCACAATGCTATCATTATCAAACACGTTCCATTTACTTTTGTGCATCTCTATCATTCATTGTCTTTCTAATCTTGCCTTAGGATCAGTTTCATGCATATTTCATAACCTATCTCGTGTTGCCAATTTCAAGTGTCGCATGGAAATACATGCATAACTTACCCATACTTACCGTCCGGCCTTCCCTGTTCAATGTAAACCAAGTTAGTCAACAATTCATATGTAATAACATAACGTGCCTCATGTAAACTTTCAATATCAAGGGCGTGTCCCTGCCTCGGTTTCTAGCGCGCCGTTGGCGTATTTTCTAACTCCTTTGCCTAAGTACTTTCGATTATCTGGTGTGTTATATTCAAGCCCGTTCAGAAGGCACTTCATTTAGTTAACTTAGACTACTTTGATTTCAATGCAAGGACTTGCACGTGGATTGCCACCAGCAAAGCCCACTTAACTCTATATGCACCGGTCGCTGGCACCACAAGCCATCCTGGACATATTCCCCTTGGTATTTTCTCACCTATCATGGCGTGCGGCTGGTACACCCTGATAGTCTCTTGAAAAATACCCCGCACTTACATCTCCTGGTGGCCAAGCCCCCCCCCCCCAGTTAAGCCCGGAAGCCCCTTTTGATTCCGTCTGGACCGACAAGTCCTTCACACTTTGACCATGCCGCAGAATCCCTTTCTCTTTACGGCACAGCATACGCCACCCCTCGCTCGTACCGTTTGTCCACGACCATTTCGTATTAACTTGTCTTTTTAACATAACGGCTGTCTCTGAGCCGTAGGCTAACCCTTAGCCTTCTTACGTTATCGACCAGGTTGGCGTCCGTGCAGCGCGGGTAGCGAGCCCCGTTGCACGTGCCCGTCACACCTGTCGCTAACCATTCTTTTCTTTCTTATCTTTCATTCATTCTTTCTTTTCTTTCTTTCTTTCTTTCACTTGTTCGTTCGTTCATTGGTTCTTTCATATATTCGTTCATTCATTCGTTGATTCATTCATTCACTTATTCATTCATACATTTTGCAACTCCCTGTGAGGGAGTCGCCTTGGCGACCCATTGGTCCCATAGCCTTTCAATGTTGCTAAACTCTACGTCGGAACGACTATGTTGATAGTCTTCCCGTTTCATTGTTGTAAACCATTCATTGTTTCATTGTTGAATGCAAGCTTGTGCCTTAGCACGAGCGTGGAGCGCGGTGCGAGAGTTCTCGTATTTTCCATGTTCCTTTCCATATTCTATACAAGCATACAAGATGGGATTATTCCCTTAGCTAGGTGCGTTGAGTCCTTTATTAGCATGCATGTGGTTATCGCATAGCGATTCTCGTGATAGTGTCCGTATTGTTATGTGTCTAGGCTAAGCACAGACGGGTTCATCGGAGCCACCCACCTTAGCGATGTTCGCATCGGCCGAGCGATACTCCGAGCGCGCCTTTGATAGTCTAAGTCTGGATTCATCTTTGACGGCCCAATGCAAGTCTTGCATCGATTCACATTGATACTTCATCGGGTCAAAGTAACTCTTCGGCTCGACGGCTCGTTTGAGTCGTTGCACTTGCCGTTTGAATCGGCGTTCCGCTAGGACGGAGCGGGGCATTACATGAATCACTTTGACCCTCAGTTGCTTCGCTATCAATTTAGTTGACTCTAAGTTGTTTCTGCAACCGCATGGCTCATGGATCTGCTCGACGCTACATTGGATGTTCCATACAATAAGTCTATATAAAGTGAGTACGTCTGCCACAAGTATGTCGTGACTATCGCGCTATCTCCGAGTGCCATCGGAGAACGTTGGTTGCACGAAGTGCAACGAGTTTTGGAATGTTGGTCGCACGAAGTACAATAAATATGGTGATGTTGGTTGTACGAAGTGCAATGATATACGTATTGTTGGTCGTATGAAATGCGAGAAGTTATGTGTTGTTGGTCGTACGAAGTGTGAGGAGATATGTGTTGTTGGTTGCACGAAGTGCAACGGATCGATATATGTGAGGCGATACGTGTTATGTTGCTATGCGAACGGTTATGTATTGTTGGTTGCACGGAGTGCAGCAAGTCATGAATCGTTCGATACATCGGTGTAATAAATCGATATGGTATGATGCATGTTGTATGGTTATGCAGATGGATAACGATATGTTGCACGAGATTGAGTAAAGCCCTTAAGTATCGAGAATGAGTTGTCGCACGAGTTGCAACGAGTGAGATTGAAAGATCGCGGATGCGATAGTAACGAGTCGAGTTGGTTGCTAAGTCGAGTTGAGTAGGCGAACATGTATGTTGGCCGAATGTCACGTTGAGCCTTGAGTAAGCGAATGTTGCGTATGTGATTGATATGATCGCTAAGACACGATTAGATTTGAACGAAAAGTTGAACTTGAGCGAACGATAGGACATGTTGGTTCAGTTGTTGTGCCAACTTGTAACACCCTGTTTCTGAAAATTAGGGATTTTTGACCAATTTATTATTTTTATTATTTATTAGTGGTATTTTAGTCATGGTATGATTTTCTGGTGATTTTAGTTAAGTTAAACCATTTTCTAAGTCATGACTTATGACTTTATGATTTTGGTTAGTATAACTTAGTGTAAACCCTAGTTTTTTCTAACCTAGAAGTTGCCATGACCATGAGAGCTTAGCCATAGGCTTAGAACACCAAATTAGTGATTTTTGGCCTAAGGGGTATTTTGGTAATTTTCTAGGATTTGTTTGGAATTATTGGGATTAATGTGTTTTAATATATTATATTCATTGTAGTGTGTCATGAGAGCCTTAAACCTAGCTTACCCAAATCTAGAGGTTAGTTCCTAACCTAGAAACTAAGAGGATTAGATATTTCATGGTAGTCAAAGCTATACAAATATCTAGATATTTATTTATAGGATATTTTGCTACAAACACTCAAAATATCTTCAACCTTTTCACCAAGTCTTTGCCTTAACCTAGAAGGAAACCCAAGGACACCCCCCCCCCCCCCTTGTCTTGGCCGGCCATAGGGCACCCCCCTAGCAGCCACCCTTCTATATAATCTCATTTCATTCATTCATGAAGATTTTATATGAATTTTAATCCTAGAAAAATACCCTTTACTTCAAAATTTCATATCTCACTCTTTAGAGGTCCAAATCACCTCTAGTTTCTTGCATTGGGTTCCTACAACCTAGAGGGTGCTAAGGGAGGCTAGCAAGTTGGACACAAGGACTTGGACACACCCATAAGTGGACTTGGACACCCCCCCTCATTTATTTGAGTTTTCAAGGATTTTGCACATATAGGTAAATGTCTCTAAACCATATTAATATTGTAATTTTTCTTCATGAATGCATGCATATAGGTGTATACTAGCTGTGGGTAAAGTTTGGTGGAATCTAGGAATTGTTTGGTGTCGTATCGGACACGTATCCTACATATATAAACCCTAATATTGCTCACTGTTTGCACACTGTCACAGTATAAAACACACACTGTTTTGTAAATGTTTTTGAACCAAAACCTAGCCTAGCTAACCCTAAACCTAACCCTAAAACACTGAGCACAAATTGGGTTGTGTCGTGTCCAAAATCTGGACACGAAGCTCTCAGTTTCACTCACACTGGACACACTGCACAGTGCACTGAAATCCCCTGCTACCACCCCCTTGGTTCTCCCTACACACGACACTAGGACACGGGAAAATTGGTGGACACGAGGGGGCATTGTCTGCGCACATGCCCCCAGAATTTTAAGACACCTCGTGTCCTATCGAGAGAGCACGGACACGTGCACTGGTCGTGCACTATCAGCGCACACACGCACAGACACCAACTTCGAGTGTCTCGTATCGCACGGACACGACACGTGGACACCTCGTAATGACACCATCGTGTAGCCCTTCATATGGCGTACACGTGGACACGAGCACGTGGTGCGTCGTGTCCTGTGTCACGAGCACGAGGCACGTGACTCACCGCACGACGCTGTCTGAAACAGTGTGTAACAGTCGAGTTTCCTCGACTGATACGTGTCTCGTGTCGACTCTGTGAGACACGTGGACACCGTGCAGACACACTGACACATACCCCTAGACCTACCCTACCTATGACACGACCACGAAGACACGAGGACGTGTGTGTCGTGTCCTAGGGCTAGCTGCACGCGTGCACGACGCTGTGCACGCGTGGGTGTATCAGGAATTTACCCGAGTCGTGTTTTCTTGTGTTTGGACACGATAAATCGTGTCGTGGTGTCGTTTCAGTATCCTAGGACACTAGTATATGTGCGGGGTGTCAGTTACCAACCCTTAGATGCGAGCCTTAGCTCGTTGGGTTGCGTGTATTTCGTTTTTTCCCCATATCGAGTGCACAGTGCAACAGTTCACTGTTTTGGGATAATTTTCCAGTTTTGAAAATCGAATTGCAATTCGATTTTGTGTGTGTTTAATCCATTGTACTAGTGTATATTAGTACGTATATATATAGTATATATGTATAAGTGTGTGTAGGTGAGGTTTGAGTGAAATTGGTAGTGTGTGTGTGTAGATATATATGTATATACATATGTATGTATATGTGTTAGGTGTGTGTGTGTATATGGTTCTGGAATTGGTTCCAGAACCTGGAAACCAATACCCCCCTGTCTACTGTTCCTCTCTCTCCCTCACTGTCCCACTCTCTCTCATTCTCTCTCTCTCCCTTTGTCTCTCTGTCTCTTTCCTCTCTCTATATATATGATTATATATATATATATAGGTTTGTTTATATATATATATGTATATATATATATATATATATATATATGATATATATATTGTATTAGATATATACATAGTGCTATTTTATATATATATGTGGGGTTGGGTATTATATATAGTGTATTCCCATATTGGTATATAGTTAGGCCTATAAATATATATATAGATATATATGTATAACTTACTAGCTATAGGGCTATATGAAAACCCTATGACTAGCAATGGCCTATGGCCAAGAGCATTGGCCCATGGCTTGGGGCTAACCCTAAAGACCCAAAACCCTTTGTGTTGACCCTTGTTGACTGAAAGTTGACCAAAGTCAACATTAGGTCAAGGTTGACCTAGCTTAACCTAGTTTGACTTAAACTAACCTAGAATGACTAGGAATGACCTAAATCAACTAGTTTGACTAGTTTGACTAAAACCCTAACTAGTTTAACTAGTGTTGACCTAGCTTTGACTTAGAGTTGACCATTGTTGACCATGGTTGACTAAAGTCAACTATTGGTCAAACCATGACCTAATTGACCTAATAAATGACTAGTTCAACTAGTCTGACCCTATTTGACCTATTTATCCTAACTGACTAGTCTTTGTTTGACCAATGACTTAGTTGGTCTAAGTTTGATCTAGACTTGATCCAGATTGATCATGTTGGCTAGTATTGACTAGTTTGATTAGAGTGTTGACCAGGAGTTGACTTAAACCTAGATTAAACTTGTTTGACCTTGTTTGATCTTGTTTGACCTTATTTGACTTAGTATGACTTCCTGTGACTTAGTTTGACTATTAGAGTTGACCAAGAGTTGACTTTTGACCAGTTTGACCTAGAATCATGTAGTATGCATTGTATATTTTATTTTTACTATTGTGGATACATTGTGACTTGTATTGCCCTGACTAGGAGCCACACACCTCTCCTCAGGCAGTATACCTTCTTCAGACATTCAGTTATCAGGCGAGTACATTCTCTGACCGTTTCATATTTGCCAGGATTTATATTCTTGCTCTAGCTTACTTTACTTGATGCTGACACGATTGTTATCACGGATTGGTACTATATGGATCTTTTCATGAGATGTTATCCCCCTCGGGAGCATCAGGTACTTTTGTCATGTGTGTTTCACTTACATCATGTATCTCATGCTTCTATTTTCATGTATCTTCATGTATCAGCTAGTGACTCATGTACTCTCATGATCACCGAGCCTCCATGAATCTTCATGAATCACTCACGTATCACCCAATTATGGGCTTATCACGAATCTTAACATAACCTGAATGGATCCTTGTGTATTGATTGGGGATGGGGGAGTGGAAATAGTCATGTGGATATTACCCCAGTAGCTGTAGTCATGAATCACTTCTAGCTGTAGCCATGAATCTCCTATGCCATTTCACATGTCTATATTTTGCTCTGACTCACTAGACACTGCTAGTTCTCTATATACAGTAGATATTTCATTACAGTTATCTCTTTTGCTACATGTATCTTCTTTCAGCAGTTCCTGTATTTTACTCTATTGCATGCTTTATATCTCCTATCATACTATGCACTGCGTGAGATGTATTGTGCTCGTTCCCGTCCTGATTGGACCTGTTGAAAATATTACAGAGGATGAGGAGGAGGCCCTGGTGTCTACCTATTATGGAGCAGGACTAGATGATACTTATGTTGTGGACCCTCAGCAGGATCCAACTGCAGCTGAGGATGTTGTTCCAGTAGTCTAGACCAGTTTAGCCTAGGCAGTCTTTTCTATATTTACTTTTGTCTCACATCTGAGTTATATTTTGAGATGTTGAGTTATGTATAGACTCTTAGTCTTGTATTATGAGTTGACATTCTGGATGTTATGTATCTTAGACACTTAGTCTTATTTCATCTATGCTATGGTTCTCCTTGAGTTACTATCTATCTATCTGTTCTTCATTCTTCTACCTTAGATGTGATTGAGACAGCATATTGTTATATCACCTCCATTCGGAGAGTATATACTGTACAGGTACTTTTATATTGTTAGATGATTGACCTAGGACAGCGTTCTACCGCCGACACTGCGGCGTAGGCTGGGCGTTGTTACGTTCTCGTACCCTAACAGTGGGTGCGGGTCGTGACACGTTTTTAGTGGTGGCCCATGCAGGTCGAGTTTATGTAGTGGTATTCGTACTAGAGTATCACTACAGCCTGCGATAGGATTAGAGGAATAGGCTTAGAGAGAATGGATACTCAATCACTGTTAGGATTTCATGAGAGATTCCGGGACGACCCTTGAGAATCTTATTTTGAACTTCGATATTGAAAACCCTTTTCCTCTTGTTTTAATTCACCCTCACTCCTTGATGTTTAAGGGATCTTGGACTATTTAACCTTATTCATCATTACCTCCCTTATATTTTGACCTTCTTTACTGCTAATTTAGCCTTAGTTTTGCAAGCTTATATTTTATCGAGCTTGATCACGACATATTTTATTGGGGGCTAGTACCCACTAACATATTGTCTAATCAGGGCCGGTGCATGATGGTCTGATCAACCTATTGCACTTTGGTTCGCTTTCATATATTATTCTACATGGATGGAGCCACTTGCAGGTTCTGTTCTTTCAAATCCATTCCCATCTTGTTTCATTATATCTATCTTGGAATCCAATTCCATATGCTCCTACCTATTCTTATTTTGATGAATTTGACCTGATAGTTCTTTTGATTTTATCTCTTACTTAGGAGTAGGAGTAGGAGTAGGAGTAGCTCTAATTGTTAATATAATCCTTTAGGAATGAATTGATGTATGTGCTATACCTTTGACTTAGAAGAGTAGCTCTAACCATAGAATGGTAAACCTCTTAACCCTATTGATTCATTGTTTTCTTACCTACCTAGTCTAATACCCATAGTCACAGACTATCCCATTTAAACAATCCTTGTACTACTATTGCATCACAACTTCTGGTTTAAATTTAGGCCATTGACCATTCCCACTCTAATTATGATCATCGTAGGCACATTACCATGACTTTTAAATTAGGAGCACAAGACTAGTGTTTTCTCAAAACCAATTTCACAGGCATGACCTAGACTTGACAACCTACACCCATGACCTTAGTGTCCCACTCAGGCATACCATTGTGTGCTTCATTTGCTTAGTACGATTTTCCTGATCCGAGACTCCATCCTGATTTACCCCATGGAGTTATTTTTGGCTTCGATTTGAATTAAGGGCACCTTATGACCTAAAACTGCCAGCCAATTTTTGGACATGACCCAGTATAGGTCTACTACCCATATTTTGCTTGTTGACCTTGTATGTTGCCTAGGTAGTGGCTTTGTCCTTGATTGTTGGAGGTTTGACCTAGAAGGAGTACGACCATCTAAATTTCGAGGACGAAATTATTTTAAGGTGGGTAGACTTGTAACACCCTGTTTCTGAAAATTAGGGATTTTTGACCAATTTATTATTTTTATTATTTATTAGTGGTATTTTAGTCATGGTATGATTTTCTGGTGATTTTAGTTAAGTTAAACCATTTTCTAAGTCATGACTTATGACTTTGTGATTTTGGTTAGTATAACTTAGTGTAAACCCTAGTTTTTTCTAACCTAGAAGTTGCCATGACCATGAGAGCTTAGCCATAGGCTTAGAACACCAAATTAGTGATTTTTGGCCTAAGGGGTATTTTGGTAATTTTCTAGGATTTGTTTGGAATTATTGGGATTAATGTGTTTTAATATATTATATTCATTGTAGTGTGTCATGAGAGCCTTAAACCTAGCTTACCCAAATCTAGAGGTTAGTTCCTAACCTAGAAACTAAGAGGATTAGATATTTCATGGTAGTCAAAGCTATACAAATATCTAGATATTTATTTATAGGATATTTTGCTACAAACACTCAAAATATCTTCAACCTTTTCACCAAGTCTTTGCCTTAACCTAGAAGGAAACCCAAGGACACCCCCCCCCCTTGTCTTGGCCGGCCATAGGGCACCCCCCTAGCAGCCACCCTTCTATATAATCTCATTTCATTCATTCATGAAGATTTTATATGAATTTTAATCCTAGAAAAATACCCTTTACTTCAAAATTTCATATCTCACTCTTTAGAGGTCCAAATCACCTCTAGTTTCTTGCATTGGGTTCCTACAACCTAGAGGGTGCTAAGGGAGGCTAGCAAGTTGGACACAAGGACTTGGACACACCCATAAGTGGACTTGGACACCCCCCCTCATTTATTTGAGTTTTCAAGGATTTTGCACATATAGGTAAATGTCTCTAAACCATATTAATATTGTAATTTTTCTTCATGAATGCATGCATATAGGTGTATACTAGCTGTGGGTAAAGTTTGGTGGAATCTAGGAATTGTTTGGTGTCGTATCGGACACGTATCCTACATATATAAACCCTAATATTGCTCACTGTTTGCACACTGTCACAGTATAAAACACACACTGTTTTGTAAATGTTTTTGAACCAAAACCTAGCCTAGCTAACCCTAAACCTAACCCTAAAACACTGAGCACAAATTGGGTTGTGTCGTGTCCAAAATCTGGACACGAAGCTCTCAGTTTCACTCACACTGGACACACTGCACAGTGCACTGAAATCCCCTGCTACCACCCCCTTGGTTCTCCCTACACACGACACTAGGACACGGGAAAATTGGTGGACACGAGGGGGCATTGTCTGCGCACATGCCCCCAGAATTTCAAGACACCTCGTGTCCTATCGAGAGAGCACGGACACGTGCACTGGTCGTGCACTATCAGCGCACACACGCACAGACACCAACTTCGAGTGTCTCGTATCGCACGGACACGACACGTGGACACCTCGTAATGACACCATCGTGTAGCCCTTCATATGGCGTACACGTGGACACGAGCACGTGGTGCGTCGTGTCCTGTGTCACGAGCACGAGGCACGTGACTCACCGCACGACGCTGTCTGAAACAGTGTGTAACAGTCGAGTTTCCTCGACTGATACGTGTCTCGTGTCGACTCTGTGAGACACGTGGACACCGTGCAGACACACTGACACATACCCCTAGACCTACCCTACCTATGACACGACCACGAAGACACGAGGACGTGTGTGTCGTGTCCTAGGGCTAGCTGCACGCGTGCACGACGCTGTGCACGCGTGGGTGTATCAGGAATTTACCCGAGTCGTGTTTTCTTGTGTTTGGACACGATAAATCGTGTCGTGGTGTCGTTTCAGTATCCTAGGACACTAGTATATGTGCGGGGTGTCAGTTACCAACCCTTAGATGCGAGCCTTAGCTCGTTGGGTTGCGTGTATTTCGTTTTTTCCCCATATCGAGTGCACAGTGCAACAGTTCACTGTTTTGGGATAATTTTCCAGTTTTGAAAATCGAATTGCAATTCGATTTTGTGTGTGTTTAATCCATTGTACTAGTGTATATTAGTACGTATATATATAGTATATATGTATAAGTGTGTGTAGGTGAGGTTTGAGTGAAATTGGTAGTGTGTGTGTGTAGATATATATGTATATACATATGTATGTATATGTGTTAGGTGTGTGTGTGTATATGGTTCTGGAATTGGTTCCAGAACCTGGAAACCAATACCCCCCTGTCTACTGTTCCTCTCTCTCCCTCACTGTCCCACTCTCTCTCATTCTTTCTCTCTCCCTTTGTCTCTCTGTCTCTTTCCTCTCTCTATATATATGATTATATATATATATATAGGTTTGTTTATATATATATATGTATATATATATATATATATATATGATATATATATTGTATTAGATATATACATAGTGCTATTTTATATATATATGTGGGGTTGGGTATTATATATAGTGTATTCCCATATTGGTATATAGTTAGGCCTATAAATATATATATAGATATATATGTATAACTTACTAGCTATAGGGCTATATGAAAACCCTATGACTAGCAATGGCCTATGGCCAAGAGCATTGGCCCATGGCTTGGGGCTAACCCTAAAGACCCAAAACCCTTTGTGTTGACCCTTGTTGACTGAAAGTTGACCAAAGTCAACATTAGGTCAAGGTTGACCTAGCTTAACCTAGTTTGACTTAAACTAACCTAGAATGACTAGGAATGACCTAAATCAACTAGTTTGACTAGTTTGACTAAAACCCTAACTAGTTTAACTAGTGTTGACCTAGCTTTGACTTAGAGTTGACCATTGTTGACCATGGTTGACTAAAGTCAACTATTGGTCAAACCATGACCTAATTGACCTAATAAATGACTAGTTCAACTAGTCTGACCCTATTTGACCTATTTATCCTAACTGACTAGTCTTTGTTTGACCAATGACTTAGTTGGTCTAAGTTTGATCTAGACTTGATCCAGATTGATCATGTTGGCTAGTATTGACTAGTTTGATTAGAGTGTTGACCAGGAGTTGACTTAAACCTAGATTAAACTTGTTTGACCTTGTTTGATCTTGTTTGACCTTATTTGACTTAGTATGACTTCCTGTGACTTAGTTTGACTATTAGAGTTGACCAAGAGTTGACTTTTGACCAGTTTGACCTAGAATCATGTAGTATGCATTGTATATTTTATTTTTACTATTGTGGATACATTGTGACTTGTATTGCCCTGACTAGGAGCCACACACCTCTCCTCAGGCAGTATACCTTCTTCAGACATTCAGTTATCAGGCGAGTACATTCTCTGACCGTTTCATATTTGCCAGGATTTATATTCTTGCTCTAGCTTACTTTACTTGATGCTGACACGATTGTTATCACGGATTGGTACTATATGGATCTTTTCATGAGATGTTATCCCCCTCGGGAGCATCAGGTACTTTTGTCATGTGTGTTTCACTTACATCATGTATCTCATGCTTCTATTTTCATGTATCTTCATGTATCAGCTAGTGACTCATGTACTCTCATGATCACCGAGCCTCCATGAATCTTCATGAATCACTCACGTATCACCTAATTATGGGCTTATCACGAATCTTAACATAACCTGAATGGATCCTTGTGTATTGATTTGGGGATGGGGGAGTGGAAATAGTCATGTGGATATTACCCCAGTAGCTGTAGTCATGAATCACTTCTAGCTGTAGCCATGAATCTCCTATGCCATTTCACATGTCTATATTTTGCTCTGACTCACTAGACACTGCTAGTTCTCTATATACAGTAGATATTTCATTACAGTTATCTCTTTTGCTACATGTATCTTCTTTCAGCAGTTCCTGTATTTTACTCTATTGCATGCTTTATATCTCCTATCATACTATGCACTGCGTGAGATGTATTGTGCTCGTTCCCGTCCTGATTGGACCTGTTGAAAATATTACAGAGGATGAGGAGGAGGCCCTGGTGTCTACCTATTATGGAGCAGGACTAGATGATACTTATGTTGTGGACCCTCAGCAGGATCCAACTGCAGCTGAGGATGTTGTTCCAGTAGTCTAGACCAGTTTAGCCTAGGCAGTCTTTTCTATATTTACTTTTGTCTCACATCTGAGTTATATTTTGAGATGTTGAGTTATGTATAGACTCTTAGTCTTGTATTATGAGTTGACATTCTGGATGTTATGTATCTTAGACACTTAGTCTTATTTCATCTATGCTATGGTTCTCCTTGAGTTACTATCTATCTATCTGTTCTTCATTCTTCTACCTTAGATGTGATTGAGACAGCATATTGTTATATCACCTCCATTCGGAGAGTATATACTGTACATGTACTTTTATATTGTTAGATGATTGACCTAGGACAGCGTTCTACCGCCGACACTGCGGCGTAGGCTGGGCGTTGTTACGTTCTCGTACCCTAACAGTGGGTGCGGGTCGTGACACAACTCGAGTAAGCAAACACAAGAGCTGGGATCGGAAAGGATCGCCATACGGGATAGTTGGTTGGAAGAAGTCGGACCTATGCGGAGCGTAATATCGAGTAATAACTCAATTTTGAGTGGTATATGCAATACCAATTATGCGATCAGTATAGTGAAGCATTGTGTTGAGAACGATAGGCTCGATTTCTGAGTGGTATATGGAATACCACTTAGCGATAGCTATGTTAAGCTGTTTGGTGACTTGCGATAGGTTACGTCGAGACGACTATGTTGTTACGATATGTTTGTCCGCAACGGGCGGAGTAGTAACGAGACTTGAGTGGGAATGAATTGAGAGAAGTCGATGCAAGTATGCTTCGATGAATTAAGTCGAACGATTATGTGTGAAGTCGCATCTATGGATGATACGTCGGATGAGGATTCGTTAAGTGTAAGTCGAACGATAGGCAGAGCATAGCGAGAGGATGTTGTGTTGAAGGATGGTCGACCCGGTCGAAATTATGTTTAGTTAGTACGGAGACTTGTTCGAAAATGCGTTGAGTAAGTACGAAGGAATCGTGCGAACGAATTTGGGTTAGCACGATGAGTCGGTACACGATAAGTCGGTAGCATGATTGGAAGTACGAGTTAGGGATATGAGAATGAATATATGAATTGGAAATTGTGTCGCGATTATGGTAGTTAGTTACGGCTGAATGAATCTTGATGCGCGCAAGACTTGATTCGTATTCGAGTTCGGATAATGGCAATGATTACAACGAATTTGAACTTATGAGAAAGGAAGATGTTCAAGTTATGCATATCGATGATGGTATTGAGGCGTATCAAAGACGATATGTAATAACTCGGGGATACTCTGATCGAATGAACGAAAATTATGTTGAGCATTGTTGTTGGACAAATAGGATACAAGTTAAGTTATGGCAATTGGGATGATAACGGTAGGAATGCTTCGGAGAATTTGAGAGTCGATGGATGTTACTCGGAAGAAAATGAAAGTTCTTGATTGTTTCGAGGATAACCACAATGTCGACATTCTTGTCTTATGCGAGTGCAACTCGAGCATCGCACATGCGTCACGTCAAATTAGGGCGATCATTCTGCGTGAGCGCTGGTATGGTGATTCATACAGCGGGGTTATCGAACTTGCAAGGCGTGGCAAATTGGATTTAGACTTGTGGTTTGATGCGAAAGTCATTCGAAGATGGTTTCGATGAGTATGGAATGCGTCGGACTATGATCACGAATAGGTAAACTCGGATTTGAGGCGAGTAGATGTCATACGACTAGCAAAGATAGTCGACGGAAATGAATGAGTGATTCGAGTAGTAACGGCATGCAATGTGCATGAGTGATTCGAGTAGTAACGGCGCATCAGTTGCACGAGAGGGTAGATGAATTATGGATTAGTAAATTACGTCGGATTGGATAAAGTCCCATAGGAATTGTCATAAATTTATTTGGCTCCGCGATAGGATATAGCATGGTTCGTTGTAACTGTCCCTCGATGATGATCTTCAATTATCGAACGTAGTTTTAGGGCAGATGACCCTAGAAGACTTGACCGCCAAATTAAGTGAATATTGAAGTCCCATATGATGACCCTGAAGAAGTCGCGTAAAGAAATTTTGTCGAGGATAAGGAATAATGTGGTGCATGTTGAGGATAAGTCTAAGCGGGTGAGTATCGTGTTTCAAAGTTAGCGAGTAGCCTTCGACTAGATCGATATGGCCAGAAAAGTGATGGTCGATCGAACGAGTGCGTAAATAGACTTGGTTGGTCGATGATCGAATAGATGTTGAGGAACGTGCTTAGCGTAGTGACGCGGTAAGGCGATTGCAAGAATTCTGCAATGCGCGAGAGCAACGAATAGTCGAACGACCCCAAGAGTTGTGTCGTAGATCGGTTTGAGTAACGGTTAGGCTATGTGTGTTGAGCGCGCTACCTATGTTATGAAACGAACTAGTCCGAATTAATTCGAGAATTGAGTAAAGGGTTTGTACTCGATCGAGAATAGGAGATAAACGTATCGTAAGAGACCTTGGGTCGGAAAGATTGTTGCCCTTGAGCATCATAGACTCAAGTTGACCTCTTGTGTCAGGAGAGATTAAGCACGATGTCTGGATAAGTTACCTAGCGGGGCAGCCCCAGACGCAATGCGTGGATAGAGCGAGAACCTGAATCATATATGGATAGTTGTACGCGAGACTTAGTGCGAATGGTAGGCGAAGGAAATTGAGACATCTGGACTTAGTCCATGTCGTTAAGGCCAATTTTATGAATGACTAGATGAAAGACTTGAGTTATGTGAAAGATAGAAAATGGTTGGGCGACTAGGCGTTGAGGAGAATTATTGTGATCGGATGCGCAATGACTTGATGCAACGCGAGTGTTAGGTGGCCGAAGAGAAACTTATGAGATCGAAGTAACGAGTTTGAATCAAGTTATGTGCATAAATATTTGGAAGAGGATCGCATGTTATGGAATGATGCGTACGAGAAGTATTTGAGAATATGCGCTAAGATTTGAATGAGTCGAGTACGGAACGATGGATGCTTGAGGATTTAAGTTGAGCTTGTTAGTTGTCCCGACATCCTACAACTAAGCTTGGCTGAAATGCATATATTGGTGGGACGTCTAAAATATGTGTATGATTCAAACTAAGTTGTATGATTCAACGATAGTAGCACGAGATCGTGAAGCGATCTATGCAGGATACTTGGATTTAAGTGTTGGTTTCGGTTCGAGGACGAACCTTCCTTTGAGTGGTATATTATGTAATGCCTCGTTTCGCACGGTACATTATGATGAGTCGTTGACTCGAAGAGTTGCGTTGACCCGATGAGGCATCGATGCGAATCGATGCAAGTTTTACGTTGGCCAAAGGTAAGCCTTGAGTCGGTTGGAATCTATGAATCGAATCGATGCAAATGGTAAGTTCCATTTGAGCAAGTGCTGATGTTAGTTGATCTGGTGTGCAGGCTATGCCTTTATGCTGGATTACGGATCGTGGCATGGATGCGATAGGCCAAATCAACTGAGTAGTTCAAAGGAATGGCTAAGTCCGAGAGTTAGCTATGCGACCAGGTTATGGAAGCGAGCCACTGCAATCGACGAGACGACGAGGCGTATCAGCTTAAGGTGGGCGGGTTATTGACTCTCTCTCCATATTCCTTTACGTCTAATAAAAGATATTATTGTATGTGTAAGATGATTATCGAGTTAGCGAGCGTGGCTCCGCGACAAAAGGTCTAAGTATGCGTTGAACACTAAGGTAGAACATTGAATATTGAACAATTGAAGCGACGTACATCAAGTGTATGGGTCGCGGTAGGACAATGATGGTAGAATATTGAAAGACGATATTGAGATGTGCATCATGTGTACGGCTCCGAGAACATTGAACACTAGGCGTAGAACATGGATTACGGTGCTGAGCGTGCCCTCGTGCAGGGAAACTAAGGAATAACCAAGTAACTATGGAACTAGGCTTTGAGAATGACTTACGAATGGTAAGCGTTGAATATGAGTATGAGATGACTAAGCCGTCGGGCGTCGTGCATCAATATGGATGTGTTGGGGTATAACGCCGACGGAGCTCCCCATATGGATGGTGGATTATGTTTATGAGACGCGAATATGTTTATGGTGCAAGACTATGTTTATGGAACGGATGATTGGTTGGAACGATATAATTTGTATGCTATGGTACGTATTGTATGGTCAATGGACTCGGATTGCCTGTGCACGGGTGCGGCTTCCCTCGGACGATTACGCCGGGGCACCGGGACCGTTCGACCCAGGAGGAAATTATGTGTGGTATTTATGGTGCACATCATTCGGACGGATTGCGACCGTCCAGTGCTGTGATAAGCTATGATATCCGTAAGTTTGGGATCCTTCGGATACTGGGCTAGCAACCCGTATCGATGTGATCGTAGGCTTACACATAAGAGATGCCAAGTCCATTACGGTGCGAAACACCGTGACCTTCATATAGATAGGACCGGTGGACTGAGATTTGAGTTGGGTACAAGCGTAGGGCCTGCTACCTTTATGTGTATGGCTAAGTTTATGGTTGGTTGCACGAACTGAATGATTTCTTATGTTAAGTTCTAACCATTGCAGGCTAGGCAAAACGGGACGGAGATATGCACGAGCACTAAGTTTATGTTCATATTATGCCTAACTGTATCTGCTGCAGGAACACGATAGTAGACACATTATGATAAAGATGCTATGCGTAAATATTGTCATGAAACTGATCCTAAGGCTAAATAGAAAGATCACAAATTAAGATGCATGTTTCACTAAAGATATTTAGTGTTTGTTTTGGGTGCGAGCGGGTCTTGATCAGTGCAAAGCGAGGACGAAAGCACTAATCCCCCACTAGTTTATGTACAGGTTCAGGTATGTTCGGCTCGGGGCGGAGCTTGGCTTGGACGTGCTGAGGCATGGAGTCCTTGGCGTTCAAGAGGAGCTACCACATAGGCGTTCGGACTTGCGACATGGAGATGTTCGGTCGAAGACTACTTGTTGGCTATAAAGAGGCATAATATATAGAATAATGTAATCCTTTGTGAGCTAGAGAGATCATGAGCGTTGTAGCCAATTGGCATATATGTTGGGCTATTCAGAGCCTTTGTAATCTTCAGTTCATTATGAATATAAGAGATTCTTGTGTTATACTTTGTTTCCTTCCGCTGCTTATGTTACGAATTTGAGATAATCACTATGTGAACCGTTATCTTGCCTTGCACGAGCGCTGTAGTGCCCCGACCCGCAAGATGCCTTATGTTGGATGGTTAGTTCGATGAAGCCTTGTTGGGCTTGGAATTATGCGAAGGATCGCTTGGAAGGCTATGCGATCGTGGCAGGAATCGTCCTATGAATGTGAGTAGTGTTGAACCCTTTAAAGATCCTTTAACTTCACGCTTAAAATAAAGGATAGTGTGCTATGTTTCTTATTGTGTTGCTGAATAACACCTTGCATGGAATTCGAAAAAGATAAAAAGATAATAATCATCTGAACATAAACTGTTGTGGCTAAATGAAATGTATACTTGTACAATGTTGCCATGAATTACATGACAGGTGAAGGCAAAGTCCCAAATACTTGGGCGGTGAGTATATCGAGCTTTGGCTCAATGAATAGATGGCAAAACAGATGTTAAGACCCAAGAACTGGGTAGTGAGTATGCTTGAATTGTATTTGAATGAATGCATGCTAAAACAGATGCTAAGTCCCAGGAATTGGGCGGTGAGTACATTGAGTTGGTTGGAAAGATGTATGGTAACAAAGATGTGGCAAGGCATTGGGTAACAATATTCTATTATCCTGTGCCGATGTAGAATGTTGATTACGCCAAGACCCTGGATTGGGCAGATGATAATATAAGCGTTGGCTCAAGGCAAGATGGCAATATAAATGAGAATGGTGGCTGAGTTAATTAGTTTTCCTTATCATGCAATATATGTTTTCTTCTTAGATAAGTTGCATATAGTTGCATGGTCATGGACAACTTGTCGACAATGTGGTTTCTCGAACGGTATTCCTGGGCCATGGAACCCGGTTCGTCCTGGGGGAAACCAATGCTGAAGTAGTAGCAGTGCTGAAGTAGTAGCACGGTATACAGGACTTGCAGTGGGGCTAGCTACCTGCACTAGCAAGGGCGCTGTATACCTGTAAGACGGTCCAGGATGGCGTGTAGCCAGTGACCTTCATATAGATAGGTCCAGTGCTAATGATGTCTTATGCAGGCAGAGTAAGTTATTACTCAAATACAGGAAAGGATGTTGGCTGTTGGTAAGAATCACCTGAACGGTGATATTTATATTGAATCATGATATTGTTCCTAACAATGTCTTGTGCAGGCAGAGTAAGTATTATAAATATACAGGGATGGCTATACGACCGTGGGTAAGAATCACCAAAGGGTGATAACTGCATGCTTTAAATTATGTTGGCTATGAGATTTGCATGCTTTACTTCTTGTCGGCTATAACATGAAATTGACCCTAAGGCAACAAGAAAGACCACTGTTAATAATGTTCTGTAACATGATTACTTAGTGTTGTCTTCTTAGGTGAGTTGGGCCAGCACCGCTCGCCAGTACATTGATGATGTACTGACCCACGTTGTGGGCAATATTACAGGTGTTTGCTTGGGGAAAATCCTGTGAATCAGTGCTTGGCATAGATTAATTGGATGGGTGTGCAGAAGCTCTTCTTTCAAGACGATGTCTTCTGCTATACGGGACATAATGTATGGAACAGTAGAACTCAGTTGTACCAGTGAGATTGTAGCCAAATTGGCAAGTTCAATGTAAAGAAGTCGGTATATTCAGTTGTAGCCCATGGGGCAAGTGTATACATTCAGTTGGCTATTTAAGAGTCTTGTAATCAATTGTAAACTCTGTATTCCGCTGCAAGTCTTGTAATCCATTATGATTATCAATAAAGAGATACATTTCTTCATATCTTGTGTGACTTCAATTTATCTGCTTGGTTCTGCTGCGTTATCGATGTTTTCTGAGAAATACCAGGAACTGTAATGGTTTTGCCTTGTACAAGTGCAATCTAGACTTGTACAGCATCACGCCCAGTGGCTAGTTTTCGATCCTCCGGGATCGGGGCGTGACAAGCACAACTCCAGACTCGTGCGGCATCACGCCCCAGCGAGGACGATGATTCGGGTAAAATCTAGCGAGGACGAGCGATTTTCCGGATCGGGACGTGACAGTTGGTGTTTAGTTGCCCCCCCTCCCGCCGATCGCCGGCGAACAGACGGCGACCACCGCCTGCATCATGGACTGCTTGGCCCCGGACTACAGACCCTGCAGCTTGCGGTAGATGGCGGCGCGCAGCTCGGCGGTCCCGGCGTTGGGGGTGTAGCGCGTGTGGCCCTGACGGATGGCGGCGATCCCGACCTTGGCGACGGCTCTACGGTCCCGACGTCGGTGGTGTAGCGCGTGCTGCCCCTCTCCCGACCGCCCCGCGAGGAGGAGGGGTGGGAGGCGGGGGTTTGGGCGCGGGACGGGAGGCGGGGGTTTGGCTGCCCCCCTCCCGACCACCGACGAGGAGGAGGGGGCAGGAGGTGGCAGGCCAGGGAGAGATGGGGCGCCGCGGGGGACGAAGGTTTCGGCTCGGACAGAGAAAATGGAAGAAGACAAGGGTAACTTAGTAAAAAAAAATAGTCAAATAGGTTGACCGTCAGTAGATGACGGTTTCCGTCAAAAGTGTCAAAAGTGGGGGGTGTCGTGCATTATTGTAATTATGTGGGATGCACCTTAAATATGGATAAATTAAGTGAGATGGCACTCAAATTTTTTTTTGGGTGGTGTGTGTGTGTGTGTGTGTTGGGGGGGGGGGGGGGGGGGGGGGGGGGGGCAGTGAACTACTCGAGTGAGCCCTCCATGGAAATGTGAAATGTTGGTCAAGATAACTGATTCAGTGAGATACAAATTATGACTCCCATTTGTTTATGGTGTGTGCCTAATTATAGTATCCACATACTCTAAATTGTTACCGAGATTGTTGTTGAATGCACTTAATCATCACAAGTGTGAGTTTCTTTCTTTTGACTATCCACCGTCTGAGTTTTATGGTTACACATTTCAACCTATCGTGTTTCAATAATCTAAGTCTAATGTCTATCCAGATTAGTTATAATCTAACTACATATCTATGTTTAAGTTGGTATAAATAGGTAAATATCAAGGACGGAACTCGGAATTTTGAGATTGACTGGATTGGAGTGGACTATAATGGACTGATTCTTATGAAAAAAATAAAAAATATATAAAAAACGAAGAAGAAGAAGAAAATATTGCGATGGACTGGCTGGAGCCCACCAGTCCCTACATGGATCCGCATATGGTATACACGGTTAAGGGATATAGAAAAAAAAAATGTATAAAATTGTAATGACATGGTCGATTAAGAGATTTGGGACTTTTGCATTCTAACTCAATTTGCACAAAGTAAATAAAGTTTCACAGTTTGTTCGTGGAAGAAGCAAACAAGTATAGATCCAGTTCTATCTTTGTGTTCGCAGATGTACTATCTTTACCTACAATCAGATTAACAAGGATTAATACCGATCAGAATCGAAGTTGGCTCATAAGGTACAATATTGAATTGGATTCATATGTCTTAAAAGAGAATATTCACATTGAGAAGAGCATATATAATCGGATTATACACATGAACATTCACACCATTTGTCTCGAACCAATTAGTGCTGCCAAAAATAGTCCCGTAACCATGGGCTCTGATACCACTTATTGGAAACGCAGTGTGATCCGAAGTAGAGTTGGCCCATAAGAGCCGCTATTGAATTGAGTCCATACATCTTAAAAGAGAATTCTCATGGAAGGCCTCAACCAATTCCAATTATATACACCACATTATTCCACCTCTTAACCGATGTGAGGCTAAATTATCAACTCCATTGTCATCCTCCGTTTAAACGTTCAACCGGAAACGAGATACACCCCAATAAATATAATTTTCATTTATTTGATGGAAAAGACATCATATTATATTACGTCAGTAAAAAAGTAAAAGTTACTTCAGTAACTTAGGTGCAGTTAAAGGAGTTCAAGCTGTTTGATTGAAAATGTGTCCACAAACTCTGCAAGTACTACACAAATCATATATTACGTCTTTTAATGATATTTTGCACTACTTTTCAATGTAAGCCGAATAATAGTTTTCCTTCCATGGTGAGGCTTTAGTTTCGAGAGTACGATTTTTGAAGATTGCATAGCATATTATTGTAGACTATCCTAATTATTTTATACTAACAATTTTCTACCATGTTTATTTTTATATTTTTTTTATTACAGTCAATATCTTGAACCATCATACTTTTACATGTTAATATCTTTACGATGTTAGCAATATATGGAATAAAAATAATTTGTCCACGCAAACAGTGGAGGGTGCATCTAGATAGGAAACAACAATTGAACGAAGAGTGGACAGTGGAGGCACCGTATACTTAGTGCTGTTCCTGAGCTCATGGAGGTCCAAAATAAACTTTCAAAATGGAGCCCCTTATACATAATATAATTTATTTTTAACTAAAATAAAAATATAACAATAAATATTATTGCTACCGAGATTTAAACTAAGGACGTAACAAACTCTTTTGAAATAAAGATGGTCCATATAGTACATATTAGTGTCCCTATAATTTTTTTTTGTCCTGGACCATCGTCCAACCTGTCATGAGCCAAGGCTGCCCCTGCACACTATTGTGGTCCGGAGACATCGACAACAGTTGACTTTGTGAGTACTTTGTGGCTTTATACAATCGTCTTTTGCAAGCAAAATATTTGGACTCCCTAATGCTTGGATATCTCATAATGTTTCGTAAAATTGTATGCGGTATCAACAATTTACAGTAAATATTCATCACGAAAAATTATCAATATATTAAGTATTCATTTCTTATTATATTGAAGTTACGGCACAGAGTGGCGGATCCATATGGGAAGCACTGGGGGACGGAACCTCTAGTGAATTTTCTTTTAATGTATTATTGTACTCCAAATTTTTTTTTTTGAAGACGTTTTCGAACTCTTTTATAATTATGTCTCCAGTAAATTATAATCCTGGATCCGCTAGTGGGCACATACTTCATATTCCCTGATAAAAGTTAACTTTTGTTTTTTTGCATTTTGAATTTATGGTAAGAAAAGTCCAAAATAATAATGTACCTGAAATCTGATAACTCGCATACCTTAAAAACTTCATGCTATAAGCTATTAACTTGCTAAAAGAAATTAATATTTGTTTATTTAGTTGCAATATTTAAGTGGAAATGATGTTTTAATATTTTACAACTATAATCTATTACAGGTGGGCCACCCTTAGTTTCTTGGACTGCTTCAACAGCCCATTCCAAACCGACCCGCCTTCCCGAGCCGGCTATTAAATGCTATCCTCTCTCTCTTCCCCACTCCCTCCTCCTCCTCCTCCTCCTCCTCCTCACCACCCCCATCTCCTCCATGAGATCCCGTCACCGCCCGGCGACATCTCCGCCGTCGAATTCCTGATCGCACACCCCGCATCAAGAATACGCCGGTGACGAGAACCAGAAGAAGAGCAATGGGGATCGAGGGAGAGGAGAACGGGGAGAACGTGATCTCCATCAACGGCCTCTCCATGAAGACCGCCGACGTCGAGGCCAAGCTCGACGAGGGCGACATCGTGGAGGCCGAGTCCTCCCTCCGCCAAGGGCTCGCTCTCAATCTCGAGGTCCCATTCCCATCCCCGTTGCCATTATTGCTTGTGATTTTGTTTGGAATACTTTTGCTTGACTCAAGGCTCTTAACTAACGCGGAACTGTTCGTAAGTATGGCTCGTACTCTTATGAGGAAGATGGCGATACCAAGTTTGCATATTCAACGATTCACGAACAGGTCGTGAGCTAACCAATGCTAAAAAAAATGCACTTCTTTGGATCAACAATTTAGAGAGAAAGAAGACTTTTTTTTACAGGAGCAGAACAAAAAATTAGGATTCTAAAAGAGAGGGGAAACAAAAGAAAAGGGATTATATTCGAACTTGAGTTTGGCAAGTGCTAGAATATGTAGGGTTACGTTGGATTTGGGGATTGGTAGCTACATGCCTTGGTATTGGACTTAAAAGTCATTTTGTTTTTGCCTAATTTGAACGAGTTGTTAAGTATTCACTTCCAGATTAGATAAGAGTCTGTACCGCCAGTTTGGTATCGCGGCGTTCTTGTAAACTTATGTCTAGGATTGGTTGTGTATTATACGTCGATAAAACAACCACGAGTGGCCACGGGAAGAAACACCATGTTCACTTTACCAACGCAAACACGGTTCTTTCTTAAAATTATCGGTATTCAGGAAGCACAAACGTTTCAAATATCAGTCTGGTGTCCATGTTAGACAAGAAACTACCAAAATTGGTCCTGTGGCCGCAGGATCCTTCGAAGGCCATTTCGCATTTCAAAGGGAAAAAAAAATGTTAAAAGCATCCTATTTTTTATCAAAGGCCACAAAATGGGATTGATTGTTTTAAATCGTAATCAGATTCTACCAAAGATGTTGTGACGGCTCTGACTTGTTTTTAATAAACTCCGATTACTGGTTTTAATTCATTAAGATCATAATTATTTTCTACCAAAGGTATCATGACAACTCTGATTGCCGTTTACACGGACACGGAAAAATTGGTATCTGTATCGGGTCAATACTGATAGCTCTTTCTGTGATCTATTCTTGCGACATAGGTGTTGGCTTATTGTACCTATTTGGAAATGTCCGTATTTCGTACTTGTATCATCTCGTTATCCGTATATGTATACATGCAATAGGCCGATCATGGCTTCCTCCGGACTCTGAAAGCTCTATGAGTCTACTTTAGATGAAGAAAATGGAATTTCTGTAGATAATGAATACAATAGTGCATGATTATTTCATCTGATACTAATATGAGGAAGATGATGATGATATAAAGTTGCAGCTTCAACAAATTTTGAACAGACAATGATCGGGTCAATGGACAAATCAGTTTCTTAGGATCATTCGCCTATTACTTGTCTAAGAATCTAAGGAGGGTTTTTAGGATCAGTAATTTAGAGAAAATAAGACTTTTTCTAGGAGAAGAATTATATATTTAGGATTTTAACCGAGAAAGGGGGAATGCAAAAGAAAATGGACACTAAAGCTAAATCCTTGCTGGAATGTGAAAAACAAACTAGCGTGTGGCTAGTTCTAGAATCAATAGGATTATATTTGAATATGGGGATTGCCAAAATATCTACATTTTGGTTTATTCCTTTTCTATCAGTGTTTATCAAGTTCTAATTTCTAGATTAGGTAGAGGCCGTACCATGCTAGTGTACTGCCTTGATAAAAGAATCACTTGAAGACCATTAGAAGAAGTCTCATGCTCATTCTACGAACTCAAACACAGTTCCTTCATATTTTTCCAACTATGGGCTTCTAAGAAGCTCGTACACCTCAAAACCAGTCTAGTGTCCATGTTAGACATAACAACACCAAAATTGCCCCCAAGTTCATGTCTGTTGTGTTTGTATTGGGGCACTTCTAGAGAGGATTTCTTCTAGCTCTCGACGCCTTTTCGATTCTTTTTTTGTAAGTCTCCTTTTCGTGTCTTCTTTTTAATTTGTATTTTTTTTATAAAGACATAAATTGGTAATGGTTTTAAATCATAATTAGATTCTACCAAAGATATTGTAAACGTTATTCTCTTGTTTGCAATAAACTCGGAATTATTTGTCTTAACTCATTAAGATCATAACCATTTTATGCGTAAGATATTGTAACAACTATGATATCTCTACTAGTTACTTCCCCCACCCCATGCACTCAGAGATTTATTTATTTATGGTAAGTCGATCTTTTCGTTGCCTTTGAGAGGAAGTTGTGATTTTGTGGAAATTTTGGTTCAATTATGATAAAAATGTGACCGACTTCCCGAGGAGTATTACTCATCCATTAGCAATCAATCATTTCTCAAGTTTTTTCTTGAATCCATGTCTGTGGAAAGAAAAAAGATTTCCGCTAAACTGTCAGATTACATAGTAGATTGATTCTCACTTATATAGAGGGAGAGCTATTTTTTGATTCAACCATATTATTTTAGTTCTTTACTTCAATTTGAAGTTCTTGGATTTGTAATGGTTTTTTTTGTGGTAAATCAATCTGGAGAGGAAATTTGATTTTAGTTTTTTTAGAATTTGAAATTTGTTGTCCTATAGGTCAAGAATTAAGCATGTGGTTGTGATGAAAATGTCACCTTAGCCGAGCCGAGGGCTTACACTACAATGCCTTAAGGTACTTTTGTTTCCGTACTTCTTCCCATCACTCAGGGAGAACTAGTCAATGTTTAGGAGGTAATAAAACCTTAGGGGGTTAGCGAACATGGATTTCAAAATCCAAATGAATGGATTTGAAATAGAGTGTTAGTTGATTGGTATTTACGAAGAGCATTTGAAAGTTCTGCATTAGTGGAAAACTAAAGATTCGGATTTGGAAAAGCTTGATCATTGTTATTATTTATAACCTATTGAGAAATTCTTACAATCTATCTCAATCCATCTTAAAATTTTAAATATACTTTCAATGTATTAATTATAATTGTAAAAAATATAGTGTCGTACATAGGGATGCTATTTTGACCCATGATCCAGATCCAACTTTCTTTTACCCGAACTGTATTCGGACTCGACTTTGGATACGTAAGGACCGGGTCCCAAAAGTACACCTCGTACATAAAGTGGGTAGGATCAAGTTGTTAGTCCAATGATTAAGTGGAGTTTTTGAATATGGCTAATCCATTAAGTTTAGCATTATGATAATCATGCAATCATTATAGTAACTTCTACTTAAACTTAGCATTGTCCAAATATGTATTAAATTGTATCATATTTGCAAGTGTATGTTGCTTTGTTCGTCTAAAATTTATTTACAGAAAAGAAATAAGTAAGATCAGATATGGACATATGCAATGAAGAAAATATGTTGTACAAAAGACAAAGTTATACTGCAAGAATTTTCTGAACCGCCTACGACATCTCCGGAAATGTATATAGATTTCCAGATCTGTTTATATTTCGACAACTGCCATAAAAAAATGCATCTTCAAATATGCTCAAATGTCAGAAGATTGGCATCTTTGATGTGCTCATGATTTTATTATTTGTTATGAAGCTCAAGTCCACTCAAACTAGACCCAAATCTATGGTTCTAACTCAAAATCAAACTTGTCCAAATCCAAATCTGCCCATAACCATACTGGTCTGAAGGAGACCGAATTCGGGCCGAACTTGGTCCCTGACTGAACTCAGTCTCCTGAGACCCACTTTTTTGCCGTTCCTGAATTGACTCCTTCCTCCAGCAGAACATGGTGCAACATTCAAATATATGAACATTATAGGACACCGAACTCTGACCGAGTTTTGTCCCCAAAATACCTGTAAATAGGCATTGAACTCTATAGTTTTTCACTCATTCACTCGTACTTTCACCTACCTATTGAGAGCTTTACAATCTTCCAATTTTCAAGATCAACTCCCAAGCCTTCTAGTGCCAAATACGATATCGGTTAGAAGTCTGCTAGAGTTGTAAAAGCTTGGTTTTCAAATTTATTTCCATTCAAGTGTTTGAAGTCGGTGTGCTCTTCGAATCAAAGCACGTGGTTAGGCCTGTCAACGGATGCTTATCGATACGGATAGGACAATATCCGTATCCGTATCCGAATTTTTTTTTTTTGTAATATCCGAATTCGATCCGATATCCGAACGGATATTTCTTTTGACACTTCGAATTCGTATCGTTTAGTTTAACGGATATAAATCCTATTCGATTCGATAAGATAAAAGAAATTCAAATCTATCTATTTTTTTGTTTATTATCCGAAATCCGATAAGCTAAATTTTTTGAATCTTGTTATTATCCGAATATCCGAAATTCAAAATATTAAAAATTCAGTTATTATCAGAATATCCAAAATTCAAAATATTCAAAATTTGATAAACTGTGATAATCTTTACAATCCATAACATAAATGTTCATGAAAATGGAGATAACTAAATTAAAATTCAATATACAGAGACCAAAGCAATAACCAATCAACAATCGATCAACCAGCTACACAAAATAATTTATACTCTATATATATTACAGCTTCAAGCAGCTACACAAAATAATTTACGCTGTATATTGCATTTGTAGCTTCAAGCATGAATTTGGTCAGCAATCGGTCAACCAAAGACACAAAATAATCTCCCAACTGGAATGAAGATTGCTAGAGAAGAAGATGAAGAAGTAGGATATTACTTCCAACCGGAATAGAGATCGCTAGTGGAGAAGATAGGAAGAAGTCTGAATGACTCTGAACTTTGAAGTACAAATCATAGATCAGAGATGGAGACTCTGAACTTAGCATTATTGTAATATAAAGTATCCACTATTTATATAAAGACATAAAGTGGAGAGAGGTGTGTAGTCTTGAGGATTAGAGATTTAATAGCCAGTCTAACACAGCTGTACTATCACCCACCGGTCCATCACAGTAGATGGTAGGTTCAGAAGATTTAGAGTTGGTGGCCATTTCATCTTCTTTGTAAATAGTAATTAATGTCTTGGGAAGTGAAATGACCTTTCATCTTCTTTGTAAACACTAGTTAATATATATTACTTGTATATATTTAATGCCTGGGAATTGGGAAGTGGAATGGTCTTTCATCTTCTTTGTAAACGCTAATTAATATATTTACTAATTACAATTGTATATTACATAATGCTTGGGAATTGGGAAGTGTAATGGCCAGCCTTATATATATATATATATATATATTTTTTTTTTTTTTTTTGGAAAAAAGGTGAATTTTATTCCAAATAAAAAGCCATAATCTTACAACATACAAACAGAGTGGGACTCCCACTCAACACTCATCAAATCTCCATAGCATTTACATCAAACTCGATGTTATGGAGAATGCCCACTGGGGGGGTGACCAGCCTCTCAAAGATCCGACGGTTTCGCTCCCGCCATACATGCCAAACCGCAGCAGCTAGACGAACTCTGGCTGTTCGGAACAATTCCTGCCCTCTACCCCTGCTATCTCGGATCACCGTGATGATGTCCCCAATACATTTTCCGGAGGCGAACACTCCCAATACACGACTCTGCTCCGACCAGATCTGCCATGTCAGAGTGCACTCGAAGAAGATATGCTTTATAGATTCAGGCTCCAAACCGCAAAGCACACATTTGGGATCCGGAACCGGCACTCCAAACGAACTCAGGCGATCTCTAGTCAAGAGGCGGCCCAGCAGCAGCTTGTAAACACACAACTGCATCTTCCTGGCTAGACCCTTGCACCAAACGAACTCATAATCAGAACTCAACGGGAAAGTACGCCGGATAAGGTTGTAGCAGCTACGAAACTGGAACTCCCCAGTCCCCGAAGAAGTTCCAGTCGGCTCCCAAATCCACCGATCCGCAGGCAGAGTCGGATCAATGACAGTAGACATAATGCTCCCACCTAGCTCCTCAGTGAACCGATAAGAATCCGGCCTCCACTCCCCATCTCGTATGATGCGACTGCACATCAGACCACGCCTGTCCTCCTGATGACTCGGGACTCCTCTGATGTCCAACAGCAAACGCCGATCTATCTAAGGATCCCGCCAGAGGTCCGTATCCGACCCATCCTTCATGACCTTCCGGATAGCAGACTTAAGCACCCCCCCGTGTCTCAAGACAGTCTTGAACGTGACTGAATGGTTGTTGTCAGTAGAACACGTCCAAAAATTGTCCTGCTTCACGTATCTGCTGTGCATCCAGTCCGCCCAGAGAGATCCCCCGCTGATGAATCTCCAGGCCAGTTTAAGCGCAGAAGCCTCCCTAATCTCCAGCAACGGTCTGAGCCCCACTCCTCCCTCCTTTCTGGGACGACAGAGCTGGTCCCAGGAAATCGTATGCATGCCTCCCCTCCAAATGAAATCGGCACAAAGACGCTTCACTCGCCGAATAGTGGCCACTGGTAGGAGGATGGACTGCAGCCAAAAATGGGCCACAGCCGAGATCACCGATCTGACCAACTCAATGCGACCGCCAAATGACAGACCTGCTGCTTGCCACCCTTCTACTCGCCTCTGGACATATTCCACCAGACTGTGGCAATCCTGATCCCGCGCATAATTGACTGTGAAAGACACTCCTAATAACGAACCGGAAGATCACTCCTCGCGATACCCAGTACATCAGCCCGCTCTTCCTTCCGGGGGCACAGGGAGCTGAAGTAGACCCTACTCTTATCCCTGTTCATCTGGAGACCCGAAAAGGACTTCAATTCTTCCATAATAGCCACAAGCGTCTACAACCCATCCGTCGAAGGCTGGATGAAGACAAGCAGATCATCAGCATAAATAAGGTGGGTAACTGGGGGGACCATCCTCCGAAACAGAGGTACCAGCCGTCCACGGTGCACTGCCAGATCCATCAAACAAATAAAGTACTCCATAACTAGCGTAAATAGGTATGGTGACATTGGGTCTCCTTGCCTAAGCCCACGGTTGCTCTGGAAGTACCCATACGGAACGCTCTGGATGAGAACAGAGAAAGTAGGGGACGTAATGCACTCCCGGATCAGCTCAACCCAGTGTTCCGCGAATCCCGTGGCGGTCATCAGATGACAGAGGAAGTCGCGATTGACCATGTCATACGCCTTCCTCAGGTCCAGTTTAACACATGCTTTCTTCCCTCCGGGTCTGCTAAATCCTCTCACCATCTCATGTGCCAGGAGGCTATGCTCTGCGATCGACCTCCCCTTGATGAACGCAGCATGATTAGGAGATACCAAGTCCTGCATGATCCCCTCCATCCGCCGGCACATAAGGTGCGTAATTATCTTATACAGATAATTACAACACGCAATAGGTCTGAAATCTGCCAATGCTGTCGCACCCTCCTTCGGCACCAGTGTCAGAAAAGTGTGATTCAGTTCTTTCAGAAGCTTCCCGTTGGTGAAGAATTCCTGGACCACCTCTACGACCTGATGCTTCAGAATGTCCCAATGTCGTTTGAAGAAACCACTGCTGAAGCCATCCGGACCAGGAGCCTTGTTGGGATCCGCCACCTTGATAATAGATTCCACCTCCTCCATAGTAACAGGGACAAGAAGAATGCTATTTCCATATGGAGTCACCAATCTCTTCGTAACAACCTTTGGGAACACGGATAGGTAGTCAGTCTGGAAATATAACTCAGAGTAGTACCTGACAGCCTCGTCCTGGATCTCAGCCGGCGTCCCCAATCGAGTGCCATCCGCATCAAGAAGCTGGGAGATGTGATTCCTATTCTGTCTAGTCCGGATAACATCATAGAAGAACTTGGAGCACCGGTCGCCATCCTTCAGCCAGGAACATTTGGCTCGCTGGACCGAGCTAATCTCCTTCTGTAGCCTCAGGATGTTGACTTCTCCGATCAGCTCCTTCTCTCTAGCCGCCAGGTCCCCATTCAGCATGTCAGCCTGCATATCCTGCTGCAAGGTCCGCAACTCCACCTCCTTATCTTCTAAAGTGGACTTGGACAACCCCTTCACCCACCTCCTAAGGGCTCTCTTCGTGGCCTTGAGACGACGAACCAACCGGAATTGAGCCGTCACCTCATGACCGCTAGTAAGCCCCTCAGCGACAGCCTCTAGATAGCCCTTCGAAAGATACCAACTATTGTTATACCTGAACGGACGGGCCTTCCCAATAGACCGAGCAGTGAAGCCAACTCTGATGGGGGAATGATCGCTTGTCCCAGCTGCCAGACCCTCAGCCGAAGTGTTGGAGAAGTGACGGAACCACTCCCCATTGCCCAGAGCTCGATCCAGCTGACAAGCAACCCTGTTATGAGTTGCTTTGTTGTGCCAGGTCCATATGAAGCCAGAGCGAGATAGTTCCCGAAGCCCCGCAAGCAGGAGGCATCTCTGGAAATCATAGAGGATAGAATCTGGAACCGGACGACCACCCAACTTCTTCCCTTGGTGCAGAAGGGCATTGAAGTCCCCGATCAAGAGAAGAGGAAAGCACATCGAGTCAGCAACAGATGCAACACGGGAGATGTCGCTCCATAGGGACTCCCGTCTCCTTCTGTCATTGTGGCCGTAGACAGCCCCCAGCAAGAACCGGAAGCCACCCTTGTTCACGAAGGAGATGGCAATCAACTGCTCCGTCATCAAGATCAAGTCTCCATCCCAACTCTTCGAGTTTCAGCGAACCCAAATCCTGGCTATGTCACAAAGAGCCAGGTTGTGTAGTTGGGCCCAATGAGAAGGGGTCCGTCGAGAAAGAGTCTTCTCACCTTTGATCTTGGATTCTAATAGAACAGATATGTCACATTTCTCTCTGTGGAGCACCCCACAAATCTCTCTCCACCTCTGTAGTGTCCCGTCCCGCAAAGTCAATCGGAGGAATCGAAACGCCGACGGCGTTCGGACTTGGCCTCACGACGGCGACTCGAAGACATCGCTCAGGTGGGGTAGTTTCGGTGAACTTGCCTCATCTCTGCCTTCACTTAATAATTCGTATGGTTTCAACTTGCACAAGTAGGCTAATATAAAAGCTACGAACGCACATAGCTAAGGGAATAATTTCGACCCGTCGGAATGTCTTAGAACATGGAAAATGGTCCCACGGTCTCAATAGAAGTCGGCTCAGCGTGCTTTAAAATGACACCCGGTCCTTCGTCCCGTGGCTTGGGAGAAGGAAAGTTGGTATTCGACACAAACGATGAGTTAGCCTAAGTCATAGGCGTCGCCCGCGTAAATGCTCGATAAAGCATGCACGTTTCCACTGCGCAAGGCTTGGCATAGCCTTGGCTCGTCCCTCGGGTTAAGTTGTAGGCTTGAGTAAGTTAGGCAAAGTTATGCCGATCGACCTAAGTCATTCCAAGTGCCGTCCTGCTCGTTCTGCGGTTGTCAAGTCAAATAGTCCCACGATCTCAAGGGCCGTCATATAACGTATGACTTGGGTGATAGCGTCACGTAAGACGGGAGTCACTTACAGGCACGAGCCACGGTTGGCACGATGTAAAGTTAGCCACGGTCCATGGCACTTAGGGAACACGTTTGTTCAAGTTAAGTTGGAAGGCTACGTAGTAGTCGTTCCCTCGAGTTCAAAGATGTTCGAGGCGGTCCCTCGGTTGGGAGCCTCGCGTCCTGTCCACGTTAAGGTGTTTCGAGGCGGTCCCTCGGTTGGGAGTCTCGCGTTCCTATCCACGTTAAGTATTCGAGGCGGTCCCTCGGTTGGGAGTCTCGCGTTCTTATCTACGTTAAGGTATTCGAGGCGGTCCCTCGGTTGGGAGTCTCGCGTTCCTATCCACGTTAAGTATTCGAGGCGGTCCCTCGGTTGGGAGTCTCGCGGTCCCGAGGCACGTTATGCCAAGTGTGATTCAGAGCACGAGTTGCTAAGTATAGTTTCGGTCGTACCAACAAGTAGGCCATGCATTTACGTGAGTTTAGATGTCTCGTAGGTGCGTGGTCATTGGACACCTTGTCGACAAGGATTTCTGCCTAGACTGGTTATACGCCGGGGCACCGGGCCCAGTCATCCTAGGGGGTAGACGTTATAGCAGCGCATGCTTTTATTGCATGGGTAGTCGGGGGCTTTCCATGGGGCTAGCTACCTTGCATCGAAGGACCCGTCGCCTACCCGAGCTATGTCCGCGATGGCTTGTCATGCCAGTGGCCTTTCATATAGATAATTGGCGTGCTAAGCGGCGAATCCGCATGCACGGTATCGGTCATAGCAAAGAAAGTATAAGCACGGGATGCGTTGAATGGTGAAATGTGTGCTCGGTTGCACCCAAAGTATTATAAAGCCTACGATTTGGCTATACGTAAAGACACGTGCTTTGGCACGAGATACGGCATCGTACTTGAGTTCTCAGCACCGGTTCACAAGTTTGGTTAGTCGTTGCGCGTTAAGTCGAGAAGGGCCGTAAGGTGAGTTTGGATAAGTCAGGTTACGCTATGAGGCACGGCCTCGATGTTTGAGGCAAAGGCAAGTATTTGACACGACCTAGTCGTTACGTCCAAGAGTATGGTACGAAAGACAAGTATGAGTCGGTACGTTGACAATGCAAGCACGAGAAAGGTCTAGAGGCAAAGTATGAGTACGTTATTAGTGCAAGGTACGAAGACGGTCTAAAGACACTAAATAGGCCGAGCGTCGGTCCTAAAATCGATCCTAAGGCAAGACTAGAAAGACAATCGTAAAGGGGCTTGTATTGCACAAAGTAAATAAAACGTGTTGGTTTTGTATGGGTGGGCGAGGAGCTCACTCCACCAGTACAGTTGAGTACTGACACCCACACAGTGTTTATGTGCAGGCACAGGTAGAAGCTCGTGGTGCGGGGCTCGCTTGGATGCGTCGAGGCACGGAGTTCCTTGGCGATTCGAAGCTTGCGGCCGCGTGAAGACCAGACTTATACGGGACATAATGTATGGACATCGCCTTCCGGAGCTTCTGCTGGATTCAAGTATTGTATCGAGAGATGAGAGAGAGCAGAGTGATTTGTAATGTGAGGCGAGTGTATTGAGTGATTGTAATCTCGGCCTTGCGCCCCCAATGTAACCATTGTTTCGATATCAATAAAGAGCTTCTTTTGAATGACTTGTGTTTTGGTCTAAATTTTGCTGCGTGTTCAATGTCTCTGCTTGGGACTTCCGGGCGACGACCCCGTCGCCGCCGCTGTAATCGGCCGTTATGGAACCCGCCTTGCACGAGCGCAATCTAGGCTCGTGCGGCATCACGCCTTAACGAGGACGATCGCTCCTACGGGAGCGGGGCGTGACATAATGGTATCAGAGCTCAGAGCACGGCTTTACGTCCTTGGACTATCGATTGAATTCTTTAACTCCGTTGTTCCGCAAACTCTGAATTGTGCTTCCGCAACGTGGTATCGTTGGTGCGCTCTCTCTCAAACGTCCCTCGGCATGTCCATACAATAAGTCTAATATTTTCGAAAGCTCGTACAAGCGTTCAATCGAACGCATCGATAGGTGATGGCCTTTGGGCCGAACGGTGCCGACCTTGAGTTGATAGAAAATGCGTGCTAAAGTTAGCAAGTCGCGTGCGTGCCTAACGAGTCCTACATGAGCAAATGAGCGTGAAAACTCGGAGTATAGTCCATACGGGATGGTTATACGGTACAACTTAGTCCGCGTATCGCGCACCTCGACCTTTTGGTGCAAACGAGTCACAACCGATATTAAGTACCGCTTGGTCGGGAACGGAGATACACTTGGAGTGTATATCGATAGAAACGTTATCAGACTAACGCTTAGGCGTACACGAAAGATTGTTTTGGATTTTGAGGAATAGTGCGAACGACTTAGTGCGTCGATGCGACGTGAACGATTACGCTAGGGATTCGTCGAACGAATCCGAAACATGTCTTAGCGAATAACGCGAACATGATTTAGACTAGATCGGATGACTCGAATCCCGAGTGGTGTATGGTCCGTCTTGGAAAGTATTCGAGCGAAAAATTGAGGATTGCACGAGTATGAAACGCGAAAACGTTTGAGTAAGGTGAAATCGAATCGAGGAAATCGATACGGATCGTATACGAAAAGTTAGCACGGCGGGTAGATAGCGTGCATGAAAAATTGAAATTTGAAATTACGCAAACGACTCTGAGGATTGAAATCGATGTTGCTCGATGGTTTGAGTTAGCAAGGAATGATGCGAATTGGAAAAATACGTTAGTCGATGACTTAAGATAGACGGATAAACGATACGTGAATTTGGGTTGAAGAAATTGATGTGGTGAACGGTTCGAGGAGATTATCCAGTCGGACGATAGCATCATTCGCACGACTCAGAATTCGTTGCAAACGAAGATCGTCAGGTTACGTATATCGTCGATGGTATTGAGGCGTATCAAAGATGATATGCAATAACTCGGAGGTACTCGGACTCGGTGAATGACGATCGTGCAAGTGCTATTATTCGGTTGGATGCAATACTTAGGATTTTGATTGAGATGAATGTTGGATAAAAGTGATCGTGTTTTGATGGTTGCGTTGATAACCACAACGTCGACGGTCTTGTCTTGTGCGAGCGCAACTCCAGTCTCGTACATGCGTTGCGTCGGATTTGGGGTCATCGTTCCGCGTGAGCGCTGACATGGTGATTCATGTCGCGGGAATGATCGAACTCAGAAAATCAGGACGCGGCAACTTTGATTGTCCCGACTTGTCGGTTTGATGCGAAGGCAAATTCGAGAATGTTAGGACTTGCGATTGATATTCGAATAAAAACTTGAGGATTGTGTAGGTCCAATCCGTGCATCGAGAATAATTTAGTCTAGACCCAAAACAAGTGTTACGTCCCGATGAGAATGATTATCTCGCGGGAGCGTGCATGGTGATTCGTACCCACCGTGGATGATCGGACTCGCGTGAGATCGGGGCGTTGCATACTGTTAAGTCAGATGACCTTGTGATCGATTACATGAATTGGAATAGATTATTTCGGAAATGTGGAATATGAATTATGGTTTTGCGATGAATCGTGTCGTAACGTGCTTAACTTGGAACGATTGATAGGCGGATTATATCGAACGTGTTCAAAGAGATAGACTATACGAAATGGCTTGATAAACGAGCGAGCGATATGTTCTTATCGAGGATTGGTTGAAAATGTAAGTTATTGTAGGATGGTTTTACTAAACGACTCGGACCCCATACGACGAACATTGGGATGTGTGTAGGAAATCGATGCTTGATGTTTAGAAATCGGAGTGATGCGAGCTTGGGTAGAAAATTCCGTACCATCGATTTGGTTTGACCTTAGGATGGGGTCAGTGTTGATATCGTTGTTTGGGAACTATGATTCCAGTACTGACGAAAAGACATAGCCTAGCGGTTAGGCAGGCATTCGAGCGCGAAGCGATAGGAGTTACGGAGGCACCACTCGCGAGTCTTGGCTGACATGCACGTATATCAGGGACGTCCGAATATGTGTACGATCCGACTCGAGTAGTGATGGCGGATTCTCTATCATGAGGCTTGGCTGAAATGCATGTATTTTGGGGACGCCTAGAATATGTGCACGATCCAACTAAGTGATACGTTGAATCAAGTGAGACTTGAGGAACGGAAAAGTGTCGAGGATTTTGAAATCGTGAGTTTCGAGGAAATGTTGATGGTAATGCGATCATTGATTTGAAACGAATTCGAATGTTGGTTGATCGATTGGTTTGCCTTACGACTAAGTTAGCGATAGCACGAGCGTGGCTTGAAATCGAAGAAACGCGTAGGCGGAATGTATACGATTAAGTCTTGGCCATAGAAATGGTAGGATGGTTTGCCTTCAGGAAAGTCTCGAGGACGAGACTTGTTCTGAGTGGTGTATGTTGTAGTGCCCCGTCCCGCAAAGTCAATCGGAGGAATCGAAACGCCGACGGCGTTCTGACTTGGCCTCACGACGACGACTCGAAGACATCGCTCAGGTGGGGTAGTTTCGGTGAACTTGCCTCATCTCTGCCTTCACTTAATAATTCGTGTGGTTTCAACTTGCACAAGTAGGCTAATATAAAAGCTACGAACGCACATAGCTAAGGGAATAATTCCGACCCGTCGGAATGTTTTAGAACATGGAAAATGGTCCCACGGTCTCAATAGAAGTCGGCTCAGCGTGCTTTAAAATGACACTCGGTCCTTCGTCCCGTGGCTTGGGAGAAGGAAAGTTGGTATTCGACACAAACGATGAGTTAGCCTAAGTCATAGGCGTCGCCCGCGTAAATGCTCGATAAAGCATGCACGTTTCCACTGCGCAAGGCTTGGCATAGCCTTGGCTCGTCCCTCGGGTTAAGTTGTAGGCTTGAGTAAGTTAGGCAAAGTTATGCCGATCGACCTAAGTCATTCCAAGTGCCGTCCTGCTCGTTCTGCGGTTGTCAAGTCAAATAGTCCCACGATCTCAAGGGCCGTCATATAACGTATGACTTGGGTGATAGCGTCACGTAAGACGGGAGTCAGTTACAGGCACGAGCCACGGTTGGCACGATGTAAAGTTAGCCACGGTCCATGGCACTTAGGGAACACGTTTGTTCAAGTTAAGTTGGAAGGCTACGTAGTAGTCGTTCCCTCGAGTTCAAAGATGTTCGAGGCGGTCCCTCGGTTGGGAGCCTCGCGTCCTGTCCACGTTAAGGTGTTTCGAGGCGGTCCCTCGGTTGGGAGTCTCGCGTTCCTATCCACGTTAAGTATTCGAGGCGGTCCCTCGGTTGGGAGTCTCGCGTTCTTATCCACGTTAAGGTGTTCGAGGCGGTCCCTCGGTTGGGAGTCTCGCGTTCCTATCCACGTTAAGTATTCGAGGCGGTCCCTCGGTTGGGAGTCTCGCGGTCCCGAGGCACGTTATGCCAAATGTGATTCAGAGCACGAGTTGCTAAGTATAGTTTCGGTCGTACCAACAAGTAGGCCATGCATTTACGTGAGTTTAGATGTCTCGTAGGTGCGTGGTCATTGGACACCTTGTCGACAAGGATTTCTGCCTAGACTGGTTATACGCCGGGGCACCGGGCCCAGTCATCCTAGGGGGTAGACGTTATAGCAGCGCATGCTTTTATTGCGTGGGTAGTCGGGAGCTTTCCATGGGGCTAGCTACCTTGCATCGAAGAACCCGCCGCCTACCCGAGCTATGTCCGCGATAGCTTGTCATGCCAGTGGCCTTTCAATAGATAATTGACGTGCTAAGCGGCGAATCCGCATGCACGGTGTCGGTCATAGCAAAGAAAGTATAAGCACGGGATGCATTGAATGGTGAAATGTGTGCTCGGTTGCACCCAAAGTATTATAAAGCCTACGATTCGGCTATACGTAAAGACACGTGCTTTGGCACGAGATACGGCATCGTACTTGAGTTCTCAGCACCGGTTCACAAGTTTGGTTAGTCGTTGCGCGTTAAGTCGAGAAGGGCCGTAAGGTGAGTTTGGATAAGTCAGGTTACGCTATGAGGCACGGCCTCGATGTTTGAGGCAAAGGCAAGTATTTGACACGACCTAGTCGTTACGTCCAAGAGTATGGTACGAAAGACAAGTATGAGTCGGTACGTTGACAATGCAAGCACGAGAAAGGTCTAGAGGCAAAGTATGAGTACGTTATTAGTGCAAGGTACGAAGACGGTCTAAAGACACTAAATAGGCCGAGCGTCGGTCCTAAAATCGATCCTAAGGCAAGACTAGAAAGACAATCGTAAAGGGGCTTGTATTGCACAAAGTAAATAAAACGTGTTGGTTTTGTATGGGTGGGCGAGGAGCTCACTCCACCAGTACAGTTGAGTACTGACACCCACACAGTGTTTATGTGCAGGCACAGGTAGAAGCTCGTGGTGCGGGGCTCGCTTGGATGCGTCGAGGCACGGAGTTCCTTGGCGATTCGAAGCTTGCGGCCGCGTGAAGACCAGACTTATACGGGACATAATGTATAGACATCGCCTTCCGGAGCTTCTGCTGGATTCAAGTATTGTATCGAGAGATGAGAGAGAGCAGAGTGATTTGTAATGTGAGGCGAGTGTATTGAGTGATTGTAATCTCGGCCTTGCGCCCCCAATGTAACCATTGTTTCGATATCAATAAAGAGCTTCTTTTGAATGACTTGTGTTTTGGTCTAAATTTCGCTGCGTGTTCAATGTCTCTGCTTGGGACTTCTGGACGACGACCCCGTCGCCGTCGCTGTAATCGGCCGTTATGGAACCCGCCTTGCACGAGCGCAATCTCGGCTCGTGCGGCATCACGCCTTAGCGAGGACGATCGCTCCTACGGGAGCGGGGCGTGACAACCTCCCTAGCGAACACGCTCCCCTCACATTCCAGACGATAATGGCTATTAATTAATTTGAGGTGGGGTCTCCTGTAAAACTCCCGGGTCGGCACCTGGGGGAGGTGCCGTATCCGTCGCTAAGGAATCCTCCTCCATCCCAGTCGGAGCTGCCTGTTGGGGAGCGACCTGAGATAGAACCAATGTCCAGGCAGGATTGTCAACACACACCGCCTCCTCTCTGTCTGTAGTATGTCCCACCACCATGGAGGGGCTATCTCTCAGCAGGCCGACAGCCCGTCTCTTCCTACAGTAAACCTGCCCTCCAGACGGTCCGCCCTCCCCTCGTGCCTCAATCGCTGCCGCCGCCATACCTCTAGTAACTATACTACTCAGCCCCTGGCACGTGGACATCACCCCACCCGTGGGTACAGGCTGAGTAGATACAACGAGGCTCAAACCACCATCACTCACATGATGAGTAACCTCCCTCTCCAAAACCTCCGCTCCGCTATCATCTCTGAAATCCATATCGCAGGGGGCTTCTGGATCCACACTAGGGGGGATAATAGGCTCCACTGGAGGTCCAGCCTCGGAACATGCATTGGCCAGATGTCCGAAGCAGGAACAGCGTGAACAGGTAGGTGGAACCCATTCGTACTCCACCCTCTGGGTAAGCACCTCCCCAGAAGGGATCTCATATTCCACCATCTTCGGGAGCTCCCCTACTGCCCGAATCTCCACAAAGATCCTAGCGTACATCAATCGCGTCCGAAAGGCAGTAGCTTCATCTGCCTTGATTGGGGTGCCCACCAAGCTGGCCAACCGCATCAACAAAGGTATGCTCCAAAACCGAACAGGGAACTCAGGGAATCGAATCCATACTGGGATGGCATTCAGAACTTCCCTCTCACATCGTAGCTCCGGAGTCCACTCCTTGAGAATGATCAGTCTACCGTCGAACGTCCTGGGGCCACCTTGGAGGATTCTAGCGACATCCTCCGCCAGTCCGAACTTCACATAATAGAAGCCGTTCTCGCGAGCATAGAACTTCATACTCCCCTTAGGCTGCCAGACACGCGCTGCATAATCCCGGATCTGCCCGTAGAAAGGCTTGTTGCCTAAGACATACCGGACGTCCAGTATGCTGTCACCTTCTGGATCTCCTCCGCAGGAAACGAGGTCCGAAAATCCCTCCCTGCCTTGATCGGCGGAACGTACTCCATCGAAGTGGGGGTTTTCGGCCCCACAGGTTTGCAGATCTCAGCCCAGGACCGTCCAGCAGGTCGAGTGGTCGTCCCAAGAGGCCTCGGGACAATCACCGGACGAGGAGTCCCAGATCCCAGATCATCCAGATCCACCACCTTGCTCTTCCCCTTGGCCGCCGCGGTCGTCTTAGGCCGCCAACCCACCGATCTCACAGCAGACACCCCCGGACCCCGGCCAGATGGCCGAGATCCTGCCCCGTTCAGACGGCCATCGGGATGGCGATCCCTAACCTGACCCTGTCCGCCTCCCGTCTCCCCCCCGGTCTTCGCCACACGACGGCGTGTAACCGTCGTCCATCCGCCGCCCTCCGTTTGGCTCTCCGAAGATCCCGAACCTGCTCCGAATTCAAAATTAGGGTTGATGGTGCCGCCCCGCAGAGTTCGATCCCCTTCCATCAACGGAACAACCCTCTACGCCACCTTAGGAAGGCCACCCGACCCCCCTACCTTCGTTCCCGCCCCCCCCCCCCCCCACGCCTGGGGGGGCGCCGCTCGACCCCGACACGGGGAGTCCGCCCGACCCCCCCTTTTTTCCCTAGTGTTGCCCCCCCCCCAACGCCTGGGGGGGCGCCACCGCCCGCCGACAGCCTAGGGCTGCTCGCCGCCGGCCCAGCCCCCCCCCCCCCTACCTGGGGGGCGCTGCCACTCGCGTGCTGACCGGGGGGTCCGCCTGACCCCCCCGACTCTGCTCCCAAACCCCCCCCCCCCCCCCCCCCCCACTGCCGCGGGGGGCAGTTGCGGTCTTGCCGGAGGTCCTCCCCCCGCCGGTGAGCGGATCAGGCGGCCGCGGGGGAGGAATCCTAGTTGGTTCGTCTCGGTCGCCCAGGTCGCCGCACGAGATCTCCATTATTATATATCCTTATATATATATATATATATATATATATATATATATATATATATATATATATATATACACGATATCCGAAATTTACAATTTAAAATCGGATCGGATATTAACAGATTCGAATACCTTAATATCCGAATTTGTATCCATAAAAAGATAATATCCGAAAATTATTCGGATTCCGAATCCGATATCCAAAATTTCGAATAATATTTGAAAGTTCGGATACGAAATCAAATCGGATTCGAATTTTCGACTATCCATTGACAGGCCTACACGTGGTTATTGAAGTCGGAAGCTCTTCGGATCAAAGCTTGTGGTTGTAAGAAGCCGGCATGCCCTTCGAATCAAAGCACATGGTGTACTGCTATTTCACAAATAGTGGATTAACTCCGAGCAAGAGTTCCTGGGACTCGATTGCCTTCCACGAAGGACACTAGTATACATCGCGGTATTTGCATTTGTGACTTCTTGACTCTGTCCATTTTCAATATTTGCTTTCTGAGTTGCTAGTTAATTTTTTGGTAATTTTATTAGATATATTCTGCTGCACTTTATTTAGCACCCCCCCCCCCCCCCCCCCCCCCCGCCCCCCCTCTAGAGTTGCCTTCGCAAGTCCATATAAATCATACCCGAGAATTCTCGTATATGCCAATTGCCAATTATGCAATAATCGATAAAATTGTAATTACAGGGTTCTAGTGTATTTTATAAATTACTAGTGGATAACCCGTGCCATAATGGCACGAACAGCACATCCGACGGCCGGAGGTCGCTCCACCTCTGCTGCTTCTTCTTTCCGGAGACTGATCCGACTGGATCACCACCTGGAGAAGGGTCGAGTGACTTCTCTCCTGCCGAAGAATGCCTCCCGGAGATCCTCCGTGGTAACCTCACCGCTGGCGGCTGCTCCAGTTCGTGCTGCGGGTCGAGGCTCACGGCGAAGCTGGAGTTCCGGTTCTCCGCGGCGGAGGGGAGGCCCTGCTGCCGCCGCCTCCGCCGCCGTTCGGAGGGACGCGAGGGAGAAGTTGGGATGCTGGGATGAACGTGAGGGAGAAGTTGGGACAACTTGTCCTTTTATTTATGTGGTAGAACCAAAAACAGTGGGTTGTCTATAATCTAATCTAAAAGCAAAAATGAATTTTAGAAAGAGGGACAATTTAGTCCTTTCATCATCGTTGAACCAAAGCACATGGGTCGGACCAAAAATTCACTGTGCTTTATATTATAGATAGGAAAATTCCGAATATCTACTTAACTTATAGGGTAGGGGTACTTTTTACAGCACTCGTCTGAAGCTTTTGTAGTAAGGTCTTTGTCACAATCTCTACTAATGTAGCAAAGACTTGTTTTGTTAATTACCATTATTGAAACACGGGGAATTCATCTCACTGTTTTATATAAAACAAAAACAAATATCTCGGTCGTTTTGCTATGAATACTTAACTTTTTTGGCTTATGATGATGCCACAGTGTTCATCTTATCTGAGTAATGTCATTGTAGCTAAACAAATTTCCGTGATAGTGATGATAGCATTCCGTTAGGATTTGTTTATGCATGATATATATTGGCTTAGTTAATGGCCAGTTAATTTATGGCCTTCCTACAATGGAAATATAGCCGTTGGCATTTTTTTATATTTTCTATTCTTAAAATAGTTGTCATCATTGTCACCATCATCCTTGCTCTTACCATTAAATTGGGGCCACTTAATGTAAATTTCAAGGTGATATTGATTGAGCCTATAACTCATGTTTGAACGTATCTTTTACCATATAACTATCAGCTAGCTAGTAACTGAATTAAGCACCGTCTTTAACACTATCATTTAAGTGCTTCTTATTTTTTAATTGGAAGACACGTCAAAAGTTTATTCTTTTGTACAACAAATATGGCCATATTTGTTGTAGAAAAAAATCATGTGTTTTTGTTTTCACGATTTAACGATAACAATGTTTCTGTTTGTTCCATATATATAGGTGATATTGAATTTAATAGAAGCCATAATCTCTTAGGAGGCCAACGAATCTCAGTAAAAATCTCGATTCAGCAATTCTTACTTATAAGCGACCGGGAGCTCATTTTCCCAACGACAAGAGCTCGTTTCCCGACTATGGGAATGCGTTTTGTCGGCGAAATGAGCACTTCCCATAACAAGAACAAAATTTTAAAAGAGAACAATTTTTTGGAAAGAAAGTCGAAGAATTTTTAATACACATTCATCAAACAAGAAACTAATAATTACTTACCTTAACATCATAAAAATTATCATGTGAGTGATCTCTCTGCAACTTTGAACCGAACTTTATAAATCCTAATAAATATTAATATATCTATAAATTTTGATAACAATAATTAATAAACATAAAAAATTATTAACATACGCTCCCAACTTTAAACTCTTCTAAGTAGTCGCGCTCTTCCGCTCTCGCTTCCACCCCGCTCCTGCTTTTGGCTTCTAAGCCATGAATATAAATGCGTCATTACTTAAAAATGATGTCGATGTCTAAGAGGAGCATTTTGTGGGCTACAGAACATGTTAAGCTGTTACTTAAGGAGGTTGAATGAATTTCAAACTTTATTGTTCCATAGTTTGCTGTATCAGTCGATACCGATCCGATACGGCCGATACCAATACGGTTCGACATGTCCAGATCCGATGCCGACCGATATCCGATACCGACCGATATCCGATACTGACCGATACTAACATTGAGGTCTCTTTTTCGGTCAATTCGACAAAGAAAATTGAACTGAAAAGACCAATCAATAATGGTGTAAAAGTATAATAAGATAGTAAAATCTTGTAAAAGAAGAAAAATTACCTATTGCATGTAAACCAATCGGCAGGGGTGATTATTATTTCATTCAATTTCTAGAACTTTATAAATTTTAATAAATATTAGTATATATATAAATTTTGATAACAATAACTGATAAACATAAAAAAATTATTAGCGCACGCTTCCAACTTTAGACTCTTCTAAGTAGTCGCACTCCTCCACTCCAGCTCTCACCCCGCTCCTTCTTTTGGCTTCTAAGCCATGAATATATATGCATCATTACTTAAATGATGTCTAGGAGGAGCATTTTGTTGGCTACAGAACCTGTTAAGCTGTTACTTAAGGAGGTTGAATGTATTTCAAACTTTACTTTCCATAGTTTGCAGTATCGGCCGATACCGATTCGATACGGCTGATACCGATACGGTTTGGCATGTCCCGAGACCGACTGATACCTGATACTGACCGATACCGACATTAGGGATCTCTTTTTCGGTCAATTCGGCAAGAAAAATTAAACAGAAAATACCAGTCTATAATGGTGTAAAAGCATAGTAAGATTGTAATTTTTTTTTTTACTAAGATTGTAAAAGCATGTAAAATAAGAAAACTTATCTATTGCATGTAAATTGTAAATCAATCGGTAAGGGTGACTACTATTTCATTCAATTTCAAAACTATTAGCAAATAATATATATATTTTCTAAAATATTAATAATTTATTAATAATTATTTTCTTTTCGATACCAAAAGTTTGATACTCCGATCTGAAACCGTCGATACTGTTGATACCGCCGATCCCGATACTCATAGGAATGGTCCGATACTGATTCCAATACCCGATACTGCGAGCCTTGCTTTGTTCTTGACTCCTAGAGTATAGACTTCTTCATTTTTTGATACTGAATTGTTTATGAGAATGGGGGCATACTAATACTGAAACTAAAATAAAGGGGTTGAATACGCAACTCAATATAGTACGAAATGTTGGAGGACAATTATATTGAATATCACTTCTCATAGAAATAAAAGTATCAATGTGGGGTTCCTTCATGAGAACCTTAGATCTTATCAGTGAAAAGTTGCACACTTGGTAACCCAAACTGAAAATGTAGACTGATTCTGGTCAACAACCTGAATGACATAGGCCAAAATTCAACAATTTTCATAGTGTTTAACCTATGAATTGGGCTGATTGAAGTGTAGGATATCTTAGCAATTTGACCAAGATTCACAGTTATAAGCATGGAAAGTCTTAATTATTGAATCTTAAGTTAAATGCATACTAAAGCAGGACCAAGAAGTTGTGGTAAGACGTGGTAAATGTATATTGTCTGGAGATGATAGTGAAGTAGTTGTTAGTTCCGATATGGCCAACAGAAAAGGAAGACTGGATGGACAACTGAGGACACCGACTTAAAACTGTTGGGTCTTGTGAAGCTTCCCGATTTTTAGTGGAGGGCCTTCTAGCTAGTACTTAGTTTCGTCGACCAATCGAGAAATTGAACTCATCGTTTCTTGAGATAAAATGAAAGCTGAAGTCATGCTTTGCATCTTTCCTGTATATAGTTCAGAATCTTGATTTTTTTCAACTTGATAGAGTAGAAACCATCCATTTTCTGAACACCAAATCAATAGGTAAGGTGCCCGTGAAGTAGTTATTATTGGTCTCTATAGCCTTGTACATATGCAGAACAAGATAAACGATAATTGCCCAACATGCAATTTGTACTTTGTAATTATGTGCATAGCATGATAAACATTCACTCACCTAATCTGTTCCTTTCTCCAGCTGATGTAGTATTTAAATTATTTCGGATAACTGATTAACTGTTAATTGTCGATGTATTGGCACCCGGTGTCCAAGTTAAATGACTAGCTAACATTTATGTGATTTCGTCCTCATGGTTTTACATAGTTGTGCAGTAAAATAATTATGATATGTCTGTCTACGTTGCTCAACATGCAATTAATGCTATTGTGATTATGTAGGTAGAGTGAGAAACGTTCACTCACAAACCTGTGCCTTTCTTCATATGATGTAGTAGCTGATTAATTGTCAATTCTCAATACATTGGCGTCTGAGATCTAATCTGGATGACTAGTGAACTTTGACGTCTATTTCATTCTCATGGTTTTTCTTTGTATAATCTTAGGAAGCAAGAGCTCTTCTTGGAAGACTGGAGTATCATAGAGGCAATGTAGAAGCAGCTCTTCGGGTATTTGACGGGATAGACCTCCTAGCAGCCATAGAACGTCTGCAAATTGCTCCTTCTGAGAAGCCTTCTTCAAGGAAGACCAAATCTCGTGAATCACTAAATACCATTTCCCAGTCCCAGCATGCTGCTGGTCTCATTCTTGAAGCCATCTATTTGAAGGCGGTGTCTCTTCAAAAACTTGGGAAATATAACGGTAAAAACTGCTCTCGAAGAAACAGTATTTGACTATGAACATAAATGTCTCCTACATTTCACTTTACTCCCTTGAGTATTGTATGCAAGTTCTTTCTAACATGTTTTTAGGAAATTTTACTTATTGGATACTGATTTCTTGGTTGTTACAGAGGCCGCTCAGGAATGCAAAAGTGTTCTCAATGCTGTTGAAAATATGTTCCAGAATGGCATAACAGAGGCTTCAATGGACCATAAATTACAGGAAACGGTTACTAAGGCTGTGGAATTTCTTCCGGAACTCTGGAAGCAAGCTGGGAACTTGAAGGAAGCTCTGGTTTCTTACAGAAAAGCTCTTCTCACTAACTGGAATCTGGATGCTGATTGTTGTGCAAGGATACAGAAAAGATTTGCAGTGCTTTTGTTGTATGGCGGTGTTGAGGCTGGTTCACCCAGTTTGGCTGCACAAACTGAGGGTTCATATGTACCCAAGAACAACATAGAAGAAGCTATTTTACTTCTCATGATTCTGTTAAGGAAATGTCTCCTTGGTAGAATCCAATGGGATCCTTCAGTTATGGAGCATTTTACTTTTGCGTTGTCTATTTGTGGTCAGACTTCAGTACTAGCCAAGCACTTCGAAGAGCTCTTACCTGGAACATACCCCCGGAGTGAGAGGTGGAACAATTTGGCTCTTTGCTATTGTGGGACTGGACAGAAACCTGCTGCATTGAATCTATTAAGGAAGTCCCTAAACAAACACGAACACCCTGATGATATATTAGCATTATTGCTTGCTGCCAAAATATGCAGTGAGGATCGTTTTCTTGCTTTTGAAGGAGTAGAATACGCTCGGAGGGCAATCACAAATGCTCAACTGGTTGATGAGCATCTAAAGAGTGTAGGTCTCCAGCTTTTAGGTATTTGCTTAGGAAAACAGGCTAAAGTTGCTTCCTCGGACCAGGAAAGGTCTCGTTTACAAGCTGAAGCTTTGAAGACACTGGATGAGGCAATTGCTCTTGATCGCCAAAATCCAGATCTAGTATTCGACTTGGGCCTTGAATATGCTGAACACCGTAATACCAATGCTGCACTTCGATGTGCAAAGGAGTTCATTGATGCAACAGGTGGATCAGTTTCAAAAGGTTGGAGATTGCTTGCTTTGGTTCTGTCAGCTCAGCAACGGTATTCTGAAGCTGAAGTGGTTACTGACGCAGCTTTAGACGAGACTGCAAAATGGGACCAAGGAGAGTTACTTAGAATTAAAGCAAAACTTAAATTGGCTCAATCTTTACCAATGGATGCAGTGGAAACATATCGATTACTGCTTGCTCTTGTTCAGGCTAGAAGAAAGTCCTTTGGATCTCTTAGGAGCTCTTCTCAGGTTAGTTGCACTTCTTGTTCAGTACGTACTGTGTTTTATGCAAGGTTCACAATATCGGTATCTGAATCAGTTTCAGACCCTGGGGGGGGGGGGGGGGGGGGGGGGGGTGTGTGAATATGGTCTAGCTAATAAATCAAGCACAATACAATTGTTATTGGGCAATTTAAAAATCAAGAGTGCAAGAATTAAAGCAATAAGAATACCGACACACGATGTATCCTTGTCTCCTTCCTACATCACTCTAGTCCCATAACTCTCTCCGGCTTTAATCTACTATTGTTAAAATAGTTACAACACGAGCTTTGATCCGAAAGTCCCCCAACTTCTTACACAATAGCTTTGATCCGAAGGCTCTCCGACTTCTTACACAAGAGCTTTGATCCGAAGGCTCTCCGACTTCACACAAGCTTTGATTCAAAGGCTTATACACTTCAACTTCTTTACAAGATAGTTTTGATCTTCTCACAACAAATATGAAGATCTTACTGTTACAACTCAAGAACACTCTTGTAGATTGCAAGTGAAAGCTTTGGTAGAGTTGTTTGTGGATAAGCTTTGATATAGATAAAATTTTTGGGCTAAAAGAATCAACCTTGAATGAAGGGGTTCAAGGCTATTTATAACCAAAGCAAGAAAAAGAGCAAATAGTGCAACTTTCAGTCAGCGGTCGGAAGATCTGTCAGTGATCCGCAGAATATCGTCGGATCTTCTGTCTGCAGAATACAACAACTACAAATAGAGTTGTTGGGATCACTGATTGGACATAATCTGACCGTTGGATTTCTAACAGTCACAACTCAGAAAATCCGTCAGTGATTCGCGATATTCCGAAGGAAGATCCTAGTGGACCACATAAACTTTCTGTGAACTATCGGACCATTTGACGGTGTTCTGCGGTGATCCGTCGGATCTTCCGATTGACTGCCCAAAAGTGATCATGTGTTATTTCTACCATAGCTTTCGATTTTTTTAATCTATTTCTTGTGTTTATAATTATTCCTAAGACTCATTACAGGCTCTAGATACTAGATAGACTATAGAAGGTGCAAGTTTCTTTAGAGTCTTGAAATTATGATTGCATGGGTTGGCTTTTTTCTTTGTATTGTGATCGTTTTTTTCTTGACGACAATTGTCTAAAGATACTCAAATTGTGAAATTTGAATACCTTTCGGAGGCTTCGTCCCCAAACTCCCACGAGGGGCGCTGCCCCCTCGAACCCCCGAGTGCGTAGCCCCGGAGATGTTGTTGGACGGTTCAGAGAAATCTTGTGAATACCATCGTCTTTTGTCCACCGTGATTTCTTCATTGCATATATCCATGTTGATCTTGCTTATTGCTTTTATGCAAATATGTTAGACGGACGAAGCAATATACATTGTAGAAAGTATGATAGATTTAATGCACATTAGGACTATGCTAAGTTTAAGTATAAATATTATAGTGATATTGTAGATATTAGTGATATCATAGTGTTAAACTTAATCGAATAACCATAATAAAAAACATAGTTAGATCATTGGGCTAACATTCTTGTGAGTATTTTTATCGGTGGTTTTGGTGGTTTCAGATTGGAGTTTCGGACTTCTTCATTTCGAGAAGCTAAAAAGCCAATTAAAAAGAGTAAAACACTAGAAAGTATATGATACATTTAGGCATAATGTTACGTATTATTTGTAGATTCTGTTTTGCTTTGAATGAACATCGTATTATTTGTAGATACTATTTAACATTAATTGATCGTTTAGCAGTAATGGATACTATTGTTTATTACTTGCTTTTACACGAAGTAGATCTGTAATCATTTAGCAGTAGTGAATACTATTGTTTATTACTTGCTTTGACATGCAGTAGATCTGTAATATATAATTTTGAATGGAATATAATAGCTAGGATGAATGTTGCGAATTTACATATATTCAATTTTTACAAGTGTGTTGATAAGTAATATTGTCAGCACAATCCTTATGGTACACTCCTTATCGACACACTATAGCATATTGACAGTAAGCATCACCGAATCATTGTGTTAACCCTTTTTTATTCTCCTTTTTCCTTCTCTTTTGAAATTTTCTTAATTGACTGGGAAGAGTGCTGTTGTCTCTATCAGCCAGTATAGGTCGGAATCGGCCAGTACCAGGTAGGAACATGCCAAAAAACCTACACAATACGGCCGATACTGCGAACTATGGTTTATGGGGGAATATATGCTTCTTTGCTTACTGTGGTTTTATGGGGAATATATGCTTCTTTGCTTTGTTTTCCATCTGTATGTTGACAAATTAGATGCCGTTTACACCATTCGTAAACTGTTAGTCATCATCTTGCACTATCCATTATCCAATTGAGAGAGCTCATCAAATTGATAACATTAACAGGTTTTCGACTTTCATTTGCTTTAAGATCTAAAGTTTGACAATTTGGACGGACGGAATCTCATTGTTCAGTGTATTAAGTATTGGCCTTTCAAGTTTATGTCTTCTTGATGGTTACATATGACATTGATGCAATGGAGGTTGCTAGAGTTTGTGGATTTCAATTATAGCAAGATATACTTGAGCTTCTAGGATCCAATTTGGAATATTCTTCTATATAAAAATTATTTTATGGATGAAACTTTTACAGTGCACAATCCTTTACTACATACTTCTTGAAAAGCATGGTCGGTAGCTGAATTGGACCCTTCTTAATTTGCAGTTTCAGGGGGTTTGAATTGGTTGGTTTTGGTAGTTTTTGCAGGTTTGGTATCAGTTTAGTATCGGGCTATACCGTGAACTTTTTTTAAAAGGAACACTTGAGCTAAGGGTGTGTCTGGTTGCAAGTGAGTGGGTGAAAAAAGTGACTTCATAGAAGTCCACTTTATAAGCTAAGTTTTTGAGATATTTTGTTTGGTCACAATTTTTTTTCCTCCTTCGAAGTGCCATTTCCTTCACTTTAAACGTTTGGTAGTATGCAAGTAAAATGACTTAAAATGTGGATTTGTTCACGTGACTTAGTGAATGAGGGGTGAACAAAAAATATTTAACCTTACTTTCATCCCACATCAAGCTTGAAAGAGAGGATGATTCACATTTTTAAGGGGACAAGACCCACTTCGTGTCATAAATGAAAAGTGAGATTCATGCTCCGCTTGCTTGTAACAAAAAAAAATGGTGACAGTGCAAAAAAAAAGGTGGCAGTTTCACCACTTTCACTTCACTTGTTTGCAACAAAACACACCCCAAGTGTCAAGGGATTTTGTCACATGGTATGATCTCAATATATTACGTTGTCAGAGGAGCTTCTTTGGTATGAAATAACCAAATGAACTTTCTGCACCTGGAAGTGCCATAGTATTTCTACGCGACTTTGCACATCACAGAGCATTAATATATTCTAAAGCGATCCTGACTTGTTGAATTCACTTTTCTTGTACTTTTGGTTATTATTAGTATGTTTCTAAATTTCTTACATTGCGAATTTGGTCCATTTGTTGAGTTGCTCATATGTTTAATTGGTTGGTTGCTGGTAGTAATACATAGATGAGGGTTGGTTTGCTAAAGTAGCTTTCTCTTACCAACAAGATCTTTAACATTTGGGATTTAGGTCCTCGAATTGCTGTGCCTAAGGTCTATTTCTAACTACTTCACCTCAATACTTTGGGAGAAAGGTTAGATGGTTATGGTTGTTTATGATTTGTTATTTTGCTAGACTTTGAAATTTTTTTTTTCCGACTATGGGTTGGCGGCCTAAATCAAATACCAGTAGGAACATTACCATTTACATAGATTGGATTCTTCCACTATGAGCTATGAGTGAGCGAGAACTTCTGTTAGTAAGGATGGAACGACAAATGACTTATAATCTGTAACTGCATGGTATAAACTAGAATAAAAATTGTTATTTAGAGGGATTGCTTTTGAGATACCTAGTTAGTTTTCCAGGCCTCGATTGGCTATCAAGTAATCTGGTAAACAGAAACTAATTTGCACATGAGATGAAGTTTGGATTTTCAGATTCTAAATGATCATAAACATGATCATACGTACAGTTGTCATGATAGTAGATCAGGTATTTGTGCTAGTTTATAAATAGAGATGACATTAATTTGTGGAAGTCTATGGATGACGATGCTGTTTTCATACCTATAAACTGATGAGAGTTTCCTTTGCTGTTCTCTTAGGTTGAGGAGGACAAGGTATGTGAGTTTGAAATTTGGCAAGGTCTTGCAAATTTATACTCCAGCCTTTCCTATTGGAAAGATGCAGAAATATGCTTGGAGAAAGCAAGGGCACTGGTTCCATATTCTGCTGCTACACTTGAAACCGAAGGTAAAGATGTTTTGTGCATTTAATTTTGTAAATATCATTTCCATTTTAAGCTTTTGGACTGGGACTTGAGGAGTTTCCTAGGTCTTTTCAAATCTTTATGCTGATGATGAAGCCGTTTGATGTTTGAGAAATTTGCCGCTAGATTGCTCATACTAATGCATTTACACATGATTAACTTCTATCATATTGTTTCTTTGGGTTAGACGTATAGGAGCCAAATCAGCTGTAGGTTACGTCCTACGGTGTCCTTCAGCAAATTCCTTTTAACCCAAATTGTGAAGAAAGACAAATATTTTATTGGGATTTATATTTAGTATTTCATTCATCCGATTATTTGGTCAATGTTGCACGAAATTGTGTTGCCCTTCAGCAGAATACCAATCATTTTAAGTCGATCGGATGGAAGAGAACTTAATCTTCCTTTTTTGCTGATCTACCTGCGGTTTCAATCCTGCATGCTTTGTCCCTAATTCAAACTTTCAAGGGATAAGACCAATTATATTGTATTAAAAAAAATTGAACTCAGGTCATGAATTGTCTTCTGTTGGTACTTAGCACTCTTATTCCAGTAACTTGTTTTCCTTCCCCATGTTTCTTCAAACTAATCTGCTATATAACTGCACTGTGAATACTGGGTATGTTCTTTATTAGATCATTCTTGCATTTTCGGTATATCTCACCTTCGTACTTATCTATGTAACTTACCAGGTTCCATGCACGAGGCTCGCGGAGAGATCCAGCAAGCATTGGCAGCATATGGCAGTGCATTGTCCATGGAATTGGATCATGTTCCGTCCAAGGTCTCGATAGGCTCCCTTCTGTGGAAGATGGGTTGCAGGTCTCTTCCTGTTGCCAGAAGCTTCCTTTCCGACGCACTAAGGCTCGAGCCGACCAATAGGATGGCCTGGTATTACCTGGGAATGATTCACAAAGATGACGGGAGGTTTACCGACGCAGCTGACTGCTTCCAAGCTGCAACAATGCTGGAAGAGTCGGATCCTGTAGAGAGTTTTGGGTCCCTTTCTTGAGTTTTTTTTTTTTTTTTCTTGGTTCGTTTCACCTATTCCTTTTCTTTTTCTTCTCTCGTTCATATATGACAAGAATGCATTTGAGCTGTATAGAATATAGCCAACTTCAGGGCAGGTAGAATTGGATTGTGTTGAAAATTTTCAAGTTGATTCCATGAGCATATATATCTCAAAGGATTCGAACAGTTTTTTTGTAAGGGCCTCTGCAAGTAGGGGTGACTATTATTTGGTTTTGGACCGACCGAAACGAGTAAGACATTTGGTTCTGTTTGAAAACAGAATTGTTCGATTTTGGTCTAAATCCGAAAGTCGAATAAGACTTATACAATTATTAAATATTTTCAATTTTATGTATATTTTTTCCAAGGCATAGGTTCGAATCCAAAATCTTCCTAATAACTGTCACCGGTCCCAATCACTTGTCACCGTACTTTCTACATTTTCATTCAGTATTGTGGTGTAGATTTGTTTCCCCCCAAACTCATTTTCTCGTTTTGATTCAGTATGTTGATGTGACACCAAACTCATTTTCCCGACAATTTAGCTTATATATATTTACATTTCCAACATATTCTATTTTGCGTGGATGAAATTTAGATTCTGTTTGGTACATTGTAATGTAATCGTAATTGCAATATAACCAAATTTTTTTTATATTTGATTATATTGCGATTACGATTACATTACTGTATCAAACGAGACTTAGTTTACATGATTGTGATGGATTGGAAATATTTGTATAACGGAATTCGCTGTCCATCAAATTAAAAATCCTTCGAAAATCGTGTTAGTTGATCATGTTACGTGAGTGGAGTGTGACATGATTTCAATTACATATAAAACTAAAGAAACAAGTATTTAAATGGAGAAAGCAAAACTAGAACACACAGAACTTACGTGGTTCGGCAATGCCTACATCCACGGAAGAAGAGGAAAGCTTTTCATTAATTTCATCACACTTGCAATACAAGAAAAGAAAGCCTAAAATATATAGGCAAGTTTGGCTCCTAAACCATTGGTTAGTTGTAACCAAGTAAGCTACAACAACATGGAGGTTGTAACAAATTAGTTGTAACAAGATGGAGGTTGTAACAAAGTACTTGCAACAAGGTACACTCTATCCTCTTCTCCAACACTCCCCCTCAAGTTGGTGCGAAATGTCAATTGATCCAAACTTGGTCAAAATATCTTGAAGCCGATATGTTGTCAAACCCTTGGTAAATATATCGGCTAACTGATCTTTGCTTCTTGTGTAGGGTGTGCATATAGTATTCTCTTCCACCTTCTCACATACAAAGTGGCAATCAACCTCTATATGTTTGGTCCTCTCATGGAACACAGGATTAGACGCAATGTGAATGGCCGATTGGTTATCACAATACATCTTCATGGATAAAGAGGGTTTAAATCCCAAATCACATAATAGTGCATGAAGCCAAACCAATTCACTTGATGTAGAGGCCATCGACCGATACTCAGCTTCTGTACTGGAGCGTGCAGGGGCGGCCAGGGCGACCGCCCAGGGCCCCATGAAATTTGGGGCAAAAAAAATTAATTTAAATATATATATATATATATATATATATATATATATATATATATATATATATATATATATATATATATATATATATATATTAGTAATATTATATTGAAAATAGAACTAATATATAATATGATCCTCTTTTATCATAAAACATTTGTGGTGTAGTGGTAGTTTGTTATACCTGTACATAAGAGGTCCTAGGTTCTAGCCTTGGCTGTATCATTTTTTAGTTCAATTTTTTTATATTATATATGGGCCTCATTTTAAAAATTTGCCTAGGGCTCCCATTAACTCAGGGCCGGCCCTGGGAGCGTGCAACCACAGATTATTTTTTACTTTTCCACGTTACAAGATTTCCACCAACAAAGGTACAAAATCCGGTGGTAGAGCGTCTATCCGTCTGACTACCAGCCCAGTCTACATCCGTGTATCTTTCAACGTCGATATGTCCATTTTTTCATCCAAATGCCACGACCTGAAGACCCCTTTAAGTACTGGAGAACTCTATTTGCTGCCTGCAGATGTTTGTCACATGGTTTATGCATAAAACGACTAATCAAACTTACCACATAAGAGATATCAGGTCTAGTAATAGTAAGATAAATTAGTCTCTCTAGTAGATGTTGGAACTGCCCAATATCTTGTAAAGGTGTACCTTCGGAACTTAATTTAATAGAGGTATCTACAGGAGTTGGAACTGCTTTAGCCCCAAGTTTTTCAGTTTTCTTTAGCAAATCCAAGCAGTATTTACGTTGGTTAAGAAATAAACCTTTACGTGAGTAGGCAATCTCCATACCTAGGAAATATTTAAGGCTCCCCAAGTCCTTTACAGCGAATTGTTGCTGCAGATGAGATTTGAGTTCCTTGATCTCTTCCTCATTGTTCCCTGTTATGATAAGATAATCAACAAATACAAGTACAACTGTTACACGACTCTCCTTCTTTTTAACAAATAATGACACTTCTTTTGAAACAATTCGTTATAAGAGATGAACTGAGCTTAGCATACCATGCCCATGGTGATTGTTTTAGGCCATACAAGGCTTTTGTAGTTTACAGGTCATCCCTGGTTGGGCTTCACATGGGTGACCTGGAGGCAACTTCTGTAAACTTCTTCTACTAAATCACCATGTAAAATGCATTTTTAATATCCATTTGATACAATTTCCATTCACAATTTACAGTAACTGATAACAAAATTCGAATAGTGCTTATTTTTGCAACATGTGCAAAGGTCTCCTTATAATCTATTCCATAAGTTTGTGTAAATCCCTTAGCCACCAACCTAGTTTATGCCTTTCTACTGATCCATCACTATTGTATTTAATTTTATATACCCATTTGCAACCAACATGTTTTTTTTTCCATAAGGCAATTTTACTATTTTCCATGTTTTGTTATCGGCAAGAGCTTGAAGTTCTTCTTCCATTGCTTTTTGCCACACTTCATGAGCATTGGCTTCATGAAAGCTGGTTGGTTCAGTAACAATTTTGCTTAAAAATGTACGATAAGAAGGAGAAATAGAGTCATAAGATAAATAATCTTGTATAGGAGTAAAAGTCCCGTAGACTTATTGAAGTTTGTCGCTCTCTAGTAGATTTGCGACGAGTAGGCTCGATATCAGAAGGTGGTGGAGTATTAGAGGTATGAACAGACACATGATCAACAACCGGTAATGGTGTGAGTGTGTTCCCCCCTGCGGTGCAACACTACTTGAGAAATCATCAACAATCGGTAATGGTATGTGTGTGTTCTCCATCTGCGGCGCATCACTACTTGAGAAAAAAAAGTATGTTCTCAGAAAAATTTATAGCATGTGAGATAAAAAAGTTTTTCTGATGTCGGGTCGAGACATTTATAGCCTTTTTTTGTAGAGGAGTAGCCTAAAAAAATGTATTTTATTGATCGAGAGTCAAGTTTATCTCTTTGGATAGGTAAAACATGAACAAAACAAAGACACCCAAAAACTCTCAGATGAGAAATATTTACTTTGTGCTTTTAGAACATCTATTGGTGATCTAAAATCAAGAATTCGACTCGGAAGTCGATTTATTAAGTATGCAGCTGTGAGAACACCATGTGACTAGTATCGTTTAGGAACATTCATTTGATGCATCAGTGATCGTGTGACTTCTAAAAGGTGCCGGTTTTTTCGTTCTGCAACTCCATTTTGTTGTGGAGTGCCAACACAACTTGTTTCATGAATGATGCCATCCTTCTGAAGATGGTTACCAAGAAGAGTCATAATGTACTCGGTACCATAATCAGAGCGAAGAATTTTAATGCGAGCCAAAAATTGAGTGAGAATCAAGGATTGAAAATTTTGAAAAACTGACACAACTTCATTTTTATGTTTGAGTAAATAAATCCAAGTGGCTCTTGAAAAATCATCAATAAATGTTACATAGTACTTAAAACCATCATAAGATTCGGTTGGGGCAGGTCCCCAAATGTCAGAATAAATTAATTCAAATGGTGCAACGGTAACATTGGTCGAGGTGCCAAAAGGTAATCGAGTCTGTTTCGAAAATTGGCATACCTCACAAAGATTATTTGAGCAACAAGATGAGAACAAATATGGGACAACGAGCGAGCAGACGGATGTCCTAAACGCTTACGCCAGAGGGTCATTGATTGAGAGACAAAAGTTTAAGGTGCACTTTTGTCACTCCCGTTTTTCGTTATACGTATTTTCGTATGCGTATACGAGATCTCTGACGTTTGTCAGGCGACCCGTAGTTGGACTTGACTTACTAGCCTAGTCTTGGTTGGTCATGACTTGGCTTGGTTTATTTTGGTTTGGCTTGGTTTGATTGGACTTGGTTCATTATGAGAAAACCCTCTCTTTATAAAGCCCAACCACCCCTTTCTCTCTCTTCATTACTTCCATTTATTTCTTCTCCTTCTTCTCCATTACTCTCCCACCAACCTAGAGATCTCAGGCAAGTGTAACTTGCTTCATGATGGATCTTCCATTTTATTGTTCTATCTTCTTCTCTACATGATTCTAAACATCTTTAGGACTTGAAGTTTTTGGTTTGGACGGATGGATTTTTGTAGATCTAAGTTTGTAGCCTTTTTGATTTTTTGGGTTTTGATCTACCAAACTTTATTATTTTCAAGTTTTGATTGTTTTATATCGTAAAGAATTTGATTTTACCCAAAATGGACCTTTGAAAAGTTAGATTTTGACTTCTTTTGAGAAAGTTATGTCCAAAATAAAATTTGGACATTTTCTAAGTTCATATGTCCTGAATCTGGCAGGGAGGATGAATAGTGTTGCATAGTGCAGCCTGCCGTATAGTGCCGCATGGTGATGCAGCCTACGGCATAGTGCAGCCTGTCGCATAGTACCGCATGGTGACGCAGCCTGCGACATAGTGCAGCCTACCGTATAGTGCCGCAGCCTGCCACATAGTGCCGTAGAATGTCGCATAGTGCCGCAGAAGGCCGCATAGTACTGCAGAATGTCGTATAGTGCCTATTTTGGCTGTTTTATGTCCTATTTGGCTGAATTGTGGCCAGAATTTCTCCCAACTCCCAAAATAAAAGTTGTAGATCTTTTTCTTGGCTTCAAGAATATGTTACTAGCTATTTTATGCAAGTTTCTCTTATTCATGATAATGTAAGGATAGAACACGATAGTGGCCTGTTAAGGCGCACTCTTAACAAGTAACAAGTAACTTGACATGATAATTCTTGATAGTGATCCGTCGTGGTGCACTCTTGACAAGTAACATGACTTGATAGTGGCCCGTCGTGGTGCACTATTGACAAGCAACCTTGGCATGATAATACATGATAGTGGCCCGTTGTGGCGCACTCTTGATAAGTAAACCTAACATGATAATCTTGATATGCTGTTGTGATGGCTATCTTGACTTGCTGAGTAACTCTTGTCTTGACACCGTGGGTGTTTGTGCTTGTATAAGCTACAAGTCTTATCTTACATCATGTCTAGGACATGAATTCCTGGTTACCACGGTCTGGGATTCATACTGAATATGACTAGGATAATGACTAGATTGATCATGTAGTTCATGAAGAGATTTCCCAGCTACAGGCAGTCCCGTTATCTGGGTGCTTTAATGGGACTTGTAGCCTGCCGTCGAGTAGGACACATTTCTAGCACACTGTCATGTGCTACACCCCCAAGTCACCTAATCCAACTCTCTCAACTTGCTACTGGATAACCTGGATTAAGTCTGCAGGGCTTGTGGCTGTTGGAACATCTCAATGCATCTTGTTAGTAACTAGGCTTGTGATAACCCTACTTAGTTAAAGTATCAAGCCGTACTCATTGCTTGGCCGTGATTGATGGATGAAGTCTAGTCTAGTCTTGCCTAGACAAGGCCAGTACAAGGTTTTTTCAGTCCGTTACTGTTATGCTTTACTTATTCGATAATTAGTTAGAGACTAAGTTCTGTTCATGTGAAGGGTTACAATCCTGGTCCTTGTTTGGTTTACGGGTTGTAACTTGGTTACTTGAATAGTTCCTTAGTTATCTTATCGTTTATCATCCTGATTTCCTTAACCCATGTCTTTTATTATCAATTATGTCTTTATGTGCTAATATGCTGGTTTTAGTTCTTAAGTGAAGCCTCCCTTATGGCACTTGCTCTTTCTGGGGTCTGACCAGCTGGTTTTGTATGGCCAAATTTTGGAGTAGCTCCCGAAGATCTTCCAGCCAGATGGTGAACACTAGAAGAAATCCTGGCAACTAGTGGGTTTATTTTGCTCTCCCACTCTAATTGTAAAATTATTCTTTTGACGCGTTTAGCCGCCGAGCAAGTATTAGCTCAGGTTGAATTTACATTCCTGTCTGCCTAAGGGCTGTAACATGATTGACAAATCCTAGGGTTGATCATGTATGACTTAAACTTTTGCTAGTCTTCATATTTTGTATGACTAGCTTCATGATCATCAGAATATGTAATATTTGGAATGCCTTACTTTGTATGTCTGATGATCTACCATCTTGTTACATTTACTTGCTTGCTTGAGATTGAGACACTAGACTTGTTCTTGACCCTAAGAGACTAATGGCTTGTAGTAAATCCTCATGCATCTAGACAGCCGTGACCGTAATCGAGGTAAGATTTACTTCAATGTACGTAGCTGGCTGTGTTTGTCCCCCGCTCTCCAGTATTCTGGTTCTGGGGCGTGACACGGTTTAAGTGGTGGCCCATGCAGGTCTTGTAAATCAAGATGTGTGGGGGTTTGACCGAATATATGTCTCAATCAGCACTCGCGCTTGATATCTACTCGTATCTCCTAATCTTTCTGAAATCTTGACTTGATCACATAGTTATATCCTCGATCTACCTTGGTCCTTTCTTATTATTTTCCATGTCATTTCTTCAGTGGCATTGTTTCTAGTCCTGTCGATCAGCCCAGCGGAGCACCTCCAGTGAACCAGCAACAACCTGGGGACCAAGCCCAACACTCTGGAGCAGCTTCCCGAGTCATGCATTCCGGGGATCCAGAGCTCCCAGTTCAACCCGCCCAGCCTACAGAGCCTGACAATGAAACCCTGGTGGGACTCATCCGGGAATTGCTTGCATCACAAGATCGTCGGGACGATGTCCTGCATCAGACAGTACAAGATGCCATGGGCAGAGTTGGTTACCAAGGGAACAATGCAGCCAACAACTTCAAGCGTTTGAACCCTCATTTCTTTAATAAAACTGAAGATGCTATTGCTGCTGATGAATGGCTTCAGGACACAGAGGTTATCCTGGAAGCAGCTAGGATTCCTGAGGATGAGAAGGTGGCCATTGTGCGCCTGTAATTATTGGACTTAGCCCACACCTGGTAGACGATGCTAGCAGTGGGTTTGGCGACGCCTGTCTTATGGACGGTATTCAGCGACAAGTTCTGGACGAAGTATTTCGACGCAGTAGCTCGCTATGATCTGCAGACGAGATTCACTAATCTCAAGCAGATGGGAATGACGATCGATGGATATGTGGCTGAGTTTTCTAGGCTTAGTCGATTTACTCCCACCTTGGAGGCGACCGAATTAGACCGAGCCCAGCGATTCCAGCAGGGACTTCACCTAGAGATCATTATATCAGTAGAACAGTTTGAGCACCAGACGTTTGATGCCGTCTTACGAGCAGCGAAGAGGCATGAGTATACTTCTCAGAGGATAGTAGATCGAGCCGGAAGGAAGAAGAGATCTCATGGACAGATGTCCCAGTCATCAGTACCATCCCTGGCAACTAGGACTTTGACTATTGGAGCTCCTAGGAGGGCGACCACAGTTTCATCAGTTCAGCACTCGACGCCGACGTATCCTCGGCAACAGAAGCAGAAACAGTCTTTCGCAATAGGCTGCACTCATTATGGGAAGCCAGGACATGTTGTTTCGGAGTATCGCAGAGCATAGGAATTGTGCTTGGCTTGTGGGGCACCGGATGACATGATAGGGTCCTGCCCGAATAGAGCCAGTTCATCATCGTCGAACCTAACAAATCCATCGGTTAGAGGACCAGCCCCAGCACCAGTGCAGCAGCAACAACAGTACCAGCCTCCAAGGCCATTGCCGCCTCAGGTATAAGCCTTCCAGCAGTAGAGACCCCAGCAGTATGTCCAGACCCAAGCTCAGATTCAGAACATGCAGAGAGGTCACCAGCAGAGGGGACCAGTACCAAGAGGTTAAGGTCAGGCTATGGCTCTGACTGTGGCAGAAGAATTGGCATCAGGTGAGGTAGTGGCAGGTACTATTCTCGTCAACTCTTTTCCAATATCAGTATTATTTGATTCGGGTGCATCGTATTCATTTATGTATGCACGATTCGCTACACGGATAGGACTGGAGCCCGAGTCATTATCAGTAAGGCTCAATATACTTACTGGTAACGGTCTTGTGGGAGTAGATAGGATATTTTTTTCGTGTCGAATAGTAGTTAGCGGTAGAGAGTTTTCCGCTAGGTTGATAGAATTTTCGATGGCCGATTATGATGTAGTCCTATGAATGGATTGGTTGAAGGATCAATATGCAAGAATAGACTGCTATATTGGCAGGATTATTTTTGGTATTCCAGGCGAACCAGAGTTTTCATTTTCCAGAGGCAAAGTTGAACCTTCTCCCTCAGTCTTGCGGATGGCAGTAGCATAGGCAGTTCGGTTTCCCAGAGTAGTAGAAGAGTTTTCCGATGTATTTTTCGAAGAGCTTCCAGGTATGCCACCGGAGAGAGTGATAGAGTTCACTATCGACTTGATTCCAGGGACGGCACTAGTGTCAGAGAGAGTCTACAGAATGGCGTCTTCAGAGTTAGAGATCTTGTACAAAATGATTGAAGAACTCAGAACCAAGGGATTCATTCGTGCTAGCGGATCACCTTGGGGAGCTCCGATACTTCTTGTGAAAAAGAAGGATGGTACGTCAAGATTATGTGTTGATTATCATACCTTGAACTCTGTAACAATCAAGAACATATATCCTCTACCAAGGATAGATGACTTATTTGATCAGCTCAGGGGAGCGGCAATATTCTCAAAGATTGACTTGAGATCAGGGTACCACCAGATCAGAGTTAGAGAGCAAGACATCCAGAAAACAGCATTCAGATCAAGATATGGGCATTAGAAGTTCCTTGTTATGCCATTTGGAGTGACCAATGCACCAGCCGTATTCATGGACCTCATGAATCGTATCTTCATGCCTTATTTGGATCAGTTTGTGATAGTATTTTTAGACGACATCTTGGTCTATATCAAGAGTGAAGCGGAGCATGAGCAGCATCTCCGAGTGGTCCTTCAGATTCTCAGAGAGCACCAGTTGTATGCAAAGTTCAGTAAGTACAAATTTTGGCTTGATCGTATTTCGTACTTAGGTCATATCATCACCAGAGGTGGAGTGGAAGTTGACCCCCAGAAGATAGTAGCTATAGAGACATGGCCAGTTCCCAGTACAGTCGTCGAGTACAGTTTCCTTGGATTGGCCGGCTATTACCGACGATTTATTTCAGACTTTTCTCAGATTTCAGCACTCATGACTCAGTTGACCCGCAAGGATGTACAGTTTGCTTGGACAGCAGAGTGTCAGAGTTTATTTGAGAAGTTGAAGCAGAGATTGATGACAGCCCCCATTCTCACTCTTTTTGATGGGATTGGAGGATTTTTAGTTTATTATGACGCTTCCGGCAGAGGATTAGGATGCGTCTTGATGCAGCATGGTAAGGTAGTCACTTATGCATCACGTCAGCTTCGTGACCATGAGAAGAATTATTCTACCCATGACTTAGAGGTAGCAGTTTTTGCACTTAAGTTGTGGAGGCATTATTTGTATGGAGATCGGGTAGAGATTTTTACCGACCACAAGAGTCTTAAGTATGTGTTTACTCAGAAGGATCTTAACATGCGTCAACGAATATGGCTAGAGCTACTTGTGGATTATGATATCGACTTACAGTATCATCCTGGGAAGGCCAACGTAGTAGCAGATGCATTGAGCAGAAGAGCTGGAGTTTATTTCCTAACAGCGAAACCAGAATTGTTAGCCGATCTTCAGAAGATAGGGATATAGATAGTTCTCCCTACCATTGTGGCATTGATGGCCAGCATGCAAGTTCAGTCCAGCATAGTTAAGAGGATCAAGATGGCGCAATCAGCAGATTCCAAGCTTCAGCGGCTCAGAGTAGAGTGTGAAGCAGGACGGAGAGCAGAGTTATGTATTCACGAAGATGGTACTCTCCGACATAAAAGACGTCTTTGTGTACCCAATGGTGATATCAGACATGAGATCATGGCAGAGGTTCACAGTTCTCAGTATTCAATTCATCTCGGTGGTAAGAGGATGTACCGAGACATCCGTCAGCATTTCTGGTGGAATAGCATAAAAAGGAAGATATCCCGGTTTGTCTTTCGATGTTTAGTTTGACAACAAGTTAAAACTGAACATCAGAGACCAGCTATACTTCTTCAACCTTTATCGATCCCAGAGTGGAAGTAGGAGCATATAACCATGGACTTTGTAACTAGGTTACCTAAATCCTTGGCTAGCAGGGATGCTATATGGGTTATCGTCGATCGTCTCACGAAGGTAGCTTATTTTCTCCCATTCAGAGTTGGTCAGTCGATGGATCAGCTAGCAAAGATGTACCTCAGGCATATTGTCATATTGTATGGAGTTCCAGTTAGTATCATATCAGACAGAGATTCAAGATTCACATCGTACTTTTGGCGGAGTCTTCAAGAGAGTTTAGGGACTCGTCTCAAGTTCAGTTCAACATATCATCTACAGACAGATGGTCAGTCAGAACACACGATTTAGACTCTTAAAGATATGTTGCAATCTTGTACGCTAGACTTCGATGGTTCGTGGAAAGATCACCTGCACCTAGTGCAGTTCTCCTATAACAACAGTTTCCAGGCCAGTATCCAGATGGCACCCTTTGAAGCACTGTATGGCAGGAAGTGCATATCATCTTTAGCTTGGGATGATATCGACGAGAGACATATGCTTGGTCCAAAGATGATTATACAGACAATCGAGGTGGTCAGACAAGTCAGAGATCATCTTCGAGTTGCCCAAGATCGCCAGTGCCATTGGATCGATTCTCATCGACGTTCCGTTGAGTTTTCAGTCGGCGACCACATGTTTCTTATGATCTCGCCTACCCGTGGCGTCATTCGATCCGGTGTACGGGAAAAGCTTAGTCCTAGGTATATAGGGCTGTTCGATATCCTTGAGTGAGTAGGTGATGTGTCCTATCATCTCGCTCTTCCGTCGTCATTATGTGAGGTACATGACGTATTCCATGTATCCCAATTATAACGATATATCTCGGATTCGAGCCATGTCCTTGATCATTCGGAATTGGTTGTTGGTACCAACCTTTCGTATGAGAAAATGCCCGTATCCATATTGGACCGAAGAGAAAAGGTACTCAAGAACAAGACTATTAGTTTAGTCCGTGTTGTTTGGGGTCACCGCTCTTTGGGTGAGTCAACGTGGGAGCATGAGGATGATATCCGCTCGCGATATCCACACATGTTTGACTCATAAGGTATAATGTCTTCCTTATGCCTTATGCTTTTAATTCCATGCTTGCATGAATGATTGCTTGATTGACTGCTAATCGTAGCTTGCTTATGATTAATATAGCCTGTCCCGACATCTCTAGCCTCTTGATTAAATTTTGAGGATGGAATTCTTTTAAGGTGTGTAGAGTTGTCACTCCCGTTTCCCGTTATACGTATTTCCGTATACGTATACGAGATCTCTGACGTTTGTCAGGTGACCCATAGTTGGACTTGACTTGCTAGCCTAGTCTTGGTTGGTCATGACTTGGCTTGATTTATTTTGGTTTGGCTTGGTTTGAATGGGCTTGGTTCATTATGAGAAAGCCCTCTCTTTATAAAGCCCAACCACCTCCTTTCTCTCTTTTTATTACTTCCATTTATTTCTTCTCCTTCTTCTCCATTACTCTCCCACCAACCTAGAGAGCTTAGGCAAGTACAACTTGCTTCATGATGGATCTTCCATTTTATTATTCTATCTTCTTCTTTACATGATTTTAAGCATCTTTAGGACTTGGAGTTTTCGGTTTGGACGGATAGATTTTTGTAGATCTAAGTTTGTAGCCTTTTCGATTTTCTTGGATTTTGATCTACCAAACTTTATTATTTTCAAGTTTTGATTATTCTATGTTGTAGAGAATTTGATTTTACCCATAATGGACCTTTGAAAAGTTAGATTTTGACTTGTTTTGAGGAAGTTATGGCCAAAATAAGATTTGGACATTTTCTAAGTTCATCTGTCCTGAATCTGGCAGGGACGATGAATAGTGCCGCATAGTGCAGCCTGTCGTATAGTGCTGTATGGTGATGCAGCCTGCGGCATAGTACAACCTGTCGTATAGTGCCGTATGGTGACGCAGCCTGTGGCATAGTGCAGCCTACCGCATAGTGCCGCATGGTGACGCAGCCTACGGCATAGTGCAGCCTGCCGCATAGTGCCGCAACCTACCGCAGAATGCCGCATAGTACCGCAGAAGGCTGTATTGTGCCGCAGAATGCCGTATAGTACCTATTTTGGCTATTTTATGTCCTATTTGGCTGAATTAAGGCCAGAATTTCTCTCAACTCCCAACATGAAAGTTGTAGATCTTTTCCTTGGTTTCAAGAATATGTTACTAGCTATTTTATACATGTTTCTCTCATTCATGATAATGTAAGGATAGAAAATGATAGTGGCCTATTAAGGCACACTCTTAACAAGTAACAAGTAGCTTGACATGATAATTCTTGATAGTGATCCGTCGTGGTGCACTCTTGACAAGTAACATGACATGATAGTGGCCCGTCGTGGTGCACTCTTGACAAGCAACCTTGGCATGATAATATATGATAGTGGTCCGTCGTGGCGCACTCTTGATTAGTAAACCTAACATGATAATCTTGATATGTTGTTGTGACGGCTATCTTGACTTGCTGAGAACTCTTGTCTTGACACCGTGGGTGTTTGTGCTTGTATAATCTATATGTCTCGTCTTGTATCATGTCTAGGACATAAATTTTTGGTTACCACGATCAGGGATTCATACTGAATCTGACTAGGATAATGACTAGATTGATCAAGTAGTTCATGAAGAGATTTTTCAGCTACAGGCAGTCCCGTTATCTGGGCGCTTTAATGGGACTTGTAGCCTGCCGTCGAGTAGGACACATTTTCAGCACACTGTCATGTGTTGCACCCCCAAGTCACCTAATCCAACTCTCTCAACTTGCTACTAGATAACCTGGATTAAGTCTGCAGGAGTTATGGCTGTTGGAATATCTCAATGCATCTTGTTAGTAATTAGGCTTGTGATAACCCTAGTTAGTTAAAGTATCAAGCCGTACTCATTGCTTGCCCTTGATTAATGGATAGAGTCTAGTCTAGTCTTGCTTAGACAAGGCCAGTACATGGTTTTTTTAGCCTGTTACTGTTATGCTTTACTTATTCGATAATTGGTTAGAGACTTAGTTCTGTTCAGGTGAAGGATTACAACCCCGGTCCTTGTTTGGTTTATGGGTTGTAACTTGGTTACTTGAATAGTTCCTTAGTTATCTTATCGTTTATCATCCTGATTTCCTTAACCCATGTCTTTTATTATCAATTATGTCTTTATGTGTGAATATGTTGGTTTTAGTTCTTAAGTGAAGCCTCTCTTGTGGCACTTGCTCTTTCTAGGGTCTGACCCAGCTGGTTTTGTATGGCCAAATTTTGGAGTAGCTCCCGAGGATCTTCCAGCCTTCCAGCCAGATGGTGAACACTAGAAAAAATTCTGGCAATGAGTGGGTTTATTTTGCTCTCCCACTCTAATTATAAAATTATTCTTTTGAGACGTTTAGTCGCCGAGCAAGTGTTAGCTCGGGTTGAATTTACATTCATGTCTGCCTAAGGGCTGTAACATGATTGACAAATCCTAGGGTTGATCATGTATGACTTAAACTCTTGCTAGTCTTCACATTTTGTATGACTAGCTTCATGATTATCTGAATATGTAATGTTTAGGACGCCTTACTTTGTATGTCTGATGATCTACCATCTTGTTACACTTACTTGCTTGCTTGAGTTTGAGACACTAGGCTTGTTCTTGACCCTAAGAGACTAATGGTTTGTAGTAAACCCTCATGCATCTAGACAGCCGTGACTGTAATCGAGGTGGAATTCACTTCAATGTACGTAGCTGGCTGTGTCTGTCTTCCGCTCTCCAGTATTCTGGTTCTTGGGCGTGACAACTTTTTAAAACATAGAGACCATGAGATAATACTCCTTTACCAATCGTCCTCCCCATAACTCGATCCTGAAAAACAACATCAAAAGGGAAAAAAATGACATTGCAATTCATATAGTTAGCAACCGAAAGCAACTTTGAAGGAAATGACAGTATATATAGAGCATCGGTCAAAGGGTGGTGATAAAAAAAAGATAGTTTTTCTGATCCAAGAACAGGAACACTAGTGCCATTAGCTATTGATACTGTTTCTTTGTCCCGTGAAATAAAATGTAAAAGGAAACTCATATCATTTGTCATATTATCCGTAGCACCAGAGTCAATAATCCAATATTATGATTGAAACAATGAGGAAGTGAGAGCATGGAGATTACATGTCATATAGGTAGATGGCTCGGATCAAGATTCAATATTACTAAAATTTTGAAGTAGCCTGGTCAGTTCTCCAACCAAACTTTTGTCTTCAGATCCAAGTATAGTGGTGTTATTTGTCACGCCCCGAGTTGACATACCGTTCGTTTCCAGTGTTAGTATGCCAAATCGATCGTCCTCGCTAAGACGTGATGTCATACGAGTCTGAAATTGCACTCGTACAAGGCAAGAACGTTACATTGATTTTTATATTGAAACACCAAATTGAAACTTCACAAATCACATCAGAATATAAGACGCAGTTTAGGAAGATAGAAATATATTTTTATTCATAGCTTGCAATGAAGTGCAAGTCGTAATTACATTGGATGTCGTTGCGGCTACATTGATTGAAATAAAAAAAATATACTCGACAAGCTGCCTGAACTAACACTTGTCGTTCCATAGATTCGCCCCTTTATACATAAGCCTACGATGAATTGGCTTCAAAATACTTCAGAATAGGAAGAGCTTCAAAACGCCTCTCCGTACTTCAACTTCAGTTTAGAGCTCCCGCCGCACCTGGAGAATTGGAGAGGGGGTTAGCACACTTGCTAAGTGGACGAGACGAACCCACTCGTTTAAACCGACTCTGATTGTTAAGGTAGGCATGCTTTAGAGTTTTCTTTCTATTAGAACTAAATGAATTTAGTTCATATCGATAGCCATCTTTGAAGTAATAAAACATACAGTAAAACATAACGATTTATCACGATTCTTACCACGGTCGTGCTGGTCCATGCATAAAACAGAGATAGTAATTATACCTGCACAAGACAATAGGTGAGCATGCTACTATCTTATATATGGTCATTGGTGTTACACACCACTTGGTACTTAATCAAAATTGGCATATGACGCTACCCATTCAGCCTAGGTTCCAAGCCTTACTGAAGGTCCCGCATGCCTCGCGCCAAAGCACGATAAATTATTTCCCCTAGGACGAATCAGTTTCGATGCCCCGGATAACGTTTCAAAAAAAATAAACTTGTACACAAGCTGTCCATGACCATGCCAATGCGTGAACAATTTAATATATACAAACAAATTTGTATAGCGCAGACAGTATTGAAAGGCATTATCATTTCTTTCAACTCATGTAACGATTCATTTTCTCCAAAGCCGTACTTCCGATTTAGCGTCCCGTAGGCACCAAATTTCCCGAGGCATCATAAGCCACGATCGATGTTTCATATTATTTTACAGCACGTAAAATAGTCTATCTTTTTACTAAAACCTTAAACTTTCTCGTTTTGGTGCGAAACTTATATTTTCAGAGTAGATTACTCTAAATCGATACATTTTTTTTCGAGTTCTTGACCTTAGTGGATTGGCATGCATTTAACTTGGCATCGTCGATTTGAATGAATTTGAAGCAAAGGAATTTCGTTTGCGGGACAGAGTAGAAAAGAAGGGGCCGAATCACCCACCAAGTACTTTGTTCGTGCTTGTTTGCAAAAACAAAAGTTGAAGAACTTTATTGATACAAACTTTGTAAAAGATTACAATTTAAATTCTGGGAATGGTACAACTTTAGGAATCCAATCTAGATGACGATTGCTTTATCCCTTGGACGATGTGAACTCTGAAGACGAAGCCTTTGAAGTTGAAGACAACTCTGGAATTGAAGGCAGAAAGACTCGGAAGTTGAAGGCAAAAGCCTCGGAAGAATGCAGCAGCACTTGGGCAAGAACTCCTGAACTCTCTGATCTCTGATTATTGATTCGTGATCCCCTTGAATGGAGACTTGAAACTCTATTTATAGAGTTCTAAGAAATAACTAACTTTTAGTTATTCTGGACAACGTATGATGGATTGCGCAGCAATTGGTTTGCGCAGCCATGGACTGCGCAGGCAGTTGCTGGATCATGGGTTAACTGTCTTGGACACATGGCATCATCTGATTGAAATACGCATGATCATGCATAGGCAGTTGCCACGAAATGAGCAATTGATGGCATGAATGCCACGTGTACTTTATCATTTATACTGGTAGAACGCGCACATTGAACTGCGCAGACTTTGGTTTGCGCCAACTTGATTTGCGCAAGAAATGGATTGTGCCAACTTGATTTGCGCAGACATGGATTGCGCTGCCAGCTGTCCTCGAGCGCCGTGCTGTACGATTAAACGAACGGCCGCCTCGATCTTCGTGCTGTCAGTTGTCAGAAGATTTGATTGTGTCAGATAATGATGACTTTTGCCACGTCAGCTTGCGCAGTTGAGAGTGTGCACAATCGATCCTGCACAATCTGAATGGTGCACAATCTGTTGTCTGCGCAAGTCATCTGAAAGTTGAATTTCTTGATTTTCTGACTTTGTTGATGTGTGCCACTTGATTTTTTAGGACCTACAAGACCCCCTTCAAAGTTTTCGAAAGTTGAACTTATTCAAAATTTCGAAATACTTTAAATTTTGAATTTTGAATCAAATTGCGCATGATGTAAGCTGGCTGCGCAATCTGAGGGATTGTCCCTAATTTTTAGGCGCAAACTGAGGCAGTCGTTTCATTTTCGAAAACTATAAATAGCTCTCTTCTTCATTTCATTTCTTTACTTTGCCTCCTTTGTGTTTGAGAGAGAAATTTCTGAACGATCTTCGACTTCCTTCTCCGACGATCTTCATAGCGCCCCGACGATCCTCCGCAGCCGATAAGGGCAAGGCCCCGGCCGAATCATCAAACAGAACTGCGCGACGAGCTTCTCGTCATGAATTCGCGCACCCCGCAATGTCAGGTAGAGAACTTTTAATCAAAAATCCTTTTTAGGGTTTTGATCTCACTGTTCTTCAAAATCCATCTCTTTTTAGAGATGTGATTATACTGCGCCACCCTCTTTAGGGTTCTGGTTGCACAAATCAGTTAACTCTTTATTTTTACGAAGAGCGACTTTCTGTGCAATCGATTGAACTGCGCTGGCAGGTGTCAGCGCAATCAGCTGATTTGCGCGAGATGGTCAACACAAACTGATGGCTGTTTGTTCGTGCAGTCTGACGTTTGCGCAAACTGATGCTGCGCAATCTGATGTTGCGCATTCTGATTTTGTGCAAACTGATGACAAAATCTTTGACTTGACTTGTACTGATCTTTATTTTCTCTGTTTGATGCAGTTAATGTGAGAGAAGATCCAGAATATGAAACTTTTGTGGAAACTCTTTCAGAGTCTGAGTATAAAGAGGATCTCTCCCATGTACATTATCTCCAGTATGATCTACCGACCTCCCGTCAGGCGATTCTGATATCTCAAGACAATGAGACTCTACTGTGTTTAATGAATGGACAACCCTTGGAATCAGCAGACGCTGTTATTCATAAGAAACCTTTATTTTTGTTTGGTGAGGCTTTTGAGAAAAGCTCTCAACCAAGGCCGAGAATGGAGGAAAGAATAGTCCATCAGGAAGATAGTCGTTCTTTATACCAGATATTGCCCGCTGCCTCCCTTTATCCCGGTATGCTCATGCGAGCTATCCGAGGAAAATGGAGTGGAACATCACTCTTTTCCAAGACGCCCGTGCAGGGAAAATTTTCGTGAAGAAGGGGCCAAATAAGAAGGATATGTTCTACAGCTCCTCTGATCGATACAGTGTCTTGTTGAGAGGCTTGAGACCCGGTTGCATTCTGCTAGAGAATTCCTCTTTGTTGATGCTTGTCAGAACGCCGATATTTGCAAACGAATTTGCAAAAGCTGAAGGGAAGTACCCCGAACAGGATATCAGATTAACTGGATTGGTGAATCCAGATTACAGGAGATGGAATTGTATTGCCAATTGGATTCTGACAACATTTGAAGACAGACTTCAACAGATCAATCTGTACCAAGCAGTGCACGCCACTGTTTATGGTTTTGCACCCAATCCACACATGTTCTTGGCCTTGGCTGAAAGATACAATTATAGGACAGGAACTTTTATGACCCCTGGTGGAGAAATTGGGTTTGCACTCTACGAGATGAAATATATCTCGTACTTGCCAATGGCAGACGCTCCATATGAAGAGTTCGTTCCAACCAATGATGAGTTGGACAAACTTAGAAAGGAAAATACAGCGATGGTAGCAGTATTCGAGGAACTGCTATGCCATTACAAGATCTGCTCCTTGTTTTATAAGAGTGCTACAGCCAACACCTGTTATTCTTCGAAATGGTTACCCTATCTGTTCCTTCACCACATAGAAGAGAAGAAGACTAAGGAAAACGACAAATGTTATCCTGATTTCTTCAAACCTTTGAGCAATACAGAAGTTATAAAGCTGATGGAAGAGAGTGGTAATTTTGATAAAAAAAATGAAAGATGATTATCAATATCCTCCTTTAAAGAAAGGGGACACTCTGTAGAGTTACTTGAGAATGGGTTATAGACCCATGTCAAAAGAAGCCCAACTGGCAGGGTTTCTGACATACTGGCTTCGGCGGTTTGTAGTTGTCACGCCCCGATTCCGTAGAATCGATAGTCGTCCCCCGGGCGTGATGCCGTGCGAACCTAAGTTGCGATCGCACAAGGCGTATACATAAGGTTATCCGAAACACAACATCAATTTTGAGTACGCAGAGAAATTGAATAACACATTTGAAATGGAAATAGACTTTTCATTGATAATATGAACTTTACATAGACTTCTTTTTACAATCATTGCCGCGCGGGCTACAACATGACTTCGACTTACAAAAATGAACGCCGATGAGATAGTCGTTCCATACATTACACCCTTTTATACAAGCAAAAACCAATACATATTTCCACCTGCTATGGCGGGAAGTCGAGTCGTCATTTTTTCTTTGGACTGATGTGCGGGTCTTCTTCAAAAGGAAATCCAGAAAAACAAGCCTTTACACGGACGAGGCTTCAAAAGAATGCACGCCGCCTTGAGCTTTTAGTTGGCACGCCCTTCGTAGTTTGGGGTACCTGCGTGGAGAGCGAGGATCAGTACATTACACTTGTACTGGTGCGTGGCTATTTAAATTCCAAGCTCTCATTTGGTTGAAGAGTTTATATGATATTAGAGTATGAATGTTTCTAACCATCCTAATGGATTACAAACAAGTAATGACAAGCATAGTGAACTTTTACGTTGAAACTTACCCCGGCGGACCGCGCCGCGTCTTTAGAACTTACCATGTTCTTCCTTGTCCATTGTTATCATTTATATTCCAAGTGCAACATTACATGTGTTTGGTCACTGGCATCACAAGCCATCCTGGACGTATAGCTTTGTTAATCGGGATCCTTTCAACGCAAGTAGCTAGCTCCGTTGCAAGTCCCCGCTTAACCTGTGCTGAAACCTTATGCACGACTATACCCTGTTTCCTCCTAGGCCGAAACGGTCCCGTGGCCTCGGGTTGCCGCTCGAGGAAACTATCGCCTTGTCGACAAGTTGTCCATAACCGTGTGAAGACACATTTCCTTTTTAGTTATTAAGACATTAGCCTACATTCTCTTTGAAAACTCAATCCTTTTTCCCGTGTTCGTGCCCTTGCATTTATCCTTTCCTTCGCAACAACAATATTGATTTTGCCTAAGAAGAGGGTCGAGAAGAGAAGGGTCAGCCACTCACCTTGAGTTTACCTTGGCGAGGGAACTTGTTGGTCGCGCTAGACGTCGCCTACGCGATTACCTGAAATCGCACAAGCAACCGATTAGAACACTGCATTATTCAAGAAGTTCGATAGGAAATGCGAGTTCGAAATGCAAGCCATGAAAACCATCGAAAACATTCGCGAAAACGCATTCAGAAAACAAAGCCAAAACCAACGCAAGCGGCGTAAAAAGCAGAGCAACGGGAGGTCTCTCCCGACTCAGCCGCAGAGCCAATCCTCGAGGCGCAACCCGCTGAATATGGGACTTGGTTCCGAAGAAGACATTCCATAACGAGGAATGGATCTTAATTCAACCGTTCCCGTTCGATCGACTCGGCCGGTCCCGACCTATCGGTCCCGATCGAATCGATAGCGACAGTGTTCCTTTCTCGCGCACCCCGTGGACATGTACGGGGCACGATGTAGGGACGGGGCACTACACCATAACCAACTAAGAAAAAGTTTTGTCCTCGAAACTTAAAATAGAACCTACCTCTACGAGAACAATGAAGGGAACTTCTTCTTCATTTCTGACTCAAGCTCCCAAGTCGACTCCTCGACGGAATGGTTTCTCCAGAGAACGCGGACTAGTGGAATAGCACGGTTGCGGAGAAGTTTATCCTTGCGCTCCAAGATTTGCACCGGCTCTTCGACATATGATAAGTCCGCCTTCAGGTCCAGCTTACCCAAATCTACCACATGCCCCGGATCGTGCACGTACTTCCGCAATTGCGAGACGTAGAAGACGTCATGTACCTCTGACAATGCAGGCGGCAAGGCGATCTGGTAAGCTACCGGGGCGACTCGCTTCAATATTTCGAACGGGCCAACAAATCTTGGGCTCAACTTTCCTTTCGCACCGAACCGGGATACTCCACGCATAGGCATCACCTTCAGGAATACATGGTCGCCTTCCGAGAACTCGAGGGGGCGTCGGTGTGTGTCGGCATAGCTTTTCTGCCGGCTTTGTGCTATCTTCAATCTTTCACGTATCAACTTGACCTTCTGCACAGTCTGCTCCACCAGCTCCGGACCAAGTATCTGCCGTTCCCCGACTTCATCCCAGCAAATGGGCGATCTACACTTCCGGCCGTACAAAGCTTCATACGGCGCCATTTGGATGCTGGACTGATAGCTGTTGTTGTATGCAAACTCGGCCAGCGGTAGATGGACGTCCCAACTTGACTTCAAGTCGATAGCACAGAGTCGCAACATGTCTTCGAGAATTTGGTTCACCCGCTCTGTTTGGCCGTCAGTCTGAGGATGATAAGCTGAGCTGAACTTCAACTTGGTCCCCAGTGCTGAATGTAGACTACTCCAGAAACGTGCTACGAACCGTCCATCCCGATCCGAGACGATAGAAACTGGGACCCCGTGCAGCCGAACTATTTCATCAAGATATATCTGAGCAAGGCGGTCGACGCTCCAAGTAACTTTGATGGCGATAAAGTGCGCTGACTTGGTTAGTCGATCGACGATGACCCAGATGGCGTCATTTCCCCGCGGCGTCCTCGGCAAGCCAACAACGAAGTCCATAGTGATGTGATCCCATTTCCACTCTGGAATGGCAAGGTTCTGCATCTCCCCGCCCGGTCGCTGGTGCTCGGCTTTGACTTGCTGACAGGCCATACATTTTGACACAAAGAGCGCTACGTCCCTCTTCATGCCGTGCCACCAAAAGACAACGCGGAGGTCCTTATACATCTTGGTGCTGCCAGGATGCAAGGAATATTTTGCATAGTGTGCCTCCGTCATTATCTCCTTTCTGAGTTCTACGTCGTCCGGTACGCATAGCCGTCCCTTCACGCGCAACACTCCCGACTCGTCCTCTGCAAAGTCAGACGCTTTCCCTGTCGATATCAGCTTCCGCATCTTCTCCAGGTAGGGGTCGTCCTTCTGTGCAGACTTGATCCTCTCCAGTAGGCTCGGTTCCACCCGCAGTTGCGCCAGTTTCACGTCTCTGAAACGAACTCGAAGTTCAATGCCCATTCCTTCTAAGTCACGCAGCAGTCGATCGTTGATGCATAATGAAGCTAAGTACTTTCGGCTCAGCGCATCCGCTACCACATTTCCCTTGCCCGGCGTGTAGTCGATTGATAAGTCATAGTCTTTGATTAGTTCGAGCCATCGCCTCTGCCGCAAATTCAGTTCTTTCTGGGTGAAGAGATACTTGAGGCTTTTGTGGTCCGTATAAATCCTGCACGCCACGCCATAGAGATAGTGACGCCACAGCTTCAACGCGAACACAATTGCCGCTAGTTCTAGGTCATGCGTGGGGTAGTTCTTCTCGTGCGGCTTCAACTGCCGGGAAGCAAAAGATATCACCTTATCCCGCTGCATGAGCACACACCCCAAGCCCTGGCCAGATGCATCGCTGAAGATTTGAAATCCCTCCGTCCCTTCAGGAAGAGCAAGTATCGGGGCCGAAACGAGCCGTTGTTTGAGCTCCTGGAAGGAAGCTTCACAGTCGTCTGACCACTTGAATGCGACTCCTTTCTGGGTGAGGCGAGTCAACGGCGATGCAATCTTCGCGAAGTCCTTCACGAAGCGTCGGTAGTATCCCGCCAAGCCTAGGAAGCTTCGAATTTCGCCAACTGATGCGGGCCGTTTCCAATCAGCAACTGCCTCGACTTTCTTCGGATCGACTGCGATGCCCGCGGCGGAGATGATGTGCCCTAGGAATGAAACGCTGTCCAGCCAGAACTCGCACTTGCTCATCTTCGCATACAACTGATTCTCTCGAAGGGTTTGGAGTACCGTCCGCAGATGCTCTGCATGTTGCGCTCGATCCTTCGAGTAGACGAGGATGTCGTCGATGAAGACTACTACGAACTTGTCAACGAACGGACGGAACACCCGATTCATTAGATCCATAAAGACGGCAGGGGCGTTGGTCAGTCCGAACGGCATTACCAAGAACTCGTAGTGGCCATAACGAGTGCGGAAGGCAGACTTCGGCACGTCATCTGGCTTGACTTTGAGCTGGTGATAACCCGATCGCAGATCAATCTTCGAAAATACGGTTGCACCTTGGAGCTGGTCGAACAAGTCGTCGATGCGGGGCAGGGGGTATTTGTTTCGGACGGTGGCTTTATTCAATTCCCGATAGTCGATGCAGAGTCGCATCGATCCATCCTTTTTCTTTACGAACAGCACGGGCGCACCCCACGGCGAGACACTCGGACGGATAAACCCTCTGTCGAGCAATTCCTGAAGTTGTGCCTTCAATTCTTTCAATTCTGCAGGAGCCATCCTGTACGGAGCCTTCGAGATCGGCCGGGCGTCGGGGAATGTATCGATAGTGAACTCTATCTCTCGATCGGGCGGCATGCCAGGTAGCTCGTCCGGGAACACGTCTGGGAATTCTGCCACAACGTCGGTATCACCCGCGTTCGTACCATCCTGCCTCGTGTCACGAACGGACGCCAAGTAGCCTTCGCATCCAGAATGAAGTAGCCTCCGAGCCGAGATTGCCGAGATCACCATGCACGTCGGCGATGCTTCACCACACGAATAGCAGAATTCGGGCACTCCAGGTATGCGGAAGGTGACCCTCTTTCCTGCGCAGTCGATGTTGGCATTGCAAGGACCGAGCCAATCCATGCCCAGTATGATGTCGAAGTCCTTCATATCTAGAACTATCGCATCAAGACCGATCTTTTGACCCCCAATACATATGGTTCCTCCCCCGCAAGCTAAATTTGTGAGTAGTGGCACGCCCGAAGGCATACTTACGCTAAGATCAAGATCTAACAATTTTACAGGAAATTTGTGCTCGGCGGCGAAGTCCGCCGATATGAAAGTATGCGATGCGCCTGAATCAAATAACACACGAGCAGGTACATTATTGAAATTCAATATACCTGTCACGACCGTGTCGGAAGCGAACGTCTCGTCTCGAGTCAGAGCAAAGACACGCCCCTGGGCATTAGGGCGTCGGGCTTGGTTATCTGGTTGAGTGTGCTGAGGAGGTCGGGGCGCCTGTCCCCGATTCTCTTGACGGGGTGGTTGGGGCGGGGTGTTACGATTTCCTCTTCGGGGGCAATCTTGTTTGTAGTGACCCTTTTGTCCGCAAAAGAAGCATCCCCCCTCGGCGACCAAGCAGTTGCTCGCCTCATGCCCAATGGAACCGCACTTGGCACATCGTGATGATGAGTTATGTCCATGGTAACCGCCATGGTTCGGACGCTTTGATGCGTGAATGTTGCCTCCCGTATGGCTAGGACGTTTGTGATTAGAGTGACGCACAACGTCGGCAGCGCCGGAAGGATGTAGACTCTCAAGACGGAGAGCGTGGTTTAGAGCCTCGCCCGTGGTCTTATACTCCGGGACGCCGACATGCGCACCAATAGAGTGTCGCAGTCCCACTTCGAACCGTCGCACGCGGCACTCTTCAGTAGGCAGAAACGCACCAGCGAACTTGGACAATTTATTGAACTCTGCGGCGTACTGTTCCACCGTCCTGCTCCCCTGCTTCAATGACATGAATTCATTTTCTTTTGCTTGGCGAACGGCGGACGGAAGGTACTCGAGTTCGAAAGCCTTGCGGAACGTGGCCCAAGAGATCGGCGCGGTAGTGTTGTCCGGTCGAATCGCTCGCTTGCGCACGGCCCACCAGTCGTGCGCGTTCAACCGTTGTTGAAGTTGTGCGCAGGCGACTTGCTTTGATTCTTCGATGCCGAGAAGCTCGAAGTGGTCTTCTAGTTCTTCCAGCCAGTCGATCGCAATGGAAGGGCCCTCGGTGCCGCTGAAGGAAGCGCGACACGCCTTCTTGAATTCTGACACTTTAAAGTTATACCTTTTCGGTGCCGCTGGTTGAAGCTCGAGCTCCGCCGTGCCGACTTCAATGGGTGGATTCGCCGGCACGGTGGTAGTAGGCACGGTGACGGTAGGTGCCGTCGCAGAATTTCCATTGGCCGCAAACGTCTGGACGATCTGCTGCAGGGTCTCCATCTGCTTTTGTTGAAGTTTGATGTGCGCGTCGAAGCGAGCTTCGAACTGGGCCTGTCGTTCCTCTACTCGTTGATGTCGGTTCTCGGACTGGTTCCGCTGTGCCTCCATTATGCGCAGCATCCTTTCGATGGTATCGTTAGAAGGTCCGGCCTGCGGACGATGCGAGCTACTAGAGCCGCTGGAAGCGCTCTGTTCTTGCTCGGCCGTGGGTTCCGCCACTTCTGCGATACGAAGGCAACGCATCAGTCTCAAATTATTACGGACTCATTGTATGGAACAACTTATCTCATCGTTGCGTGGTCAAAGGTTTGAAACTCTAGACGCGAGGCCAAAGGATGTAAAGCCGTGCTCTGATACCATTATGTCACGCCCCGATTCCGTAGAATCGATAGTCGTCCCCCGGGCGTGATGCCGTGCGAACCTAAGTTGCGATCGCACAAGGCGTATACATAAGGTTATCCGAAACACAACATCAATTTTGAGTACGCAGAGAAATTGAATAACACATTTGAAATGGAAATAGACTTTTCATTGATAATATGAACTTTACATAGACTTCTTTTTACAATCATTGCCGCACGGGCTACAACATGACTTCGACTTACAAAAATGAACGCCGATGAGATAGTCGTTCCATACATTACACCCTTTTATACAAGCAAAAACCAATACATATTTCCACCTGCTATGGCGGGAAGTCGAGTCGTCATTTTTTCTTTGGACTGATGTGCGGGTCTTCTTCAAAAGGAAATCCAGAAAAACAAGCCTTCACACGGACGAGGCTTCAAAAGAATGCACGCCGCCTTGAGCTTTTAGTTGGCACGCCCTTCGTAGTTTGGGGTACCTGCGTGGAGAGCGAGGATCAGTACATTACACTTGTACTGGTGCGTGGCTATTTAAATTCCAAGCTCTCATTTGGTTGAAGAGTTTATATGATATTAGAGTATGAATGTTTCTAACCATCCTAATGGATTACAAACAAGTAATGACAAGCATAGTGAACTTTTACGTTGAAACTTACCCCGGCGGACCGCGCCGCGCCTTTAGAACTTACCATGTTCTTCCTTGTCCATTGTTATCATTTATATTCCAAGTGCAACATTACATGTGTTTGGTCACTGGCATCACAAGCCATCCTGGACGTATAGCTTTGTTAATCGGGATCCTTTCAACGCAAGTAGCTAGCTCCGTTGCAAGTCCCCGCTTAACCTGTGCTGAAACCTTATGCACGACTATACCCTGTTTCCTCCTAGGCCGAAACGGTCCCGTGGCCTCGGGTTGCCGCTCGAGGAAACTATCGCCTTGTCGACAAGTTGTCCATAACCGTGTGAAGACACATTTCCTTTTTAGTTATTAAGACATTAGCCTACATTCTCTTTGAAAACTCAATCCTTTTTCCCGTGTTCGTGCCCTTGCATTTATCCTTTCCTTCGCAACAACAATATTGATTTTGCCTAAGAAGAGGGTCGAGAAGAGAAGGGTCAGCCACTCACCTTGAGTTTACCTTGGCGAGGGAACTTGTTGGTCGCGCTAGACGTCGCCTACGCGATTACCTGAAATCGCACAAGCAACCGATTAGAACACTGCATTATTCAAGAAGTTCGATAGGAAATGCGAGTTCGAAATGCAAGCCATGAAAACCATCGAAAACATTCGCGAAAACGCATTCAGAAAACAAAGCCAAAACCAACGCAAGCGGCGTGAAAAGCAGAGCAACGGGAGGTCTCTCCCGACTCAGCCGCAGAGCCAATCCTCGAGGCGCAACCCGCTGAATATGGGACTTGGTTCCGAAGAAGACATTCCATAACGAGGAATGGATCTTAATTCAACCGTTCCCGTTCGATCGACTCGGCCGGTCCCGACCTATCGGTCCCGATCGAATCGATAGCGACAGTGTTCCTTTCTCGCGCACCCCGTGGACATGTACGGGGCACGATGTAGGGACGGGGCACTACAGTAGTCCCCGGATCCAGTGCTGTGGATCGCTTTCACCACGGCGTTCTTTTTGCCGCTGTCAAGTTAGTCTTTGGCTACAAGGTGGACCTGTTATCAGCAATGACTTGCAAATTAAATGCCAGTCTCCGTTTGTATGTTGATCTGATGCTGAAAGCAAAAGGAGAAAAATAATTCCCTCGCCTAGACCTGCCATACACATATCTATTTGGATGGTTGATTCTCCACTATCCCACTTTAATGGACCCCGGCATGGGACCGGTTGATGGCAGCTTTCTGCGAAGGTATTCTCATAGAAAATGGAAGTATACTTCTTTGAGCGAGTGTAGATATGTTCTAAATCTGAATAGAGGATGGAACTTTTGTTGTGCTCCTCTCCCTGCTGGATATGATCAGAAGTCAACAAACATGGTGGACTCAAAGATGCAACCTCTAAACCGTGCAGCCTTTGAATGGTTGAAGACAATTCGACCGTCTCATCTGGTATACCGGTTCGAAGAGGAATGTTACTTAGAACCATATCTCCCCAGCTGATTTGCTCGGCAGTTTGGATATGATCAATTCCATGTGGGGAATGCAATCACCTGCCTCCAAGGCAAGGGTTTTTTGATAGACGGGGCCCGAGCTTGGGCTTATTACAATGCCCGTGATGCGAAGGCCATATTCTCGATGCCAGCAAATAGCACTCATGGTCCTAGGATGCTATTTACTTATTCATTATTTTATACATCCGCGAACACTTTTGCTGAGAATTTTAACCTCGCAGATAGTTTCGCTTCTTCGACGAGATTGAAGAAAGGAAGAATTGCTCTGTCGATCCCTATAAATGATGAGGTGCACGAGCCGGCAGATGCTCCTTTGGAAGTTTCGAGGGATATTATGTTTCTTCAAGAAGTAAACGCAGCAATGCGTATCTCTCTGAAAGTGGATAAATCTCCTGCAAAAAGGAAAAGAAAAGAAGATCCTCCTACTCCAGCAGCAAAGAATAAGTTGATTTTAGATCACTCTTCTGAAAGGATCAACACTCGATCTCAGTCTCGACAACTGGCCGAGTCAACTTAACAAGAAGAGGCTACAACACCAACTTCCATCCAGAAACAAGTTGAAACTATCAATATAGAGAGCCCTGAGAGGCCATTAAAAAGAAAGAAACTGGCCCAAAGAAGAAATTGGGCCTTGTCTTCAATGGTGATGGATACTGCAGCTGGATTAACTTTGCCATCTCCTACTCCTGTTTCAGAGCCTAGGAATAAAACTCCTAGTCCTGAACATAGAGAGAAGATCGAGCAAAGAACAGATCCTGCTCCGGGAATTGAGGCCGAAGAGCCTAGAGGAAGTACTGTGGTGGAAGTGAGGGAAGAGCAGTTACAGATTGTTGAACGTCTGCCTACTCCGAGAACCCTTCACGAAGAGGAAGATCGCGAAGTAATTGCAGCTTTAGAAGATTGTATCTACAGTCCTCTGGAAGACTATGGTGACCAAGCCGCGACTACTAGCGAGAAGGCACCAGAAGAAGACGAAGATGAGGAGGGCTCTTCATCTGAGAATGTTGATGACTACATACAAGATATTGAAGAAGATGATAAAGTGCACACATCTCCTACTGCTGCCGATGATACTTCAGATCCTAAAAAGGATATCGAAATGGAGGCGTCTTCAGAAAAAGCTGCTGATACCTTAAATCCTGAAGAGGATGCTGAGATAGAAATATCTCCAGAAGAAGCAGCAGACGAAAAAGCTCTGGAAGAAACTCCCGCCACCGGTCCTCAAGGTATAAAATAAAATTAGCAATCTTCTTTAAAATAGATTGATAGCTAATATTTTTATTTGTATTTCTTGCAGATCTTGATACTCTTCCAGCACCTTCGACGGACTTGGCTATAGTGCCCGTAACAACGGTGGTTGTTAGTAGTAGTCATCATCTATCTTGTGGTTCTGAGGCGGGCAGTAGCCAAGCTATTACGGCTGAAGTGACTTCTGCTCAGCTGAAGTCTATTCCCGCAGGGGATAAGCCTATTGCTGGATTGAACCAAGGTAGGACTGTCTTCATTTAATCTTCTTGGTTATTGGAAAACGACTGACAATTTTATTTTTGCAGAGGAACAAACAGGTGGGTCGACTAGCTCCACTCTGGCTCCTTTGTTTAAAGAGCCTACCATCCAGACACAAAGGATCGAGCATCCTGCTGTCTCATCTTCAACAGGAGTAGCTGCGACTCCTGGAACTCTAGCAATTAATCAACAAGTTGTTCAATCATTCACCAGATGTTTCTTTGAATCGTTGAGACCCTTAGTCAACAAAATGATGGACAAAGAGGGAGCTGATTTCTTTATGGTTAGAAACCCAACTTCTCTTTTGGTGAGGGCTGTAAGAGAGCAAGGTGACGAAGCTCAAGCTACTCTCCTTGAGCATATACTGGATGAATTAGAAGTCTCCATAAAGAAATATAAGGAGCTAAAATAGAAGGAAATAGAATCTCTAGTGCAGGCTGAGTTCGAGCGAATGGCCCAAGCAGCTGATATAGAAAGGATGAATCTTCAAAATCTTTTGGAGGCTTATTCCACAAAGTCTGCTGAATACAATTCCAAGCTAGAATCAGTAACTTTGATGGCTGAAAGAAAAGGACAGAGAACTGCTGAACTGAGAGCAGAGATTGTTCGTCTCCAGCAAGACTTAGAAGAGGAAACTGCTAATCATCAACTTGTGATTGAACAATTCAATGCCTTGCTTCAAGAGAAGGATGAGTACGATGCAACTCATGGTGCAGAGATTACCCGTCGGACTGTAGACATGCCCGTTTTTAATGAAGAAACCGGGATGGAAGAGGCTAGAAGGAGGGTGACATCCACTCATGAAGAAGAGCTGCAGACTCTGAAGCAGCAGATTGACAATTTGATCATTCCTCCTTCTTAATAGAACTTTTTGTATCTTTTGTCATAGGTGTGTTTTTGTAATGCCTCATATTTTGATAAATAAAAGACATTTTGCTGTGGCTCCCTTATTTATTGCATATCTTTATTAGATATAAATAATAGAGATAGAAAATATATTCAGAGGTGCAAGACATGATATATTTCTTGTAGAAAATAATTATATTCATTATATCTCCTCAGAGGTAATATGGACGTGGCAGAATATATTGAATATTATTATTTCAATTGACAACTTAATCGAAAATGACAAGTTGACGAAAAAACCGTCAAATGATAAAACGAACGGATAAACCGTCAAGTGATAATGAATGAACGGGCGAACCGTCAGATGAATGTGAATGGGTGAACCATCAGATGAATGTAATGAACGGACAAACCGTCAAGTGAATTAAATGAACGGATGAACCGTCGGATGAATGTAATGAACGGACGAACCGTCAGGTGATGAATGAATGAACGGGTGAACCGTCAGATGAATGTGTCGCTTCGTTGTTTGAGAAATCTCTGTCTATAAATAGGACAGAAATCTGACAGGAATGAGCACTTTCACTTTTTAACATAAAAATGTCGTCTGAAGATGCACTCAAGAAGACTGAGCTCGCCCCGAAAGTTGAAGAAGACGTTAAAGAACGTCCTGTCAATCCAAATCAGCCAAAGGAAGCAGAAGTAGGCGAAGGTTCGTCTGCACCCAAGCCACCGAGAGACATCCTGGACTTTCTGCTTGAACCAGGAAAGACTGAAGAAGAAGAAGCCATGAGGATGGCAGCCTGCAAGTTCCTCGTGGGCTCCAGCAAAGAGGTTCTCGGCTCTTTTGCTGACCGTGTTTTTGAAAAGGACGGTAGTGGTCCGCATCCAAATGTAGAGAAGGATGATAGTGATCTTCCTTAATATCATGTACTATCATTCATGATTAAATAAAATTTTATTTATAAACATGAACTTGTCTGATGATTTACAAACATTTACATTTACATATAGTACTTTTTAAGAAATTTACCATTGATAGGCATCATTGCAATTCGTCCATCCAGTTCTGAGAGTTGATAAGCTCCATTTGAGAAGACTTTGCTCACAACGTATGGACCTTTCCACTTTCCGTCGAACTTGCCTTTACTCATATGAGTCATAGTCATAGGACGTCTGACTGTTAAAACAAGTTATCCTTGCTGAAAGGCTCTGACCTTCACTTTACGATTGAAAGTCTTCGAGATGCGGGCTTGATATAACTCAATATGTTGTTGAGCCATTAATCGCTTTTCATCCAGTGCCTCCAATTCTTGAAGTCGAAGAAGGTCATTGTTCTCTGTAGTGAGCTCGTTAGCAATGACAATCCTTAAAGAAAGAATTTCAAGTTCCAGAGGAAGAACAGCTTCACAGCCATATACCAAAGAGAAAGGTGTAAAACCCGTAGGATTGCGGACCGTAGTTCGGTAGGCCCATAGACATTCGCCAAGCTTTTCACTCCAATTCCGTTTGTTAGTGGATACAAACTTTTTGAGAAGCTTGATAATAGTTTTGTTGAAGGCTTCGGCTAAACCATTAGCAGCAGGATTGTCGGCAGTCGAAGCGACATTGTCAATCCGGTGATCATCACAGAATCTAGTAAATTTTTGGCTGATGAATTGCGGTCCGTTGTCATGAATAATTCGTCGAAGGACACCAAATCGATAAATGACATGGTGTTTGACGAAGTTGATAACGCTACTGGTCTTGACTTCAGCCAAGGGTATAGCTTCAGCCCACTTAGAGAAGTAGTCTGTTATTGCTAAAATGAACCGATATCCTCTAGAAGAAGGGGGATTAATAGGACCTATGACATCCATACCCCAAGCTTCGAAAGGCCAGGAAGCGGCTGTCGGATATAGAAATTCCGAAGGTTGATGAATGAAGTCTGCATGGATTTGACAGGCTCGACATTTCCTTGCATATTCGATGGCATCTGATACCATAGAGGGCTAGTAATAACCCATTCTTCGGATACGATCCTGTAGTTTAGGACCGGACTGATGTGCTCCACAAACACCGTCGTGAGCTTCACGTAACACCTGTTTGCCTCTTCACCAGCTAAACAGCGTAGAAGAAGACCATCATAAGTCCGTCGATAGAGAGTCTTAGTGGTTTGATTATAGTAGAATCGTAGAGATCGTCGTCGAATACTTGTAGCCTCCTTAGGATCTTCGAGGAGTATGTCATGAACCACGAAGTCGATGAAAGGAGTTCTCCAATCTTCATTGATAACATTAATTTTAGCAAAATTACTGAACTCAATATTACAATTGTTTTCTACGCAAAACAATTCTCGATTAGAAATAACCACCACTTGTTGTCTTCGGATGGGAACAACTAAGACTGCTGCAAGATTGGCTAAGGCATCTGCTTCAGTGTTACAAGCTCGGCGTACATATTCAATAAAGAAAGCTTTGAACGATGTAGCCATGTTGATTGCTGCCTCAAAGTAAGGTACCAGATCTTGGTGACGGACTTCATAAGTTCCTCTAACCTGGTTGACAACCAACTTAGAATCGCCATAAACTTTGAGATATTCAATGTTCAATTGCTTAGCTAATTGAAGACCGATAAATAGAGCATTGTACTCTGCTACGTTGTTAGAGCAAGGCTCATCTAGAGAATAGGCTCTTTGGATAGTTGATCCGTCTGGAGAAACGAGAACAACTCCAACTCCTGCTACAATAGCACCATTGGGTCCAATTCTGGATGCTCCGTCAAAGAATAGACGCCAAGTTGGAAATTCTTCAGAGATTAAGTTGACTTCTAACGTCTCATCTGAAATTTCATCGTAAAGCTTAGATGTTTCTGGTACAGGATGAGCTGCCAAGAAATCTGCCAGTGCTTGACCTTTAACAGATTTTTGAGGAAAATACACCATGTCATATTGGGCTAGAAGGATGGCCCATGTAGCAAGCCGAGAGTTGAGTGTGCTAGGCTTCTTCATTAATACCCGAAGAGGATTGACTCGGGATATGACATGAATGGTTTGACCAATGATATAATGTCTTGTCTTTTGAACAGCGAACATAAGAGCTAGACATTCTTTTTCAACCGGACTATAACGGTGTTTAGCACCAATCATAGTACGACTGAGATAATAGATGGCCTGTTCATGACCTTCTGTGTTCTTTTGGGCGAGTAAAGCACCCAACGAATGATCCATAGCACGGACATACATTAAGAATGGAATGCCTGAGATTGGTGGCACCAAAACTGGTGGGTTCATGAGATATCGTTTGATGTCGTCGAATGCTTGTTGACATTCTTCAGTCCAAATAAAAGATACACCCTTCTTCATTAGTTGAGTGAATGGTCTGCAGCGTCCAGACAAGTTCGAAATGAATCGCCTGATGTACGTAAGTCGGCCTTGGAATCCTCGTAGCTCTTTTAGGTTGCGTGGAGGACGCATCTCTTGAATGACTTTGATCTTCTCGGGATCCACGTGTATACCCTTAGAGGTAATAACGAAGCCAAGAAATTTACCACTAGAGACACCCAAGAATGACTTGGTGGGATTCATCTTGAGCTGATGTTGACGCATGAGATTGAAGATTATTCTCAAATCTTGGATATGATCTTCTTTTAGACGACTTTTAATAGCTATATCATCAACATAACATTCGACTATTTTACGAAGATGTTCTCTAAAAATGGTACTCATGGCCCGTTGGTAAGTTGCACCAGCGTTCTTGAGACCAAATGGCATTACTGTGTAGCAGTAGACTTCCCGAGGAGTACGGAAAGACGTATGTTTTTTTATCTTCGGGATTCATCTTGATCTGATTGTATCCAGAGAACCCATCCATAAAAGATATTCGCTCGAACCCATAGGTGTTGTCAATCATGACGTCCGTGATAGGAAGAGGAAATTTATCTTTCGGACATGCTTTATTAAGATCCCGGAAGTCGATGCAGACTCTAACTTTGCCGGTTTTCTTCAAGACTGGAACAACGTTGGCTACCCAATCAGGATGTTGTTCTTCTCGAATAAAGCCACAAGCGATTAGCTTCTTGACTTCATCATCGATTGCGTCCATCATTTCAGGCTTGAATCGCCTTTGCTGCTGTTTGACTGGTTTAGCATTAGGAAGAATGTTCAGTTTGTGAGTAGCAATTTTAGGATCTAAACCTGGCATATCCTCGTAACTCCAAGCAAAGACGTCAATGTATTCTTTAATGAGAAGAACCAACTCTTGCTTATCTGCTTCTGGAAGATTCTTACTAATAAAGATTGGACGAGGCGACTCGCTTTCTCCTATATCAACCTGAACTAATTGATCTTCAGTAGGAGGTTCTCTTTGTTCAAATCGGAGTACCCATTGATTATCCATCTGTTGAGCCCAAGGATCTGTTTCAGAACTTTCTTCAATGTCCTCATCATATCCTTCCGAAAGCTCAGCAGAAACCATATTAGAAGATACGATTACACGATGGACTTCACCAATGCTCGTATCAGAATTCTATGATCTGGAATCGGAAGAATTAGAACGTTCTTCGCTATCAGAATCAGAAACTGTTAGGGATAACATTGGAGGGGAAGCGTATCCGAGACCTCTTTTGGTCCTGCTATAATATATTTCAGATTTTCCTTTTGGAACAGCTGCACGAATGAGAGTTCATCTACCCTTACCGTAGTTATGGCCATTTTTAAAGTCATAACCCATCTTACGGATGATGTCTTTTGATTGTTGACTATAACGACGGAGTTGTAAATGTCCTGTATCATTAAGCTTGCTATCATCCGTATAGCTGAATTGTTGTTCTGGTCCTTTACTAAAAAGTATTGGACTTTCGCCTTTCTTTCGAGCGGGAACAATACGGTAAGAGTCATCTGGATCTTCAAATAAAACTTCTGTTTGAAGAGATTGTACAACTCCCATTGTAAATGATTTGAAGCTATCTAACATATCCAAGTAGCATTTAGTATGATAAATAACATCAGTATACTGGAAAGTAGATGCTTTTTCATTGATATGTACATCTGTATTTACATCAGGACCTTTAGCCTTAGCAGGCTTGGTCAGATTAATTACAAGAGGGGGAGAAGAAGAACGTGGAAGAGACTTGTTACGACGAAGGTCAATAACAAGTGGCTCAGAAGAGGTGAGCTCCCTTTTTTCTTTGTTACGAGTTAAATCAACAACAAGTGGCTCAGAAGAAGCGAGCTGCTTTTTGTTCTTATTACGACGTAATTCGATAATAAGTGGCTCAGAAGAGGTGAGCTCCCTTTGATTTTGATCAGCATCAACTGATTTTTCTTGAACCGTCAAGTGAACAGCCAGTGGTTTAGAGGACTGAGGATGAGAAACACGCCCTTTGACAGGTATGATGAGAGTATCATTAGGCATTACTTTTTGATCTTCTTCAGTATCCATGGCCAATACCACTTTCATAAATTCCTCCTTGTATATACGAGCATCGTTGCAATACGCTTCAACGCCTTTGAAAGGATAAAGGTCTGCAACTTCCTTGTGAACTTGTCCTTTGTCATCAACGTATTTAAAGCATTGACGAAGAGTTGTGGGAACAACATTATGTTCATGAAGGAAGGGTCTTCCCAGAAGAGCGTTGTAAGAACAACCATGATTGTCAATGATATAAAAGGTCACTTTTGTACGAAGATTGCCTATTTGTAGTTTTAGGCGAATCTTACCCAAAGGTTCACTTCTTCCTTGGTTGAATCCCAAGATAGTAGTGATTGTGCTTGAAATACTATGCACTGGTATCTTCAATGCGTCTAGCATCGTCTTTGGCATGATGCTGAGAGCAGACCCTGGATCTATCAGGATACGATCGACTTTCATCGAATCGACATATCCTGTATAGTAGAGAGGACGATCATGTCTATTATCTTCCAGTAGCATATCATCTTGAGTGAAAGTGATGTTTGGAATCAACTCCAAGACACTATGATAGTGACGGCAAGAGACTGGTTCTGATTCTGGCTTTTTGAGAAGAGTTAGGCAAGTTTCAGCCTGCATCAGAGCTTCACTTAAAGTCTCTCGAGTCTCCTTGGAAAGGCGCAAGAGCTCGAAAATTGATAGCCTAGCCGGTGTATTGGCTAATTGAGCCAATATATCAAAGTTGTACGGCTTTTTAAGTCCTGTAGGAGATGATTTCTTCAATGGTTTATCAAAGCGGACTTGTTGCTTGCCTTTATCAGCCGTCATTGGCTTGGGAGGAATAGGTACTACAACCGGTGAAGATGTAGAAGGGATCTCTTCAGGGGAAGCAGGTTGTACTGGGGCAGGTTCAGAAGAAGAAGCAGGATTCTCTTGACCTTCAGAATGATCTTTCAAATAGGCTTTCCCTGATCTGGTGTCTAACAGAATCTTTTCGTCAACTATGGGATCAAAAGACACCATGTTGCAAATCTTTGTTTTGCCTTTAGAATGAGCTTTCTTCTTGGAAGAAGAGGGCATCTCGAATTCCGGAGCAAGATCGGGATGGATCCACATAATTTTACCGTTGTCAAGAGACAAGGGAACAAGACCTTCATTTGGTGGAAGTGGGAGATTCTCAATCTCAAGAGTAGCTTTGGGAATAGAAATAACACCGTGCTGTACCATCTGCGGAAGAAAGTCACCAAACTGAACTGAAACCATGTTCGCAGTAACAGTCTTCTCATCTTGCTGCAGAGTGACGACACCAGCATTGACAAGCTCCTGAATTTTGCCCTTGAGCACATAGCATGCTTGAGTAGGATGTCCAATGAACCTGTGGTAGACACAATATTTAGGATGATCTGTCTTACCGACTTCATCAGGTTTCTTTGGGTCTGGGAGTTGAATTTTATTGCTTTTGAGTAAACACTCAAAGATGCTCGCAGTGTCATTCTCGTCGAAGGAATATTCCACTTTTGGACGAGGTTCCCTTGGTAGAGGTGCAGAAGGAGTAGGAGTGGAAGTAGGTGGAGCCACATTGACAGCCAAAAATTCTTTATTTTTGTTCAAATTAATGTTCAAAGTCTCTTTTGCTTTGCGATTGTTTTGGCGATTGCCACCACCTGAAGTCTGATGTTCATCTCGATCGGGGTTAGACATCTGTACCCCCAATTGTTTGAACTTCTCGGCACTCACTTCAGCAGCTTTGGCGTTGACAATGAATGAAGGCCAATCTTGGAATTGGGTAGATCCTGTCCACATACTGATAATAGGCAAAAGATTTGCCTTACAAGTATCAATAGTGACAACAGCTGGAGTTCCGGGAGGCATTTTCAAAGCTTCACGGCGGAACCGTTCGATAAAGCTCTCAGCAGTTTCATTATGTTTCTGTTTGATTTTGTTGAAAGCTGACATAGTCATGTCATTGAATCCTTCATAGAATCATTCTAGAAAGATTTGTTTGAGACTTGAAAAAGAAGTGATACAACCAACGGGCAAACTTCTGTACTAGTCATATGCTACGCCGGCTAAACAACCGACGAACACTCTGGTAAGAAGAACGTCATTTGGCTGAAGTTGAACAGTCATTACCTCAAAATGATTGATGAATTGACTAGGGGAAGTACTGCCATCGAACAAAGAGATTGTTGGGATTTTATACTTCGGTGGGAACGGGACTTCCTTCCATTCAACTGGATAGGGCTGCTTGATCCCCAATCTTTGCAAGTTGTCTTTCTCTTTGAATGCTTTGAACTGGGTTCGCAAGAGTTTGACAGCTTCATTGGCGTCTTCTGATGACGAAGAAGGAGCAGGTTGAGTTAGAGTGGTAGGAGGAGGAACAGCATTATAAGCACTACCCCCAGCTCCTGACTGACTAGGTATAGTTTGAACTTGTACTTGTACATGAGGCATTTGAGGAGATACTACCCCCAGCCCAGTATTGGCAGGTGCCGAAGATGCTATGATCTCTGGGCTAGTAGTAGGTACAGTTGGTGGTGTAGCATGTTGTGCCACAATGATAGAATGCATACTAGCAACCATTTCAGCCATGGTTTTTAGTTTGTCTTCAAGTACAGTAATTCGCCGTTCCTGATTTATAGAAGTTGAAGCATCTGGATCATCAGTGACAACATAAGCTATCACTTCTCTTGGTACAGTGGAAGACACCATCTGTTCGGAGCTTTCACTATATGCATCATAGTCTGAAGAAGAATAACCTGAAGGATTTTGAGGAAGATTCCTTTGACCGATTGTATCTCGGCTTCGAGAACGGGTATGTTGAAACAATCCTTCGGAAGATTCTTGGAGTAATTCTAAATACCGCTAGCTTGGCTTACGAAGCCTGCCATGCTTAGAGCATCTTCTACCCCCAGTGTCTCAGAAAGTCATGTTAACAGAAGCATACAAGACTTCATCTTCCTCTGACATAGGTTCAGATTTAGCAAAAGTCAGACGATCAAAGACAGATCGTTTTATTATTTGACAGCAACATTGGATGATGACTTTGTGATTGCAATGATGATCAGATAGTTGAGATGGAGATGTTGAGATATTGTCCCTTTTTGTCTAAGATGTTCTCGAAGATCGGGAACAACAACATGACGAGGAAAATTCTGAGGGACTTGTTCTTTGATCACATTCAAAACATGATTCCGATTCTTCAAATATTTAGTCCCTTGAGTATACAGGGAAGTGCTCACTTCATTGGCATAAGTATCGGGATTTTTGACCTTGGAGGTTTGTTTCTGATGACGTTTGATCTTCGGCATTGGCTGTTTGCGTTTTACCGAAGTGGATCTGTTGAGATAAGTTCGAAGATCAGCAAATTCACCCCCAGGGATTTCTGTCTGAGATACTAACAGTTTTTCCTGTTTGGAATGGGAAATCTTGAGAGTTGGGAGGTCTTGAAATTCTGCTACCGGAGTAGGCAAAATACCTCTTTGATCAGTACAAGTTCTCTTGTTATAAAGGAAAGAAGAATCCTTATTTGAAAGAGTTCTAGTACTGATTGGTGCCAAGGCACATTCAGATGGATCTTCTTCAGTAAAGACTGAAGAAGATTGAGAAAATACCAAAGGGCCTTTTCCTTTGTTTTGTGACGAAGGGTTAGCTAAAGAGCGTTTCCCTCTGTTGTCTTCCAAGTCATGGGACAAGGAAGTTTGAGAAAAGACCAACGGGCCTTTCCCTTTATTTTGAAGAGAAAGAGGAATAGCCAAAGGACTACCCCCAGTAGATTGCGTAGGAGCAATAGTGTGTTTGGGAAGAGGAGCAGAGCCTTTTCTTTTGTTGTGAGAAGAAGAGAGTTTAGCCAAAAGGCTATCACTCTTGGATTGCGTAGGAATGCTTTGCGCATGAGTTCTGGCCACAGAAACTGTAGTTTGCGCATCAGGAGTTCTTGCCACAGAATGCTTAGGTTGCATTCTGGTTGCTGGAATATTAGTTTGCGCAGGAAGTTTGGCAGCCAATTACGCCAGAGGCATAGGAGTTTTGTACTTAGCCATGGCAGCATATGAAGTCTTTTGTGCACTGGCCATAGCAGACTGCACAGCAGTGGCAGAGACAGATTGTGCACTAGACTTGGTGACAGAAGTTTTGGATTGCGCAGCAGACTTGCTGGCAAATTGCGCAGGAGACTTGCTGGCTACATTGACAGAATGCGCAGCAGTCTTTGGGACCTACTCTGAGCGCACTTTGCTTGTGGCAGCAGTGTTTGCAGTGCGAGGAGTGGTCTTGGAGTTGATCATAGATTCATAGGCTGTCTGGTTGATCTTCACAACCAGTGTCTTCTGCGTCTTTCCGATAGACGCCACGTCACATTGAGTTGTCACTTCCTCGTCGGAGGAGAAAGTCGTCCCCAGCAGAGTTGCCATTTTGTTTGCAAAAATAAAAGTTGAAGAACTTTATTGATACAAACTTTGTAAAAGATTACAATTTGAATTCTGGGAATGGTACAACTTTAGGAATCCAATCTAGATGACGATTGCTTTATCCCTTGGACGATGTGAACTCTGAAGACGAAGCCTTTGAAGTTGAAGACAACTCTGGAATTGAAGGCAGAAAGCCTCAGAAGTTGAAGGCAAAAGCCTCGGAAGAATGCAGCAGCACTTGGGCAAGAACTCCTGAACTCTCTGATCTCTGATTATTGATTCGTGATCCCCTTGAATGGAGACTTGAAACTCTATTTATAGAGTTCTGAGAAATAACTAACTTTTAGTTATTCTGGACTGCACATGATGGATTGTGCAGCAATTGGTTTACGCAGCCATGGACTGCGCAGGCAATTGCTGGATCATGGGTTAACTGTCTTGGACACATGGCATTATCTGATTGAAATGCGCATGATCATGCATAGGCATTTGCCACGAAATGAGCAATTGATGGCATGAATGCTATGTGTACTTTATCATTTATACTGGTAGAACGCGCACATTGAACTGCGCAGACTTTGGTTTGCGCCAACTTAATTTGCGCAAGAAATGGATTGCGCCAACTTGATTTGCGCAGACATGGATTGCGCTGCCAGCTGTCCTCGAGCGCCGTGCTGCACGATTAAAAGAACGGCCGCCTCGATCTTCGTGCTGTCAGTTGTCAGAAGATTTGATTGTGTCAGATAATGATGACTTTTGCCACGTCAGCTTGCGCAGTTGAGAGTGTGCGCAATCGATCCTGTGCAATCTGAATGGTGCACAATCTGTTGTCTGCGCAAGTCATCTGAAAGTTGAATTTCTTGATTTTCTGACTTTGTTGATGTGTGCCACTTAATTTTTTAGGACCTACAGTGCTGACCGTCGAAGCGCTTCGCAACATTCAAGCTTTAGTTACACGAGCTCCTGCAATGACACCAACACTTAGTTAGAATTTCTGTTTTATTCCTTCGCTTCAAAATTCCTAGATTGTATTCAGAAAACGATGCGAAATCACTTTCATCAAAACCAAGTGGCAAAAGCTCCAAGAAAACCATACAGTAGTTCGGTCCCGTCGAAGGGACTCTTATATAGAGCTCACTTGTCGAGACGCAGCCCGTTGCATCTAGGACTTATTCCAACAGAAGTCGTTCCATTAGTTGGATCTATTCTCGTAATATTTGTCCAAATCGATTTGATCGATGCCCGCAAGGTGTTATCGTTTACCAAGCTCAGCGATCGAGTCAGATGGTGTAGGTCCTAAAAAATCAAGTTGCATCAATCAATAAAGTCAAGATCTCAAGATATCTATCATTTTGATAAGTTGCGCAGACAGCAGATTGCGCAGACATCACATTGCGCAGGTTGGTTTGCGCACGTTCTCAATTGCGCAGGCTGACGTGGCAAAAGTCATGATTACTTGAATCAAATCAAATCTTTCTGACAGCTGACAGCACGAATAACGAGGAGACTGTTCGTTTATGGCGCTGCACAGTGCTCGAGGACGGCTGACAGTTGGCAGCGCAATCTATGGTTGCGCAAACCATTCTTGCGCAGTCTGAGTCTGCGCAAACCATTCATGTGCAGTCTGAGTCTGCGCAAACCAAAGTCTGCGCAGTTCACTATGCGTATTCTATCAACATAACTGACAAATTACATGTGGCATTCATGCCATCAATTGCTCATTACGTGGCAACTGTCTATGCATGATCATGCGCATTTCAATCAAATGATGCCATGTGTCCCAGATAGTTGGCCCACGATCCAATAACTGCCTGCGTAGTCCAGTGCTGCGCAAATCATCTTGCGCAGTCCAGAATAACTGAAAGTTAGTTATTTCCAGAACTCTATAAATAGAGTTTCAAGTCTTCATTTCAAGGGGGATCAAGATCAGAGATCAGAAATCAGAGAGTTCAGGAGTTCTTGCCCAAGTGCTGCTGCATTCTTCCGAGGCTTTTGCCTTCAACTTCCGAGGCTTTTGCCTTCAGTTTCCAGAGTTGTTTTCAACTTCAGAGGCTTCGTCTTCAAAAGTTCACATCGTCCAAGGGATAAAGCAATCGTCATCAAGATTGGATTCCTATAGTTGTAATTTTCCCAGAATTTTTGTAATCTTTATTACAGTTTGTATCAATAAAGTTTCATACTTTTGTTTTTGCAAACAAAATGGCGACTCTGCTGGGGATAACTTTCTCCTTCGACGAGGAAGTAGCAACTCAATGTGACGTAGCGTCTATCGGGAAGACGCAGAAGACGCTGGTTGTTAAAGTCAACCAGACAGCCTACGAGGCGATGCTCAACGCCAAGATCACTCCCCGTACTACAGCCACTTCTGCCAAGAGCAAAGTGCGCTCAGTTTGGGTCTCCAAAACTGCTGCACAATCTGGCAGTTTTGCCACCAAGGGTATTGTGCCAACTGCTGCACAAACTGCTGTGCCAACTGCTGCACAAACTGTTGTGCCAACTGTTGCACAATCTGTCTCAACCAATGCTGCACAATCTGTTGCAGTCAATGCTGTACAGTCTGTTGCAACTGTTGCACATGCTACTTCATATGCTGCCTTGTCAAAACAGAAGACTCCTATGACTCTTGCCTAATTGGCAGTAGCTTTTCCTGCGCAGACCAATACTCCAGCAACCAAAGTGCATCCTAAGCACTCTAAGGCAAGAACTCCTGATGCACTTCCTACCAAAGCTTCTACTGCACAAGTGACCAGTGCACCTTCCACCCATGCGCAAACTAAGCCTGCGCAATCCAAGAGAAATAGCCCTTTGGCTAAACTCTCTTCTTCTCATAATAAAAGAAGAGATTCTACTCCTCTTCTCAAACACCCTATTGCCTCTGCACAATCCATTGAGGGCAGTCCTTTGGCTATTCCTCTTTCTCTTCAAAACAAAGGGAAGGGCCCATTGGACTTTTCTCAAACTTCCTTGTCTCATGACTTGGAAGACAACAGAGGGAAACGCTCTTTAGCTAACCCTTCATCTCAAAACAAAGGAAAAGGCCCTTTGGTCTTTTCTCAATCTTCTTCAGTCTTTACTGAAGAGGATCCACCTGAATGTACTTTAGTACCAATTGGTACTAGAACTCTTTCAAACAAGAATTCTTCTTTCCTTTATAACAAGAGTATTTGTACTAATCAAAGAGGTATTCTGCCTACTCCGGTAGCAGAATTCCAAGACCTTCCAACTCTTAAAATTTCCCGTTCCAGACAGGGAAAACTATTAGTGTCTCAGACAGAAACCCCTGGGGGTGAATTTGCTGATCTCAAAACTTATCTCAACCGACCCACTTCGGTAAAACGCAAACAGCCAATGCCGAAGGTCAAACATCATCAGAAACAAATCTCCAAGGTCAAAAATCCCGATACCTATGCCAATGAGATGAGCACTTCCTTGTACACACAAGGGATAAAACATTTGAAGAATCGGAACCATGTTCCGAATGTTGTTAAAGAACATATTCCTCGAACTTTTCCTCATCCTGGGGCTGATCTTCGGGAACATCTAAGACAAAAACGGAAAAATGTCTCAACACTTCCGGTTCAACCATCTGATCATCACTGCAATCACAAAGTCATCATTCAATGTTGTTGTCAAACAACAAAACGATATGTCTTCGATCGTTTGACTTTGGCTAAAGCTGAACCCATGTCAGATGAAGACGAAGTCTTATATGCTTCTGTTAATATGGCTTCCCGAGACACTGGGGGTAAAAGATGCTCTAAGCACGGTAGACTCCGTAAACCAAGCCAACGGTATTTAGACTTACTCCAAGAATCATCTGAAGGAGTATTTCGACATACCCGTTCTCAAAGCCGAAATATAATCGGTCAAAGGAATCTTCCTCAAGATTCTTCAGATTATCTTCCTGTTTCTCATTCTGGAGATGACTCTTTCTCCGACTATGATGCATATAGCGAAAGCTCTGAACAGACAATGTCTTCCATTGTACCAAGAGAAGTGAAAGCTTATGTTGTCACTGATGATCCGGATGCTTCAACTTCTACAAATCAAGAACAGCGAATCGCTGCACTTGAAGACAAGCTAAAGACCATGGCTGAAATGGTTGCTAGTATGCATTCCATCATTGTAGCATAGCATGCTACACCACCAATTGCACCTACTACTAGTCCAGAAATCATAGCATCATCAGTGCCTGTTAATGCTGGATTGGGGGTAGAACCTACTCAAATACCTCCTGTACAAGTTCAAACTACACCAAGTCAATCAGGAGCTGGGGGTAGTACTTACAATGCTGTTCCTCCTCCTACTGCTACAACTTAACCCGCTCCTTCTTCGTCATTAGAAGATGCCAACGAAGCTGTCAAACTCTTAAGAACGCAATTCGAGGCATTTAAAGAGAAAGACAACTTGCAAAGATTGGGGATTAAGCAGTCCTATCCAGTTGAATGGAAGGAAGTCCCATTTCCTCCAAAGTACAAGATTCCAACGATCTATTTGTTCGATGGCAGTACTTCCCCAAGTCAATTTATCAATCATTTTGAGGTAATGACTGTTCAACTTCAACCAAATGACGCTCTTCTTACCAGAGTATTCGTCGGTTGTTTAGCCGGCGTAGCATATGATTGGTACAGAAGTTTGCCCGATGGTTGTATCACATCCTTTTCAGGCATCAAACAAATCTTTCTAGAACGGTTCTATGAAGGATTTAATGATATGACGATGTCAGCTCTCAACAAAATCAAACAGAAACATAATGAAACTGCTGAGAGTTTTATCGAACGGTTCCGTCGTGAAGCTTTGAAAATGCCTTCAGGAACTCCAACTGCTGTCACTATTGATACTTGTAAGGCAAATCTTTTGCCTATTATCAGTATGTGGACGGGATCCACCCAATTCCAAGATTGGCCCTCATTTATTGTCAACGCCAAAGCTGCTGAAGTGAGTGCCGACAAATTCAAACAATTGGGGGTACAAATGTCTAACCCTGATCGAGATGAGCATCAGAATTCAGGTGGTGGCAATCGCCAGAACAATCACAAAGCAAAAGATACTTTGAACTTTAACTTGAACAAAAACAAAGAATCTTTGGCTGTCAATGTAGCTCCGTCTACATCCACTTCAACCCCTTCTGCACCTCCACCAAGGGAACCTCGTCCGAAAGTGGAATATTCCTTTGACGAGAATGATACTGCAAGCATCTTTGAGTGTTTACTCAAAAGCAATAAAATTCAACTCCCTGATCCAAAGAAACCTGATGAAGTCGGTAAGACCGATCATCCTAAGTATTGTGTCTATCACCGATTCATTGGACATCCTACTAGAGCATGCTATGTACTCAAAGGTAAAATCCAAGAGCTTTTTAATGCTGGAGTTGTTACCTTGCAACAAGATGAAAAGACTGTCACTGCCAACATGGTTTCAGTCCAATTTGGGAACTTCCCTCCACAGATGGTACAGCACGGTGTCATTCCAATTCCTAAAGCTACTCTTGAGATTGAAAACCTCCCACTTCCATTAAATGAAAGTCTTGTTCCCTTATCTCTTGACAACGGTGAAATTATGTGGATCCATCCTGATCTTGCTCCGAAATTTGAGTTGTCCTCTTCTTCCAAAAAGAAAACTCGTTCTAAAGGCAAAACCAAAATTTGCATTTTGATCCCATAGTTGACGAAGTGATTCTGTTAGGCACCAGATCAGGGAAAACTTATTTGAAAGATCATTCTGAAGTTCAAAAGGATCCTGCTTCTTCTTCTGAACTTGCTCCGGCACAACCTGCTTCTACTGAAGAGGTTCCTTCTACATCTTCACCAGTTGCAGTATCAATTCCTTCCAAGTCAACAACGGCTGACAAAGGCAAGCAACAAGTTCGCTTCGACAAACCCTTGAAGAAATCATCTCCTACTGGGCTTGAGAAGCCTTACAATTTTAATATATTGGCTCAACTAGCCAATACACCAGCAAAGTTGTCTATCTTTGAACTCTTGCGTCTTTCCAAAGAGACGCGAGAAACTCTAAGGGAAGCTCTTATGCAAGCAGAAACTTGTCTAACCTTTCTCAAAAAATCCGAAGCAGAACCAGTCTCTTGTAATAGTATTCAGGAATTGATTCCAAACATAACTTTCATACAAGATGACATGCTGATGGAAGACAACAGGCATGACCATCCTCTTTACTATACAGGATATGTCGATTCGATAAAAGTCGATCGTATTCTGATAGATCCAGGGTCTGCTCTCAGTATCATGCCGAAGACGATGCTCGATGCTTTGAAAATTCCTGTACATAGTCTCTCCACTACAATCACTACTATCCTTGGATTTAATCAGGGAAGAAGCGAACCTTTGGGCAAGATTCGCCTAAAACTTCAAATAGGCAATCTTCGCACAAAAGTTACATTCTACATCATTGACAATTTTGGTTGTTCTTACAATGCTTTATTGGGGAGACCATTCTTACATGAGCACAATATTGTTCCATCAACCCTTCATCAATGTTTCAAATATGTTGATGATAAAGGAATGGTTCATAAGGAGGTTGCGGATCTTTATCCCTTCAAAGGCGTTGAAGCGTACTGTAATGACGCTCGGATGTACAAGGATGAATTCATGAAGATTGTGTTAGCCTTAGACACTGAAGAAGAACAAGAAACAATGCCCAAAGACACTCTTGTCATACCTGTCAAAGGGCGAGTTTCACATCCTCAGTCTTCTAAACCACTGGCTATTCACTTGCCAATTCAAAAGAAATCAGTTGATGCTGATCAAGATCAAAGGGAGCTCACCTCTTCTGAGCCACTTGTTATCGACCTACGTCGTAATAAGGACAAAAAGCAGCTCATTCCTTCTGAGCCACTTGTTGTTGATCTTACTCGCAACAAGGAAAAAATGGAGCTCACCTCTTCAGAGCCACTTGTTATCGATCTCCGTCGTAACAAGCCTCCTCCACGTTCTTCTTCTTCCCCTCTTGTAATCAATCTGACCAAGCCTGCTAAGGTTAAAGGTCCTGTTGTAAATACTGATGTACAAATCAATGAAAAAGCACCTACTTTTCAGTATACTGATGTTATTTATTATACTAAATGCTATTTGGATATGTTAGATAGTTTCCAATCAATTACAATAGGAGTTGTACAATCTCTTCAGACAGAAGTCTCACTTGAAGATCCAGATGATTCTTACCGTATTCACCCTTCTCTAAAGAAAGGTGAAAGTCCAGTACTTTTTAGTAAAGGACCAGAAAAACAATTCAGCTATACGGATGATAGCAAACTTAACGATACGGGACGTCTCCAGTTCCATCGTTATAGTCAACAATCAAAAGACATCATCCGGAAAATGGGCTATGACTTCAAAAGTGGCCTCAATTACGGTAAAGGTAGACGAACTCCTATCCGCACGACTGTTCCGGAAGGAAAATCACAAATATATTACAGCAGGACTAAGAAAGGTCTCGGATATACTTCTCCTCCACTGTTATCCCCAGCAGCCTCTGACTCAGACAGTGACGAATGCTCTAATTCATCTGATTCTAGATCTTGGGATTCTGATACTAGTATTGGTGAAGTTCACAGGCTGATCGTATCATCTAACAAGGTCTCCGTTGAACTACCAGAAGGCTATGATGAAGACGTTGAAGAAAGTCCTGAAACAGATCCTTGGGCTCAACATATGGATAACCAATAGGTACTTCACTTTGAACAACGTGAACCTCCTACTGAAGATCAATTAGTTCAAATTGATGTAGGAGAAAGCGAGTCGCCTCGTCCAATCTTCATCAGTAAAAATCTTCCAGAAGCAGACAAACAAGAGTTGATTCTTCTTATTAAAGAATACATCGACGTCTTTGCCTGGAGTTATGAAGATATGCCAGGTTTAGATCCTAAGATTGCTACTCATAAGCTGAACATTCTTCCTAATGCTAAACCAGTTAAACAACAACAAAGGCGATTTAAGCCTGAAATGATGGATGCAATTGATGATGAAGTCAAGAAGCTTATTGCTTGCGGCTTTATTCGAGAAGAACAACATCCTGATTGGGTAGCCAATGTTGTTCCAGTCTTAAAGAAAACTGGCAAAGTTCGGGTTTGTATCGACTTCCGGGATCTTAATGAAGCATGTCCAAAAGATGAATTTTCTCTTCCTATCACAGACGTCATGATTGACAATACTTGTGGGTTTGAACGAATATCTTTTATGGATGGATTCTCTGGATACAATCAGATCAAAATGCATCCCGAAGATGAAAAGCACACATCTTTCCGTACTCCTCGGGGAGTCTATTGCTACACAGTGATGCCATTTGGTCTCAAGAATGCTGGTGTAACTTACCAACGAGCTATAAGTACTATTTTCAGAGAACATCTTCGTAAAACAGTTGAATGCTATGTTGATGATATAGCTGTTAAAAGTCGTCTAAAAGAAGATCATATCCAAGATTTGAGAACAATCTTCAATCTCATGCGCCAACATCAGCTCAAGATGAATCCCACCAAGTCATTCTTGGGTATCTCTAGTGGTAAATTTCTCGGCTTCGTTATTACCTCTAAGGGTATACACGTAGATCCCGAGAAGATCAAAGCCATCCAGGAGATGCATCCTCCACGCAACCTAAAAGAGCTACGAGGATTCCAAGGCGGACTTGCATACATCAGGCGATTCATTTCAAACTTGTCTGGACGCTGTAGACCATTCACTCAATTAATGAAGAAAGATGTATCTTTTGTTTGGACTGAAGAGTGTCAATGAGTATTCGACGACATCAAACAATATCTTATGAACCCACCAGTCTTGGTGCCACCTATTTTTGGCATTCCATTCTTGATGTATGTCCGTGCTATGGATCATTCATTGGGTGCTTTACTTGCCCAAAAGAACAAAGAAGGTCATGAACAGGCTATCTATTATCTTAGCCGAACTATGATTGGTGCTGAACACCGTTATAGTCCGGTCGAGAAAGAATGCCTGGCTCTCATATTTGCTGTGCAAAAGATGAGGCATTACATCATTGGCCAAACTATTCATGTCATATCTCGAGTTAATCCTCTTCGGGTACTCATGAAGAAGCCTAGCACACTTAATTCTCGGTTGGCTACATGGGCAATCCTGCTAGCTCAATATGATATGGTATATGTTCCACAAAAGTCTGTCAAAGGTCAAGCGCTGGCGGACTTCTTAGCAGCTCATCCTGTGCCTGAGACATCTAAACTTTATGACGAAATTTCAGATGAGACATTGGAAGTCAACATGATCTTCGAAGAGTTTTCGACTTGGCGTTTATTCTTTGATGGTGCATCAAGAATTGTACCTAATGGTACTATTGTGGCAGGTGTTGGAGTAGTCCCCGTTTCTCAAGATGGATCAACTATCCAAAGAGCCTACTCTTTAGATGAACCTTGCTCCAACAATGTGGCGGAGTACAATGCTCTACTCATCGGCCTTCAGCTAGCTAAACAACTGAATGTTGAATATCTCGAAGTCTACGGTGATTCTAAGTTGGATGTTAATCAGGTTAGAGGAACTTATGAAGTCCATCATCAAGACCTGGTGCCTTATCATGAAGCAGCAATCAATATAGCTATATCATTCAAAGCTTTCTTCATTGATTATGTTCGACGAGCTTGCAATACCGAAGCAGATGCTTTAGCCAATCTTGCAGCTGTCTTAGCTATCCCTATCAAAAGACAGCAGGTGGTGGTTATTTCCAATCGAGAGCTATTCTGTATTGAAAACAATCGTAATATTGAATTCAGTAATCTCGTTGAAGTCAATGTTATCGATGACGACTGGAGAACTCCTTTTATCGATTTTGTAGTTCATAACATACTCCCTGAAGATCCTAAGGAGGCTACGAGTGTTCGTCGACGATCTCTCCGATTCTACTACAATCAAACTACTAAAACTCTCTATCGACGAACTTATGACGGTCTTCTCCTACGTTGTCTCGCTGGTGATGAAGCCAAACAAGTGTTGCGTGAAGCTCACGATAGTGTTTGTGGAGCACATCAACCTGGTCCTAAATTACAGGATCGCATTAGACGTATGGGTTACTACTGGCCCTCTATGGTATCAGATGCCATTGAATATGCAAGAAAATGTCGTGCTTGTCAAATCCATGCAGACTTCATTCATCAACCATCGGAATTTTTACACCCGACTGCTGCTTCCTGGCCTTTCGAAGCTTGGGGTATGGATGTCATAGGTCCTATCAATCCTCCTTCTTCTAGAGGACATCGGTTCATATTAGCAATAACCGACTACTTCTCCAAGTGGGCTGTAGCTATACCTCTGGCTGAAGTCAAGACTAGCAGTGTCATCAACTTCGTTAAACACCACGTTATCTATAGATTTGGTGTACCTCGAAGAATCATCCATGACAATGGACCTCAATTCATTAGCCAGAAGTTCACCAGATTCTGCGATGATCACCGGATTGACAACGTCGCCTCGACAGCATACAATCCTGCTGCTAATGGTTTAGCTGAAGCCTTTAACAAAACCATCATTAAACTCCTTAAGAAGTTTGTATCCACTAACAAACGGAATTGGAGCGAGAAACTTGGTGAATGTCTTTGGGCTTACCGAACTACGGTCCGCAATCCCACAGGCTTTACACCTTTCTCTTTGGTGTATGGTTGTGAAGCTGTCCTTCCTTTAGAGCTGCAAATTCCTTCTTTAAGGATTGCCATTGCCAATGAGCTCACTACAGAGAATAACGACCTTCTTCGACTTCAAGAATTGGAAGCACTTGATGAGAAGCGATTAATGGCTCAACAGCACATTGAGTTATACCGAGCCCGCATCTCAAAGACTTTCAACCGCAAAGTTAAAATCAGAACATTTCAGCAAGGAAAACTTGTTCTAACGGTCAGACGTCTATGACTATGACTCATATGAGCAAAGGGAAATTCGATGCGAAGTGGGAAGGTCCTTATGTTGTAAAGAAAGTCTTCTCAAATGGAGCTTATCAACTTTCGGAGCTTGATGGTCGAGTTGCTATGATGCCTATCAATGGCAAATTCTTAAAGAAGTATTATGCATAAATGTAAAATGCTTGTAAATCATCAGACAGAATCAAGTTCATAAATAAAATTCAAAATTTTATTTCATCATATGATAGTACATAATATTAAAAGTCACTATCATCTTTTTCTACATTGGGACGAGGGCCACTGCCGTCTTTCTCAAAAATGCGGTCAGCAAAAGAGCCGAGAACCTCCTTACTGGATCCCACAAGAAACTTGCAGGCGGCCATCCTCATGGCTTCTTCTTTTTTAGTCTTTCCTGGTTCGAGCAGGAAGTCCAGAATGTCCCGCGGTGGCTGGGGTGCAGACGAACCTTCGTCTGCTTCTGCCTCCGTCGGCTGAACTGGATCGGCAGGGCGTTCTTCAGTACTTTTTGGAACCTTCGAGGCAGTTTCAGCCTTCTTAGATGCTTCTCCGGAAGACATTTTTATGTTGAAGAGTAGAAGTGTTCGTTCCTGTCAGATTTCTGCTATATTTATAGGCAGAAGTTCCTCAACTAACGAAGCGACACATTCATCCGACGGTTCGTCCGTTCATTAATATCCGACGGTTCATCCGTTCAGTTATCACATTCATCCGACGGTTCGTCCGTTCATTAATAACCGACGGTTCATCCGTTCAGTTATCACATTCATCCGACGATTAGTCCGTTCATTAAATACCCGATGGTTCATCCGTTCATTTTCATTTTGATGGTTGACCCGTTCGTTCATCATCATTTGACGGTTCACCCGTTCGTTCATCATCACTTGACGGTTTTTTCCGTTCATTCATTTCACACACATTGACGATTCATCATCGTTCATTATTCACATCAGCAACTTGTCGTTTTCGATTAAGTTGCCAAAATTGAGATAATAAATATATCATGTCTATCTATTATTTATATCTGAATAAGATATGCAATAAATAATGGAGCCACAACAAAATGTCTTTTATATCAAAATATGAGATATTACAAAAAAAAGCAGCTACAGCAACAAAACACAAAATACAAAATCAAGAAGGAGGGACAATCAGATTGTCAATTTGCTGCTTCAGTGTCTGCAGCTCTTCTTCGTGTGTTGATGCTACTATCTTTCTTGCTTCCTCCATCCCGCTTTCTTCATCAAAAATAGGCATGTCCACTGTCCTGCGGGTAATTTCTGCACCATGAGTTGTCTCATACTCATTTCTCTCTTTAATTAAAGCATTGAATTGTTCAATCACCAGTTGGTGATTAACAGTTTCTTCTTCAAACTCTTGTTGGAGGCGAATAATTTCTGCTTTCAGCTCAGCAAGTCGCCGTCCTTTGCTTTCAGCCATTAAAGTAACTGATTCTATCTTAGAATTGTATTCAGCTGATTTTGCAGAATGAGCCTCTAACAGATTTTGAAGGGTTAACCTTTCCATATCAGCAGCTTGAGCCAATCGCTCAAATTCAGCCTGTACTAAAGAATCTATATCCTTCTTCTTGAGTTCCTTGTACTTCTTGATGGAGACTTCTAACTCGTTCAAAATGTGTTCAAGGAGAGTAGCCTGAGCTTCGCCTCCTTGGTCTCTTATGGCTCTTATTAAGAAAGAAGTTGGCTTCCTAATCATAATGAAGTCAGCCCCTTCTTTCTCTATCATTTTATGGACACGAGATCCCAGTGACTCGAAGAAGCATCTGGTAAAAGATTGGACAACTTGTTGATTGATGGCCAAAGTTCCAGGAGTCGCTGCTATTCCTGTTGAGGATGGTGTAGCAGGTTGCTCGATTCTTTGTGGTTGGACAACAGGTTCTTTAAATAAAGGAGCCAGAGTAGAACTGGTCGCTCCTCCTGTTTGATCCTCTGCAATAGTAAAATTGTTATTTTACTAATTGTTTGCTGATGAACAAGAAGATCAAATAAGAACAAATTTTACCTTGGTTTGGTCAAACAACAAGTGCATCCCTTGCTGGAATGGACTCTCTTTGAACAGAAGTAGCCTCAGCTACGACAGCCTGGCTGCTGCCTGCCTCAGAACCACAAGATAAGTGATGACTACTACTAACAACCACCGTTGGTATAGGCACCATAGCCAGGTCCGTTGGAGGTGTTGGCAGAATTTCAAGATCTGCAGGAATTACAAAATGAAGATATTAGTTATCAGTTCATTTTAAAAGAGAGAAGATTGCTAGATCTCGTTCTTATACCTTGAGGGTCGGTGGCAGGATTTTCTTTCAGTACGCCTTCATCGGCTGCTTCTTCAGGAGATATTTCTATCTCAACATTTTCAACAGGATTTGCAGCAACATTTTCTACAGATGCCTCCACTTCAATATCCTTTTTAGGATTTGAAATATCATCGGCAGTATCAAGAGATATATGTTCTTCGTTATCCTTTTCAGGATCTTGTATATACTCATCAACATTTTCAGTCGAAGAACTCTCTTCGTCTTCTTCTTCTTCTGCTGCTGCATTCCCACTGTTAGTGGCAGTTTGATCGTCTTGCAGGCTATAACTGCAATCCTCCAGAGCTGCAATCATTTTACGGTCTTCTTCTTCACGAAGAGTCCTGGGAGTAAGAGGAGATTGAGTAGTCTCTGCGACAAGTGGATGAGGTCGTACAACATTTTGTTCTCCCTCTAAGATGTTTTTTCCAGGCTTTTCAACCTCAGTTCTTGGAATAAGATCCCCCCTCTGTTCATTCTCTTCAAGAGTTTTGCTCCCAGATTCAGAAATAGGAGTGGGAGATGCCATTAGAATTCCTGCTGCAGCATCTATTGAAGTCAAGAGTTGTCTGGAAGAAGATTCTTCTAAATGTCTTCTGGTGACTACCCTCTTCTTTCTATGTAAAGGTCTGACAGGACTTTCTACATTTACCGGCCCTGCCTGTTTCTGTACAGAAGTTGGTGTGGTGGCAGCCTCTTGATGTGTTTCGGCCAATTGCCGAGATTGAGATCTTGTAGTGACTTTTTCGGAAGAAAGGTCTAGAATCAATTTCTTCTTCGCTGCTGGAGCAGGAAGCTCCTCTCTTCGTCTTTTCTTTGCGGGAGATCTACCCACTTTCAGAGAAACAAGTAGTGGTGCATTCACCTCTTGAGGGAACACAATATCCCTCGTAGTTTCTAGAGGTGCATCCGCCGGTTCGTGCACCTCTTCATTCGCAGGGATCGATGAAGCAATTCTCCCTCTCCTCAATCTTGTTGCAGTAGCGAAACGATCTGCGAGATTAAAATTCTCGGCAAAAGTATTCACGGATGTGTAAAACACGGAGTATGTGAAAAGCATCCGGGGACCCTGAGGAGTATTCCTTGCTGGCATGGAAAATGTGGCTTTTGTATCACGGGCATTGTAATAAGCCCAAGCTCTAGCTCCGTCTATCAAATAACCTTTGCCTTGGAGGCAGGTAATTGCGTTCCCTACATGGAACTGATCATACCCAAACTGTCGAGCAAATCGGCTAGGAAGATATGGTTCTAAATAGCACTCTTCTTCGAACCGGTAGACCAGATGAGATGGTCGAATCGTCTTCAACCATTCAAAGGCGGCACGAGTCAGAGGTTGCATTTTCGAATCTACCATATTTGTGGGCATCTGATCGTACCCAGCAGGGAAAGGAGCACAGCAGAAGTTCCATCCTCTATTCAGATTCAACATAAATCTACACTCAGTTAAAGAAGTGTATTTCCATTGCCCATGAGAATATCTGCGAAGAAAACTCCCATCAACTTGTCCCATGCCAGGATCCATTAAGGTTGGATAGTGAAGAAGTAACCATCCAAACAAATATGTGTATGGCAATTCCAAGCGAGGGAATTCTTTCTCTCCCTTCGCCTTCAACATCAAGTCGACGTATAAACGAAGACTAGCGTTTAGCTTACAGGTCATTGCTGATAGCAAGTCCATTTTGTAGCCGAAGACTAACTTAACAGCTGCAAATAGGACGCCACGGTGAAAACGATCCACGGCACTGGATCCGGGAACCACGAACCTTCGAAGCCAGTATGTTAAGAATCCCGCCAATTGTGCTTCTTCTGACATGGGTCTATAGCCCATTCTCAAGTAACTTTCCAAATTGTCTCCTCTCTTCAAAGGAGGATACTCATGATCATCTTTTACTTCTTTATCAAAGTGACCACTCTATTCCATTAACTTTATAACCTCTGCGTTGCTCAAAGGTTTGAAGAAGGTTGGGTAGCATTTATCATTCTCTTTGGTCTTCTTCTCTTCTATATGATTGAGAAACAGATATGGTAGCCACTTTGAAGAGTAACAAGTGTTGGCTGTAGCACTCTTGTAAAATAGAGAACAGATTTTGTAATGGCATAATAGTTCTTCGAACACTGTCACCATCTCTGCATTCTCTTTTCTGAGCTTGTTCAACTCATCATTTGTCGGTACATACTCCTCATACGGAGCATCCGCCAAGGGCAAATACGAGATATACTTCATCTCGTGGAGTGCAAAGCCCATCTCTCCACCTGGGGTCATGAAGGTTCCCGTCCTGTAATTGTATCTCTCAGCTAAGGCTAAGAACATATGAGGATTGGGAGCAAATTCGTATACAGTGGCATGCACTGCTTCATACAGGTTGATCTGCTGGAGTCTGTTTTAGAATTTTGTCAGAATCCAATTCGCAATGTAACTCCATCGCTTATAGTCTGGATTCACTAATCCAGTCAGTCTAATATCTTGTTCAGGATATTTTCTTTCAACCTTCGCAAATTCATTTGCGAATATTGGTGTCCTAACAGGCATCAGCATGGAGGAGTTCTCTGGAGGAATGCAGCCAGGTCTCAAGCCTCTCAAAAGGATGCTATATCTGTCAGAAGAGCTATAAAACATATCCTTATGTTTTGACCCCTTTTTTACAAAGATTTTTCCTGTACGGGCATCCTGAAACAGAGTGATATTCCACTCCATCTTCCTTGGGTAGCTTGCATGAGTGTACCGTGACAAGGGGAGGCAGCGAGCAATGTCGGGTATGAAGAAAGATCTATCTCTCTGGTGAACTACTCTATCCTCCATTCTCGGCCTAGGCTGAGAGGCTCTCTCAAAGGCATCACCGAATAGGAACAATAGTTTCTTATGAATTACAGCATCAGCTGATTCTAGAGGCTGTCCATTCATCAGACACATTAAAGTTTCATTATCCTGAGAAATCAGTATAGCCTGACGGGAAGCCGGCAGATCGTACTGAGGATAGTGAACATGAGATAGATCTTCTTTATACTCAGATTCTGAGAGGGTTCCCACAAAATGTTCATAATCTGGGTCTTCATTGACCTCAACTGCATCAACAAACAGCTAAAGATTAGTACAAGCCAAAATCTCTGTTTTAAAACATAAAACATTAGAGTGCGCAACCTCAGATTGCGCTGACATGATTTGTGCAACATCAGATTGCGCATCCCAGAAGGATGCGCAAAGTAATAGTTTACGCTAACATCCTGCGCAAAGAAATCGACTGCGCTGACTTTCTGTCAGCACAATTCAACAAGTTACGTAGGAAGGCAGCCTTCATAAAAATGAAGACTGACAGATTGATGCAACCAAAACCTTAAAAAGGGTGGCACAATATGAACTCATCTCTAAAAAGAGATGAGTTTCGAGGATCAAAGGAAGTCGAATCATCCTAAAAATGGGGTTTTCGATTGGTTTAACAACCTCTCAGAGCGGGGTGCGCGGATTCGTGTCGGGATGCTCGCCGTACAACTCTGTCAGAAGACTCGGCCGGAGCTTTTCCCTTCGCGGCGGCGGTAGCATGGGAAGATCGTCGTGGTGCCATGACAGTCGACGGAGGAGGAAGACAGTAAGGGTTGGGAGATTTTCTTCTCAAGAGCTCGAAAGATTGCAAAGTAAAGAAATGAAAATGAAGAGATGGGTATTTATAGCTTTCGAAATACGAAACGGATGCCTCGGATTGCGCCTAAAATTGTGGTCTATTCGTTTTGCGCAGACAACTCATCATCTTGCGCAAAGTGATTCAACATTCAAAAATTCAAAGTATTTCGAAATTTTGAATACAATCAACTTTCGAAAACTTTGAAGGGGGTCATGTAGGTCCTAAAAATCAAGTTGCATCAATCAATAAAGTCAAGATCTCAAGATATCTATCATTTTGATAAGTTGTGCAGACAGCAGATTGCGCAGACATCACATTGCGCAGGTTGGTTTGCGCACGTTCTCAATTGCGCAGGCTGACGTGGCAAAAGTCATGATTACTTGAATCAAATCAAATCTTTCTGACAGCTGACAGCACAAATAACGAGGAGACTGTTCGTTTATGGCGCCGCACAGTGCTCGAGGATGGCTGACAGGTGGCAGCGCAATCTATGGTTGCGCAAACCATTCTTGCGCAGTCTGAGTCTGCGCAAACCATTCATGCGCAGTCTGAGTCTGCGCAAACCAAAGTCTGCGCAGTTCACTGTACGCATTCTATCAACATAACTGACAAATTACATGTGGCATTCATGCCATTAATTGCTCATTATGTGGCAACTGTCTATGCATGATCATGCATATTTCAATCAAATGATGCCATGTGTCCCAGATAGTTGGCCCACGATCCAATAACTGCCTGCGCAGTCCAGTGCTGCGCAAATCATCTTGCGCAGTCCAGAATAACTGAAAGTTAGTTATTTCCAGAACTCTATAAATAGAGTTTCAAGTCTTCATTTCAAGGGGGATCAAGATCAGAGATCAGAAATCAGATAGTTCAGGAGTTCTTGCCCAAGTGCTGCTGCATTCTTTCGAGGCTTTTGCCTTCAACTTCCGAGGCTTTTGCCTTCAGTTTCCAGAGTTGTTTTCAACTTCAGAGGCTTCGTCTTCAAAAGTTCACATCGTCCAAGGGATAAAGCAATCGTCATCAAGATTGGATTCCTATAGTTGTAATTTTCCCAGAATTCTTGTAATCTTTATTACAGTTTGTATCAATAAAGTTTCATACTTTTGTTTTTGCAAACAGATGGTCATCTAAGTTCCCGATCGATCTGACTCGGCGCAAGCATATTATGAAGTCCGTCGCCTATTGAAAGTGGGACACTACATAATATACCACTAAGAAAAGTTTTGTCCCGAAGCTTAAGAATAAGGGTCTGACCTTAAATTAGGTAAACAACGAAGGGTACTTCTCCTTCATCTCTGCCTCCATTTCCCACGTTGACTCTTCAACTGAATGGTTTCACCAAAGCACCGGACCAAGGACATCGACCGATTTCGTAATACCTTCTCCTTACGGTCCAAAATTTGAATAGGCTCCTCCGAGTAAGACAAGTCAATATGTAGCTCCAATTGATCGAAGCTAACCATGTGACTTGGATCGTGCATATATTTTCGAAGTTGTGAAACATGGAAAATATCGTGCACATCAGCCAAGGCAGGAGGTAGTACGATCCGATAAGCTACCGTCGAAACTCGCTCGATGATCTCGAAGGGACCTACTGTAGCACCCAGTTTCCCAAATGAGGATAATTTTGAAATTTCGTGTTTATAATTTTTTTTAATAATGATATTTAATTCATGATATGATTTTTGGTAATTTTAAATTATTTTAAAATTATTTAAATCAATGACTTGTGGTTTTGACGTTTTGCTAGTGAAACCCTAGAGACTGTTTGACCTAGAGCCTAACCATGTGATTATGATATTTTAATGTCATTTTTGGCCTAAGGATATTTTTTGCATTTGACCTCTTTGAATTATTTTGATATTATTTTATTATTTATGATATTGTTTTGGGGTTATTTGAGTCGGGTTCGAATTTCAACTCAATCCGACTTGAAACGGGGACCCGGAGGTAGTTTGACTCTAGTGGAACCCACACATTAGTTAGGCATGGCCCATATGATATTAATTTTAGTCCACATGATAGAAATATTTTAGTTAGAGGTTAGACTAATTGTTATGGATAAGGTTAGTGTGATTAGAGACTTTAGAATGACTAATTTAGCCTCAACCAATTAGCCCTTTCCTAATACTCATAGAATAGGTTAGTGGGGGCATTTTGGACCTTACCATAATAGGACAAATAGCTCCATATGGCCAGCCACTTTGGGAGAGGATAGGCTCAAGTTTATTTCATTATTCTCATCCACACTCTCTCTCTTGTTCTTTCCCAAATTCTTAGAGAGCAATCCCTAGCAATTTCTCCACCAAATCCTTCCATTTTGCCACCAAATCTTCTTCTTTCCTTCTCCATTCTAGCCAAGGAGGAAGCTACCCAAGTTTGGGAGGATTCGGAGCTCGTTCGTGTCCTTTTGGAATCTCTACGTGTCGGTGTCGCTCCGGGAAGGCTTTTCTTCGATTCGATCTACCGGGAGGTATAAATCCCTTCTTCTTTTCATTTCCTCATGCATATAGGTCTATTTTGAACCCATAGGAATGTTTCCCATGGTTGTATCTCCATTTGTGTCCATTTCGTGTCCATTTGGAGGTCATAGGAGTGTCCTTTGTGTTGTGGTTGTGTCCATGTGGAAAAATCTCAAATTTAGACACACTATGTGTTGTTGTTATGTATGAATGAATTATTACATGTTTAATCTCATATTTTTGTATTGGAGATGTGTTCTATAGCGTCTCATATATATATATTAGTATAGAGAGTGAGTTCTTGATATATTATGTTATATACTTGTGTTCTTTTGTCTCAAACTACCCAAATCCGTCATGATTTTTATCCACGTTTTTAATTTCAGTCCTAACTTAGAAATATCATAACTTCTAGTTCAAAGCTCGGTTTAATCTTCCGTTTTTTAGAAGAAGCGTATTGAAGTTAGATTTCCAAAAACATGTATTAATAGGCCTAATTGTTTCTGTAACTTTCTGGAAAATTATTTGAGTGTCAGCTGTACGAAAGACAAACGCGTTCTCGGTGTTTTTGCGATTTTGGAAGTTTCCGAAAATGAAAACGCGATCCGTTTGAAGTTTCGGAAAGCTAACACATAGATCTATAACATACTTTAATCCTAGAATTTAATTTATGCTGAGGTAGTACAGTATTGATTATTAGTAGGAGTTACTATTCGGTATGTGCATTTTGTGCACCCTTGTGTGTAATATAATGTTCTATTTGATTTTAACCCATGTTAATGTATATACATTATGTAATTAAATAGAGAATGCAAGCATGAGTAAATGTTTAAATAAAGAAATAAATACACCAACCCCCCTATGTTTCATGAGTATTACAGAGACTACCCCTATTTGAAACTAATTACACTCACCACCCCTCTCCTTTAGAAATTTTATAAAACATATGGATAGTTAGTGTTATATTTTTATAGAAAATAGAAACTATAGGGGTGGTTCGCGTAATTAGTTTCAAAGTAGGGGTAGTTTCTATAATAAGTGTAAAACATAGGGATAGTTAACGTAATTTGCCCTTAAATAAATGATGTATGAGGTGTAAGTATCCTATCTAATGTAAGCATGTATAAGTATGGCTTGTAATAAATATGTAGGTTCCATATTATGTAATGTATGGTGCATATAGTAGTGCAAGAGAATAAATAAATGATGAATGAATGCAAGCATGAATGTAATATAATAATAGATGTAATGTATGCAATATACAAGTTAATGAGATGTAATGTTCTATGTTAACACAAATCCTATATTACCTCATGTACCCCCTTACACTATGTTGACACTATCACACTTGACACATTGTTCACTTACACTTTGACACTCTTTGATATGTATATACTATGTATGCCCATTTAACCCTCACTTGCCCCTTTGCCATGTTCACATACACACACATAGCCTCTTAAATAAGTATTTATGAATATAGTTAACTTAGCTATGTATGTATATTATATATATGTTAACATATTATGTTGTAATATATAAGTTTATATAACCATTTGAAATGCCATGATTATAGACCTAATGTTGAATACCAATATATGCATGTGTATATATGTGTAGACATATATAGCTTAAGTAATAGATTACCTAGTGTATATCCAATGTGAATTCTTGCCTATTTGAGTATTGAATAATTGCATGCTATATAGAGTTGGGTGTATGTTGGCTTGTATAGCCTTGTATTGATGTGTGCTTGCTAGGATAGTCTTGGTTAGGCCTAGTAAGACTTGCTGGGTTAGGACATGACCTAGTTTGACTAGTGCAGTTGACCAGAGTTGACCAAGGGTTGACTTTGGCCTAGTTTGATCTAGATTCATGTAGAATGTATTGTAGTACTTTATATTACCCTTCTGGACATGTTGTGACTTGTGCTGTTCTAATTAGGAGCCAGACACCTCTCCTCGGACAGTATCTTTACCTTGGACATTCAGATATCAGGCGAGTACATTCTCTGATCTTTTCATACTTACCTGGATTATTTTCTTGCTCTAGATTACTCTACTTGATGCTGACACGTATCTTCACGGATTAGTACTATATGGATCCTTTCCTGAGATGTTATCCCTCTACGGGTGCATCGGGTATTTCATGTTCATGTACTTTATCATGTGCATCAGGTACTCCTTGTACTCGTACTAGTTCATGTATTTACATATTCTCATGTGCTTTCATGTGCTATCACGTGCTTTCATGTGCTATTATGTGCTTTCATGTGCTTCATGTACTTTCATGTGCTTTATCATATGCTTCATGTACTACTCATTACATGAGTTCACGTATCTTAGCTGTATTCATGTGCTTATAATATAACTTGAACGGATCCTTGTGTATTGATTGGGGCGGGGTGAGTAGAATTGGTTATGTGATCACTATCCCCAGTAGTTGTATTCATGTGCCTCCTTATTTGTATTCATGTGCCCCCAAGCCGTTTACATAACCATTATGCTCTAAATCACGTAGCCACTTACAGTCTCTACTATCATGTATTTACTTTCAGTTATAAAATATCTCTTGTTTACTCGTACTTCCTATTCAGCACTTCCTGTATTTTACTCTATTGCATGATTTATACTCCTAACCTGCTATGAACTGTTTTAGAGATATGTGCTCGTTCCTGTCCTGACTGGACCTGTTGATAAATTTTACAGATAGCTTGGAGATTGCCTGCTAGCCTAGAGGAGACACATTAGAGGTTGTTTAGTTAGCTATTTTCAATTGTCTGGAGTTGTATTTACTTTATGGATTACTGTATCTGAGTTTGGAGATTTGAGATGTATTTTTGGATTTGTGTATCTTAGACACTTAGATTTCTCTCTGTTGTACCTCTTTTGGATTTCATGTTTTATCTATCCTTATCATGCTCTACCTTAGATGTGATTGAGTCTGTATCTGCTATGTCACCCCCATTCGGGGAGTATAAACTGTTCAGTCTTATACTGTTAGATGCATGAGACCTAGGACAGCGTTCTACCGCCGACACTACGGCGTAGGCTGGACGTATCCACTTCTCGTTCCCTTATTCAAGGGTGCGGGTCGTGACACCTACAAATCTCGGGCTCAATTTGCCTTTAATGCCGAACCACATCACGCCACGCATGGGCGTTAATTTCAGAAACACATGGTCTCCGACCAAAAATTCTAGCAGTTGTTGACGAAGATCTGCGTAGCTCTTTTGTCGACTTTGTGCGATACGGAGTCTATCTCGGATCAAGAGGACCTTTTCGATGGCCTACTCCAGCAGTTCCGGTCCGAGCACTTGTTACTCTCCGACTTCGTCCCAGCATATTGGAGAACGATACTTCCTTCCGTAGAAAGCTTCATATGGAGCCATCTGAATGCTCGACTGATAGCTGTTGTTATACGCAAACTCTGCAAGCGACAAACGCGTATCCCAACTAGTCTTTAAATCGATCGCATACAGACACAACATATCCTCTAAGATTTGATTTACCCTCTCTGTCTGACCGTCTGTCTGGGGTGGTACGCATAAGTAAAATTTAGTTTGGTCCCCATCGTCGCTTGCAGGCTCGTCTAAAAACCCGATAGGAATCGCTTGTCTTTGTCCGAAATTATTGAGCCCTACAGTCGAACAATCTCGTCGATATAGATTTGCGCTAACCGATCGACGCTCCATTCTACTTTAATTGCGATAAAGCGAGCCGACTAGGTCAATCTATCAACAATGGCCCAAATCGCATCATTCTCCCGCGACGTCTTCGGAAATCCTGCAATAAAATCCATCGAGATGTTGTCCCACTTCCACTCGAAAATGATGAGGTTCTGCAGCTCTTCGCTTGACAGAATTGACTGAAGTGGCCTAGCTCGTCACACTTGAAGCACGTTCTTAATTTATAATCGGGTGCTTGGTGCCCACGCTTGCCGTATCTGTTACAAGTTTCTGCAGAAAAGTGACATCGATTCTCAAACGTGTTTTGACGCTTTGCCATCCACGATCCCCCGGCGTCGTTAGGTCGTTTATTAAAATTGTTGCGGACGACCGACACGGCACTACCAGAACAAGTCATTTTAGCGACGCCTAAAGACGTCGTTAAAACGCCTAAAGACGTCGCTAAACCATTTTAGCGACGTATTTAGCGACGTCTTTCTCTTGTCGCGGAAACCTTAGTCGCTGTTTAGAAAGACGTCGCTGATCGTCGCCAACACCGACGTTTACCGACTCAAATATACGTCGGTAATATACCGATGTTTACCGTCGTTTCGTCGATAAAATAGCGACGTTTATGATGTCGCTATACGTCGGCATTACCTGGGAAAATTATCGATGTTTGTGATGTCGCTATGTGTCGGTATGTATTACCGATGTTTTTGATGTCGCTATACGTCGGTATATCCTGGGAAAATAAGGTAAAATCCTGGGAAATTTAGCGACGTCTAGCGACGGTTACCGATGAAATTGACATCGCTATACGTCGGTAAACTGGCAATATATGCCAGTTTAGCGACGTCTACCGACGCAACGTGCTGTCGGAAAGAGTCGGTAAACGTCGCTAGACGTCGCTAAATTTGAAAAAAAATAAAAATATAAATTGCAGTATGCAGTTTTCTCCACAGAATCATTTTTTCCCTGCAGTTTAATCTGAAACACAATACACAAGCACATTTTATCCCTGGGTTCGCCGACCCCTTCGGTGGAACACTCAACACCGGTAAATTAATATCCAAATGAAACGAGTAACAACATAAAATAACCAAAGTCCATACAACATATATAAACCAATATCCAAATTGTCATGGGTCTACATAAGCAATAACCAATGTATCTATGCAACCAACAAACAAGTGTCACAAACAAATAAGTGTCATAAACAAATACAAATACTCAAACACTCAATACAAACAGTCCTAACTAGGACTACTGGGGATCTGGAGCAGGGGGGGCGTGCCGCGACGAAGGACTAAGAAAAGCTCATAGTCCTCCTGTGAAATCGACACCGATGAAGGAGGTAGTGACGTCAGTGGAGTCGGCGTCGATGAAGAAGGCAGTGGCGCCGGCGGAGTCGATGACGATGAAGGCGCACCCGTAGGACGATAACGCTCCAACGCTGCAAGTCGCTGGTGGTATGAATCTATGGTAGATAACATTCTATCACTGCTATCAGCCACCGAATCCTGCACCAATCTCAGTCTCTCGCCCATGGTCATCTGTGATGCCTGCAGATACAATACGATGTGCTCCGTCGATGCTCTAAGATCGGTGATGCTCCACTCTGTCCGCTCAGTCACATTCCGGAGCTCCATAATGCTGCGGTCGAGCACATCCAATCGTGCTATAAGCGCAGGCTCGTCCGACTGGTGCTGAGACTGGTCCTGAATCCGTCGTAGCAGCTCGTCCCGGAGAGACTCCATTATCTGGTAGACTCGGGCAGACTCCTGGGACGGCTGTGGACCATGCACACTAGCGGAAGATGCCCTAGAGGACTGGCTCGCAACTAGGGCGCCATAGGATCCCGTACCGTCGTACGTACCCCTACGGAGGCTACCAGCGGCGGTCATCCACAGCTCGTCCGCCGACGGAGCTTGAGTGGGCTGCGAGGAAGTACCGGCCTCTCCCGCAGTAGGTGCACTAGCAGTCGCCCGGTCCCGAAGCCTCTGATACTCGGCCTAGAAAGTATGGATAGCACTCTATGATTTCTAATCTCTAATTAATGTACTTATTATTACTAACTACATGAATATTTATCTGCATGCATATTTACTAAGTTATATTAAAATTAACACGAAGTATTATAATTAACAAATAGTATTGTAATACTTACATAGGCAAGCTCGGCCCTCTCGTCAATAAGGCCTTCGCCCTTCCGATGGGTAGCGAGAAAGACGGTCACCATGTCGACGTTACCGACCTTCCTTACATGTAATTAAATATATTATCTTAGTAATATTTTATCAGATTTGTATTAAAATAATATTTTTGAAAGAAAAATACATACCAGACAACAGAAATGTTCCGTCATCGGAATCAACCCACTGCACCACTTCGAGGCATGCTGCCTAGCCGCCTTGGCCTTCTCAGACTTTTTCTTGTACCTTGGCTCGTTGAATCGAGCCTTCATCGCATCCCACTGATCAGTGGTGATCCAACCTTGGATCGGCTTTCCGGCACGATTACGAGCCTTCTGATCATTGATAGCATCGCGGATCAGCTTAGCAGCGACAACAGAAAACATCTCCTCGATCAGCTCGGCCCGGTGCGGTGGATAGAAAAATATATCCTAGAAGAGTACGCAAACCAAATATTTTTCAGTAATATATAATATGCATAAATCAAATGATTAATGTTAAAAGCAAATCTATTTTAACCTTGAAGCGCGCAAACCAATAGGCTTTCTATCGTCCGGAGCATCCGAGTAGTTTATCCAAGGACCACCATAATTTTGCCTCAGGAGCTGGCCTAGGCGTCTATGTACCGACGGGGGACGATATCTATACAGACATATTATATTCATGAGAAAAGTTAATTTATGATAAACACAGAAAAATAATAAACCAAAATACTTACTTTGTACCGTCGGCCCAGATCTCCGTCCTCGTCTCCTCCGGAGGTGCACAAGCATCATCTGCCTGATACCGATCGGCCATCGGCACAGCCTCCTCCATCTGCTCATCTGCCTCCATCGTCGTATCAGCAGGAGGAACGCTACTCTCGGGAGCAGTCTCAGGCCTGGAACTACTCGTCCCAGGAGATATGCTACGTAGCATCGTGGCGGGCGGAGCTACTGTCAAATACACATGAGTACTAGGCGACGAGGATCCAGAGCCGGTACCAAAGAAGAACCCCGTCCTCTAGCAGTACCACCAGTAGGTACCGAAGGAGTACCCTGTCCTCTGCCAGTATCAGTACCCCGTGCCCTATGTCAAAAAATACGAAATGATCCGCGACGACCTGTCATGCCTGATAACAACATATGATGAGATACAACAAAGACAAGAAATAATAGAGACTAGAAATATGAAAGTGCAACAAAGACTAGATAATAACCACGACAACCTATGATGATACATTTTACAAGAAACATCTAAGTCTAGATAGTATATTTTATAAGAAACATCTAAGTTCAGATAGTACATTCTACAAGAAACATCTAAGTCCAGATAGTACAATCAGATAATAACCAAGACTAGATAATAACCAAATCTACATAATAAGAAAAATGAAAGTACGTCTCTCTCAATCATCTTCAGAATAATCATCTTGTTCGTCTTCCTCGACCTCATCTTCCTCCTCATCTTCTTCCTCATCTTCACTTTCACCTTCGCCTTCGTCGGCTTCGTCTTCCTCTTCGGATAATTCTACATCTTCTACATTATGTGTCGTGTAATGCGTAACTTCCGTGGAGTCCACATCAACAATATTGGTTACAAGAGGTAGCTCATCCTCCTGATAAGCTTTTTTGTCAATATCAAAAGTATCTCTAGCTTTAGTCTTGCATACTGCCCACCAGTCAGACTTTGTTGCTCCCCGTCTCGGATAAGCTGTGAAGTACACGAGCTGAGCTTGAGTTGCTAGGACAAATGGTTCGTAGCCTTGATATCTACGCTTGTAGTTTATATCCACAAGACCATGCTTGTCAATTTTCCAACCTTGATTTTCAGTCGGATCGAACCATTCACACTTGAACAATACGATCTTTGCAGGTTCTCTGCCATAATTATACGTCAACTCCACAATCTCTCACAAGATGCCAAAGAAATCATTTCCTGGATCGACGTCTTTGTAGTTCAAAGATTTGATACACAAACAACTGTTTTTCGTGGAATCAAGATCCAGGAAGCTGTCTTTGATCGGAGCATTTGTCGACTTGAACCGAAAGCCATTGACACAGTAACGTGGCCATATTTTAACAAAAATAATTGGTCCCTTCACTACACCAAAATGACTATTTTGGAACACTGGGCATTTTAAAATTTGGAACGCTTATTAGGCATACCGAGGTGCTAAAATGGAGTAGAAGTGTTACAGATTAGAAAAACGTACATAATATAAATAATTTTAAATTTTTTTTAAAATTATTTATTTAAGTACACTTTTATGGTGTTCCAAATATGTTTCAAATTAAAATTTTCATAATGTGTGTTATAAAAGTTTCAAAAATTCACATTCAAGATCAGCTGGGAGCGGTTTCTTTTGTCCCGATCGCGATTCTGCCGGTCATTTTTTCCATTCCCCCCAAAAAATTTCCCGAGCCTGTCAATCCCTTCTTTTTCTACTCCACAAAATGATTTCTCTCCTCCTCCTCTGACACTCCACCGCCCACTTCCCACATACTCTAGAAAAAAATTCCCCTAAAAGTCATCCCTCTATCCCCCTCTTCTCCATCTTCTCCTTCACTATCAACCAAAGAAGAAGAAGAAGTAGGAGGAGTAGCCGAAACCGACCTCATCAAAAAAAATTACTCTAAAAAAACTCCTATCGAGCCACCAGCCGCTCCTCCTCCTCAAGCAAACTTCTACACAGTGGAGCTCCTCCACCATATCGAGCCCAATACTTTCTTTGCCAGCTCCTCCACCATTGACGACCTGCATCCTCCCTATCCACAGTTGGAAAACTCGTCTCTCGTTCTCTCCACCGGTAAGCATTCTTAATCGAACCCCAATTGTTCCTTGCGATTTTCCCCAAATTCCTTGGGCTTTTGATTTTCTTTTTCAATAGATAGTTGGTTTCGAGGAACTTCAGACTTTATATCTAAGATTTCCTCATCGCTACTTATTTGATTGCTATAGGTTTCAAGTGTTGTGGTTCACCGTCAAGATTTTGAAGGAGTCGAGGCGCTCGAAAGTCTACGACGCCGTCGAGAGGGTGTTGCGATCTTAGAGGTGATGGGGTTTTTGAAATTCTATTTAAAATTTTGCTCATTTCCCTTTTGTCTTGTAAGAATGATTTTTTTGAAATAATCGGATGAATTATGATTGGGAATAATTGTTTGGTGTTTGTGAAAATGTCCCTTAAGTCCAGGTATGCTTGCTCGATGAGTTAAAAATCTTTCAGATACTTGGAATGAATACCCCCCCGACCAAAGGAAGATAGTTGATTATGTGGCTCTGTTTTTATTTCCAACACATGCTTCTGGTATGCTTTATATCTTGCAATTTAATCAAAACTTAGTTTCATACATTTCTATCATATAGCTTTTTGTGTTCTTCGTCAGCTACAACTTAGCGGACGACCAGGCTACGAGCACTTGAATGATCCACTTCACATCTTGGTTGAGGCTGAGTTTTTTGTTAATATTGTCAATGTGAGGTTGAGATGAGCATAACAAATCATAGAAGACTTGCTTAAAAGGCTGAGTTGTCTGTTAATATTGTCAATATAGGTATGTAATCTTCCGAAATGATCTCTATCATTGTGAATTATCCGAGGGGAAATAGAATATTCCTTGCCAGCTTCATCTTAAACTGTTATAATATGCAAAAGTTTTGGGACTCGGCCCTTCCGCTAGATCCACGAGGCACCAGATAAGGAATATGATACCCATATGTCCTCTTTTTGCTTGTATTTTTGCCACACTAACTAATTGAATCTGTTTCTTAAACCATATAGTTGGATGCTCTTTCTGCTTTCTATACTCACATTATAGTGAACTTTGTCAAACTACAAATTGGATGCTCTTTCATTTGGTGGAACTAACAATGGTAAAATTAACAATATTGATTCCCAAAATACCACAGTGACGTGGATGGATGTTGTTTTTGCAAGTTAGAAGGAATAGGTTACCAGATTAGTAGAATCAAACCAAGAAGAAGGGGGTTTAAAGGGCTATAAAGAGGAAAAGGGAAGACAATATCTAGTAGAATACATATGGGAGAGATTGTGGATCCATAATGACTGGTTACAAATATTTTGCATATCAATCGTATATCTTTTGATTGAAGTCCTAATAGGAATAAAAATTCTTCTAATATGTTCTCTATTAGTTTTATATCATTCTCACCGTGAATTTACATACTGCAGAAAATTCAGAGTGAAAAAAAGGTTGTAATTGGCTGCATAGATATTTTTTATTGCCTTATATGATGAAATGCCTAAACTTGGATGATCTCTGTTTTTTTTCTTTTATAGAAAATCGAGAGGCTCACTTCCGTGCTCCATAACGTCCACGTGTTGGGCAACCAGTGAATAAGCTTGTCTTCTATGCCGATGACAGGTATAGCAATAACAAGTCTCATCTTTTAGTAGTGTTATACTTGTCAAGAGTGCTAAAAGTTGCCTAGTTTACTAAATATGCATTTATGTTAGATGGCGATAAGCATGATATGAGAGCGTGCCTAGACATCCTACGACCAAGTAAAGTTCATTAATATGTTTCAGAATATGAATGTGGTGTACATTTTCAGTTAGCCAATCTTGTTTATCAATTTAGCCAATAATAAGGGGGGCACACAACGCATACATAATGTGATAATAGATGGATGCATCATTATTCATTACTCCTCTTAGAGAGTGCATTCAAATGATGCCAGTGACTCAATCGTTATTCATTATTTCTTTTTGGTAGGAACCTGAGACTGAGATTTGTGCGAGCATGTTGGATTCTTTAAATGAATGCACACAGGTTTTCCATTTATGTAATATCATTTAATTCATGCCAAATCGATTTCCTTGAAGTGAACTGGATTGGACATGCCAAATCGATATCCTTGAACTGCAAATCTTAGAAAAACAATAATAAAACTACTCTTTGCATTGAATTCATTCTTTACAGGGCTTTCTTTGACATGGTGGTTAGGTTTGCTACTTGACCTTCATTTGAAGTGAAGGTGAAGAACAACAACACTCATTGCTGAGAATTGACCTTGCCTTTTGATGAATGCCTTCAATTGAAACAAAAGGGTGTATTGAGGAACATCAAAAAAGCAAGTCTCAAACAGAAATGTTCCACGATTTGGAATGAATTATCGAAACACAAATTCATAAGTTGAGTGATTTATGCTTACTCTACAGAACCGTGGAAAACTGATAGTCACATTTGGAGCTGGTTCTCCTAGGATGCAGGATAATGTTATGTTAATTAATCTTGTACAAGTTTGGTTTATGACATTTACTTCTTTCTTGTGTGCTATCTCGATAAATAAGATAACCTTTTGTTTGAAATGGACAAATCAATTCACTTGTCATATGTGAAGAAGGAAAAAAATAGTATCAAAGGGCATGGTGGGAAGTAATTTTTTTGGTTTGCTTCCTCTGAAGTTCAGCCTCAATTTTCTTGGTTTCATAGAGCATGTTCTTTCTTCGGCAAACATCTAAAACATTAATGGTGGGAAATGATATGAACCTTATCTTGTTTGAAGAAACCTTTCATGTGCCATTTTTTTTGCTTCCGGTTGAGTTTTATGTTTCTTAATTTCTAAATAACCATGCTTGTGTAGGATACTCCATCACTTAATTATCTGTTGAACATTTGGTTTTTCAGTATAATATGATTTACAGTGCATTTATATTGGATTGTACTAATAATGGAGCACAAGATGACCCTAAAATACGTGTACATGTACTTACATGTATTATTCAGTATTGTAGATATCGGCGACTATGTCCGACATGTCACCCGCATATCTATTTTAACTAGTAAATGAATGTATCAACAAACAAGAGTTTATATTATTTTGTTTAAAACCATCCAACCTATTAGTCGGAAGCCGAAATTCGTTATGTTCGTCACGAGAGACTGATATGTTGGCCAATTTGTTACACAACTTGACTTTATATGTTAACATGTGCATTTTCTTAAAGAAAATGCCCTACTTGTGATTCCAATAGCTCAGATAAATTTTCACTCTTTCTTCTTGTGTCCTCTTATTGACTTTATTGACCCCACTATGGTACAAGGATGCCACATGATCATTGCTCACAGATGTATGAGACTCTACTGGTTAATTCCATGTAGATTTAACTCGACAAGTCCTTTGCCACCCAGGACCTTCCCCAAATGTTATGTAGGGGCAACAAAAATTGAGGATAATTAGTATTTCTACTATAAGTGTAGAGGAGTCTAGCTTCAAATTGTGGCCATTTTAAGAGGTAACTTATTCATACAACAGTGTACAATAATTGCTTTTATGTGGAAAGCTGGCATTGCAAGTCAGGATTCATTTATGGAAAATTTTATTAAGGGAATTTTAATTTCCAAGGAAGCTTTTAATGTGTAAAGGCTTGGATGATGATGATGATGAACCTTCTCTTGTAGTTCTCTTGAAAAATAAAGGGTCAAGTTGTAGGTTGTTGTATTTCTCTTTTGATATGTTGAATTTTGGTCCTCTAATGCTTTGTCTAATCTTATGATGTTTTTTTGTATTGATATTGTTTTCCTGACGTTATTTTGTTATGGTGTTTCTCTTGATGGATTCTGCAGGTTTACAATAATAGGGCTGAATGATATACAAAACTGGGTGCATTACCTGAGGGTTTGAAAGATGTAGAGAAGTGTATCTATTTGGACCCAACTTTCTCTAAGGGTTACACGAGGAAAGGAGTGATCCAGTTCTTTATGAAGGACTATGACAAATTATTAGAAACCTACCAATAAGGTTTATAGCATGACGCTAATAACCAGGAATTGTTAGATGGAGTGCGGAGGTAAGTAAATGTTGCGGCACTCTAAGGGAGGCACAGTTTCAAAGTACTTATGAATTGTTTCAGTCGCTATCTTTTTTGTAATCATTTGAGCAGGATACTGTTTCAGCCTCTAGTGTAATAACACAAAGGGCTAGTCATCCAGATGAACTTAAGTGCGACGACAACAATTGGATGATTGATATTGACCTTTTTTCTTTATTTTTTGTTATGGGTATCATTCGACAGAAGCTATGCTAATGTACTAGTTGAACAGTTGTTATGATTATATGTGTATCAGCGATTCTAATGCAAGTATCTAGGAATGGAAATGATCTCTGGTTATCCCACTGGGTTGATTCCACCAAGGGAACTAAATCCACAATGTTTTATCTGGTAAAAATTAAATTTCTTTATTTAGTGGAATCAAAATTTTATTCTTGATGGACATAAGTTGATATAAATGGTTATTATAAGTGTATGTATTCTTGATAAATTCAGTTTGATCAGAAGCCAGCATTCTTGCTAATATTGTATTTCAATGCTTTTGTATAGGTTGTCCTCGCTGCTCTTGGTGGTGCAATTTCCCTTTTAACCTTGATGAGAGCATTCTCATTTTTATATGGTGCTCTACATGCTGCAATTTAGGTGCACAGACTTCTCAAAAACATAGTCAATGCGCCAATTTCCTGTTAGTAATTTTTTGTTTGAGCAAATCAAAACTTAGTTCACCATGATTTACGAGAATGATTTTGCAGGTATCTTTGTAATAATGAAACTGCCCCCTTAAGGTTGATATATCTAAAATAATATTTGCAGGTACCCTTGTAACCCTTCATAATTGTAGATTGTACCTGCAATTTTGTTAGTTAGAACAAAGTATACCTGCAATTTTCTTAACAGGCATGTTGATTGTATCTTTTTAGCTTGTGGAACCCTCCATGACTATAGATTGTATCTTTTTAGCTGTGGATGCATAGACATAAACTATCTCCAATCATCAAGCATAACTTTAAGGTCATGAATCTTCCTGCTCAGACCAACACAATAATTTGCATGCATAGTCAATATATTCTGTTATATCAGAAGGAACAAATGTATTGCGACTGGAGCTTGCTGAAAATTAAGACTGTTTGCACAGAATAAAATTCTATATGATCATGATCGTCGGGTCTAGGAAAAACAAGTCCAACATCTTAAATTTCCTTTAGCTTGTCAACAAAGCAGGATTTATCTTTGTTTCCAATGCTGAATATATGTGTGAGGTGGATTGTCATTGCTACTGTTGCTTATCCTAAATTGTTTTTTTTTTCTTTGTGTGTCTCGTTTAATGAATAATTTATTGTGACCAAATTATTTTGTCATAATTTTAATAATCTTTTAAATGTCTACAGGATGTCACATTTTTTGCTTTCTCAGTTATCATCGTTCCAGGCCTATGATCACTAAGAAGAACATCAAGTGTGCGGGACTCAAATTATTTTCACAACTCAGTTTTTTTTTCTAGTATGATAGAGAAGTTGTATTAAACATATATACAATGTTTATGTAAGACATTTGGGTACTTTTTATTATGTTGCTTTAACATTATCTATTCCCCATGTACTTGTTATATGAAAATTCATTCACTTCTATTTATCTTTTCGTGAGTTCTACATTCATAAATTCTCAAGATAATTACAAGTTTGTGTCAATTGTCATTTTTTTTATAGAATTTCTTGGATTGCTACAGGTTTTGTAATTCATAGTATTACTTATGCTATATTATTTTAACCTACACGTTTGTAATTTCAAATGATGTGGGCAACCAATTATATATATATTACATATTTATACTGTTCAAAAACTGGAACACTTTTTATTTGTTCCAGAAAGTGGCCCGAAAATTATTCTGGAATGCTTGTTTTAGGAACGTGTTTATGGTGTTCCAAAATTGGAACTCTTTTTAGCCGTTCCAATAAGTGAGGCAACTCTTTTTTGGAACGCTTTATTGGTATTCCAATATTGGAACACATTAACAGCGTTCCAATAAATGTTTACTGGAACGCCTGTTTGGCGTTCCAAAAAATCTGGCAGCCCATAAATAGGTACAGAATATAGGTGTGCCTAAAATTATTTGGAATGGAATTTTAGCGTTCCAAAAGGACCTTTTTGGTGTAGTGCTTGGCAAGAGTTCTAATTAATCCAATCTTGGGTGAAATTAGACGATCGACCTGAATACCAAAGAAGAGATAGTAAGTTATTTATTACGCAGTTGCATTAAAAGAGGCCATTAATTATCGGGCTGCTTACATATTTGCTCAACCAAGAAGGAAAATGACGTCTCATTTCTTGTTCTAATGCTTCGTCTGTTAGGTAGGGTCTAACCGACCTCAATTTAGTATTATATGTGCTGAAAAATAATGAAGCAACTGCCGATTAGTACAATAATATTAGCTTGTACTATTACATTGAGATGACGTAAACTCATCATTAATTACTTACCCCTCTAGCTTCTCTACTTCATCCTCGTCGCAATTGAGTAATACATACAACTGAGCAGCCCTTAGCTCTTCGTCATTCAAATATCTCTTCTTTATTTTCCCCGAAGGCTTTTCGGACGCATTGAATACTTTCAGTATTCCATCATTAGATTCTTGATAACCGTCGTCGTTTCTTGGAGCCCTCGTTCTATTCATAGCAACATGAGGTTTGAAATACGTCGAGCAGAAGTTTATAATCTCCTCGAGAATATAGGCTTCACAAATAGAACCCTCGACCCGAGCCTTGTTTTTCAAGGTCTGAAATTTCCAAACGGGTATGTTTCGAACTTGAGAATATGCGTCAATCTCAAGGAGAACAAACTGACAGGTATGAAGAGCCATGATTGTCACGTATTTATGGAGAGGTTAATTTCGATTGTATTTCGAGAATTCTTACCCCCGGTTGTTTGGGATCCATTAACCGAGCTTAGCATATTCTTCAGAGATCTTTGTTCTAGTAAGTTGCTCGTCGATCGTCTAGAAAAGCAGGAGAACGATATTGCGGTAACACCGTGCAAGCTCGAGAAGGTATTTTCTCCGGGATTCTTCGACTCCATGGAGCATTTGCCAATTCATCTTTCCTACGAGGCACGTGTTGGTGGGCCCGTTGGTTATCAGTGGATGTACCCGTTTGAGCGGCATTTGAACCACCTAAAGAGGAAGGTGAATCCACCTACAAAGTCTCACTTTATTCTCCTTCTCCAGTGAGAAAATTGCCTTAGACTGCTTCAACTTCCCATTCCTGTCCCCTATCAAATGCAATACAGGACATCTACATATTTCTTTCAAGTCCAATCTAGCATTTGGATTGTCTTTCGTCTTCCCCTTTACGTTTATTACAGTATTAATTATGTCGTCAAACACATTCTTCTCGATATGCATGACATCAAGGTTATGTCTAATCAGATTGGTGCTCCAATATGGCAGATCCCAGAATATACTCCTCTTCGTCCAGTTATGAGTACGACCAAATCCGTCACACTTGTAGCCTATAGCAGGCTCTTCAATAGCTCTTGGTAAATCTTTTACCTCTTCCCATATCGTGTATCCGGGCCACCTTGGTGGGGGATTAGCCTTCTCCACAACGCTAGCATGAAAAGCATTCATGTTCCTCCGGTACGGATGATCCTTCGACAGAAATTGTCGATGACAATCGAAGAAGCACGGTTTGTCTTCGTATTTCAAACGGAAAGCCTTAGTGCGGTCCATGCAATATGGACATGCAAGACGACCATGTGTGCTCCATCCAGATAACATACCATAGGCCAGAAAGTTGTTGATTGTCCACATAAGTGTTGCCCGCATCTGAAAATTTTGTTTTCTATATACATTGTACGTGTTGGAACCTACTTCCCACAGCTGATTCAACTCATCAATCAATGGCTGTAAATACACACCGATGTTCCTTTTCGGATTGTTCGGACCTGGGATAATAACGGTGAGGAACATATACGGAGTCTTCATGCACATCCAAGGCGGTAGATTGTACGGAGTGACGATCATAGGCCAACACAAATACTGGGATCCCGAAAGTTCGAATGGGGTAAAACCGTCGGAGCAGAGACCCAATCTGACTTTATGCGGATCAAAAGAAAAATCTGGATACTCTCGATCAAAGTGCTTCCATACTTCTCCATCAGATGGGTGATCCAACACTCCTTCAGTCTGTTCCTGCTTATGCCAACTCATGTTTTCTGCAGTTTCCTTCACCATAAACAACCGCTGCAACCGCGGCATCAACGGTAAGTAGTGCATCGAATCGGTAGGCTTCCTGGCATCGATAAACTTTTCTCTACCACTGTCCTTGTAGCGATTGGCACCACAAAATCTGCAGGCATCTTCATCCTTGTCGTCTTTGTAGTACAACATGCACCCGTTGCGACATGCATCGATTTTTTTGTATCCCATCCAGAGCGATCTCACCATCCTCTTAGACCGGTAGAAGTCTTTAGGTAACTTAGCACCCTCAGGCAATATTTCTATAAGCAACTCCATAAGACGGTTGTAGCAACCTTGCGACATGTTAAAATTGGACTTGATGCTCAACAATCTTGTAACCATCTCCAACGGTGAATGATCCTCACAACCAGGATATAATGGAGTCCTTGCATTCTCCAGCAACTCCATGAACTGTGCAGCATCGACGTTCGGTGCCTCCTCAGGTGCATCATGATCGTCCGGATCGAAATTAGGCCCCGTCGCGTCAAAAATCATGTTCACCAACCCATCGTCGTAAGCAGTGTTGTTGTGGACATCCACATAAGGCTCATACTCCGATGCTAAAGAAACAAGTTCTCCGTGCGCACTCCACTGATAGTAATTCGGCGTAAAATCCTTTGAGTATAAATGATACATGACTTCCACTTCTGGATGATATTTCAAGTTATGACATCTCACATACGGACACTTAATTTTGGTACCGTCCATGTAGTGAGGAAACGCCTTGGCAAACTGCAGGAACTGCTGTACACCTTCTATGAATTCATCACGCACACCACACATGTCATCAGGATGACGGTTGTACATCCATGAACGATTTTGTAAGTAGTAATTCATATCCATATCCAATTGAGGATAATTTTGTAAGATAGATGCATACACATTGCAATCAGTGAATGAATATTAAGGCAGTTTAGATATGGGTGCACAATTTAGATAGAGGTCAGTTTATACATGCATATTCCACATATTACAAACAAAAAATTTGAAGGAAGAAACAAAAACAACTGTATTGGGACTAAAACAACTGTCTCGTGTCAAAGTGTCGTATCCGATAGACCGATACTAATCCAATACGGTCGATACTAACTACATACAGTTGAGGAGGTGGATCTGCTGGTACATCCATGTACGATCAATGAAGTAACGATCTATTACAGATTGGATGTAAAAATTTGTATCGTAAGACAAACTAAACAGAATTAGTTCGATACCGATACCGATTCTGATACTCATCCCAATTTCTCCCCAATCTCTTGTAAAAAAAGGTGTCTGGCGAGTGTTTGCAAAAATAAAAGTTGATCTTTATTTCAACAAACTTTGTAAAGAAGATTACAAAAATTATGGGAAAGTACAACTATAGGAATCCGATCTGAATGACGATCGCTTTATCCCTTGGACGATATGAACTTTGAAGACGGTAGCCTCTGAAGATTGCAGCAGCACTTTGGCAAGAACTCCTGATCTCTGGTGATGATCTCTGATATATGTGTGTGATCCCCTCTAGGAAGGACTTGAAACTCTATTTATAGAGTTTTAGAAATAACTAACTTTTAGTTATTCTGACTTGCGCAGGTTGGATTGTGCATGCATTGGACTGTGCAGGCATCAGACTGCGCTGGCAGTTATTTGATCGTAGGCCAACTGTATTGGACACATGGCATTATTTGATTGAAATACGCATGATCGTGTACAGACGGTTACCACGTAATGAGTCATTGATGGCATGAAAGCCACGTGTACTTTGTCAGTTGTATTGATGGAGTGCGCCAACTGAATTACGTTGGCTTCAGATTATGCTGGGATGGACCGCGCTGGGATGGACTACACTGCAGAGAGTCTGGCAGATTGCGCTGTATGTACAGCTGTCCTCGAGCGCTGTGCTGCACGATAAACGAACAGTTTCCTCGTTCTCCATGCTGTCAGTTGTCAGAAGATCTGATTCTCTGTCAAGTAATGATGACAAGGCCACGTCAGCTTGCGCACATGGATGAGTGCGCAGTTCAGCCTGCGCAATCGAATTGTTGCACAATCTATCTTCTGTGCAGTTTACTTGAAGGATGTCCAATTTGATTTTTATGACTTTTTTGATGGATACAACTTGATTTTTAGGACCTACAAGACCCCCTTCAAAGTTTTCGAAGTTTGAAAATAGTCAAAGCTTCGAAATACTTTGAATTTTGAATTTAAAATCAAGTTGCGCATATGATGACCTGTCTGCGCAATAGGAGGAATTAGCCCCTGTTTATTCGGCGCAATCTGAGGAGTTTGTTTATTTTCGAAAACTATAAATAGTTCTCAGTTCTATCTCTTCCATTCTTTACTTGCTTTCAATCATCTGAGAGAGAAAATTCGAGCTCCTTCCAACTCTTCTTCTTCCTTCCGTCGATCTCAATGGCTCCAAAGCGCTCCGCCGCCGAAAAAGGAAAGGCCCCTGCCGAGTCTTCGGCTCGGGCTGTGCCGCGTCCTTCTCGACATGAAGTTGCTCATCCAGCACTACAAGGTATTAAACCCGATCGAAAGACCCTTTTTAGGGTTCTTTAACACTGTTGATCCTTCGAACCTGTCTCTTTTTAGAGATTTGGTCATACTGTACCGCCCTGTTTAGGGTTTCGGTTGCAAAAACCCAATAGTTTTCATTTTTATGAAGACTATTTTCTTGCGCAATCGGTTAGAACATGCTGGCAAAAGTCAGTACAGTCTGCTGATTTGCGCAAGGCCGTCCAGCACAAACTGATGCTTTGCACAAGTTATTCAGCGCAATCTGATGACTTGCGCAAGAGGATGAGTTGGCGTAACTGGACAGTTTGTGCATAGAAGCTATTGTTGCACAATCTGATGCTTGTGCAATCTGATGCTTGCATAATATGATGCTTGCGCAATTTGCTGACAGAATCTTTGATTTTACTTGTACTGACTATTTTTTTTGTTTGATGCAGTTAACATCAGAGAGGACCCTGAGTAAGAAATATTTACAGGGTCCCTTGCTAAGCCAGAATTTAAAGAAGATTTGTCCCATGTGCTCTTTCCACAATATGCTCTGCCATCCTCCCGCCAAGCTATCTTGGTAGCTCAGGACAATGAGACTTTGTTAAGTTTGATGAATGGACAGCCCCTGCAGTCTGCTGACGCCATTACCCACAAGAAACCCATGTTCTTATTTGGCGAAGCCATTGACAAGAGTTCTCAGCCAAGACCCCGTGTTGAGCAGAGACTCTTCCAAAGAAAGGAGAAACTAATCCTGTTACCGGATATTGCTAGATGCCTCCCTCTAGCCTGTTATGCCCATACAAGCCATCCTAGGAGGATGGACTGGGATATAACTCCCCTCCAACAGGCAAGGACAGGAAAGATCTGTGTAAAGAAAGGCCCAAACAACAGAGACATGTTCTATAGCTCCTCTGAGCGACATAGCACTTTACTCAGAGGGTTGAAGCGAGGCTGTATCCCTCCAGAGAACTCTTCTTTGCTGCTGCCGGTGAGGACACCAATCTTTGCTAATGAATACGCAAAGGCTGAGGGCAGATACCCGGATCAAGACATCCGGCTGACAGGTCTAGTGAACCCAGACAACAGAAGGCGGAACTGCATAGCCAACTGGATATTGGCTCAGTTCAAAGACAAACTTAAAGAGATCGAGCTATATCATGCGGTATATGCTACCGTGTATGGATTCCTCCCAAACCCTCATCTGTTTCTGGCCTTAGCAGAGAGGTACAATTATAGAACAAGGACATTTATGACACCCTGCGGAGAGATTGGATTAGCCCTCCATGAGATGAAGTACATCTCGTGTCTACCAATGGGAGACTTTTCTTATGAGGAGTATTTTCCCACAAACGAGGAGTTAGACAGACTACGTCGAGAAAATACAGAGATGGTGGCTGTTTTCGACGAACTATTGTGCCATTACAACATATGCTCCTTGTACTATAAGAGCGGCTCTTCCGGCACCTGTTATTCATCAAAGTGGTTACCTTATCTTTTTTTAATCATATATTGAGAAAAAGACTAAGGATCATGACACATGCAACCCGACTTTCTTCCAATCCCTCAACCACAGTAAAGTAATAAGACTGATGGAAGAAAATAAGAAAATGGATATTAGAGTTAATGATGAACATCAATACCCTCCACTCAAGACTGGAGATTTTGTCGAGAGTTTTATAAGGATGGGCTACTGGCCCATGTCAAGAGAAGCCCAGCTGGCGGGTTTCCTGACATACTGGCTCCGTCGATTCGTCGTACCCGGAGCAAGCGCCGTGGACCGCTTCCACCGCGGCGTACTTTTTGCTGCTGTCCGGTTAGTCTTCGGCTACCAGATGGATTTGCTGACAGCGATGACATGCAGAGTGAATGCAGGTCTTCGTCTTTATGTTGACTCCATGATCAAATGGAAGGGTGAGAAGGGGAACTTCCCTCGACTGGAGTTGCCTTACACCTACTTATTCGGGTGGTTGCTTCTACACCATCCGTCCTTGATGAACCCCGACATGGGAGCAGTCGACGGCAGCTTTCTGCAGAGATTCTCCCGGAGCAAGTGGGTGTACACTAGTCTGAAGGACTGCAGGCGTACATTGAACCTTGGAAAGGGATAGAATTTTTACTGCGTTGCCCCTCCAACCGGTTACGAACATATGTCGACAAATTTAGTTGACCTTGGGAGGCAGCCGTTGGGCAGAGCAGCTTCTGACTGGCTGAGGACGATCAGGCCATCGCATTTGGTGTACAGATTTGAAGATGAGTGTTTCTTGGAACCATATTTGCCAAGTCGCTTCGCTCGTCAATTTGGTTACGACCAGTTCCATGTAGGCAACGCTATAACTTGCCTACAAGGAAAGGGGTATCTAATTGATGGTGCCAGAGCATGGGTCTACTACAACGCTCGAGACACAAGGACAGTGTTCTCGATGCCAACCAAAAATGATCATAGCCCTAGAATGTTATATACATATTCACTGTTTTACACAGCTGCAAATACTTTCGCCGAGAACTTCAATCTGGTAGATAGCTTCGCGACGGTGACGCGTTTGAAGAAAGGAGCAACTGCTATGCTAGCTTCAGCAAATGATGAGCAACATGAACCAGTGGATGATCCCTTGGAAGCCTCAAGGGAAGCTAACTTTCCTGAGGAAGTTAATGAACCACTGGGGATTTCTTTGAAAGTTGTTAAGTCTCCGGCCAGGGAAAGAAAGAGAAGAATTAATGAGCCTTCCTCTCCGGTTGCCAAGAAGAAACTCCTCTTGGACCCATCAGAGAAAGTCACTACCAGGTCGCAGTCTCGGCAACTGGCCGAGTCGACCCGAGAAGAAGCGACCACACCGACTTCTCTTCCACAGCGGGTTGATGTGGTAGATGTGGAGAGTCCCGAAAGACCTCTTCAGCGAAAGAAACTGGCTTTTAAGAAAAGAAAGAAGGTGATCCTGTCCTCGGTGGTGGCCAGCGCTGCTGCTGGAATTACTATGTCATCTCCTACTCTTGTCTCTGAGCCTAGGCAAGAGACTCCTAGTCCAGAACGAAGGGACGAGACTGATCAGAGAGAGGAGGCTGCAGAGCCTAGGGAAGACATTGTAGAGGAGGAGCAGGAAGCTTTGCGATCTCCTTCACCAGTGGTAGAAACTACTCAACTTTCTGTTACCCCAGGAACAATTCGCGAAGAGGAGGATCGTTTAATGATTGAAGCATTAAATGATTGCGACTTCGGTCTTCAAGATGATGTTGATCATACCGCTGCAACTGCCAGCGAGGAAGTACCTGAGGATAGCATGAGCACTGAAGATACATCAATAGAGGTTATTGATGATACTTTGAATCAAGAAGAGGACATTGATGTCCATAAATCTCCTGAAGCTGTTGAAGACACACTAGCTCCTGAAAAGGATGTTGAAGTGGATGTCTCCTGAAAAGAATATGGGTAAGGAAGTAGCGCCGGAGGAAGCTACTACCACTGATCCCAAAGGTATTAAATGAAATTATTAATATTCTTTTCATAGATTAATGGCTAACATCTCTATTTTTGATCCATGTAGAAATCAAATCATCTCCGGTTCCTCCTTGCACTGATATAGTACCGATAACAGTAATAGCTAGTGGCGGCCGACATCTGTCGGACGGTTCTAAGGCCGAAAGTAGTCAGGCAATAATGTCTGAGGCTACCTCTGCTAGACTGGAATCTGCACCAACAGACGAAAGGCTTGTTGCTGGGGCAAGTAATGGTAAGATTGCCTTTGATCTTTTGATTTTTTTTAATTAATTGTTAATGACAACAACAATCAATGATAGGTTCATTTGTCCTTGCAGAAGAACAACCGGGAGGAGCAACCAGTTCTACTTTAGCTCCTTTGTTTAAAGAACCCTCTATTCAAGTGCAAGAACGTCCATCGGCACAGGCACATGCTGCTTCATTATCAACGGGAGTAGCTGCTACCCTGGTGCTTTGGCAACTAACCAATTTATTATTAGTTCTTTCAGCAACCTGTTCTTTAATGCATTGGGACCCCTAGTAGATAGGGTACTAGAGAAAGAAGTTGTTGATTTCACTACTGTTAGAAGCCCAACCTCTCATTTGATAAATGCCATCCGAGGTCAAGGAGATGAAGCTCAAGCTGTTTTTCTTGAGCATATACTAGATGAGCTAGAAGCATCGGTTAAGATCTAGAAAGATCTTAATCGAGGGGAAGTGGAATCCTTAGTACAAGCTGAATTTGAAAGGATGTCTCAAGAAGTTGCCATTGAGAAGGCTAATTTCCAGACTTTCATAGACACTTATACTGCCAAGGCTTCAGAATATGATTCTCAAATGGAGATAGCCACCTCTGCTGCTGGAGAGAAGGAGGAGAAAGTTACTGAGTTGAAAGCGAAATCTGTTCATCTTCAAGAGGAGATTGCCCGTCTCCAAGAAGAGTTGAAATTGGTTCAGCATACTCTAGAAGATGAAGTCACACAGCATCAAGCTGCCACTCAGCAACTGGACATTCTGACTCAAGAACGAAATGAATATATCACGACTCATCAGGCTGAAATCTCCCGCTCTTAGTGACCTTACCGACTTTTAATGAAAAGTCTGGAATGGAGGAAGCCAGGAGGCGTGTGATGGACTCCCGTGAGGAGCGACTGAAATCTTTAAAGCAGCAGATGGTTAACTTGATGACACCACCGACCGAATAGAAAGATTTTCTGTATCTTTTTGTTTTGTAATATGTATCTTTATAATGTCTTTCATCTTTGATCAATAAAAAAACATTTTTTGTGGCTCTATTATTTATTGCATATCTTATTCAGATATAAATAATAGCGATAGAAAATATATTCAGAGGTGCAAGACATGATATATTTCTTGATTTTGGAAAATAATTATATTCAATTATATCTGCTCAGAGGTAATATGGACATGACAAATATAATTTATCGAATATCATTATTTTAATAGACAACTTAATCAAAGATGACAAGTTGCTGATATGAACGAAATAAATGATGTGAACGAAATAAATGAACGAAATGAATCGTCGGGATAAATGTGACGAACGGGTGAACCGTCAAATGAATAAAATGAACGGATGAACCGTCAAATGAATGTAATGAACGGGCGAGCCGTCAGATGATGAACGGGCGAACCGTCAGATGGATGTGTGAACGGGCGAACCGTCAGATGATGAACGGGCGAACCGTCGGATGAATGTGATGAACGGGTAAACCGTCGAATGATGAACGGGCGAACCGTCGGATGAATGTGATGAACGGATAAACCGTCGGATGATGAACGAGCGAACCGTCGGATATATGTGATGAACGGGTAAACCGTCGGATGATGAACGGGCGAACCTTCGGATGAATGTGATGAACGGGTAAACCGTCGAATGGATGTGTCGCTTCATTGTTTTAAGAATCTCTGCCTATAAATAAGACAGAAATTAGATGGAATGGTCACTTTCACTTTTCAACATAAAGATGTCGTCTGGAGATGCATCTAAGAAGGCTGAAATCTTCCCGAAGGTTGAAGTAGGTACTGGGGAACATCCAATCGAACCAGCTCAACCAAAGCAGATAGCAGCGGGCGAAGGTTCGTCTGTCCCCAAACCGTCAAAGGACATCTTGGACTTCCTTCTTGAACCAGGGAAGACTGAAGAAGAAGAAGCCATGAGGATAGCTGCTTGCAAATTCTTGGTGGGTTCGAGCAAGAGTGTTCTCGGCTCTTTTGCTGACCTTGTTTTTGATAAGGACAGTAGTTGCCCGTGTCCCAATTTTGAGAAGGATGATAGTGACCTTTCTTGATATTATGTACTATCATTCAAGATGAAATAAAAATAAATTTTATTTATGAACTTGTCCGATGATTACAAGCAATATTTGTTACATTTATACATAAAACTTTTTGAGGAACTTGCCATTGATAGGCATCATTACAATCCGACTGTCTAGCTCTGTGAGTTGATAGGCTCCATTTGAAAAGACTTTGCTTACAATGTAAGGCCCTTCCCACTTTGCATCGAACTTGCCTTTGCTCGAGTGAGTCATAGTCATAGGACGTCTGACGGTTAGAACGAGCTCTCCTTTCTGAAAGGCTCTGACCTTAACTTTGCGGTTGATAGTCTTTGAAATACGGGCTTGGTATAACTCAATATGCTGTTGAGCCAATAGCCGCTTCTCATCGAGTGCTTCTAATTCTTGAAGTCGAAGAAGATCGTTGTTCTCTGTCGTAAGTTCGTTGGCGATGGCAATCCTCAAAGACGAAATTTGAAGTTCCAGAGGTAGAACTGCTTCACAGCCGTATACCAAAGAAAAGAGTGTACAACCTGTAGGGTTGCGGACCGTAGTTCGATAGGCCCAAAGACATTCTTCAAGCTTTTTACTCCAGTTTCGTTTGTTAGTGGATACAAACTTCTTGAGGAGCTTGATGATAGTCTTGTTAAAAGCTTCAGCTAAGCCATTAGCAGCAGGATTGTAGGCTGTCGAAGCGACATTGTCAATCCGGTGATCGTCACAGAATCTTGTGAACTTTTGGCTAATGAATTGGGGTCCATTGTCGTGGATGATTCGTCGAGGTACACTAAATCTATAGATAATATGGTATTTGACGAAGTTGATGACGCTGCTGGTCTTGACTTCAGCTAATGGTATAGCTTCAGCCCATTTGGAGAAGTAGTCGGTTATTGCCAGTATGAACCGATGTCCTCTAGAAGAAGGAGGATTGATGGGACCTATGATGTCCATGCCCCAAGCTTCAAATGGCCAAGAAGCAGCAGTCGGATGAAGGAATTCCGACGGTTGATGAATAAAATCTACATGGATTTGACAAGCTCGACATTTCCTTGCATATTCGATAGCATCAGATACCATAGAGGGCCGGTAATAACCCATGCGTCGGATGCGATCTTGCAGTTTAGGACCGGGTTAGTGTGCTCCACAGACACCGTCGTGAGCTTTACGCAGTACTTGCTTTGCTTCATCACCAGCAAGACAGCGCAAGAGTAGACCGTCATAAGTCTGCCGATAGAGAGTTTTGGTGGTCTGATTGTAGTAGAATCGTAAAGACCACCGACGAATACTCGTAGCCTCCTTGGGATCTTCAGGGAGTATGTCATGGACCACGAAGTCGATGAAGGGAACTCTCCAATCTTCATTGATAACATTGACTTCAGTAAGATTACTGAACTCAATATTACGATTGTTTTCGATGCAGAACAATTCTCGATTAGAGATAACCACCACCTGCTATCTTTTGATAGGGATGGCTAAGACTGCTGAAAGATTGGCCAAAGCATCGGCTTCAGTATTGCAAGCTCGTCGTACATATTCAATAAAGAAGGCTTTGAATGATGTAGCCATGTTGATTGTCGCTTCAAAGTAAGGCACTAGATCTTGATGGCGAACTTCATAAGTTCCTTTAACCTGATTAACAACCAGCTTGGAGTCACCATAGACTTCAAGATACTCGACGTCAAGTTGTTTAGCTAGCTGAAGGCCAATGAGTAGAGCATTGTACTCTGCCACGTTGTTGGAGCAAGGTTCATCTAAGGAGTAGGCTCTTTGGATAGCGGAACCGTCTGGAGAAATAAAGACAACTCCAACTCCTGCAACAATGGCACCATTGGGTCCAATCCTGGATGCACCGTCAAAGAATAGGCGCCAAGTTGGAAATTCTTCGGAGATTGTATTAGATTTCAAAGTCTCGTCCGAAATTTCATCATAGAGTTTGGACGTTTCTAGAACAGGATGAGCTGCTAAGAAATCCGCCAGTGCTTGGCCTTTGACAGACTTTTGAGGAACATATACCATGTCATATTGGGCTAGCAGAATGGCCCATGTAGCCAGCCGAGAATTAAGTGTGCTAGGTTTCTTCATCAGTACCCGAAGAGGATTAACTCGGGATATGACATGAATAGTTTGGCCAATAATGTAATGCCGAGTCTTCTGAACAGCAAACATAAGAGCTAGGCATTCCTTTTCGACCGGACTATAACGGTGTTCAGCACCAATCATAGTACGACTGAGATAATAGATAGCTTGTTCGTGGCCTTCTTTGTTCTTTTGGGCAAGTAAAGCACCTAATGAATGATCCATAGCACGGACATACATTAAGAATGGTATGCCAGAGATTGGTGGCACCAAGACTGGTGGATTCATGAGATACCGCTTTATATCGTCAAATGCTCGATGACATTCTTCGGTCCAAACGAAAGATACACCCTTCTTTATTAGTTGAGTGAATGGTCTGCAGCGTCCAGACAGATTCAATATGAATCTCCTGATGTACGTAAGTCGACCTTGGAATCCTCGTAGCTCTTTTAGGTTACGTGGAGGACGCATCTCTTGAATGGCTTTGATCTTCTCGGGATCCACGTGTATACCTTTAGAGGTAATGACGAAGCCGAGAAATTTGCCACTAGAGACACCCAAGAATGACTTGGTGGGATTCATTTTGAGTTGATGTTGGCGCATGAGATTAAAGATAGTTCTCAAGTCTTTGATGTGATCTTCTTTTAGACGACTTTTGACAGCAATATCGTCGACATAGCATTCGACAGTCTTGCGCAGATGATCTCGAAAGATGGTACTCATGGCTTGTTGGTATGTTGCACCAGCATTTTTGAGACCAAATGGCATTACAGTATAGCAGTAGACTCCGCGAGGAGTGCGGAAAGAAGTATGTTTTTCATCTTCAGGATGCATCCGAATCTGATTGTATCCGGAGAATCCGTCCATGAAAGATATTCTTTCAAACCCACAGGTGTTGTCGATCATAACGTCCGTGATAGGGAGAGAAAATTTATCTTTTGGACATGCTTCATTAAGATCCCGAAAGTCGATGCAGACTCGAACTTTGCCGGTTTTCTTTAGAACTGGGATGACATTGGCTACCTGTCACCCCCAGTTTTCATGAACAGGGGTATTTTGGTAATTTTTCACTTTAAATTTTTTTTGGAATTATTTATTTATTTATTGTATTATTTTGGGGTTATTTGAGTCGGGTTCGAATTTCAACTCATTCCGACTTATTTTGACTTATTTCGGGGACCCGGGGTAGTTTTGACCTTAGCGGGCCCACACACTAGTTAGCCATGGCCCATAATATTACCATCAAAAGTTAGAGGGATTAGTCATGACCCCATGGATTAGGTTAGACCTAATTAGAACTTTAGATTTATATTTTTAACCCCCAAACCCTAAGCAAACTTGTATAGAGCTAATAAAACAATAGAGGGGCAAACTTGTAAATAGTGAAAATGGGGTTTTTGGGAGCCTCTTGGCCGGCCACATGTAGGGGGTGGAGAGGAGAGAGAAATTCATATCACTTGTTCTCATCCATATTCTTCTTCTTCTTCTCCAAAGGTTCTTTTCATTCTTGAGAGCTCCACCATTGTTTCAATCTCCAAAATAGGTAAAACCCTTCTCTAAAATAGTTTTTCTTTGCATATAGAATGGTTAGGAACCCATAGAAATATTTTTCATGGTTGTATCTCCATTAGAGACTATTTTGTGTCCATTTGGACATTTTTAGAGGTGTCCAATATGTAGGATCGTGTCCTAATAGGAAAATCCCCTATTTGGACACATGAATATTGTTTGTGCATTGATTTTGGGTGTGTTCTATATTATTCCAGATTTTTGCCTTGTTTAGGAATGATTTCTCCTATGTATCATTTTTCCTATAATCTATTTGTATATATATAAGGTTATATATATCATTCTATATGAATATATATATATATATATATATATATATATATATATATATATATATATATATATATATATATATATATATATATATATATATATATATATTAAACGAGAAAGCATTTTATTGAGAACTAAGAGTGGCTCATGAAGAGCATTACACAGGTACTGGGCCAACGACAAAAGGGCCCTGATCAGAAGTTACAGAAGCAAAACAAGAAAATAACATGGGCCACCATTTTGAAATTTCCAACAAAGAAATTTCAAAATGATCCAAAGAAGACAACATGCAGAATGTTGGGGGCACGAGGCCCAAGGTTCACTCTGCCCGAAGCAGCGGTTCACAGGAGGTGGGTTTTTTTTTTTTTTTGGTCAACAGTCCACCGGATTTGAAAAGATTCAAAAACGAAAATAGAAAAGTCAAGAGACGGTTGCACTGGACCCGAGGGGGGGGGACAGGTGTCCAGCCCAAGGGGGGAGCACACTGCCCCATGCGGCGTGCAGCACGAGGAGGGCGCACGACCCGAGGTGGGCGCGCGACCCGAGGGAGGGGTGGCGCCGGGCCAAGGGCCCCGGCAAGGAACTAGGAGGCCGGAGCGCGGGCCAAAGTAGCGCCGGCCGCGACGGTGGAGACGCAGGGGCTCCGGAGAGGGAAGGAGGAAGGAGGCGAGGGATCGGGCGGGGCGTTGCCTACCGCCGGCGAGCGGGAGACTCCGTCAAGAGGCGGAGGGAGCGCCGGAGGGCGGCGTTGATGGGGGGGAGAGTGCCAAAGGGGGTGATCGACGGGAGCGGGGCCGCCGAGGCCAGAGATGGGGGGGAATGGGACTCCGGAGGGGAGAATAGAGAGCCGACCGCGCCTGAGCCGCCGGATGGGGAGGCGCTCGCCGGGAGACGCAAGGAGGACCCAAGAGGGGGAAGCGGGGGCCACTGCAGGGGCGCGGCGAGAGGGATGAAGGTCGGAGAGGACGCCTGAGCGGAGGGGATCGAGCCAGGCCGAGCAGCGGGCGTTGGAGCAAGGGAATCTCTACCGGGGGGGGTGACGAGGCGGTCGCCGGGGGCCATCTCAAGGAGGCTGGCGCTGTCGAAGAAGGGGACGACATTGAGAGGGGAACGACGGGGGGCGCCGAAGCAGGCGAGGGCCCGCCGGAGGGAGCAACGGGAGGCCACCGGGTGACTGACGCTGCAGGGGAGGATGGCGACGGAGCCGAGGGAGGGGGACCAGGACCGCCGGAGGGGGCGGGCCCATCGCGCTCGGGATGCCGCGGCCAGGCAGGCGCGGTCGTGGAGGGGGGTGGCGGATCAGCTGGGGGCGCCGGCGAGGAAGGGGAAGACGCAACGAACGGGGACGCACCCGGCGGGGGGGTGCCCCTATCCCGACTGCGCCGGGGCCGCCGCCGGCGCCGGTGGGGGAGGGAGGAGCCCTGAGGTGGGAGACCGGAGCGGCGGGGGGATGGAGAAAGAACCCACGGTGGCGAGGGCCAGGCGGGGGCCGGCCATCCAAGGGAGGAGGGCAGGCCACCGAGGGGGGCGAAGAACTGCAGCTGCGCCGCCGGGCCCGGCAGTCCGACTGGCCAGCCAAGCCAAAGAATCCCGGCGGACGGCGGAGACGCCAAGAGTGGAGAGCCACTGCCCGCTCTCTTCCCCATTCTCCCATGTATATATATATATATATATATATATATATATATATATATATATATATATATATATATATATATATATGTGTGTGTGTATATATATATATATATATATATATATATATATATATATATATATATATATATATATGTATGTATGTGTGTGTGAATAGGATGAGGGGGAAACCCATGTATCTGCTGTCCAAAACAGCCATGGAACCCCCATGGCTGTCCCCTAAACTCCCCCTTTCCTGCCATCAAAACAGCCCTCCAGTTCTCCCCACTTTGCTGTCAAGAGCAGTCCACTTTTCCCCTTCAAAAAGTCCATACAAAACCCATTAAACTGCTGTCCAAGCGCAGCCATTAAACCCCCAGTTCAGGCCTCAAATTTTTGTCCAAAACAGCCCATAAATTCCCTTTGGACTGTCACAAAACAGTCCATGTATTACACCAAATTGTTGTCCTGTTTTAGCCCATGGTTGGCAGCCCCTTAGCCCCATTTAAACACCACATTTTAGCCTCCGCTTTGACACCAAATCAGTCCCTAACTTGCCCCACATGCACAGCCCCTTTAACCCCATCATTTGTCCACATTTCCACTTCTAAATCAGTCCACACATTAGCCTTGTGTGTGTGTGTTTTTGTGAGATGTTGTGTGTGTGAGAGAGGGCTTATGAGTGAAACTAGTATCCTATAGTATAGCCTATGTCTAAACCAATAAGAAACCTATAGGAGAGCCTATGGGTATGATAAATATAGGAGTGTATCATGAGAGTGAGTGGTATAGATGAGTGTGGTAGAGTTGAGGGTAAATTCATGATATGGTAGGTAGGTAATAGGGTAAACCTACACATATCCTAAAACTAGGTTAGATACCTAGGATACCCATTTTTCTTGGTAGGTAAACCTTAGATAGGTTGATATCTAGCTACCCTAAGGAGTCTAGGCTAGTACCATGGGTATTTGTGGGGTTTCCTTAGGATTGGGCAAGGTATCGGGATATACCTTAGAAGGATAAATACTAGTTTTACCTAGGAATAGGATATTTGTGTTAGAAGTCTAAGATAGGGTTAGAACTTGATTCCTGTGGTTAGTAATGATCAAATATGGTGCTCATAGACTAGTTTTGACGTCGGTTGACCTTTTTGACCAAAAGTCAACAAAAGTCAACCGAGAGTCAAACTTAGTCTTTAAGCGACCCGATTTGACCGAAACCAATCCAGAGTTGACCAGTTGACTGAAAGTCAACAATTGGTCAACATTAGACTAGTTTGACCTAGAGTTGACCAGAGTTGACCAAAGTTGACTTTTTGACCAAAAGTCAACTGTAAGTCAATCTTTGACCCCGATTGACCTAGTTTGACTTGGAATGACTCCCAGTGATCTAGTATGACCTAGTATGAACCAGTATGGCCTAGTATGACTCAGTTTGACCTAGATTAACCCAGTTTTGACTTAGACTTACATTTATAGATTATATTAGTTTTTTATATTAGTTTTTTTTTTAGTATTAAGCCCTGTTTGACTCATAGTATCTTATTTTAGGTCTGTAATCACTCTGAGCGTCTGTTTACCTTATCAGCTCAGGACCACAGGCGAGTAGATTCACTGATAGTTTTCATTGTCTTGATATCTACTATATCCGATTCAGTTGTAGTGTTTTACTTGATTCCCGACACGACGGTTCACGGACTAGTATACGTCGGATCCTGTCATGAGATGTTATTCCTAGACTCCCTTGGTATATGAGTATGCGATATTTCTGTGTTCCTGTACTTATATAGACACTAATTTGGGAGTGGGTTGGCCCCCTGCTCTTGAACCCCGTGTCATGACGTGCCATGTACGGATCCGTGATACTATTCGGGGATGGAGGAATTATTAGGGGTTATGTGATCAAAGCCTTCCTGTAACTATATTTTACTAGCGCCACCCTCACCTCACGTAGGGTGTAGCAGATACCCCATTACCAGTTATCCAGGTTGGACGGCATGACTCTCCGTTGAGTACACCGCCGATTGTCGGGCCAAGTGGATAACCATCTCTTGCTTCTCTAGCCGATCACATATCGCTCTAATAGTTCAAATCACTTTCTTTTACATTTATTGTCATATCTTATATTTTTAGTTCACCTTTACTTACTGTACTTTCACCATGCTATGATTCATTTCTTATATGCTCTACCTGTTTTTTATACTGTATCGTGATTTGAGACCAAGTTCTGTTTGGAAGAAGAGTTACAACTCCGGTCCTTGTTTGGTTCAAGGGTTGTAACTCGGCTTTCAAATGGTTCCCAAGTCGCATATATCTTTTGTCTTGTATTTCATTATTGCTGTCTCTTATAGTATTTTCTTAATTCATATGGAACTACTGTTGGTGTTTGTACTTGCTCATTTTCCTGACAGGATACGTTGACAAATTTTACAGATGACTCTGAGGCTGATTGCCCGACTTACTATGGGGTTGAGTCTGATGGACTAGATTTAGACCGTGGCTTATTGGTAGAGCCACTAGACTTTGCTCACCCTGAGTAGCATAGTTTAGTTAGGTTTGCCTGGCCTGCGAGCCAGCTAGTACATTTCAGTTTGTAGTATCTTTATACTTATATTATCTGAGACTCTGGATATTATATTAGCTATGACTTGTGGATTTTGGACTTGTTTCCTGTTTTATCTATCATATCTCTTTTCATGCTATCTACCTTAGTTTTGATTATGTGATTAAGACTGTATCGCTATGTTACCTCTATTCGGAGTGTATATACTATACAGGTACATTTATCTGTTTTAGTCGTAGTATTTATAGACCCTATATACAGCGTTCTACCGTCGATACTGCGGCGTAGACTGGACGTAACAACGTGCTCGTGCCCCTCTTCAGGGTGCGGGTCGTGACACTACCCAATCAGGATGCTGCTCTTCTCGAATAAAGCCACAAGCGAGGAGCTTTTTGACTTCATCATCGATAGCATCCATCATTTCTGGCTTGAAGCGTCGTTGTTGTTGTTTGACCGATTTTGCATTCGGCAAGATATTCAATTTATGAGTAGCAACTTTAGGATCTAGACCTGGCATGTCCTCATAGCTCCAGGCAAAGACATCTATGTATTCTTGAATAAGAAGAATTAATTTCTGCTTATCTGCCTCTGGGAGGTTCTTGCTGATGAATATTGGACGAGGTGACCCACTCTCTCCTACATCAATTTGAACTAATTGATCTTCAGTAGGAGGTTCCCTTTGTTCGAATCGGAGTTTCCATTGGGTATCCATTCGTTGAGTTCAAGGATCTGTTTCAAAATTTTCTTCAACATCCTCGTCATAGCCTTCTGGAAGTTCGACGGAGACCATGTTAGAAGATACAGTCAATCGATGAACTTGACCGATGCTGGTGTCAGAATCTCATGATCTGGAATCAGAAGAGTTAGAGCGTTCCTCGCTATCAGATTCAGAGGCTGCTGGGGATAATACCGGAGGTGAAGCATATCCGAGACCTCTTTTAGTCCTGCTATAATACATCTCTGACTTTCCTTTTGGAACAGCCGTATGGATAGGAGTTTTTCTACCCTTACCATAGTTGAGGCCACTTTTGAAGTCATAATCCATCTTTCGGATGATGTCTTTTGATTGTTGACTGTAACGACGAAATTAAAGATGTCCCGTATCGTTACTTTTGCTATCATCCGTATAGCTGAATTGTTGTTCCGGTTCTTTACTAAAAAAGTATTGGACTCTCGCCTTTCTTTCGAGCGGGAACGATACGATATGAATCCTTGGGATGTTCGAGTAAGACCTCTGTCTGAAGAGATTGCACAACTCCCATTGTAAATGATTGAAAGCTATCTAACATATCCAAATAGCACTTAGCATGATAAATGACATCAGTATACCGGAAAGTAGATGCTTTTTCATTGATTTGTACATTTGTATTTACAGCAGGACCTTTAGCCTTAGCAGGCTTGGTCAGATTAATTACAAGAGGGGGAGAAGAAGAACGTAGAGGAGGATTGGCCTTGTTACGACGGAGGTCGATAACAAGCAGCTCAGAGGAGGTGAGCTCCCTTTTATCCTTGTTATAAGATAAATCTATAACAAGTGGCTCAGAAGAGGTGAGCTACTTTTTTTTCTTGTTACGACATAAATCTATAATAAGTGGCTCAGAAGAGGTGAGCTCCCTTTGATCCTGATCATCATCAATTGGTTGCTTCTGGACTGGCAAATGGATAGCCAGTGGTTTGGAAAATTGAGGACGAGAAACACGCCGTTTGACAGGTATAATGAGAGTGTCATTAGGCACTGTTTCTTGCACTTCTTCAGTGTCCAAAGATAGGACGACCTTCATGAATTCATCCTTGTACATACGAGCATCGTTGCAGTATGCTTCGACGCCTTTGAAAGGATAGAGATCAGTAACCTCCTTTTGAACCTCTCCATTGTCATTGACATATTTAAAACATTGATGGAGAGTCGAAGGAACAATGTTATGCTCATGCAGAAACGGTCTTCCCAACAAAATGTTGTAAGAACAACCATGGTTGTCAATGATGTAGAAGGTCATCTTTGTGCGAAGATTGCCTATTTGGAGTTTTAGGCGAATCTTGCCCAGAGGTTCACTCCTTCCCTGATTGAACCCGAGGATGGTGGTGATTGTACTGGAAAGACTATGTACTGGGATCTTCAATGCATCCAACATTGTCTTCGGCATGATGCTGAGAGCAGACCCTGGATCTATCAGAATACGATGGACTTTCATCGAGTCGACATATCCTGTATAGTATAAAGGACGATCATGCCTGTTGTCTTCCATCAGCATGTCATCCTGTGTGAAAGTTATGTTTAGAATTAACTCCAACACACTATGACAATGAAGACAAGAGACTGGTTCTGCTTTCGGCTTCTTTAGCAGGGCTAAACAGGTTTCTGCCTGCATGAGAGCCTCACTCAGAGTTTCTCGAGTCTCTTTGGAGAGGCGCAAAAGCTCAAAGATTGATAGCCGGGCCGGTGTATTGGCCAACTGAGCCAAGATATCAAAGTTGTAAGGCTTTTCAAGTCCGGAAGGAGATGACTTCTTCAAAGGTTTGTCGAAGCGGACCTGTTGTTTGTCTTTGTCAGCTACTGTCGGTTTGGGAGGAATAGACTCTACAACCGGTGAGGAGGCAGAAGGGTTGTCCTCGATAGAAGCAGGCTGTACTGGAGCAGGCTCAGAAGAAGAAGTAGGATTTTGAGCTTCAGGATAATCCTTTAGATAGGCTTTCCCTGATCTGGTGCCCAGCAGGATTTCTTCGTCAACTATGGGGTCAAAAGACACCATATTGCAAGTCTTTGTCTTGCCCTTGGAGCGGTCTTTCTTCTTGGAGGAGGAGGAAAGTTCGAACTCCGAGGCAAGATCAGGGTGGATCCACATAATCTCGCCATTGTCAAGAGACAAGGGGACGAGACCTTCACTTCGTGGAGGAGGGAGATTCTCGATCTCAAGAGTAGCTTTGGGGATAGAAATGACACCATGCTGTACTATCTGCGGCGAAAAGTCACCGAATTGAACTGAGACCATGTTTGACAATCTTTTCGTCTTGCTGCAGAGTGACAACACCAGCATTGACCAGCTCTTGAATTTTGCCTTTGAGCACATAACATGCTCGAGTGGGATGCCCATTGAACCTGTGATAAATACAGTACTTAGGATGATCAGTCTTACCAACTTCATCAGGCTTCTTCGGATCTGGAAGATGGAGCTTATTGCTTTTGATCAAGCAATCAAAGATACTTACGGTGTCATTCTCGTCAAAAGAGTATTCTACTTTTGGACGAGGTTCCCTTAGTGGAGGTGCTGAAGGAGTAGAAACAGACGTAGGTGGAGCCACATTGACCGCTAGAGATTCTTTGTTTTTCAAGTTTGTGTTCAAAGTTTCTTTCTCCTTGTGGTTGTTCTGTCGATTACCACCACCCAATGTCTGGTGTTCATCCCGGTCGGGGTTAGACATTTGTACCCCTAGCTGCTTGAATTTGTCGGCGCTAACTTCAGCTGCTTTAGCGTTAACAATGAAGGATGGCCATTCTTGGAACTGAGTAGACCCCGTCCACATGCTGATGATAGGCAAAAGATTTGCCTTACAGGTGTCTATGGTGACAGCGGCCGGAGTTCCAGGAGGCATTTTTAAAGCTTCCCGGCGGAACCTTTCAATAAAACTCTCAGCAGTTTTATTGTGTCTTTGTTTGATTTTATTGACGGCTGACATGGTCATGTCGTTGATCCCCTCATTGAATCGTTCCAAAAAGATTTATTTCAGACCTGAGAAGGAGGTGATACAACCATCGGGCAAGCGTCTATACCAATTGTATGCTACGCCGGCTAAACAACCGACGAATACTCTGGTAAGAAGAACGTCATTTGGTTGAAGTTGGACAGTCATAACCTCAAAGTGGTTAATGAACTGACTAGGAGAAGTGCTGCCATCAAACATCGAGATTGTTGGAATCTTGTACTTCGAAGGAAATGGGACTTCCTTCCATTCAACTGGGTAGGGTTGCTTGATCCCCAACCTCTGCAAGTTGTCTTTCTCTTTGAAGGCCTCGAACTGAATACGCAGTAGTTTGACAGCTTCATTGGCATCTTCCACTGATGTAGAAGGACCAGGCTGAGTCACAGTATTAGGGGGAGGAACAGCGTGGTAAGCACTACCCCCAGCACCTGACTGACTGGGCGTAGGTTGAATCTGTATAGGAGGTACTTGAGTAGATGCTATCCCCAGTCCTGTATTAACAGGCACCGACGATGCTATGATTTCAAGATTTATAGGAGGTACGGTCGGAGGTACCGTATGCTGGGCCACAATGATAGAATGCATACTGGCAACCATTTCGGCCATGGTCTTCAACTTGTCTTCTAGCGCAGCTATTCGTTGTTCTTGACTAGCCGAACTGGAAGCATCTGGATCTTCAGTGACAACATAAGCTGTCACTTCTCTAGGTACAGTGGAGGATACTGTCTGTTCCGAACTTTCGCTGTATGCATCTTAGTCGGAGAAAGAATCATCTTCTGAGTGAGAAAGAGGAAGATGACCGGAAGGATCTTGAAGATTCCTTTGACCGATTGTGTCTCGGCTTCGGGATCGGGTATGTTGGAATACTCCTTCAGAAGATTCTTGGAGTAGATCCAAAAACTGCTGGCTTGGCCTGCGAGGCTTACCGTTCTTGGAGCACTTCCTACCCCCAATGTCTCTGGAAGTCATGTTGACAGAAGCGTACAAAACTTCGTCTTCATCTTCAGACATAGGTTCAGAGGTTGTAAAGTTCAGACGATCGAAGACAGATCGTCTTGTTGTCTGACAACAACACTTGATGACAACTTTGTGATTGTAATGGTGTCCAAGTGGTTGTACTGGGGATGTTGAAATGTTGTTCCATTTTTGCTTGAGGTGTTCTCGGAGATCAGGAACAGCAACGGGACGAGAAGAAGTTTGAGGGATGTGTTCTTTGACAACATTTGGAACATGGTTCCGGTTCTTCAAATATTTTGTCCCCTGAGTGTACAGGGAAATACTCATTTCATTGGCATAGGTGTCCGGATTCTTAATCCTGGAAGTTTGCTTCTGATGCTGGTTGGTCTTCGGCATTGGCTGTTTGCGTTTCACCGAAGTTGGTCGATTGAGATAAGTTCTTAGATCAGCAAACTCACCCCAGGGGTTTCAGTCTGAGACACCAACAATTTTCCCTGTCTTGAACGGGAGATTTTGAGAGTTGGGAGATCTTGGAATTCTGCTACCGGAGTAGGCAGAATACCTCTCTGATCAGTATACTTCCCTTTGGCAATGAGGGAAGAAGAACCCTTATTGGAAAGAGTTCTTGTACTGATCGGTGCCGGAGCACGTTCAGATTGATCTTCTACGGTAAAAACCGAAGAAGACTGAGAAAAGACCAAAGGGCCTTTTCCTTTGTTTTGTGAAGAAGGGTTAGCTAAAGAGCGTTTCCCTCTGTTGTCTTCCAAGTCATGGGACGAGGAAGTTTGAGAAAAGACCAACGGGCCTTTTTTTTGTTCTGGGAAGGAGGAGGAATAGCCAAAAGACTACCTCCAGTGGATTGCGCAGGAGCAATAGGGTGCTTGAGAGGAGGAGCAGAGCTTTTCCCCTTGTTGTGAGAAGATGAGAGATTAGCCAAAGGGCTGTCTCTTTTAGACTGTGCTGGCGCAGTTTGCGCATGGGTTGATGGCGCACTGGCAGGTTGCGCATGAGTAACTCTGGCAGAAAGTCTTCTGGCCACAGTTTCAACAGCTTGCGCATCAGAAGTCTTGTTACCAGAGTGTTTGTGTTGCACTCTGGTTGCTGTGGTAGATTGCGCAGGCAGTGTTGCAGCCAACTGCGCCAGAGGAATAGGAGTCTTGCACTTTGATAGAACAGCATATGAAGTAGGTTGTGCACTGGCAAGGGAAGCAGCATACTGCGCATGAGCAGTAGTAGTAGACTGCACAACAGAAACGGTAGTCTTGGGAACAGAGACAGTAGACTGCGCAGCAGGCTGAGCAGCAGAAACAGACTGCACAACAGTCTTGGGGACCCACACTGGGTGAACTTTGCTCGTGGTAGAAGTTGTTGCAGTGCGAGGGGTGGTCCTGGAGTTGATCATCGCCTCGTAGGCCGTCTGGTTGACCTTTACAACCAGCGTCTTCTGCGTCTTTCCGATAGACGCAACATCACATTGAGTTGTCACTTCCTCGTCGGAGGAGAAAGTCGTCCCCATCAGAGTCGCCATTTTGTTTGCAAAAACAAAAGTTGATATTTATTTCAACAAACTTTGTAAAGAAGATTACAAGAATTCTGGGAAAGTACAACTATAGGAATCCGATCTGAATGACGATCGCTTTATCCCTTGGACGATGTGAACTTTGAAGACGGTAGCCTCTGAAGATTGCAGCAGCACTTTGGCAAGAACTCCGGATCTCTGGTGATGATCTCTGATATATGTGTGTGATCCCCTCTAGGAAGGACTTGAAACTCTATTTATAGAGTTCTAGAAATAACTAACTTTTAGTTATTCTGACTTGCGCAGGTTGGATTGTGTATGCATTGAACTGCGCAGGCATCAGACTGCACTGACAGTTATTTGATCGTGGGCCAACTGTATTGGACACATGGCATTATTTGATTGAAATGCGCATGATCATGTACAGACGGTTACCACGTAATAAGTCATTGATGGCATGAAAGCCACGTGTACTTTGTCAGTTGTATTGATGGAGTGCGCCAACTGAATTGCGCTGGCTTCAGATTGCGCTGGGATGGATCGCGCTGGAATGGACTGCACTGCAGATAGTCTGGCAGATTGTGATGTATGTACAGCTGTCCTCGAGCGCTGTGCTGCACGATAAACGAACAGTTTCCTCGTTCTCCGTGCTGTCAGTTGTCAGAAGATCTGATTCTCTGTCAGGTAATGATGACGAGGCCACGTCAGCTTGCGCACTTGGATGAGTGCGCAGTTCAGCCTGCGCAATCGAATTGTTGCGTAATCTGTCTTCTGCGCTGTTCACTTGAAGGATGTTCAATTTGATTTTCATGACTTTTTTGATGGATGCAACTTGATTTTTAGGACCTACAGCGAGGTATAATTGTACTTGTAGGAGTACACGACAATAACTGTCCAATATCGATCCTTTGGGTCTATAAGAGTTACTTCACTCAGTTTGTCAAGACAAGTAAAACTTTTTAAATTAATATCCAATATCGACCCTTTGGCCTGTGCTTGATGTTGGCCCATTGGTCATAGTCAACCTGATTTTAATAATTGATCAAAACTCTGTCTGGATATACGAAGCTTGTTGGGACATCTCAGCTTCTTGGACATAAGCAAGATTGGATATTCACTCCGTTCAAGACTGAAGATATGTTTGCCTACTTGAGTCTGTACTTCCTATGTAAGGTAATTTTTTACTTTATTTTGAGTCTAGGAATACGTTGTACACCGAGTCGTACTGGCAAATAGGCTATCCCCAAAATAGTTCAAAATGTTTTTAAAATGACCTATCAAAATATTTACAAAAAGGTTTTCAAAAAGGTTTTCAAAAATCACCAAAAATCTATTTTAAAACCCTAATCTAACCCTGACAGAGTTCGGCCAGAGTTCGGCCAGAGTTCGGTTGGTGGCCGTTTGATTTTTGAATTCTCTGGAACTTGGAACTCCTGCAGTTGCGGATTTGACCGAGATTTGCTCATCGAGTTCTGCCCGAATTCTGACAGAGTTCTCCCTTTGGAATTCCTATAAATAGAGATGGATTTCGATCATTTCAATTCACTCATTCACTTTCAATCTTCTCTCTATCTAAAAAGCTTTCTGCCTTCCAAAGAGTTTTCTAGAGCTTTCATTTTCAGATCCCAAGCCAGTTACAATCCTCTAGTCGATTTGCCAGTGCGGTACGGTCTAGAAGTTTCTGAGAGATTGTAATCAGAAGGCTTGATTGAAGAATACCTCTTCACATTTGAAGTTGGACGAGTTCTTCGTATCAAAGCTCGCGTTGTAGAAGTTGCAAGGACTTCGTAAGAAAACTTGCGGTTTTTCCTATAGTGGATTCAACTGGTAGCAAGAGTTCTACCGACTGGATTAGTCCTCAACAGAGGGATACCAGTATACATCGCTATCTTTGCGTTTGCTTTCTGAACTCTGCCTTTACATTATTTCAACTATGATTATATACTGTGATTGTGTTGCTAACATTTTTTAATTAGCATTATTCCGCTGCCAACTCTATTCACCCCCCCTCTAGAGTATTACGCTTTACTATATCGTTCCTACAATTGGTATCAAAGCGGGTGTTACAGGTAAAGCGAGGTAACAGTGCTATTATTTATTCATTATTTATTAGATCACAGCACATCACATGGCTACTATGAAATTCACAAGTGAAGGTCAGGCCACAAACAGACCCCCTCTGTTTGATGGTACTAACTACACTTATTGGAAAACACGGATGAGTTTCTTCTTGAAATCTCTTGATTTTGACTTATGGGCTATTGTTCTTGATGGCTATCAGAAGCCACCTCGTATAAATGTCGAGGGAGTTTTGGTTGAAAAACCCCAAAGCAGTTATACAGAGGAAGAAAAAAAAAAGGCCAGTCTTGACGCACGTGCCATTAATGCTCTTTTTTGTGCCTTAGACAGAACAGAATTTAACAGGGTATCTACATGCACAACGGCAAATGGTGTGTGGAAGCTTCTCGAAGTTACACATGAAGGCACGACTCAAGTCAAGGAGGCAAAAGTCAGCAGACTTACTCAAGAGTAAGAGGCGTTTAAAATGAAGCCAAATGAAACAATCACACAAATGTTCGAGAGGTTCTTGGATATTGTAAACCCTTTGTCCTCCTTAGGCAAAGATTACAGTAACCACGAAAAGATTCGTAAACTCCTGCGAGCTCTCACCAAGAACTGGATTCCGAAGGCTACAGCTATCATTGAAGGAAACGACCTTACCACAATGTCACTTGAAGTACTCATGGGTAAACTACTCACTCATGAACTGGAGCTACAAGATTTTGAAGAACCTGCACCAAAGGAGAAGACTATCGTCCTCAAGGCTCAGCACAGAAAAGCTACTGAAGATGACTCAGACAGCAGTGGATCTGACGCTGAAGATCAAGCTCTCCTAGCAAGGAAGTTCAAAAGATTCATGAGACATGAGAAGAGAGTCAAAGAGAACAACAGCAACAACTGGTACCAAGAAGATGCTGTCTGCTATGGCTGCAAGAAGAAGGGACATATGAAGAAGGACTGTCCCATCAACTCATCATCGAGCAAAAAGAACAACAGGTATGAAAAAGGCAACCTGAAAAGATCAACATCTCGGAAATATGCCAACACCAGCATATGGCATGAGAGTGAAGCTAGCGACTCAGAAGATGAACATTCAGAGGACACTGCAAACATCTGCTTCATGGCAATCGATCAGGTACCTACTGAACCTGTAGAAACATATGATGACTTCACCTTTGAGCAATTAGAAGATGCCTTCAGTGACCTGATGTTTGACTACAAGAAACTGCGTAGTAAATATCAGACCGCTAAGAAGGTACTCAAAGAGTACAAAGGAGAAATAGGAAGACTTACCGACCTACTAGCTGAGGTTAGAGCTAATGTTAGTGAGTCTGGTGAGCTTTCCTCTATAAAGCTCTTATTACACGAGACTAAACAGTCATCCGAAGAGAAAGACAAGATTATAGACCAATTGAGAGAAGATCTTTCTAGAGAAAAGAAAAGTCTTCAATCTGCACAAATCAGAATGGAATCACTCACTTCTGATTATACTAAGTTATATGACACTTCCAAAAGGTTGAAAATTAGGTTAGGAAAACAGCCTGAGCCTGCTGCTTCCTATCCTAACACGTGTCACTTACCGAGAATTCGGAACATTTCCAAGCCAAACACTGTCAGAACAAACCATATAAAACCTTTACCCCAAAAGGTTAAGCCCAAACATGATCATTGGTATACATTCTTCTATACTAGAAAACCCAAACCTACCAACCATGCACACCACTCAGCTTTCAACACTCGACATGCACAATGTCATTATTGTGGCCTCATTGGTCATATATCATCTGCATGTAGAACGAGAAAGCTTGTAGATTTAAATGTTTATGCTTGGATACCTAAAGCTAACAATTCAGGACCCTACAAGAAATGGGTACCAAAGGTTTCATCTGTAAACTGTTTTGTAGGTGGAACACCCTTCACATGCTAGAAGCAAATGGATCCTCGACAGCGGTTGCTCACGGCATATGACCGGTGACGCTACCTTATTTGCAACACTGTCGAAGAAGAAGAAGGAAGGTTATGTTTCCTTCGGTAATAATTTGAAAGGGTATATTATTGGTATCGGTGATGTTGGTAAGTCTCCCTATCCCGTGATTAAAGATGTCTGTCTGGTTACCGAGTTGAAACATAATCTGCTCAGCATAAGTCATCTAGCTGATCATGGTTATGGTATCAACTTTGGCAAAGACAAATGTACTATAGTTGATAGCTCAACTGGTAGTACTATCTTTGAAGGAATCAGGGAAGACAATATATATGTTTTCTATCTGTTGGAAGAAGCTAACATTTCAGGTAGATGCTTAATGGCCAAAAGTGATGAGAGTCATCTATGGCACATGAGACTCGGTCATGCAAACATGGATACAATTTCAAGATTATCCACAAAGAAGATAGTACACGGTTTACCAGACATAACATTCAAGAAGGATTCGGTATGCAGCCAATGTGAAAAGAACAAGGCTACCAAATCCATATTCAAGTCTGTAAACGCAGTATGTACTACTAGACCTCTACAATTGCTACACATGGATTTATTCGATCCTAGCAGAGTTGCTAGCCTCGGAGGTAAATTATATGCATTTGTTATTGTAGATGATTTTTCTAGATACACGTGGGTATATTTCTTGACACGCAAGAATGACGCATTATCCGAATTTGTCGCCTTTTGCAAGAAAGTACAAAATGAAAAAGGTTACATGATCACTCGAATTAGAAGTGATCTTGGAGGCGAATTCGAGAATGCTGATTTCGAGCAATTTTGTGACACACACGGTTTCATACATGAGTTCTCCTGCCCTAGAACTCCATAACAAAATGGAGTTGTGGAACGTAAGAACAGAACTCTAACCGAAATGGCCAGAGTGATGTTAAATCAATTTAGCCTACCCAAATACTTCTGGGCTGAAGCTGTCAATACAGCTTGCTTTGTGCTCAATAGAGTTCTAATTCGACCCAAATCGAAGAAGACTCCATTTGAGTTATGGTTTGATAGAATTCCTTCAGTTTCATACTTTAAGATTTTTGGCTGTAAGTGCTTTATTCTTAATACTAAAGACAACTTGGGAAAGTTTGACGAAAAGGCCGATGAAGGTATATTTCTAGGTTATGCGGCCAAGAGCAAAGGGTACAGAGTCTTCAACAAACGTACCATGATCATCGAAGAATCAATCAACGTCACTTTTGATGAAATGAACCAAATGACTCACGATGATAGTGATGAAGATCTGCCTACATCAAGTTCAACATCAGCTGAACCTGAACCAAGCTCTGCACTAGCTGAACCCCCTAGAGGAGATCCAGGAACCAGCTACCTACAGAGTCTACCGAAGAGGTTAAAATTCACAGCTAATCATCCACAAGATTTGGTAATTGGTGACATTACCAAAGGAGTAAGTACTCGATCATCCAGTAGAGATATTGTTTCTAGTGTTGTATTTATTTCACAGCTAGAACCTAAATCTATTGATGAAGCATGTAGTGATAGTTTCTGGATAGATGCCATACAAGAGGAATTGAACCAATTCGAACGGAATCAAGTTTGGGAACTTGTTCCCAAGCCTATTGATCATCCGGTCATTGGCACCCGTTGGGTATTCCGAAACAAACTAAATGAGGATGGTTTAGTAACTCGTAACAAGGCTCGACTCGTAGCTCAAGGATACAATCAAGAAGAGGGTATCGACTACGATGAGACTTATGCCCCAGTTGCGAGATTAGAATCCATTCGAATGTTATGTGCATTTGCATGTTTTCATGATTTCAAACTTTTCAAATGGATGTAAAAGTGCTTTTCTAAATGGCTTTATAAAAGAAGAAGTTTTTGTAGCACAACCTCCGGGTTTCACGGATTTCAAAAATTCTGACCATGTTTTCAAGTTGAAGAAAGCCTTATATGGTTTGAAACAAGTCCCTCGTGCTTGGTATGACCGTCTAAGCTCTTTTCTACTTGACAACGGTTTTTCAAAAGGAAAGGTTGATACTACACTATTTATTAAATCTTTTAATGGCAAGCTGCTTTTAATTCAAATTTATGTTGATGATATCATATTTGGATCCACTGATGAATCTCTTTGTCAAGAATTTTCTAAGTGTATGCAGAATGAGTTTGAGATGAGCATGATGGGAGAGCTGAAGTTCTTTCTCGGATTGCAAATCAAACAAACCGACAATGGGACGTTCATTAATCAAGCCAAGTACACAAAAGATTTGCTAAAGAAGTTCGATCTGGACAATGTCAAACCTATTGGCACTCCGATGGCAACTTCAACAAAGCTTGATTCTGACGAACAAGGCAAGCCAGTCGACACACGTAAGTATCGAGGTATGATTGGTAGTTTACTTTACTTAACTGCTAGTCGTCCAGATATCATGTTTAGTGTTTGTCTGTGTGCACGTTTTCAAGCTAACCCAAAGGAATCACATCTGACCGTAGTTAAGCGTATCTTCCGATACCTTAAGGGCACTTCTTCTGTCGGCTTGTGGTATCCCAAAACTAAATCCTTTGATCTTATTGGTTATTCGGATGCAGATTTTGCTGGATGCAAGGTTGATAGAAAAAGTACTAGCGGTACATGTCATTTCTTAGGCAAGGCTCTAGTCTCTTGGTTTAGTAAAAAGCAAAATTCTGTAGCCTTATCAACAACAGAGGCTGAGTATATCGCTGCAGGACGTTGTTGCGCTCAGATTTTGTGGATGAAACAAACCCTAGAAGACTTTGATTTATTTTTCACACATATTTCCATTTTCTGTGATAACACGAGCACCATTAATTTGACTAAGAATCCTGTATGTCATTCTCGTACTAAACATATCGAGATTAGACATCATTTTCTTAGAGATCATCATCAAAATGGAGATATAAACCTTGTGTACATAGATACTGAAAATCAATTAGCTGACATCTTCACTAAACCTCTAGCGGAAGATCGTTTCAATTATTTACGTCGAGAATTAGGAATTTTGGACGTCAATAATATTAATTGATTTTATTTTATGATTATATATCATTATGCAAAAACTGTGTTAGAGACAAGCTAATAAAGAGTCTGTCTGTCACCACAACTATGGTTGAAGCGAAGCGGTACTTAAGAGTTCCCCGGTGAACCTCCGCCAGCTGGGACAGTACTCCTACAGCTAATCTGAGACAGTCGCTGTGTAACGACATTTAATTCATAAAATATTATTAATTATGTTATTTGAAGACTAAAATAACTAATCTTTGAATTAAATATTTGCAACGAGTCAATGAAAAAGAAGTAGCACAAATCAACTTGAATTCGACCAGAGCTCTGACAGAATTCGGCCCGAGTTCGGTTGAGGGTGTATGTGTATATATACAGAACCCGAGAGCTTCTTCTCTTTCATTACTTCCAAACTAATTACAATAGCAGCAGCAGCCGACCCCGACCTCCAAACCCTAGTTCTTCACCAATCTATTGCTTCCAATCTACTTGGTGAAATCCTTCCAAAATTTGGAATCGTGCGGAGATCGTTCTTCTCTACAACATATCCAATTTTCGTGAGGTATAACTCTCTCTCTCCACCTTTCAAATTAGTGCTTTTTATTTCAATGGCACCTAGATTTAATCCGTCTAAGAGGAAGAAGACCACTCCTAGTGAGGAAGGGTCCTCTTCGAATCCTCACACGGATTCTTTGTTTTCGCCGGTCCAAAAGAGCGACGGTGCTTTCGATGGGTTCTTCTTTCAAACCCTCGATCAAGCTTTATTATGGTACGGTGACTTTTCCATCCGTTCCATATGTAGCGGCGCTCCGGTTAAATGGACGGTATTCCCTGATCATCGTCACTTATTTGAGGCATTAGGGTTACACTTACTTGTTAAACTGTGCTTCCCAATAGCTACTAATGCCATTAGATTGTTCTATTGCAATCTCGTAGTTAACACTTTTGACGTGAGCACACGTGTTGGAGGCATAGACATTGACTTCAATGATGTCCTTCTAGCGGAGATTCTTGGTATTTCCAATGAAGGTGAACCGCTAGTTGATATCACGGAATTCGATTTCCCCGAAGGCACTACACTCACGAGTTTCAAAACAGAACTTTGTGCACCTGACAGAGTATGTTCTGGAAAGTTCAAGGCTAACAACCTGAACTTGTTTAACTACGAATTGCATCGCATCATCTACTCTACTCTTCTTCCAAAATCCACTTCCAAGGATGATGTGACTTCGCTTGAGCTGTCCGCCATGTACCATCTTATCAAGGGGATTCCTTTTTCCGTCCCTAAGACAATCATTCAGATGATGGGACGTTGTCGTGCTAGAGATCGAAATCTCTCTTACGCGATGATTCTCCCTCGTATCTTTCAGCGATTCGAGATCGATCTATCGACTTGTACTCAGGACTCTGAGCCCAAGTTACTCCAGCTTTCTCGTCGCAGCCGGACTGCTTCAGCTCCACCTCCTGCTCCTCCTACTGCACCATCTTCACCACATCAGCCGTATGCCATGACTTTTGAGGGCATACATCAGCATTTATCAGCTTTGCACATCTCGATGACGGACATGGCTCGCGAGCAAGAGTTCCGCGATGTCACCCGTTACCAGGCGATGGCAAACTCCTTGGCCGATCTGCGTTTTGTCCAGACTGGTCACTCTGCTGCTTCCATCCCTCGTGATCCAGCTTTTTCGGGTTACCGCTGTGAGGATGAGGCTGTTCATGCCTACTTCCAGCCAGGTAACGCCTATGACTGGTATCGTGCACCTCGAGATTACGTTGGTGAGTTCTATGCTGGCGCCCCTACTCATCCTACTGGCGCTGGTACTTCTGGTGCTGGTACTTCCGGTCATGCTGGCCACGCTGCTGATGATATTGATGAGGATAGTGATGATGAGATCTGATTTGATTATTAGTGATATTCTATTGTATACTTGGAAATGCTCCGACATTCCAAGTTTTTATCATTTACTTTTTATCAGTACTTTGTAGTTTGCTATCAGTACTTTTTATCTTCATGGACATGTTTTTGATGTTTTTTTTATGACATCTCAGTTTATTTCAGCATTTTGTTTAAGCACTATCTCTTTATACTGCTTCTCCATTTTAAACTGCCTGTGAAATAGCATGCCTGAGATTTTTTTTTATGTTTTTTTAAGCAATACATGCCTGTGATGATAATTTGTAGAAACATTACATGTTCTTTTATTTGTTTTTCTTGCTATTTGTTACTTATGCATTGATTGCGGGGGAGTCTTCTGTATTTACTGCGGGGGAGCCTTCTCTTGTGCAATTATTTTGCTAAGTGACAAAGGAGGAGAAAATTAAAATGATTCTAACATTTTTTTTGAGTTAAATACAGGTTATGAACAATTTCTACTTTTTGATATTTCTTGAACAAGCTTAATGTTATATCATTCATAGTTTGTCAATTATCAAAATGGGGGAGATTGTTGGCCCATTGGTCATAGTCAACCTGATTTTAATAATTGATCAAAACTCTGTCTGGATATACGAAGCTTGTTGGGACATCTCAGCTTCTTGGACATAAGCAAGATTGGATATTCACTCCGTTCAAGACTGAAGATCTGTTTGCCTACTTGAGTCTGTACTTCCTATGCAATGTAATTTTTCACTTTATTTTGAGTCTTGGAATACGTTGTACACCGAGTCGTACTGGCAAATAGGCTATCCCCAAAATAGTTCAAAATGTTTTTAAAATGACCTATCAAAATGTTTACAAAAAGGTTTTCAAAAAGGTTTTCAAAAATCACCAAAAATCTATTTTAAAACCCTAACCTAACCCTGACAGAACTCGGCCAGAGTTCGGCCAGAGTTCGGTTGGTGGCCGTTTGATTTTTGAATTCTTTGGAACTTGGTCCTCCTGCAGTTGCGGATTTGACCGAGATTTGCTCATCGAGTTCTGCCCAAATTTTGCCCGAATTCTAACAGAGTTCTTCCTTTAGAATTCCTATAAATAGAGATGGATTTCGATCATTTCAATTCACTCATTCACTTTCAATCTTCTCTCTATCTAAAAAGCTTTCTGCCTTCCAAAGAGTTTTCTAGAGCTTTCATTTTCAGATCCCAAGCCAGTTACAATCCTCTAGTCGATTTGCCAGTGCGGTACGGTCTAGAAGTTTCTGAGAGATTGTAATCAGAAGGCTTGATTGAAGAATACCTCTTCACATTTGAAGTTGGACGAGTTCTTCGTATCAAAGCTCGCGTTGTAGAAGTTGCAAGGACTTCGTAAGAAAACTTGCGGTTTTTCCTATAGTGGATTCAACTGGTAGCAAGAGTTCTACCGACTGGATTAGTCCTCAACAGAGGGATACCAGTATACATCGCTGTCTTTGTGTTTGCTTTCTGAACTCTGCCTTTACATTATTTCAACTGTGATTATATACTGTGATTGTGTTGCTAACATTTTTTAATTAACATTATTCCGCTGCCAACTCTATTCACCCCCCCTCTAGAGTATTACGCTTTACTATATCGTTCCTACACTTGAGCCGTATCCTAACTCAAACTATCTATCCTAACTAATAAATTAATATCCTACTTTAACATCTACTAACTCTCATATTCCTTCTAACATAAACTAATATCATAATCTAAACTAACACCCTAACCTGGAAGTCCACACTGCTCAAGCACAGGCTAAAGGCCAATGTTGGACAGTTGGCGTCATGCACTTGTAACCTCTATTAACCAATTTCTTGAAATTTTGAAATTTGTATTTTTTTCAAAACTCTCAATTTTCTGAATCTCTAATAACGTGCAAATTCTAAATTTTTTTTGAGAAAACACTTTCGACCGTAATTGCTATCGGTCCTTGTTGGTTTTGGTTTACTATTTTATGTGATTTTATCCTATTGGAATTTTTCTGTCCATTCCATAAAATCAATAAGTTTAAATATTGTTCTATATAGAAAACGTTTATTGAATTTCGAAATTCAATATATATTTATTTACTAAATAAATGGTTGTTATATATATATATATATATATATATATATATATATATATATATATATATATATATATATATATATATATATATATATATATATATATATATATATATATATATATATAATTAGTGAATAAATTAGTATTATTTTAGTAATTAGAAAATATTAGCTAAATTGTAATTAGCCCATTTGTTAAATTAGTGGTAACTGGTAATTAACTAATTTATAGCTAATAATTATTTAGTGCTGATTAATCAGCAGATAGATAATGTTAGGATTAGTAGTTAGTGGTTAGTCTGTTAGTTTTCCACTAAATTTCCTTATTTCTATTACATTTACATTTTTTAGGGTTTCTCCCACTCCTCCTATAAATAGACCCCCTTCCCAATATTTTTACACCCAATCCCAAAAACCTAGAAATTCCCAAACCCTAGAATTAATCCTGCAGCCGCCGCCATCCCTGTACGTTCCCGACCGGCCATCCTGACCCCCTATTTCCGACCACCATTCACCACCACTCCAAATCCCGACCAACACTGCCAGCATTCTTCCGACCACACCAGCACCCTATCACGCACGGCCACCCTTCCATTTCAGCCACCACCAAGAACACTACCACCTTCACCCGCCAACTCCGGCCGCCCCATTCCAGATCACCACCTCCGGCCACCCGATGGCCGCAGCATCATCACCACCACCATAGCCTACACGCCACCACCACCACTGTCAGAACCAACCACCGCCGACGCCATCACCACTGTCACGACCCGCTACCCAAATTGTTGGGCCAGGCCGAGTCATGCCCAGCCTATGTTTGAGATAAAACGTAGTAAGCTGTTCTAAAGACAACAGGATAAGACTAAATGTGCTAACAGTTCTATAAGTGAATAAAAGTCATAAAATGCTCCAAACACAAAAGTCGACTCATATAGTAAAATGTCCTAGTACAAGTCTGAAATGTAAAACTGGATACATGTCCAGTTACAAAACACGTAGTCTAATACATGACTACTCTCAAAAGTCTAAAGCAAAAAGATAACTAGGCGAGGTTCCCCGTAGGAACATCCTCGTAAAGCAAAGCCGGGTCCTCGGCAGTATCTCTATAGTATGTGTCGCAGAGTAACTCCTCTTCAGTAAGGACACCTACAACGTTATCCTGTCAGGACGGGAGCAAGTACTGATTCTAGCAAACTAAATATAATAAGCATGAACAAGAATGTAATAAACTGGAATCATGGCATATCATGGTTTAATTGGTTTTTAGAAATGACAACATATAGTTTAAAAGTTTAAAACTGTAGCATGTACGTGAATCGGTCAATAGGTGTATAGGATGTACAGCGGCACATATCAAGTTTTTCTGGCATGTATATACGTGCACGAACGGCATTGGTGTATATCCATACACAAATGCGGGATCAGAACATACGACAAGGTCACATATAGAATGTCCCCGAGCGTGGTAAATACATACGGAGAAGGGGGTCATGTTCACGTACAATACTAAGTTTTCCCTTAACCCGTTATTTAAATATGTGAGAGATATGAGATACTGTCTAAACATGGTAGAGACTAAAAGTAATACAACATGTAAAGTTCTAACTTGCTACCCCAAGGATCAGCATTTAACATGGTTGGTAAATCACAGTTTATTGTTATAGCAGTATGTAAAGTTCGTAGAAAGTACTTGCCTCTAGCAAAGCAAAACAAGCTACGATAAAAGTGCTATAGATGTCTGGTAACTCATCACTGTAGAAATAAATACATAAACTTAGTTTTTACACTAAGCTAAAACACTAGGACACTAATTGGTACAACACGACTTGTGACTGGGCACCTAGCCAAAATGATAACTTTGGCGTAGGAGATCAATGTGGGGTGACATACTACTTTAACTAACTTTCCAGGGTCTTTACACTAATGAGGGGTGAGGTTCACTACGGCTAAACCTCAAATAACACAAAAGTTACAAGTCGTAATAAATTAATAAATAAATCAAATGACCATTGTGTTATAACAATTTTTGAGATAGACAAAAAGCTTAATTTTACATAAAAACAAGTACCAAAATGATCCTTGTTAATTATAGAAATTTATTATAATTTTTCTGGAATTTATTAACCAGTACAAGTATTTTATAAAAATCAGTTTTCCTAAATATACAGAAAATAAGTTTTGGTTTCATATGCCAAACTAGTGGCAAAACTGTAAATTAAATACTATAAAAATTATACTAAATTAGCTAAATTAACATAGTATCTAAATACTATTTTTCTAGAATTTTAACAGTACTTTAAGTATTTTTAGAAAATCATAAACAGCATTGCACACAATTAAAATTAAAAATAATTAATTATCTGCGTATTTTGTCCATGTATATAATTTGAACCAAAGTTCAAATACAGGATCCAAGGCCATGAATCAAGTCCAATATGACTTGTACAGGTCTTGAATGTGTGAAAACACATTTGGGCCCAAAAATCCATGCTAGGCTTGGACACCAAATGGTTGCAGTAATTTAAATACACTAAAATACAAATTAGTAAAAGTGCAAATAAATATTATTATTTTAATAAGGTAAAATTATACAAAATGAATATATACATACATATGTTAAAAATACATATATATATATATATATATATATATATATATGAAAATACTTAATTATAAAGTATATACATATACAAACATTGTATACATATATATATTAATATATATATAATAATATATATACACATGGAAATATATACATATATACATATATGTATATAAATACAAATATACATATATAAAAATTTACTAACTATAAAAATATATATACATATATAAAATACTGCCAATATACAGTATATACATATATATATATGCTAATATATATATATATATATATATATATATATATATATATATATATATATATATATATATATATATATATATATATATATATATATATATATATATATATATATATATATATATATATATATATATATATTTTATTTTTATTTTATATATATATATATATATATATATATATATATATAAAAAAAATATATATATATATATATATATATATATATATATATATATATATATATATATATATATATATATATATATATATATATATATATATATGTATATATATAATATATATATATATATATATAAAAAAAAAAAAAAATATATATATATATATATATATATATATATATATATATATATATATATATATATATATATATATATATATATATATATATATATATATATATATATATATATATATATATATAAAATATATATATATATAAATATATATATATATAAATATATATATATATATATATATATATATATATATATATATAATATATATATATATATATATATATATAAATAATAGAAAACAGAAAAAGAAAAAGAAAAATAAATGAAATAAGCGCAGTAAGGGGGGGCTCGAACCCGAGCCGGAGCGCGCGCGGGGGGGGGGGGGGGGGGAGTGGTTAAGTCGGGTCGGGCTGGCCAGGGGGTCAGCCCACTGGTTGTGTTAGGATTAGGATTTAGATTAGTTTTATTTAAGTTTTGAATTGATTAATAAATATAAAAAAATAAAGTCGATCCTGTGTCCGGACAGTTAGGGACACAGGATTTTACGTGTCCGTGCTATGCATGACACGCACGAACACCAATTCACGTGTCCAAACACTGGACTAGTGTCCCCGTGTCCTGGCGAACCACGTACGTGGATTCGGGACACGGACGACACGAAATGAGCTCTGTTACTCACGTGTCCGACGTCGAAGGGGGAATTCGAGGGTGCTGGCGGGCGGAGGAGCGGTCGGGACGGTGGCGCTCGGGGGCGACGCGTTCGTCTTGGCCGGGCGCATCGAATGGTGGTGGTCGAAGGCGACGACGTCCACTGTGGAGGCTGGACGGGGAAGTTCGTCGGAGCTAGGGATACGGCGTACTGGAAATAGAAGAGACGGGGGTTTTAGGCGGTCGTGGTGGTGTTTTAGGGTTAGGGCTAGGTCTGGGGAAGAAGGGGGGTTTTATAGGCGGGTTAGGGCGGTGGATCGGCCGGGAAAGGCGGGAAAAAGTGGTCGGTGGTCGTCGTCGGCGTGGCAGTCGGCCAGCCGAGTCGTCGGGGGTGGGTGAAAGGGGATTTAGCATTAAGGTCCTCCTAGTTTTAGAATTTACAGTTAGGTCCTTCCAGTTTTAGATATTAATTAGAATTTGCATCCCGTAATTAAAATAAATAATTAATTACAAACTGACTTCTAAACAATTTAGAAAATTACAAACAGATATTAAAATAATTTAGAAAATTACAAAATAATATTTTTAATATATAAAACTCATTTAAAATTCATTAAAAATTCTAGAAAATTCCTAAAAATCTAAATAATTATTTTAAGGCTAAATTTGATACTAACAATTAATAAATACTAATTAAATAAAATTTTGAAAAGCAGGGGCTTACAAGTCTTCCTTCCTTGAAAAATTTCGTCCTCGAAATTCACAAGGATTGAAGACCCTACAATATTCTAACATAGCAAGCAATGCAATAAATGACTAAGGCTATGATCAAAACTAACCTCTAAGGTATCAAGCGGGAACGGGTGGTTCCCTCGCAGCGGTTGGATCGAACAAGTAAGGGTATCTCTCCCTCATGTCCGAATCCCTCTCCTAAGTAGATTCACCTGGAGAGTGACGGCTCCAAGCTACTCGTACTAAGGGTATAACCTTGTTCCTCAGCCTCTTCTCTCTCCTGTCTAATATTTCCACTGGCTGCTCAGAAACTGTAAGTCTCGGTCCGACCTCCAACTCTGAATGATCTAGCACATGACTGGGGTCTGGAATATATCTCCTCAGCTGAGATACGTGAAAGACATTGTGAACTCCTGCTAGGTTGGGTGGAAGTGCAACCCTATAAGCTACCTCTCCGATCCTGCCAAGTATCTCGAACGACCCGATGTATCTGGGGCTCAGCTTCCCTCTTCGTCCGAACTGGATCGTCCCTCTAGTAGACGATATCTTCACTAGCACCATATCACCGTCTGCGAACTCCATCGGTCTACGACTAGCATCAGCCCAGTGTTTCTGCCTGTCCTGAGCTACTCTGAGCCTGTCTCTGATCATCCCGACTTTCTCTGCTGCATCCGTGATCATCTCTGGCCCAAGCATAACTCTGTCTCCAATATCATCCCAAAAGAGCGGTGTGCGGCATCGTCGTCCATAAAGCGCCTCGAAAGGAGACATACCTATACTGGCTTGGTAGCTGTTGTTGTATGAAAACTCTACCAAGTACAGATGGCTCTCCCATGATCCTCCGAAGTCCAGCACGCAGGTCCTCAGCATATCCTCCAGTGTCTGTATCGTCCTCTCGGACTGCCCATCTGTCTGCGGGTGGTACGCCGTACTGAACTTGAGCCTACTGTCCAACTCCTCCTGCAAGCTCCTCCAGTAGTGGGATGTGAATCTGCTGTCTCTGTCTGACACGATGCTTACCGGTACTCCGTGCAGGCGAACTATCTGCTGCATGTATAGCTTCGCCAACTTCTCGGTGGAAAGCCCCACCTTGAAGGGTATGAAGTGCGCACACTTCATCAGCCTGTCCACGATGACCCAAATGGCATCCTTCCCTCCTTGGGAACGAGGAAGCCCTGAGACGAAGTCTATCGTAATATGTTCCTACTTCCACTCGGGAATAGATAACGGCTGCAACAAACCAGCTGGCCTCTGGCACTCCGCCTTGACCTGCTGGCAAATTAGGCATCTCGAGATAAAACGTGATACATCCCTCTTCATCCCGTGCCACCAAAGATGTTCCGTAAGTCACGGTACATCTTGTTAGTACCAGGGTGAATCGAATATCTCAATCGGTGTGCCTTCTGCAAGACTGCCTCTACCTGCTCTCCCTTTGGCACGCACAATCGGCTGCCATGCCTCAAGGATCCATCCTCTGCTATAGTAAAGTCATCCAGCAATCCAGCTAACGTCTGGGCTCGAAGTCTGCGAAGGCTCTCATCTGTAGACTGTGCCTCCCGGATCTGCTCCATCAAACCTGACTAAATGTCAAGCGCCATCATATGTATCACTGATCCTGGCCGAACTAGCTCGATGTCGAGCTTCTCCAGATCCTTCCGCAAATGCCGATCAATCATCAGGTACCATGCCATCGGATGCCTGCTCAGCGTATCTGCCACCACATTTGCCTTCCCAGGGTGATACTGTAAATCAATGTCGAAGTCTTTCATCAACTCCAACCATCGTCTTTGCCTCATGTTCAGCTCTTTCTGCGTGAACACATACTTCAAGCTTTTGTGGTCAGTAAAGATTTCCACACGCTCTCCGTATAAGTAATGTTTCCATAACTTGAGTGCAAAGATCACCGCAGCTAACTCTAGGTCATGGATAGGATAATTCCGCTCATGAGTCCGCAATTGCCTAGATACATAAGCAATCATTTTCCCATGCTGCTGTAGGACACATCCTAGCCCCTTCCCAGAAGCATCGCTGTAAATAGTGAAACCTCCAGAACCTGAAGGTAAAGTCAGAACTGGAGGTGGTCGTCAGTCTCCTCTTCAGCTCCTCAAATGCTGTCTGGCAGTCCTCTGACCAGATGTACTCTGCGTCCTTCCGCGTCAGCTTTGTCATGGGTTTAGCTATTCTAGCAAAGTCCTGGACGAACTTTCTATAATAGCCTGCTAAACCCAGAAAGATCCTGATCTCTGAAACTGACGTTGGAGCCTTCCATGTCTCAACTGCAGCAATCTTCCAGGGGTCCACCGAGATTCCATCTCCAGTGACTACATGGCCGAGAAACTCTACTCGGTCTAAAAAGAACTCGTACTTCGGCAATTTGGCAAACAATCTCTCCTGTCTCAGAATCCCCAAAACTATCCATAAGTGCTCTGCATGGTCCTCCGGCGTCTTCGAGTATATCAGGATGTCGTCGATAAACACTATGACGAACTTATCCAGATACTGGTGAAATGTCTTATTCATCAAATTCATAAAGACAGCTGGCGCATTTGTGAGACCAAATGGCATCACCAGAAACTCGTACTTCCCGTACTTCCTGTTGAACGCCGTCTTCTGGATGTCTGCTACCCTAACCTTCACCTGGTGGTACCCGGATCTCAAGTCTATCCTGGAAAACACCTTCGCCCCGCTCAACTGGCACTACTAAAATATGCTATATTAGCGACGTGTTTTAGCGACGTAAGAAAATAACGTCGCTATATATGTAATATAGCGACTCCCATCATGTGACGTCACAAATCGTCGCTAACTAGCGACGTTCAGCGACATTACATAAATTACGTCGCAGAACAGCGACGTTCAGCGGCAGAGTATTAATATATGTCGCCATATAATAAAATTTTGCGACGTCGACGTCTTTAGTTGACGTTGCTAAATGTTTTACTTAGGGCACGCTGTTTCCTTTTCCCCCTCACTCGAAAATTTCCAAAATTTTCAGAATCCCTCTCCCCCCCCCCCCCCCCCCCCCCCGCGACTCTCCCCCCCCGGCGACTCTCTCCCCCCCCCCCCCCCCGCGACTCTCCCCCCCGGCGACTCTCTCCCCCCCCCGCCCCCGGCGACTCGCTCCCCCCCCGCCCCCGGCGACTCCCTCCCGCTCCGACGAGCTCCTCCTCCCCCAATCCGAGATCCTCCTCCTCTCCCTAGCTCCTCCTCCTCCTCCCTCTTCCTAAGGTAAACCCTAACCCTAACTCCTCTCCCTCCTCCTCCTCCTTCTCCTCCTCCTCCTCCTCCTCCTCTCACACACACACACGGACACACACACACGGACACACACACAGACACACACACACACGGACACACACACACACACACAGACACACACACACACTGACACACACACACTGACACAGATTTTATCATATTCATCTTGTGCTCTTTTTCATATTATTATTCATGTGTTATTTATATGTTGTATCTCTTTACATGTATATATATATTTATATATATATTTGTGTGTGGTTGTATATTTATTTGGAGTTATGGTTGTGGGAATGTTGAGAGGTTTTGATTGTTGTGTAGTTGTTGTTCTTGTTGTTGTTGTTGTTGTTGTTGTGTGGGAAGTAGGATGGAAATCAATGAAAGGATGAGGAAATGATGGAGATTGAAGGAGGATAGAAGTGTGCTTATGGGGAGGGGGTTTTGGACAGCAACCAGCAGCCTGGACTGCTATTTTTAGCAGTTTTTGGGGGGGGGGGACAGCAGCTATATGCTGCTGAAATTTGCAGCAGTGTGCCCCCCACTTGACATTAGTTAGCCTACTTATTAGCCCATCCTTTTAGCTTATCTTTTAGCCATTAGTTAGCCTACTTATTAGCCTTTAGTTGGACACACACACACGGACACACACACACAGACACACACACACAGACACACACAGACACACACACACATGTCACCTATATATATATACCTACATGTTATATATATGTGGTTATATATAGATATATATGTGTGTGTGTCTCTTGGTATAATATTCATGTTGTAGTGTTGTGGTTATATTGTAGTGTGGTGATAGTGTGGGAATTGATAAATGGAATGGATGTAAGGATGATAGGAAGGATTAGTGGACCTATAATCCTATTTATATGTGTCCTATATATGCCTATATGTGTGTGTGTGTGTTAGCCTATATGTAAGCCTAGGTGAGAGCTTATGAGTGTGGTATCATGGGTGATATATGTGAGTGAGTGTGTAAGTGAGTTGTGTGGATGAGTGTGAGGTTAAATATGTTAGATATAGGTTAGCATCTTAGGCCATATCCTAGTTAGATATGTAGTTGTTAGTATCCTAGAGTGTTAGAGCCTTGGTTTGGGATACCAAGTTGGGGTTAGAAATAGGATACTAGTTAGCTATTGGTATGTGTAGATATATATTAGATAGATAGTTGGATGGATAGGTGGATAGATGGATGGGGAGTAGAAGGGGAGTTGCTGCCCCCATTCCAGCAACAGCAGCAGCAAGAACAGCTGTTGTAGCAGCAGTTTACATCAGCAGTAGCACCCCCATGGCCCCCCACTTGTAGTGATTAGCACTAATGGGGGCAGGAGAGGTAATTATAGGAGTAATTAGATCTAGATCTAATTAGCACTTGGCTACAAGGCATATTCCAAGAATATTCTAGAGAATATTCCAAGTCTATTCTAAGGAATATAGCGACTCCTATCGTTTGAAATAACCACATCTTGGCTATTTGTTAAATAGATCGACCCTGAGCTCCCATGTTTAGTCGTGCCTTCAACATCATGTTCAAATGAAGGTGACAAGCAGCTGACTATGAAAAAATATGCCGTCTTGAGCTTCATAAAGAAATGCAAGATTACAAGCTCCTATGTAGTAATCTTGCATTTCTTTATGAAGCTCAATACGACATATTTTTCTATAGTCAGCTGCTTGTCACCTTCATTTGAACATGATGTTGAAGGCATGACTGAACATGGGAGCTCAGGGTCGATCTATTTAACAAATAGCCAAGATGTGGTTATTTCACAGAAGCCATGAATTACCGAGAAAATAGGAAACATCTCGTACTCCTCCCGTGAAATCGTTATCGGGAAAATAGGAAACACTTAGCAAACACTTAGACGTTAGCAAACATTGTTAATTGGTGTGTTCATCTTTGCAGAATTATTTCCAAATGGAGCTGAATTACTACTTGCGGAATCGTTCATGGATGTACAATCGTCGTCCTGAAGATATGTGTGGTGTGCGGGATGAATACATAGCGGGAGTAGAGCAGTTCCTGCAGTTTGCTAAGGCGTTCCCTCAGTACATGGACGACACCAAAATTAAGTGTCCGTGTGTGAAATGTCATAACGTGAAATATTATCCAGAAGTGGAAGTGACATATCATTTGTACTCGAGGGGTTTCACGCCTAATTACTATCAGTGGACCGCACACGGAGAACTTGTGTCGTTAGCATCAGAGCCGGAGCCTTATGTTGAGCCGTATATGCATGCGGGACCTAATTTTGTTTCAGATAATCATGCATACGACGACGGGTGCGTGAACATGGTTTTCGACGCTGCTGGGCCCAGTTTTGTTCCTGATACAGCTGAGGAGGCACCGAATGTCGACGCTGCAAAGTTCATGGAGTTGCTGGAGAATGCAAGGACTCCATTGTATCCTGGTTGTGAGGATCATTCACCGTTGGAGGTGGTTACAAGACTTTTGAGCATTAAGTCAGATTTTAACATGTCGCAAGAATGCTACAACCGAGTGCTGGAGTTGATTATAGAGATCTTGCCGGCGGGTGCTAAGTTACCTAAAGACTTCTACCGGTCTAAGAGGATGGTGAGATCGCTCTGGATGGGATACGAGAAAATCGATTCTTGTCGCAATGGGTGCATGCTGTACTACAAAGACGACAAGGACGCAAATGTGTGCAGATTTTGTGGTGCTGATCGCTATAAGCTAACTAGTACAGGAAGGTCTACCGGTGCAAGAAGACCGACCGATTCAATGCACTACCTGCCTTTAACGCCGCGGTTGCAAAGATTATTTATGGTGAAAGAGACGGCCGAAAATATGAGTTGGCACATGCGAGAACAGATTGAAGGAGTGTTGGATCACCCATCTGATGGAGAAGCGTGGAAGCACTTTGATCGAGTGTATCCTGATTTTGCTTCAGATCCACGTAATGTCAGGTTGGGGCTATGTTCTGACGGTTTTACTCCTTTTGGTCTTTCGGGATCCCAATATTCGTGCTGGCCTGTGATTGTCACTCCGTATAACCTACCGCCTTGGATGTACATGAAGACCGAGTACATGTTTCTAATCGTTATAATTCCTGGTCCGAACAATCCCAAGAGGAACATTGATGTGTACTTACAGCCTTTGATAGATGAGTTGAATCAGTTATGGGAAGTAGGCGCTAACACGTACGATGTTTCCAGGAAGCAGAATTTTCAGATGAAGGCAACCCTTATGTGGACCATCAATGACTTTCCGGCATATGGAATGTTATCTGGATGGAGCACTCACGGACGTCTCTCATGTCCGATTTGCATGGACTGTACTAAGGCTTTTCGCTTGAAACACGGAGGAAAACCGTGCTTCTTTGATTGTCATCGACAATTTCTGCCAAAAGATCATCCGTTCAGAAGGAACAGGAATGCATTCCGTGCCGGCGTTGTAGAGAAGGGTGATCCACCGCCAAGGTGGTGCGGAGCCGCGATATGGGAGGAGGTTAGAGATTTTCCAAGTGCTATCGAAGATCCTACAACTGGGTACAAGTGCGATGGATTTGGTAGAGATTATAACTGGACAAAGAGGAGCATATTCTGGGATCTGCCATATTGGAGTACCAATCTGATCAGACATAATCTTGATGTCATGCATATTGAGAAGAATGTGTTTGATAACATAATTAATACTGTGATGGACGTAAAGGGAAAAACGAAAGACAATCCCAAGGCCAGGTTGGACTTAGCAGAAATATACAAACGCCCTGCATTGCATTTGATAGAGCAGAATGGAAAACAGTTCCTGCCGAAGTCAATCTTTTTACTGGACAAGGAGGATAAAGTGAGACTTTGTCGGTGGATCCAGGGCCTAAAATTTCCAGACGGATATGTGTCAAATCTGAGAAGATGTGTCGATCCGAAGGAAAACAAATTGACGGGTATGAAGAGCCACGATTGTCACGTATTCATGGAGAGGTTAATTCCGATTGCATTTTGGGAATTCTTACCGCAGGCAGTTTGGGATCCATTGACGGAGCTTAGCATATTCTTCAGGGACCTTTGTTCTAAGAAATTGCTCGTTGATCGTCTAGAAAAGCAAAAGAAGGACATTGCGGTAATACTGTGCAAGCTAGAGAGGGTGTTCCCTCCTGGATTCTTCGACTCTATGGAGCATTTGCCGATTCATCTATCCTATGAGGCACGTGTTGGTGGACCCGTCGAATATCGATGGATGTACCCGTTCGAGCGACATTTGAATCACCTAAAAAGAAAGGTAAAAAATAAGGCACGGGTCGAGGGTTCTATTTGTGAAGCCTATGTTCTCGAGGAGATTACAAACTTTTGTTCGATGTATTTCAAGCCTCATGTTGCAACTAATAGAACGAGAGCTTCCAGAAACGACGACGGAGATCATGAATGTAATGATACAATACTGAAGGTATTCAATGCTTCAGGAAAGCCGTCGGGTAAAATGAAGAAGAGATATCTGAACGATGATGAGCTAAGGGCTGCTCAGGTGTATGTATTACTCAACTGCGATGAGGATGAAGTAGAGAAGCTGGAGGGGTAAGTAATTAATACGTTTATATTATTTTAATAGTGTTGATTATTAGACTATTACATTAATTGAACGATGTTGTTTTCAGCATATTTAATGATGAAGTGAGGTCAGGTAGGCCACACATAACAGAAGAAGAACTAGAATAAGAAATGAGGCGTTATTTTCCATCATGGTTGAGTGCATATGTAAGACTTGAGAACTCTGTAATTACCTTTCAGTATATGCACTTTCGTCGTCTGGTACTTGAGAAATGAGGCGTTATTTTCCAAGATGGCGCGGTCGAGCGCCGGTAAGTGGTGTGGTGGCTCCATTCCTATGACGGAGCATTTTCGTCGTCTGGTACGTTTCCTATGACGGACATCATTTTATATATAGTTGGAAAGAATGTTTAATACTAATAATAGATAAATATATATTTTAACAGGTAAAAAAGGGTGAGGACCCCAACATGGTGACCGTCTTCCTGGTCACCCATCGGAGGGCTGGGGAGTTCATTGACGAGAGGGCGACGTAGGCATATGTACGTTCTATCCTTTATATTAATTTACTATAACTTAGAAAACAGAAAAATAGATATCAATATAGACTTTAGCAAACACTTAGACGTTAGCAAACATTATTCTAGGCCAAGTTTCTTCGGCTACAAGAGGAGGCGGCTGCTGCTGCTGCTGCTGCTGCTAGTACGCCAGCAAAGGGAGGGCCTGGTACTTCCTTCCAGCCACCTACAGCTCCATCGCCGGACGACCTCTGGATGACCGCCGTTGGTGGTCTTCAGAAGGGTACGTACTACGGTACGGGATCCTACGGCGCCTATTTGGCTTCAGAGTCATCCCGGGCCCCCTCTGTCAGTGCGCAGTCTTTAGCTTCGCAGGCGTCATCACAGGCGCATGATATTGCTCGTCAGCTCCAGGAGCTGCGTCGCGAGTTGCAGCAGCAGATTTCTGAGGCAGCTGGGGCAGAGCGACGATCCGACGATCACCGGACGATTTGATGCGATCGAGCGCAGTATGCAGGAGATGATGAGTCTGCAACAGGCTACAGCTGCTAACTTGCACACGCTCACCGAGTCTACGCAGCACACAGAGCGTAGACAGGTCGAGCTGGAGGGGACGCAGATCGCCATGTCTGCCACACTCAATCAGGTACAGACTTCGCTTGAGGATAGTAGTCGGAGGATGGTGAGTGCCCTGGCTGTGCATGCTGAGCGACTGCGAGAGATAGGGCAGCGTCCTCCCGGTCCATCGATGGCGCCGACTCCAGATGTTTCACTGCCTCCGGACGTTGCACAGCTCACACAGGAGCAGTACGACATCATTTTATCCCAGATGCGCAGCCGGGGTCCTTTGTGATGTCTTTTTTATTATTTGTTGTTGATACACTTGTTTCTCTGTTTGTGAGACTCTTATTTGTGGTTGACTTGTATTGGTTGAGATACTTCTTTCTCTGCTTGTGAGACTTTTATTAGTTGTATTGGGTGATGATATTGCTCCATCGTCTTTTATTGGTTGTATTGCTTGTTAGACTTTTATTGTTTGTAGACTTTTATTGATTGTAAACTTTTATTGGTTGTAGACTTGTTTTGCCATTTATCTGCGACGGGGATGACGAATATACCTACGCTGGGTTATAAGCGATGATCTGATATACAAAGGAGGTGCTGCCCAAATTTTTTAAAAATATAATGTGTATTTTTGTGATGATGTGTGTCTGTGTTTACAGTGAATGTGAAATACAGTGTTCGGAACCATCGACAGTTTTGATTACTGTTGTATGTTTTATCTTGGATAAAAAGAGCAACAGTTCAGGGTGTACTTCTGAGAGCTTTATTTTCACGGCCTTCACTTTCTCGGAACGTCGTAAAGGATCCCGAGAAGGTGAAGGACGTGAAGAGGAAGCTCTGAGAAGTGCACCCTGAACTGTTGCTCTTTCTATCCAAGATAAAATATAGAACAGTAAGCGAAACTGTCGATGGTTCGAACACTGCACTTCACACACACTGTAAACACAGACACACAGCATAACAAAAATAGCAATTATTTTTTTATAATTTTTTTTATACAGTCTGCGACGTATAGCGACGTTCTGCGACGTCTAGCGACGGAGAGTGAACGTCGCTATACGTCGCTAACTTGCGACGTGATGTCGCTATACGTCGCTAAAGTGCTGACGTGGGATATCATCATATCTTTGTCGCTATACGTCGCTAAAGTGCGGACGTCGATAACTTTGTCGCTAGACGTCGCTAACGTGCTGACGTGGCTGACATGCCATGTCATCATATCTAAAGTTCAATGCGTCGCTAAGTTGTCGCCCTACATCGCCAATCTGGCGACATACTCTATAGTCGCTAGACGTCGCTAATTTTGCGACGTCTAGCGACAAGTTAGCTTACGTCGCAAATAGCGACGAACTGCGACGAATTGGTCATCTGCGACAAGCCATTACGCGACGTCAAATTTTTGTCGCTAAATCCGTCGCAGTTTATGTTTAGCGACGGATTTTCCTCATTTAGCGACGTATTCTAACGTCGCTAATATGGGGTATTTTAGTAGTGTGGTCGAACAAATCATCTATCCTGGACAGAAGATATTTGTTCTTGATGGTGATGGCATTCAAGGCCCGGTAGTCAATACATAACCGGACTGTACCATCCTTCTTAGGCACAAAAAGCACTGGCGCTCCCCATGGAGAAGCACTGGATCGAATGAAACCCTTTTTCAACAGGTTATCAATCTGCTCTTTCATCTCTACGGCCTCCTTGGGATTCACTCTATAGCAAGCCCGGGATACTGGTGATGAACCCGGTACTAAATCTATAGTGAACTCCACATCTCTGTCAGGCGGAAGCCCTGGAAGATCCTCTGGGAATACATCCATAAACTCCCTAATGATAGGGTGTAGCGGTGCTACGTCCCCAACTGTCGCACAACAGTTCGGCTCTAGGCTGATCTCTGGCCCTGTCATCCTGACACTGAATGGTGCTGTGCCTGGGGGACTGAACAAAATACTACCCTCATGACAGTCTATAGATGCATAGGCATAGCTAAGCCAGTCCATCCCCAATATGATATCATAACCGGGGAGTGGCATCACAAAGAATCGTCCCCTGAACTCTCTCCCGGCTATAAAAATAGAACATCTATAGATTGCTCTAATAGGCACTGGTCCTCCTTCCGTCATCACTCTACTAATCTCCGCAGTAGGTGTAGCTACTAGATGGTGTTTATGCATAAACTCTAATGATAGGAAGCTATGAGATGCACCAGAATCAAACAAACATAGAGCTAGAAAAGTATGCAAATAAACATGACCTGTGATGACGTCAGCTAAGTAATCTGGCTCTGAAACCTGCTCCAGCTCCGGCTCAAGAGCTAGACTATAAACCTTCCCCTGAGGTCCTTTCTGCTGCTGCAGATGCTGCCCAAACCTCTGCTGCTGAGTCGGGAGTGGTCCTCTAGTCTTCGCTACTGGGCACTCTCGAAGCTGATGGGTGGGAGACCCACAAGCCAAACACTGACCCAACCTCTTCCTACAGACGAAAGAGTCGTGGCCTATCCTCTTGCAGAAAGTACACAAGGTTCCCTTCTGCTGCTGCTGTAGATGCCGGGGTCCCGGGGCTCTAACTGGCGGGGTCTGATGATGTGGTGTAGGGGGACGGTAAGTCTGCTGGTGCAGTGTCGGTGCTCTCTGCTGGAAAGCCTGACGCTTGGACGGTCCCTCGAGGTGTATAGAAGCCGGCCTCTTGCTAGACAGAAGACGCTCCTCGATGCTCCGGGCTAACTCTAGGCTCTGGTAGTAGTCAGTCGTACCGTTTACCACTATAAGAATGTCGATGTCTGGAACTAGACCATGGCAAAACCTACGGGTCATCTTCTCTGGATCTGCAACCAGACTAGGAACGAAACGGCTCAGGCGACTAAACTCTGCCGCATACTCAACAACAGAATGATTCTCCTACTGGATGTTTGTCACGACCCGTATCCGATTTTCGGGCGCGAGCACGTGAGCAAGCCAGCTACGTATCGAACGGACTCCAGCCCGACTCGAGTACGTATAAGCTGTCAAGGTCATGGGTATCAAGTCTAATCTAAACTATATCTCAATCCACAAGAATCAAATAATCAAGAAAGAACAAGTATGGGTCATGGTCTGCAGCCCATTAGCATATTGTCCGATTAGACCCTAAGAATGATATGAGTCCATAAAGTAAGCAGAATATATCATGATACTGAATGTAAAGCACGAGAGGATAATAAATACAATAAGGATATCTGAATCCCGTAAACGTATCATCCCATCTGCCATCCAGAACTACTAGCTAACTCCATGCAATCGCTAAACCTGAAGAGATCATCAGGTCCTCAGAGGACTAGCAAGATACAGGAAGAACATGCCATGCTACAATATAATATACATAAAGAAAATGACAGAAATAGAATATTGTACGTACTTCTAAACAAAATACAAGTCAACGCGACATTAAGAACAATGTTTCGACATGTGGCTAACAGACAGGTGTACCATGACAATCGTAGCTCATCCGAAACTAACGACCAACAGAATAATCACAATCGCATCTCCTCCGAGAATAACGACCAACAGAATATCATAACTGTAGCACGAAACTAACGGCCAACAGAATAATCAATACAACCGAAGCTCACCCGAACTACCGGCCAACAGAAACTATCATATAGCCCGCATGTCTAGTAATGTCCTCTATGTCACAAGGAACTATACAAGTGTCCAGTCAAGTCAAATCAAGTCAAGTACAATTAACGGGTCAAGACAGGTAAAGTGAATGTGACTCAGGACAAGGAAATACTACCAGGACCTATACATGGAGTAACAGTGATATACTGGATAAAAAAATAATGTACGTGCACGTAAACGAGGAAAATATCACTGACATGAACATAGGAAGCAGGTAATGAAATCTGATAGAAAGAAACTGCAATATAGAAAAATGCATAAAAATCCTGTAGAGTGGGCAAGGTATACTTGTCTGGAGGTTGCACGCAGATCCCACAAAATATAGTCAACTAGTGAGTCGTACAGTCCAAGTCATCACAACTGTCTCCGAAAGCTGTAATAAACATCACCAACATTTTTAGAATAGTCAAATTAGCAAGGATTGTCTGTCCTTAAGTCGAATTCTGGATACAGGAGCAAAACGGTAATTTCGGGCAAAAACGATATCCACCGTTAGACCCGCTTTGCACCAAAAAGCGTGCCAGAGTCAATGGTCTCTAAAGTCATCAAACTACATGTCTACAGATCCAGTTTTCCGATACGAACCCAATCGTATGTCCAGAGTTGGATTCCGGCGGGCCGTGCACAAAATTGCCCGTTGAGTGGGACCGTGGGGCCTGCAAAACGACGTCGGATTCAACTATCTCAGAATTGGACCAAACTTGGCATGCAGGACTAAAAAAATGATACGTTCCTGCTGGCGTAAGTTTTGTCTCGATTTGATGAGCGTGCACGAAGTAATTGAAAAACTTGTACAGAGGCCGATACGGGGAATTTCGACGGATACGTATCAAATTCGTCGCACACACGCGACCAATTTGAATTCCGTCAAAGCCCACACGACCATGAAGCCGTTACGCAGCTTTTGATGCTTCCGGTTCGCGACCACGACGCCCGGAATGGCGGGACGGACGTGGTATCGGACAATTTTCTAGTTTTTTGAAACTATTATATCTAGGTTTTTCCTGATTTTTGAATCGAGATATCTCTACCTAGAATAGATGAAACTAAAAAGTGTAAATGACATTTTAGTATCCTATATGTTGTCTAAGATCGTGTTCAGAAAGATTTGAGAAATTGTCGATGGGTCGGCTAGGAATTGCCTTCCAAAACGGGTTTCGGGACTGCTCCAATACTCTGTTTTCAACAGAATTTTCGGTCAACTACGCCTAGATTTTCCGAGCAACCTAGCGCATACCAGTATGAACTAAATAAAGGGATCGAAGGACGTATGGGTTGTAGTCGTACCTGAAAAATCGAAACGCAGAATAGTGGGGCGACGAGGGAGATATGACGTCGCGAAGTCGGTGTCTCTCTGCCATTACTGCTGCGGCTACTCTGATCCAGGCCGCGCGCGCGACGTCCATGGCCGACCGACGGTGCTGGCCGTGTGCGGCGGTGGCCGTCCAGGCTAGGGTGGTGGCGACGTGCGTGATGGAGTTAGGGTTTCGACAGGTTTTTCGATTCTCGATCTCGCTCTCTCTTCGTATATATATATATAACGTGGTGTCGGCCTGTTCAGCATTTTGGCCGAGCGGGGTGATCCCTTTGCTGGCTGGAAAGTTAGCCCTGTGGGCTGGGCTCGGGCCTCATAGGTCGTGGGCCTAGGCTGGGGGGGTTTGGTTTAGTTTATTTCTTTTTTTTACCTAATCCCTTTTGTTCCTTTTTCATTAAGTCTATTAAAAAAATACTTACCTATATATATTCATATATATGTATATATACATATACGTATATACGCACATATATATGTGTATCTCATACACACCCACAAATACATATATAATTATATATATTCATATATACATACACATATACGCATATATATTATTTATTTATATAACTATATATATATATATATATATAAAAAAAAATATATATATATATATATATATATATATATATATATATATATATATATATATATATATATATATATATATATATAATTATCTCTACGCATACCTACCACTACAACCATAAACATTCACCGCAACCCAAATAATATCCCAATAATACATACTCATAATATACTGTCTTACTTATAGAAATATATATACGCATATATATATATATATACTTATCATTTATATAATAAATGATTTAATAAATATAAATCACCAATTCCTAAATATATATATATATATACAAAATATTTGCGTTTACCAAACATGTTTACAAGGTCGTATTTGGTCCACTACATGCTTACATGGGCTTGGATTTGACTTGGGCCTAATCTGGACATGTTCGGTACAACCGGGTTCCTGCGAAGTCAATAATTTAATAATACATAATAAAACTTATTTATAATGGTCATATTATAACTTGTCCTGGCTTTTCTAGTTAGGACACTCCTATGGCTTGGCATTCCCCTACCATGGCTAATCACTAGTCAAAGCACGCCACTGCACTATCTGTGCCATGATTCCTATTCACCTTGTACTACAAATCTCAACCATGGCTAAAATCATCTACCGTAATAATTAACTAAATAATTACTTATAAATTCTAAAAGTCACATTTAAATCAAAATAAATAATAAAAAATATTTCCAAAAATTTCCGGGAAGGGGAGCTACAATGTTCTGGAATCGTAGCCCCATGGCTACTCTAGCAGTGGTCGAGAAGAATTTCTTCTTGAACTGGGTCTTGAACTGATCCCAAGTGGCTCTCCCTCTTGCAAACAATGGCTCATTCCAGAACCAGACTCCTGCCAAGTCTATCAGCAAAAATCCCGCTGCCTCGACCTGGAGGTCACCCGGCATCCTAACTCCAAGGAGCTTCCTCTCTACTGAATCTAGCCAGTCATCTGCTACTACTATACCCTCAGTCCCTGAGAACTTCTTGGGATTCAGACCCACGAAGTCCTTGATCGTCCCCGCTCTCTGTCGTGGCTCTACAGGTGGTGGGACCACGGGACGTCCCTCAGAACACTCCATGCTCTGGCGGAGTAGGGTAGTCTGCTCCTGATGGGTTGTTAGGAACCCCTGGATCATAATGAGCAGCTGGTTCCCGTCGAGTGTGACGGAAGCCTGGGTAGGTATAGTGATAGGGGGTGGTAGAAGTATTGGGTCCTGCTGGGCCTGTGATGTGGAAGGTGGTGGAGGCATCTGGGTCTGTGGATCTGTAGAGTGGGGGAATATGGTAGGTGGAGGTGGGGGTGTATCAGTCAACTGGTCAGCTGACTGGATATGGAGTGCGCCATTCTCAGGTGTAAAAGACTGGGATGAACGAGTAAGCACCATCTAATTACAATAAAAAGGACTTATAAGGACTTGTTTAAAGTAAGCAATCATAGGCAAGAAAATCTAATTATAATAGCAAGCATGTAATGTTTTTCCTATGTTCCAATCCTAGCATTCCTCTAGGTGTTCTAAGCATCATTCCTAATGTTGTCTAATTACCTTAAGTTCCTAATTGCAGGCATGCTTGGTACAATAGCGTAACCAAACAATTTAGTCAGGACCTGCATGGGCTACCACTAAAAACATGTCACGACCCGCTACCCAAATTGTTGGGCCAGGCCGAGTTATGCCCAGCCTACGTTTGAGATAAAACGTAGTAAGCTGTTCTAAAGACAACAGGATAAGACTAAATGTGCTAACAGTTCTATAAGTGAATAAAAGTCATAAAATGCTCCAAACACAAAAGTTGACTCATATAGTAAAATGTCCAAGTATAAGTCTGAAATGTAAAACTGGATATATGTCCAGTTACAAAACACGTAGTCTAATACATGACTACTCTCAAAAGTCTAAAGCAAAAAGACAACTAGGCGAGGTTCCTCACAGGAACATCCTTGTAAAGCAAAGTCGGGTCCTCGGCAGTATCTCCATAGTATGTGTCGCAGAGTAACTCCTCCTCAGTAAGGACACCTACAACGTTATCCTGTCAGGACGGGAGCAAGTACTGATTCTAGCAAACTAAATATACTAAGCATGAACAGTAATGTAATAAACTGGAATCATGGCATATCATGGTTTAATTGGTTTTTAGAAATGACAACATATAGTTTAAAAGTTTAAAACGGTAGCATGTACGTGAATCGGTCAATAGGTGTATAGGATGTACAGCGGCACATATCAAGTTTTTCTGGCATGCACATACGTGCACGAACGGCATCGGTGTATATCCATACACAAATACGGGATTAGAACATACGGCAAGGTCACATATAGAATGTCACCGAGCGCGGTAAATACATACGGAGAAGGAGATCATGTTCACGTACAATACTAACAGTTTTCCCTTAACCCGTTATTTAAACATGTGAGAGATATGAGATACTGTCTAAACATGGTAGAGACTAAAAGTAATACAACACGTAAAGTTCTAACTTGCTACCCCAAGGATCAGCATTTAACATGGTTGGTAAATCGTAGTTTATTGTTATAGCAGTATGTAAAGTTCGTAGAAAGTACTTGCCTCTAGCAAAGCAAAACAAGCTGCAATAAAAGTGCTATAGATGTCCGGTAACTCATCACTGTAGAAATAAATACATAAATTTAGTTTTTACACTAAGCTAAAACACTATGACACTAATTGGTGCAACACGACTTGTGACTGGGCACCTAGCCAAAATAATGACTTTGGCATAGGAGACCAATGTGGGGTGACATACTACTTTAACTAACTTTCCAGGATCTTTACACTAGTGAGGGGTGAGGTTCACTACAGCTAAAACTCAAATAACACAAAAAGTTACAAGTCGTAATAAATCAATAAATAAATCAAATGACCATTGTGTTATAACAATTTTTAAGATAGACAAAAAGCTTAATTTTACATAAAACAAAGTACCAAAATGATCCTTGTTAATTATAGAAATTTATTATAATTTTTCTGGAATTTATTAACCAGTACAAGTATTTTATAAAAATCAGTTTTCCTAAATATACAGAAAATGAGTTTTGGTTTCATATGCCAAACTAGTGGCAAAACTGTAAATTAAATACTATAAAAATTATATTAAATTAGCTAAATTAACATAGTATCTAAATACTATTTTTCCAGAATTTTAATAGTACTTTAAGTATTTTTAGAAAATCATAAACAGTATTGCACACAATTGAAATTAAAAATAATTAATTATCTGCGTATTTTGTCCATGTATATAATTTGAACCAAAGTTCAAATACAGGACCCAAGGCCATGAATCAAGTCCAATATGACTTGTACAGGTCTTGAATGTGTGAAAACACATTTGGGCCCAAAAACCCATGCTAGGCTTGGACACCAAATGGTTGCAGTAATTTAAATACACTAAAATACAAATTGGTAAAAGTGTAAAATAAATATTATTATTTTAATAAGGTAAAATTATACAAAATGAATATATACATACATATGTTAAATATATATATATATATATATATATATATATATATATATATATATATATATATATATATATATATGAAAATACTTAATTATAAAGTATATATACATATACAAATATTGTATACATATATATATATTAATATATATAATAATATATATACACATGGAAATATATACATATATACATATATACATATATGTATATAAATACAAATATACATATATAAAAATTTACTAACTATAAAAATATATATACATATATAAAATACTGCCAATATACAGTATATACATATATATATACTAATATATATATATATATATATATATATATATATATATATATATATATATATATATATATATATACATATATATATATATATATATATAAATATATATAAATAATAGAAAACAGAAAAAGAAAAAGAAAAAGAAATGAAATAAGTGCAGTAAGGGGGGCTCGAACCCGAGCCAGAGCGCGCGGGGGGGGAGTTAAGTCGGGTCGGGCTGGCCAGGGGGTCAGCCCAATGGTTGTGTTAGGATTAGGATTTAGATTAGTTTTATTTAGGTTTTGAATTGATTAATAAATATAAAAAAATAAAGTCGATCCTGTGTCCGGACAGTTAGGGACACAGGATTTTACGTGTCCGTGCTATGCACGACACGCACGAACACCAATTCACGTGTCCAAACACTGGACTAGTGTCCCCGTGTCCTGGCGAACCACGTACGTGGATTCGGGACACGGACGACACGAAATGAGCTCTGTTACTCACGTGTCCGACGTCGAAGAAGGAATTCGAGGGTGCTGGCGGGCGGAGGAGCGGTCGGGATGGTGGCGCTCGGGGGGCGACGCGTTCGTCTTGGCCGGGCGTGTCGAATGGTGGTGGTCGAAGGCGACGACGTCCACTGTGGAGGCTGGACGGGGAAGTTCGTCGGAGCTAGGGCTACGGCGTACTGGAAATGGAAGAGACGGGGATTTTAGGCGATCATGGTGGTGTTTTAGGGTTAGGGCTAGGTCTGGGGAAGAAGGGGGGTTTTATAGGCGGGTTAGGGCGGTGGATCGGCCGGGAAAGGCGGAAAAAAGTGGGTCGGTGGTCGTCGTCGGCGTGGCAGTCGACCAGCCGAGTCGTCGGGGGTGGGTGAAAGGGGATTTAGCATTAAGGTCCTCCTAGTTTTAGAATTACAGTTAGGTCCTCCCAGTTTTAGATGCAAATTAGAATTTACATCCCGTAATTAAAACAAATAATTAATTACAAACTGACTTCTAGACAATTTAGAAAATTACAGATATTAAAACAATTTAGAAAATTGCAAAATGATATTTTTAATATATAAAACTCATTTAAAATTCATTAAAAATTCTAGAAAAATTCCTAAAAATCTAAATAATTATTTTATGGCTAAATTTGATACTAACAATTAATAAACACAAATTAAATAAAATTTTGAAAAACAGGGCTTACAACCACCGCCATCAAAACCGTCTACCGCCTCCACCCCTCGGCCACAACCGGCCGACACCACCACACACCACACAGAGAACAGAGAGAAGGAGGAAGAGAGCCTAACCTAACCCCGCCACCTCCATCACCTCGTCGCGACCACCCCGCGCAGAACCGCCAGATCCGCGCGTTTCTGCCTCGGCAGCCGTCGAACGCGCCCCGCGTCTCCACTCGTCGTCTGGCGTCGTCGTCGCCTCGATTTGGTCGAGCGAGCCGGACCCCTCCGCTAGATCCGGTCGACAGCCGCCCTGGCCATCGTGTCCGACTCCCGCCGGGCACTCCGACCGACCCTGTGCCACCACACCCCGATCCCGGCACCGTGCCCGCCGGCGAGCCCCAACCCCGACCCAACGCCGCACTCCGGCCGCCTGGTGAGCTCCCCCTTCTCTCTCCCTCTCCATTTTTCTAGGTCGAGAATTTTGGGGATCAGACCCCTGTTAGTTTATTAAGTATTAATATAAATATAATGTATAATAGTTATATATTAGTTTATGTATTAGTTATATAATGGTGGATTAGGAAAGTGTGAGGCAGCAACTAATGCTATTAGTATAGGTGATTAAAATGAATGTGTAAGAATTTGGAATTTGTATATTATGGTAAATTTTAGTTATGAGTTTTACATATTGGATTTCCTTTTAAAATTTTATATTGTATATATACATATATTGTTATTGTTATTATTAATACTCATTGTTATCATTGTAATATTTTATTTAATAATTTCATGATAAATAATTTTATCAAAATATGCATTGGATTTTATTCTCATATTTTCAAAGTTGTCTTAAAACATGAAATATTATTATAGTTTCTATCTAAATAGTTTTGAGGGTAAAACTCTAAGGTAACCTCTAGACTTTATATATATATATATATATATATATATATATATATATATATATATATATATATATATATATATATATATATATATAATAATATTTCTAAAATAATATATATATATAATATAATATTCTAAAATAAAATATTTTATTTATGAAATATAATTTCTAAACATTATAAATAATTTCCAAGCGTACGTATTAGTTATGCTTTTCCTTAACATTTACAATTGACAAATTAAGATTTTAAAGTCCTGAAATGGCTTTCCATATTTTCATAAATTATCTAAAAATGCCTTGATTCATAAAAAAAAATATAGTTTCTAGACTTTATAAATGATTTTCAAATTTCTTATATTTTAGTTACATTTTTTTTCTCTGAAACCATTAATCGCAACTAGTTTAGTCGTTCTCTTTCTCGATTTGATTATCCTACCAGCCCTGATTTTAGACTTTTATATACCAAACTAGGCTATTTGGACTATTCTGGACTCATTAGGACTGCCCGTGTCGTCGTTCGGGACCCTCTATAGAGCATAGCATTGTACCTACCTCGTGTCGACACGTTCGTGTCGCATACGTCGACTCCAACCAAATCAGGCGAGTACATTCTCTGACCGTTTCATACTTGATAGGATTTACATTTACGCTCTAGATTACTTTACTTGATGTTGTCACGTTGTTAACATGGATTGGTACTATATGGATCCATTCATAAGATGTTATCCCCCTCAGGAGCATCGGTTACATCATGTCATGTGCGTTTCACTTTTATCATGTATTCTTGTGCTTTCACCATTCAGGTGCACTCTCTTGATTCATGTACTCTCATATTCACGGAGCTCCTATGTTTATATTCATGTGCACCAATTTATGGGCTACCATGTGATATCATGTGCAATAACATAACCTGTCTGGATCCTTGTGTATTGATTGGGGTACGGGGGAGTATAAATGGTCATGTGAACAATTTCTAAAGTAGTGTAGTCATGTGCAAACTCTCATGTTTATTATCAAGCCGTTCACATGTCTAGCTTGTACTCTAAATTATTAGTTCACTGTAGCTCTTTACTTATAGTAGATATTTTATTACAGCCTTCTCTTTTACTCATGTATATTCTCAGTATTTCATGTATCTTACTCTATTGCATATTTATATATCCTGTCATATTATGAACTGCGTGAGATGTACTGTGCTCGCTTCCGTCCTGACTGGACCTGTTGATAAATTTTACAGATAGCTTGGAGGTTACCTGCTAGCCTAGAGAAGACACAGTAGAGGTCGGAGTAGATAGCTAGGATTTTTCTTATTTATTTTCAGTTGTCTTGAGCTGTATTTACTCTATGGATTACTGTATTTGAGATTTGAGATGCTTTCTGGATTTGTGCTATCTTAGACACTTAGACTTCTATCTGTTGTATCTCTTTGTGGATTTCAGTTTTATTTATCTATCTTTTATCGTATTCTATCTTAGATGTGATTGATACTGTATTCTGCTATGTCACCTCCATTCGGAATGTATATACTGTACAGGTACCTTATATATTGTTAGATGTTTGACCTAGGACAACGTTCTACCGCCGACACTGCGACGTAGGCTGGACGTACCCACTTCTCGTGCCCTTACTCTAGGGTGCGGGTTGTGACACGTTTTTAGTGGTGGCCCATGCAGGTCGAGTTTGTGTAGTGGTATTCGAACTAGAGTATCACTACAGCCTGCAGTAGGATTAGGATATATTTTTGAAGGTACTCAATCACAGTTATGATTCTTTGAGAGATTCCTGGGATGACCCTTGAGAATCTCATTATAAAATATCTCGAAAATTGATTTTAACAGTTTATATTTACCTTTCTTAGTTTGTTATTGAATTTGATTTTTGGTATCTATTGTTGATTTAATTTTTTTTGTCAAGATGAAATTATATGGGCTAGGTCATCTCAGTTATGGAATCCACTCTTCTACAGTTCCATTAGCCAGCATGGTGATGACATATAGTCTAATTTTGGATATATTTCTCGCGTGTGGAAATTTAAGGTTTTTGCAGCCAAGCTAGTGGCATCGCAAAATTTTTAAATACCATGATTCTAGAGGTATGTGCCTTAATCAAGGACTTTATGATTATCGTAGCCTTGCTTACTAGTATGACGAGGATTTAGAGTACCATGATTTTGGATAGACGCATATGATTATCAGATTGTACCTTAAATGCTTTGAACATGTTTTCTCTACTTTTGTTTCAGTCTTTAAAAAAAAAGGAATTATTGTTCTGTTCTGTTTTGTTTCTCATTATTTAACTTAGGAGTAGGAATAGGAGTAGCTTTAGCTGTTATTATAAACTTTGTGTAACTTCTTGCTATGAATTTCTTCATAATACAATGAATTGATGATTTTTGCTAGACCTTATCTTGGATTTGATATTATAGTTCTGGTTTCAAAATGGTTCTTTTTTTTACAGAAAAGCAGAACAGATTCTATTATCATTTCTTTTCTGCCAATATTTTATTACCATCATTCTTTGTCTTATATAACTGTCCTGATTATATCAATTCCATATCTCGTATCTAATTCTGTCAGCTATACTTTGAAACCATTGAATCTTCATATCATTTTACCTGAGAAATGTTGAGGAAGTGACGTAAATCATCTAGTTCGAAAATGACGTAATTGGTTATCATATGATGATTTTGTAGGAATTAAAATGTTGGATGTCAAATATGAAAATTTTGAGATGGAGATGTGGTAAAGGTTTAAAATGGAATCGAGAGATAAATGTTATTAATTTAGAACCAATCACAGAAATTTTGGTCATGAATAATTCATAGATGTATTTCAAAAAAAAACTGATAATGATATTCGAGGTCAACTTAGTTTTGAGAACTTGGATAAATTTTGGTTATTAAGTCTTGAGACGTTACACTTTAAGGCTATAATGTTAAATTTAGGAATTTAGTAATAGAGAAGAGATTTTAACTATATGCAATAATGATACAAAATTGAATAAGGTATTGTAAGAAATGACTAGAGACAGAGAGAACACAAGGATTTTAAGTTATAGGAATTAGTTTTAGATGATTGGGAGAAAATTTGCAGAATTCAAAAAGGATAATATTAGAAGGTGAACGTTGAAGAAAATACGAATGTTGATTTATAAATAAGAATAAATTTTGTATGAAATAGTGGTATTAGAGTTGAGTAAATACGAGACTTGATTTAAACAAGTTCAAGGATTTCATAAACTAGATTTAGAGGTTTCAGATCTAAATTGGGACGAGGTGAAAGAATTTGGAATTTGATCAAATAAATAAATGTTGATTCCTAAATAAGAGGGGTATGCTTCATGAGAAATGTTTTAGAAATTTGGAATTTTGTCTATGGTGATCATGGTAAAGGCTTAGATGACTGAAGGTTATAAAATCTTGATGGTAGGCATATAAAGGTTGAATTTTCATATCAGAACTTGTGAGATGAAGATGCGATTGGCAAATTATGACCAGATGAACTTTATGAAATCAGAGACAGATGATTAACTTGACTTCCCTACGAAATCTTGTCTCTTGTTTTCCTATCAAAATGAGGAATTTGACTTATTCCATATATTTGAATCACCCTTTAAAGGTTTTCAATATCATTGAATCCTAGCTCCCTTAACCACGACCAATCGACTTTGATCATCTTTTCTTATCATATTAATATCTTGGGTTCGTACTCAATTAAATCAAATTTAAATATGATCTGAATCTCCATCCTTGTATGCTCGTGCTCAGACTTCGATGACCTTGTCCTCCATATTGCCCAAATCTTGATTTTCCAGAATTGATCAACTTAGATCGTATCGAGACTAAATATTCTTAATATATATATATTGTGATTAGATTTCAATGCTATTGACATTCGTTCTTGAACTTTTGATTTTTTTTTGAATAGTACCCCTTATCGTACCAATAGTCTTGATCCTTGACCGTACTCAATTTATTTGAATTCCATCATGACCTGGATCTCTATCATATGTTGCTTGTGCTCAAAAATCTTGATTTCATTCTTTTCGAACCTAAATTCAAATATTGATTAGCCCTATTCTGCATCGTATCAATATTTTAAATTTTGATCGTAATCAAACTTCGATACCAATATCACTCGTGCATAAAACTCTGATTTATTCTTGAAAATGACTAAATTCTGTTCCAATCGCGATAAGCTTCATACTATTCTTGATCGTACCGAAAATGGATGCTGGGTTATGCCTAGGCTACTATCATACTCTTCATCATACCTTAATACTATTTGACCAAGGTTAGACTGACTTTATCTTCGATCGTGTCGAACTAACGATTATGATCATGTTCAAATTTTAACACTAGTACCCAAACTCTTTTCTGACCATGATTTACTTCCTGATTATATCTGAACTCCTTGTAATTAGTCATACCTAGATGACCTGGCATGACTAGACGACTATGAATCCCATGGTCGTGATTTTAACGACCATGACTATCGTACCGATTTTGCCTCTGGATCGTGCTTGAAAATTTTGTCCTTGATCACGACTACCGATTGACTATGAACTTGTCATGAATTGAGTGATCATATCAGAAATAAAATTTTCCATTGTGCCTAAAATCTTGATCTTCGATCACGACTATATATGAACTTAGTCGTGTCCGAATTTGATTTTGATCATGTCTGAACAAATTTTCTGTTAGTGCCTAGATTTTAATTCTATAACTGCTCGTGCTATGAGTTCATTCCTAAATCATGCCTAGATTTTATTTTGGGTAACTTATCCTTGATCGTGCCTAAGTGATTTAAATCATCTTCAAATTTCTAATCACGACCGAGCCCTGATTCACGACTTAATTAATCTTGTCCATCAAATTTTGATCGTGCCTATAAGACTTTAATTCTGTATCTTGATTGTGCCAAAATTTTATCCTTGGTCATACCAAGTCTTGATTTTGATCGTGCTTGTGTGACTTTAACTCTGATCTTATCGAGCCTAGATTCTGTTGATCGTGCTATACTCGAATTTGATCCTATCTTGATCATAACCAAAACAACAATTGATTATATTAGTCGTGACTCGAGTCGTGCCTAAGTTACTGAATCTTCGTTCTAAATCATGCCTAGTTGATTCGACCTTATTTTGATCGCGCTAAAACATATCATTCTCCATGATCGTGCCTAAGGTTTTGACTATACTTTCCAACATATTTGAATATTCGGTTGGCCTGTCAATCTTAAATTTTGAGGACGAAATTTCTTTAAGGGGGGTAGATTTGTAACCTCCGTTAACCAATTTTTTGAAATTTTGAAATTTTATTTTTTTTAAAACTCTCAATTTTCTAAATCTCGAAAAACGTGCAAATTCTAATTTTTTTTGAGACAACACTTTCGACCGTAATTGCTATCGGTCCTTGTTGGTTTTGGTTTACTATTTTATGTGATTTTATCCTATTGGAATTTTCTGTCCATTCCTTAAAATTAATAAGTTTAAATATTATTCTATATGGAAAATGTTTATTGAATTTCGAAATTCAATATATATTTATTTACTAAATAAATGGTTGTTAAATATATATAAATAATAAGTGAATAAATTAGTATTATTTTAGTAATTAGAAAATATTGGCTAAATTGTAATTAGCCCATTTGTTAAATTAGTGGTAACTGGTAATTAACTAATTTATAGCTAATAATTATTTAGTGCTAATTAATCAGCAGATAGATAATGTTAGGATTAGCAGTTAGTGGTTAGTATGTTAGTTTTCCACTAAATTTCCTAATTTCTATTACATGTACATTTTTTAGGGTTTCTCCCACTCCTCCTATAAATAGACCCCCTTCCTAATGTTTTTACACCCAATCCCAAAAACCTAGAAATTCCCAAACCCTAGAATTAATCCTGCAGCCGCCGCCATCCCTGTCCGTTCCTGACCGGCCATCCCGACTCTCTATTTCCGAAAACCATTCACCACCACTCCAGATCGCGACCACCACTGCCAGCATGCTTCCGACCACACCAGCACCCTATCCCGGCCACCCTTCCATTTAAGCCACCACCAAGAACAACACCACCTTCACCCGCCAACTCCGGCCGCCCCATTCCAGATCACCACCTCCGGCCACCCGATGGCCGCAGAATCATCACCACCACCATAGCCTACACGCCACCACCGCCACTGTCAAAACCAACCACCACCGACGCCATCACCACCCGCCATCAAAACCGTCCACCGCCACCATCCCTCAGCCACAACCGGTCGGCACCACCACACACCACATAGAGAACAGAGAGAAGGAGGAAGAGAGCCTAACCTAACCCCGCCACCTCCATCGCCTCGTCGCGACCACCCCGTACAGAATTGCCTGATCCGCGCGTTTCCCCCTTGGCAGCCGTCGAACGCGCCCCGCGTCTCCACCCGTCGTCTGGCCTCGCCGTCGCCTCGATTTGGTCGAGAGAGCCGGACCCCTCCGCCAAATCCGGTGGACAGTCGCCCTCGCCATCGTGTCCGTCTCCCGTCGGGCACTCCGACCGACCCTGTGCCACCAGACCCCGACCCCGACGCCGCACCCGCCGGCGAGCCCCAACCCCGACCCAGCGCCGCACTCCGGCCGCCTGGTGAGCTCCTGCTTCTCTTTCCCTCTCCATTTTTCTAGGTCAAGAATTTTGGGGATCAGACCCCTGTTAGTTTATTATGTATTAATATATAATATAATGTATAATAGTTATATATTAGTTTATGTATTAGTTTATATATTAGTTATATAATGGTGGATTAGGAAAGTGTAAGGCAGCAACTAATGCTATTAGTATAGGTGATTAAAATGAATGTGTAAGAATTTGAGATTTGTATATTATGGTAAATTTTAGTTATGAGTTTTACATATTGGATTTCCTTTTAAAATTTTATATTGTATATATACATATATTGTTATTGTTATTATTAATACTCATTGTTATCATTGTAGTATTTTATTTAATAATTTCATGATAAATAATTTTATCAAAATATGCATTGGGTTTTATTCTCATATTTCCAAAGTTATCTTAAAACATGAAATATTATTATAGTTTCTATCTAAATAGTTTTGAGGGTAAAACTCTAGTAACCTCTAGACTTTATATATATATAATATTCTAAAATAAAATAGTTTATTTACGAAATATAATTTCTAAACATTATAAATAATTTCCAAGCGTGCGTATTAGTTATGCTTTTCATTAACATTTACAATTGACAAATTAAGATTTTAAAGTCCTGAAATGGCTTTCCATATTTTCATAAATTATCTAAAAATGCCTTGATTCATAAAAAAAAAAAGTAGTTTCTAGACTTTATAAATGATTTTCAAATTTCTTATATTTTAGTTATATTTTTTTTCTCTGAAACCATTAATCGCAACTAGTTTAGTCGTTCTCTTTCTCGATTTGATTATCGTACCAAGTCCTGATTTTAGACTTTTATATACCAAACTAGGCTATTTGGACTATTCTGTACTCATTGGGACTGTCCGTGTCGTCATTCGGGACCCTCTGTGGAGCATAGCATTGTACCTACCTCGTGTCGACACGTTCGTGTCGCGTACGTCGACTCCAACCAAATCAGGCGAGTACATTCTCTGACCGTTTTATACTTGATAGGATTTACATTTATGCTCTAGATTACTTTACTTGATGCTGTCACGTTGTTAACACGGATTGGTACTATATGGATCCCTTCATGAGATGTTATCCCCCTCGGGAGCATCGGTTACATTATGTCATATGCGTTTCACTTTCATCATGTATTCCTGTGCTTTTACCATTCATGTGCACTCTCGTGATTCATGTACTCTCATGTTCACGGAGCCCCCATGTTTACATTCATATGCATCTATTTATGGGCCCCCATGTGATATCATGTGCAATAACATTACCTGTCTGGATCCTTATGTATTGATTGGGGTACGGGGAGTATAAATGGTCATGTGAACAATTTCCAAAGTAGTGTAGTCATGTGCAAACTCTCATGTTTATTATCAAGCCGTTCACATGTCTAGCTTGTACTCTAAATCACTAGTTCACTGTAGCTCTTTACTTATAGTAGATATTTTATTACAGCCTTCTCTTTTACTCATGTATATTCTCAGCGTTTCATGTATCTTACTCTATTGCATATTTATATATCCTGTCATATTATGAACTGCGTGAGATGTACTGTGCTCGCTCCCGTCCTGACTGGACCTGTTGATAAATTTTACAGATAGCTTGGAGGTTACCTGCTAGCCTAGAGGAGACACAGTAGAGGTCGGAGTAGATAGCTAGGATTTTTCTTATTTATTTTCAATTGTCTTGAGCTGTATTTACTCTATGGATTACTGTATTTGAGATTTGAGATACTTTCTGGATTTATGATATCTTAGACACTTCGACTTCTATCTGTTGTATCTCTTTGTGGATTTCAGTTTTATTTATCTATCTTTTATCGTATTCTACCTTAGATGTGATTGAGACTGTATTCTGCTATGTCACCTCCATTCGGAGTGTATATACTGTACAGGTACCTTATATATTGTTAGATGTTTGACCTAGGACAGTGTTCTACCGCCGATACTGTAGCGTAGGCTGGACGTACCCACTTCTCGTGCCCTTACTCTAGGGTGCGGGTCGTGACAGCACTTCTACAAGGCAAAACTAAATGTTGACGGTATATATACCGTCAACATTTAAAAAGTTTACTTGTCTTGACAAACTGAGTGAAGTAACTCTTATAGACCGAAAGGGTCGATGTTGGACAGTTGGCGTCATACACTTCTATAAGTACAATTATACCTCGACAGACACCTTTTTTACAAGAGGTTGGAGAAAAATCATTGAAATAGAATCCCAAGTAATCATGATACAACAAGTGGTAATAGTGTACCACATGACATGACCATATAACCATAGTGTATCAGAATTGACCACACAGAAGACTTAGCCTAATTAATCTCCATAAAAATTTGAGAAGACTTGGCTGCGGAAGCTTTAATTAAAGAGTGAACAACAACTATGGAAAATAATAATTAGGATCACCATTAGAGATCGGAAGCAGAGAAACAACGTTGACAGAGAGATCCACTTTAAGATTTTGGCATCGTATCATATAAACTAAAAATAGATTTCTCATTCTCAATTCTTCGATCCAAACTTATGAAATTACAACTATTTATATGCTAATAAACTAAGGAGACGTTTGGTATGCGGAATACTATATAGCCGAGAAATCTATATTCTCGGGAATCAAATTCCAAGTAATTAAATTTCCTGAAAAATTACATTCCCATTTGGTGACTATATAAATATTTCCCCAAAAAAAATAAAAAATGATAAAAAAATAAAAAATAAACCAAAAAGGAAAAAATGTCAAAAAATGAAAGGAAAAAAAGTACAAACGGAAAAACGAAAAAAAATCAAAAACGAAAAGAAACGACCAAAATACAAAAAAAAGGCCAAAAAAGACAAAAATGAAAAGAAAAAAAAGTCAAAACAACAAAAAAAAGATTAAAAAAAAGCGACAAAAAACAACAAAAAAGTCCAAAAAAAACAACAAAAGCAATAAAAATGACAAAAAAAATAAAAAACGAAAAAAGAAACCAAAAAATGACTAAAACAAAAAAATGACAAAAAACGACAAAAAGAAAAAAAACGACAAAAGACGACAAAAATACAAAAAAAAGACAAAAAATGAATTCTTTTTTTTACCTAAAAACTACTACAAAAAACGACAAAAAAGACAAAAAAACAACAAAAAATGACAAAGCAGAGGCAAAAAAAAAGACAAAACCGACAAAAAGCAACAAAAAGCAAAAAAAACGACAAAAAGACAAAAAGAGAGAAAAGAGACGAAAAACGACAAAAATCGAAAAACTTTGACAAAAACTACGAAAAACGATAAAAAATGACAAAAGACAACAAAAAAACGACAAAACCGTAATAACGACAAAAAAAGAGACGAAAAACAATAACAAAGGACAAAAGGCAACAAAAACGACAAAAAAAAGGACCAAAAACGACAAAAAAGGTAAAAAGCGACAAAAAAGACAAAAGGACAAAAACTAGAAGGAAAAAAACCGACAAAAAATGCAAAAGCTACTAAAAAGGACAAAAGACAACAAAAAACGACAATAACGGGTAATAACGACAAAAAAGAGACAAAAATAATAATAAGCGACAAAAATGACAAAAACGACAAAAAAGGACAAAAAAGACAAAACGACAAAATATGGTAAAAAACGACAAAAAAGAGACAAAAAGAACAAAAACCGACAAAAAAAGAAACAAAAACTACTAAAAACGACAAAAGACAAAAACTGGTAAAAAACGACAAAAAGAGACAAATAGAGAAAAAATAACAAAAGATAAAAAATGACAAAAAGCAACAAAAACGACAAAAAAGGACAAAAAAATATAAAAAAAACGACAAAAACCGATAAAAATCGGTAAAAATCGACAAAAAAGAGACAAAAAGACGAAAACCAACAAAAACTATAAAACGAACAAAAAAGACAAAGAAACAAAAATAGACAAAAACTACTAAAAACAAAAAAATAACAAAAAAAAGGACAAAAAACCGATAAAAACGACAAAAGTGACAAAAAAGAGAAAAAAATGACAAAAATAACAAAAAACGACAAAAAAAATAAAAAATGACAAAAAGCGAAAAGGGAAAAAAAACCGACAAAAACAACAAAAACGACATAAAACGAAAAAAAAAAAAACGTTCAAAAATGATCAAAAAAGTAGAAAAAAGTTTAAAACAAAATTTTTTTTGTCCGGACAAAAAAAAATACCCACCTATTCTTAAGGGATAGGATTCCCATGTTTTATGGGTAAATTATTTACTCGAATATTTTTAATTTCCGGAAATAAATTTGTAATAGCCCAAACAAACTTGGTAATAGATTCTCACCCTAAATTTTTTCGGGAATAAAAAAAAAATACCGCGTACCAAACGCCCCATAAATCTCTAAGTTCTTATCCGTAAGATAAGTCAATCCCTAACCATCTCCAACCAACTTAAGACATAAAATTTTCTTTGTTTTGTTTCATCCTAACAAACAAACTAAATAAATCCTAAATAAGCGAAAATCCAAGTTGTTCTCCATATAATTTTGTAAGATTGGCAATTTTTTTTTAAGATTATAGTTCTACCAAGTTATTTATAATACAAAAGATGAAAATTATGTGTTATAACCAAACACACTCAGGTACGTTTGGTGCGAAATACTATATAATCAGAAATTTTATATTTTCGGTAATCAAAGTTTCAAAAAATTATACTCCCATATTTGGTGAATATATAAATATTCACGAAAAGGATAAAAACAGAAAAAGGATAAAAATAGAGATCAACAAAAAAAAACTTAAAAAACAAAAATAAAAAATTATTCTTAAAAATAGAAGAATATTAAAAAAAAAACAAAACAAAGCAAAAAAAAAATCCTTTAAAAAAAGAAAAAAAGGTAAAAGTAAAAGAAAAATTAAAAAGTCTTAGGAAAAAGAAATATATATTTTTGCTCGGACAAACAAAATATACACACCTATTTGGAATATAAGTCTGATATTTTATAAGTAAATTATTTATTCGAATATTCATAATTATCGAAAATAAATTTTTATAAACTAAAAAAAAATATAAATAATTTTTCATCTTAAGTAAATTATTTATTCGACCATCGCTGCCATCCCTCCCCCATCCGTCGCGCCACCGCGACCAGCGCTGCCCTTCCCTCCTCCGACACCACCATGTGGACCCGGTCCTCCCCGGCCTTCCCCTGGGCCCACTGCTCCTCGGCGGGCTCAAGGCCGATGGAGCCGCTGCTGTGGTTATCATCGGAGCGGCCCCTGTTCCGACTCCGGAAGTGTGAGTGCAAGAGGCTCCTGCGAAGCCTGTCGGTGACGCCTCCGCTGCTGTCGAGGGGCCCGGAGAAGATGCTGCGGTAGTCATCGAGGGGCCCGGAGAGGAAGCCGCGCTCGATGGGGGCGGAGGGGGACGCGGTAGGGCAGAGAGGGGCGCGGGCGGGAGGGGGTGAGCGGGTAGGGCTCGCGTTGGAGGGCAGAGGGGGACACGGCGGGGCAGAGGAGGAGAGCGGCATTTGCAGCAGCAGCAGTAGTTTGCGACGGCAACAGCAGTGGCAGGGAGGGGGTGGCGGTGGAGGAGGGATCTGTGAGGAGGAGGACTGCCAGCAGGGCAAACGGTGGCAACGGCGGGGAGGAGGGTTGCCGGCGCCAGTGATAGGGGAGTGGGGGCGTGGGGGGTTGGGTAGGGGGCATAGGATAGGGAAGAAGACAACCATGGTATTTTCGCCCAAAAAAAAAATGGTCAAAGAAGTTGACCGTTAGCGATAGACGGTTTATATCAAACGTGGAGAATGTCGTACATTCTTGTAATTATGTGTTGTATACTTTAAATATGGATAAATTAAGTGTGTGTGGGGGGGGGGGGGGGGTGGGGGGTTGGTTTCGGGTGTGCCACTCAATTTTTTTTTCTTTTCTTTTTTAAGTAATGGCTGCACAAATATTACTAGTCCCTTGGCTCCCTCCGTTCCTTGTGTATCAGTTATCATCTCTTTCTCTAGGGTAAAGTACAAAAAATCCCTCGCTAAATACGTGTCTTTTGCACTAAAAGACATTTTAGAATTTTTTGTCAGTTTACCCGTCCTTAGATTATAAATCCGCTCGATTAGACCCCTCCAGCCAAATTTTAAAAAATTATACCTAAAATATCCCTCCCCCCCCTCTCCGGCGGCGCCGGCGCCGGCGAGCCCCCAACCCCCCCCCCCCCAATCGTCGGCGATCCCCCAACCCCCCCGACCCCCTCGTCCCCCTCCCCCCCCGCTGGCGATCCCCCAGCCCCCCCCGACCCCCTCGCCCCCCCCCCCCCCCCCCCGCCAGCGATCCCCCAGCCCCCCCGATCCCCCCTAGCTGGCGAGCCCCCAGCCCCACCCTCCTCGCCGGCCTCGACCCCCCCCCTCCTCCTCCCTCGCCGGCCTCGACCCCCCCCCTCCTCCTCCTTCGCCGGCCCCGACCCCCCTCCCCCGTTCCCTCGCCGGCTGTCAACCCCTGATTTTCAAAATTTGTTTATTAGTGATAATTGGCCATTAATGATTAATTTAGTCTTAAAATATTTTATTAGGAATTTTCTGGAATTTTTAAATAATTTTAAAATGATTTTTAAAGAGTTTTAATTACTAAAATATCATTTTGCAAATAGTTTTAAATTATTTTAAATATGTTCTGTAATTTTTCTAATTGTTTTTATATCAGTTTGCAATTTACTGAATTGTTTTAAATAGAGTTTGTAATTAGTTATATTGTTTTAATTCTGTTTTGCAATTACCCAATTTATTCCGACGTCAGTTTGCAAATAACAAATTTGTTATTTGCAAATCGCACCCGTCTCCTTCCCCGATCACCGCCCTACTGTTCCCTAATCTTCCGGCGGCTAAACCCTAACCCTAACCCTAATCCGACCGACTCGACCCCCTATAAATAAACCCCTCACCTCCCTCTTCTCGACTACTACCGCCACGACCCTCCACAGCCCCAGCTCCGCCCCCAATCCCCACTTCCAGATCCAACCACCACCCATCTCCGGCGACCCCCGTTCGACCACCACCGCTCGACGTCGTCGTCCCCAACCACCACCATCAGGACCGCCTCGTCGAGCCGCGTCCAGCGCCACCCGAGCGCCTTGACCACGACGCCGGAGCAGGCCGATCGCCACCCCGACTTCCACCGCTACGACCGGACACGTGAGTAACTGTGTGATTCTCGTGTCGTATGTGTCCAAGTTTTGGGTAAGTGGTTCGCCTAGGCACGACGAGTTCAGCACGGTGCTCGGACACGTGCGTATCGTGTCCTGGGACTGTGCATGGCCTTCGACACGATAATACCTGTGTCCCTAACTGTCAGGACACAGGATACGAGACCAATAGCTAACGGGTTGGGTTTTGTTTTAACGGGTTTAAACCCGATAATTTACAGAACTAAATTAAATCAACATAACCTATTCTTATCTCAGGGCCGAGATGGGCCTACTGGCCAGCGCGTGGCCAGTAGCACCCCCCCTGTTCCTCTGAGGCTCGAGTTCGAGCCCCCTTATCCCCTTCTCTGTTCTTTTTCTTTCTTTTCTTTTTTGATTTTTCCTTTTATTATTTATGTATATATATGTATATATTTATATATATATGTATATGTATATATATACTATTATATATACTGTTGTTTACTGTTATTATTATTATATATGTATATATTTATATATATATGTTATGTGTATATATATATGTATTTAGTATATATGTATGCATATTTTATATACATATATTATTCTATTAGTATATGTAAACTTATATATATATTATTTCTATATATATATATATATATATATATATATATATGTACATATTGTTGTACAAAACTAAAATAGCCTTCATAAAAACTATGTAAAATTACATATTTAGTATGTTTTCCATATTTACATCTTTTTGTGCTTTTTTCCTACTAAAGTAGTATTATATTTCATGTTCTTTTACCTTGCTAATTTTGTATATTTAAATTACTGCAACCATTTGGTGTCCAAGCCTAGCATAGGTTTTCGGGCCCAAATGTGTTCTCACACATTCAAGGCCTGTACAAGTCATATTGGACTTGAATCATGGTCTTGGGTCCTGTATTTGAACCTTGGTTCATTTATATACATGGACAAAATATACAGATAATTAATTATTTAATTTCAGAATTGTACACTTATTGATTTTGAATTTCTAAAAATACTTATCTTGCTATAAAAATTCTGGAAAAATACTATTAAAATTCTCTGTTAATTTAGACAATTTAATATAAATTTTGTAGCATTTTTTTGACAGTTTTGCCCCTGTTTAGCCATATCAAACCAGAGCTCATTTTCTATATATTTATGAAAACTGATTTTTTATAAAATACTTCTGTTGGGTAATAAATCCCAGAAAAATTATAATAAATTCTATAATTAACAAGGTTTCTGTCAGTATATTATTTTGCATTTATTGGAGATTTCTAGTATTTTCTAAAATTGTTAAAACACAGGGCACAGAATGTTTATTTTACCAATAATTATGACTAAGTCATGACTTGTGATTTTTGTGTATTTCTAGTATTTGGATTGCTAACCAGCCTTAATATGGGAGACCCATGTGTTAGTTTAGATGCCAAATCACTTCAATTTGAACCCCTAGGCTAAGTTCACCTAGCCAATGTCCAATTTGGCCTTCTCACATCACTAGTGTATTTATATTGACTTGTAACTTAGAGTCTGAGTATATATATGTTTTCAGTGCCAGGACACTCTACATCTTAGCTTTATTGTCATTGCATTGCTTTGCTCCAGGCAAGTACATCTACAAACTCATTTACTGTCTTTTAATGTTAAGTACATGTGACAACCTTGTTAAATTACCATTAATCCAGTTGTAAGTCTTTTGTTAATTGTACATGTTAAAAACACTGTTATTTGATAAAAGAATGTTAATCAACCCATGTGAATGCTGATCCTTGGAGTAGCAAGTCAAATCATAACATGTTTCATACTATTGCCAGTTCCCACCATGCTTTACACTATTTCCCGTATCTTTTACATGATGATTACTGGGTTATGAGAGAGTTGATAGTATAGTTACTGGACTCGTGGAATGTACTCACTTACATTGCAGTATGCTAATTGTGTAGTTTCTGGACTTGTGGAATGTACATACGTACATTGCAGTAAACTAGCAGTGCGATTTCTGGACTCGTGGAATGTACATACGCACATTGCAGTAAACTAGCATAGCACCTATTGACCGATCTCATACCTGCTCCAGTTTTAATACATAATGTACAATATGCCACAATTGACAAGAGTGTCTTAGAATGATAATCAAGATATACCATGATTTTCCGCTTTATATGATTTACCATGATTCCAGTATGTCTATTTTTCAGTCTTATCTTACCATGTTCCTGTTGTACATCTCTTGCATTATACATTCAGTACTTTAGTAGTAGAGGTTGTACTTGCTCCCGTCCTGACAGGATAACGTTGTAGGTATTTTGACCGAGGAAGAAATGCTTTGTGACCCGTACTATGGAGCTCCAGTTGAGGATATTCCAGCAGGGAATCCTGCTTAGCTGCTTAGTTTGACTTAGTGTTGGGTTATTATCACAGACGCTATTTTGTACCTTTAAACTGGACTTTGTCTCCAGTACTACTTTTGGTTGTGTACTATTTATTATCAAACTTAGTGGTTTTTCATCTATATAGAAGCTGTGTTGTGATCATTCTTAAACTATCTTAATTATTAGCACATTTATCATTATTACCTGACTGTCTAGAACAGCTTACTACGCTCTAATCAAGCGTAGGCTGGACATGGCTCGGCCCGGCCCAACAATTTGGGAATCGGGTCGTGACATGTTTTTTTGGCGGCCCATGCAAGGTCCTGACTAAAGTTGTTTGGTTACGTTACTGTACCAAGCACGCCTGCAGAAATTAAGGATAACTAGATAACACTAGGAACAACATCTAGAACACCTAGAGGAATTTTAGGATTGCAACATAGAAAAACTCATTACAGCGTAGGACCGGTAGTGTAACTAAATTGTTTGCTTATGACTGCTTGCTTTATTCTTATAATTCCTTTGTCTTTTATAAATAGATGGACCCTACACACTCTCCCGATTCCGCCACCTCAGGTGACGGTATACCTCCACCACCTCCTACCCCGCAGACCCAGATGCCTCCACCCCCACCTCCTATCATACCTCCCCAGACTATTGTTCCCTTGACAGAACCCAATTACTGGCTTTGATCCAGGGGCTCCTGAATACTCAGCATACCCCCGTCTCGCAACCTATAGAACATCAATTGAGGCTAGGTAGTATCAAGAGTTTTATGAACCTAAAACCGAAGGAGTTTCTTGGGACGGAAGGCATAGTTGTAGCTGATGACTGGTTAGATTCCGTGGAGAGGAAGCTCATAGGGGCTAGATTACCTGACGACCTTTGGGTCGAGGCAGCAGGATTTTTGTTAGCAGACCTGGCAGGGGTCTGGTTCAGAAATGAGACGATGTTCATTGGCGGCAGAGGAAACTGGGAGCAATTCAAGATCCAGTTCAAGAGGAAGTTCTTCTCCACCACCGCTAGAGTTGCCATGGGATTGCAATTCCAGAACCTGCAACAGGGGAGCCGTACAGTCGATGAGTACGCAGGTGAGTTTAGCAGACTCAGTCGTTTTGTCCCGAGCTTAGTAGCCGACCCGGAGGAGATGGCTCGCAGATTCTGCCATGGTCTTGTCCCGGACATTAGCATCTTACTAGTGGCCAACGGGATCACAGACTACTACCAGCTACTGGAGAGAGCCCGAGGTATCGAGGAGCGTCTTTTGTCTTGCAAGAGGCCAGCTACCACACATCATGACGGGCCGTCCAAGCGCCAGACTTTCCAGCAGAGGACGACTACCCAGCACCAGCAGGCCTATTCTCCACCAGCTCATCCTCAGCATCAGTTATCATTTGCCCGAGATCCGGGGCACCAGCAGCAGAAGTGGGTCTCTTGTGCCTTTTGCAAAAAGCCAGGGCACGATGTCTCCATCTGTAGGAAAAAATTGAGCCAGTGTCTTGCTTGCGGGTCTTCCACCCATATGATTCGGGAGTGCCCGAAGGCGAAGCCATTTACCAGAGGACCTTCAGGGAGAGCATACCCTTTAGCCATCCAGGCAGCAGTACCAGTGCAGGGTCCAGAGCCAGAGCCAGAATACTTGACAGACGGTGCCACAGGTTGGATTTATTTGCATATGACTGTTTGATTCTAGTGCCTCATTAAGTAACCTGTCATTAGACTTTTACCAAACCATCATTTAGTAGCTGCACTCATAAGACAAGCTAGTAACCAGTAGACCCATCTTATAGACGTTCCATCATTGTAGCTAGGAGAGATAGCCTTAGACTTTGCTGTAGTTATTTTCTTAAAGCGTTAGTTGCCTCGCGTATCTTCAGTCCTTGTGAATTTCGAGGACGAAATTTTTCAAGGAGGGAAGACTTGTCAACCCCTGATTTTCAAAATTTTGTTTATTAGTGATAATTGGTCATTAATGATTAATTTAGTCTTAAAATATTTTATTAGAAATTTTCTGGAATTTTTAAATAATTTTAAAATGATTTTTAAAGAGTTTTAATTACTAAAATATCATTTTGCAAATAGTTTAAATTATTTTAAATATGTTCTGTAATTTTTCTAATTGTTTTTATATCAGTTTGCAATTTACTGAATTGTTTTAAATAGAGTTTGTAATTAGTTATATTATTTTAATTCTGTTTTGTAATTACCCAATTTATCCCGACGTCAGTTTGCAAATAACAAATTTGTTATTTGCAAATCGCACCCATCTCCTTCCCCGATCACCGCCCTACTGTTCCCTAATCTTCCGGCGGCTAAACCCTAACCCTAACCCTAATCTGACCGACTCGACCCCCTATAAATAAACCCCTCACCTCCCTCTTCTCGACTACCACCGCCACGACCCTCCACAGCCCCAGCTCCGCCCCCAATCCCCACTTCCAGATCCAACCACCACCCATCTCCGGCGACCCCCGTTCGACCACCACCGCTCGACGTCGTCGTCCCCAACCACCACCATCAGGACCGCCTCGTCGAGCCGCGTCCAGCGCCACCCGAGCGCCTTGACCACGACGCCGGAGCAGGCCGATCGCCACCCCGACTTCCACCGCTACGACCGGACACGTGAGTAACTGTGTGATTCTCGTGTCGTATGTGTCCAAGTTTTGGGTAAGTGGTTCGCCTAGGCACGACGAGTTCAGCACGGTGCTCGGACACGTGCGTATCGTGTCCTGGGACTGTGCATGGCCTTCGACACGATAATACCTGTGTCCCTAACTGTCAGGACACAGGATACGAGACCAATAGCTAACGGGTTGGGTTTTGTTTTAAACGGGTTTAAACCCGATAATTTACAGAACTAAATTAAATCAACATAACCTATTCTTATCTCAGGGCCGAGATGGGCCTACTGGCCAGCGCGTGGCCAGTAGCACCCCCCCTGTTCCTCTGAGGCTCGAGTTCGAGCCCCTTATCCCCTTCTCTGTTCTTTTTCTTTTCTTTTCTTTTTTGATTTTTCCTTTTATTATTTATGTATATATATGTATATATTTATATATATATGTATATGTATATATATACTATTATATATACTGTTGTTTACTGTTATTATTATTATATATGTATATATTTATATATATATATATGTTATGTGTATATATATATATGTATTTAGTATATATGTATGCATATTTTATATACATATATTATTCTATTAGTATATGTAAACTTATATATATATTATTTCTATATATATATATATATATATATATATATATATATATATATATATATATATATTTTTTTTATATATATATATATATATATATATATATATATATATATATATATATATATATATATATATATATATATATATATATATGTACATATTGTTGTACAAAACTAAAATAGCCTTCATAAAAACTATGTAAAATTACATATTTAGTATGTTTTCCATATTTACATCTTTTTGTGCTTTTTTCTACTAAAGTAGTATTATATTTCATGTTCTTTTACCTTGCTAATTTTGTATATTTAAATTACTGCAACCATTTGGTGTCCAAGCCTAGCATAGGTTTTTGGGCCCAAATGTGTTCTCACACATTCAAGGCCTGTACAAGTCATATTGGACTTGAATCATGGTCTTGGGTCCTGTATTTGAACCTTGGTTCATTTATATACATGGACAAAATATACAGATAATTAATTATTTAATTTCAGAATTGTACACTTATTGATTTTGAATTTCTAAAAATACTTATCTTGCTATAAAAATTCTGGAAAAATACTATTAAAATTCTCTGTTAATTTAGACAATTTAATATAAATTTTGTAGCATTTTTTTGACAGTTTTGCCCCTGTTTAGCCATATCAAACCAGAGCTCATTTTCTATATATTTATGAAAACTGATTTTTTATAAAATACTTCTGTTGGGTAATAAATCCCAGAAAAATTATAATAAATTTCTATAATTAACAAGGTTTCTGTCAGTATATTATTTTGCATTTATTGGAGATTTCTAGTATTTTCTAAAATTGTTAAAACACAGTGCACAGAATGTTTATTTTACCAATAATTATGACTAAGTCATGACTTGTGATTTTTGTGTATTTCTAGTATTTGGATTGCTAACCAGCCTTAATATGGGAGACCCATGTGTTAGTTTAGATGCCAAATCACTTCAATTTGAACCCCTAGGCTAAGTTCACCTAGCCAATGTCCAATTTGGCCTTCTCACATCACTAGTGTATTTATATTGACTTGTAACTTAGAGTCTGAGTATATATATGTTTTCAGTGCCAGGACACTCTACATCTTAGCTTTATTGTCATTGCATTGCTTTGCTCCAGGCAAGTACATCTACAAACTCATTTACTGTCTTTTAATGTTAAGTACATGTGACAACCTTGTTAAATTACCATTAATCCAGTTGTAAGTCTTTTGTTAATTGTACATGTTAAAAACACTGTTATTTGATAAAAGAATGTTAATCAACCCATGTGAATGCTGATCCTTGGAGTAGCAAGTCAAATCATAACATGTTTCATACTATTGCCAGTTCCCACCATGCTTTACACTATTTCCCGTATCTTTTACATGATGATTACTGGGTTATGAGAGAGTTGATAGTATAGTTACTGGACTCGTGGAATGTACTCACTTACATTGCAGTATGCTAATTGTGTAGTTTCTGGACTTGTGGAATGTACATACGTACATTGCAGTAAACTAGCAGTGCGGTTTCTGGACTTGTGGAATGTACATACGTACATTGTAGTAAACTAAGAATGTAGTTTCTGGACTCGTGGAATGTACATACGTACATTGCAGTAAACTAGCATAGCACCTATTGACCGATCTCATACCTGCTCCAGTTTTAATACATAATGTACAATATGCCACAATTGACAAGAGTGTCTTAGAATGATAATCAAGATATACCATGATTTTCCGCTTTATATGATTTACCATGATTCCAGTATGTCTATTTTTCAGTCTTATCTTACCATGTTCCTGTTGTACATCTCTTGCATTATACATTTAGTACTTTAGTAGTAGAGGTTGTACTTGCTCCCGTCCTGACAGGATAACGTTGTAGGTATTTTGACCGAGGAAGAAATGCTTTGTGACCCGTACTATGGAGCTCCAGTTGAGGATATTCCAGCAGGGAATCCTGCTTAGCTGCTTAGTTTGACTTAGTGTTGGGTTATTATCACAGACGCTGTTTTGTACCTTTAAACTGGACTTTGTCTCCAGTACTACTTTTGGTTGTGTACTATTTATTATCAAACTTAGTAGTTTTTCATCTATATAGAAGCTGTGTTGTGATCATTCTTAAACTATCTTAATTATTAGCACATTTATCATTATTACCTGACTGTCTAGAACAGCTTATACGCTCTAATCAAGCGTAGGCTGGACATGGCTCGGCCCGGCCCAACAATTTGGGAATCGGGTCGTGACACCGGCCCCGACCCTCCTGCTCCCTCGCCGACACCGACCCCCCTGCTCCTCCTCGCCGGCGAGCGACCCCCCGACCCCCCCTCCCCCTCGGCCTCCGTCGCCGGCGAACACGGCCAAACAGCCGAAGAAGGAGGGGGGGAGGGAGGGGTAAAATTGTCATTTGGGGGCAAAATGAGCATATTTCATACTTTTGGGTATTTTAAGAGCATGGGGTCTTTTAGTGCAAAAGACACATATTTAACGAGGGGTTTTTTGCACTTTACCCCTTTCTCTATCCAAAAAAAGGGATAGAGAGCAACAATGGTGTCCTTAGCTGCTCACCACCAGCTCTCCTCCTCCGGATTGAGGCTCCCGCCGGTCTCCTCCTCTAAACTCTCCAAACCGTCTCCTTCCCTTTCCTCCGCCTCGCCGAAGCCCCTCAACAGAAGGACCGGCACCACCACTATCACCGCCGCCGCCTCCGTCGGCGCGGCCGCCGTCGCCATAACTCCGGCCCAGAAGGAGCGGAGGAGGCTGAGGGAGGTCTTCGAGGAGGCCTACGAACGGTGCCGCGAGGCCCCCATGGAGGGCCTCGGCTTCACCGTCGAGGACTTCCATGCCGCACTCGACAAGTACGACTTCAACTCCGAGCTCGGCACCAAGGTCTCTTCTTTTTCCTCTCATTGGTAACAATTTCGGCTTTTCTCGGAAGTGGGTCATTCTTTCTTTGAGATTTTTTTTAAAGGTTTCGAGAATTGGGGGTTATGAATTGACAGTGTCGAGCAAACAGTAATTTGATAGTAGAGTGGTTTATATTGTTCAAAGTTCAATCCTTGCCTAAAAGTTAGAAACTTTTTTGATAATTGGTTTGGTGAGCAGTGCTGCTGCAAAATGAGAATTGTTTTTTTGTAAGAAGAGCTTCTGCAACATTTGTAACAGCACAACAGCACTTACAACATATTTTATTTACTACGCCATTTGATTTAGGTTTTTTCTATGGGCACTACCAAAATTGCTAGGGGCTAGCCCAAAATTTTTCAAGTTTATTACAAGTTTGCCATCCAAAAATTTTGCTAGGGGCTAGTCCAAGCCAGTCTTAGGACTGCCAGCAAGTTGGCAGTCCTAGGACTGCCAGCAAGTTGGCAGTCCTAGGACTGCCAGCAAGTTGGCAGTCCTAACATACGTTAGGACTGCCAACAAGGTGGCAGTCCTCGTCGGAGATGGGAGAAAAGGAAGGAACGCCCGCGCGGGGGCGACCAGCGCTCCGTCATCATCCTCTCCCACTCCCCCTTCTCCTCCGTCTTCCGCCCCCTCCTCCAGATCCTTGCCCCCCTCTGCTTCGACCTCGGCAGCCGCCCCGCCGTCGACCTCGTCGCCGCCCACGTCTCCCGCTGGCCCCCTCCCCTCCCCGGCTCCCCCATGGACCTCCCCCTCGCCGCCTCCTCCCCGACCCTCCGCGTCCGCCTTCCTGACCCTGACCTCCCCTTCTCCCTCGACTCCCGCCTCTCCTTCCCGCCGGTTGCTCCGCCGTGACTTCCCGCAACACCTGAAGCCCCATCTCCTCCACTTCCTCGACCTCCACTTCCCCTACATCCTCCTCCTCCCCACTTCCCCACTCACTTCCCTCCTAGACTCCCTCCGCTCGCGGCGGAGCAACCGGCGGTGGCGGTGGCGGTGGCTGCTGGTAGTGGTGGTGGCGCCGCCGCCACCGGAGGAAGGAAGAGGAGGAGAAAAGAGGAGGGAAAAAATTAGGGTTTGGGGGATTGGGCTGCCCCTAGCAATTTTTGGGTGCCCCCTAGCAATTTCTCCACATTCATGGGCTGCCCCCTAGCAATTGATGCCCCCTAGCAATTTTGGTAGTGCCCATAGAAATTATCTTGATTTATTCAACAGAGCTAACAACTTCCCTGGCTGAGTGGCCAAACTCGAGTCACCATTGTGTTTACCGGGAAGAGGCAAAAGACTCGGGCTGGGTGGCGGAAGATCAGTGAATCGAACCAAGGGGGCGTATTATTCCTTCCATTTAAAATGGTAGGAGTTGGGGGCAGTGGGCCCAAATGGCATGCAATGTGCACAAAGTCCGTAATGCCGGGCATCTCCACACAAAAAAATCCCATCTGTAGCAACAAAAGTTGCAACCAAGTATCCTAATTGCCTCATTTTACACACTGGTAATAACATTTACGGACAACCAAACCAAACAACTGTATCCGCAACACCACTTTCCGAACAAATGTTGCATGGTGTTCACATTTACCGACAAGTAACAACCAAACAGCTCCTAAGAGCAGTTTGACGGGTGGACTGATTTGTACTGCCCATAGCTCGACGTTTGTACTGCTATCGGATTCTGGGAATTCGATGTTCTTTCATTTTACACAAGAAGTTGAAGGGTTTCATGAATTGGATATGTGGCAAAATTTTGTTCAAGATTGAACCTTTACCTTTTTGTTAGCACCACCCCTTTGTTACTGAAATCGGTTTGTCATATAAGTTATCGGGTTTCTCAGAAGAGCAGTTTAATAGGTTTAATGTTTCTCTTTCCTGTTAGCACTGCTTCCTGGTTGTTGGAATTGGGTGTTCCTCCCTGTCAATCAGCCTCTTAGGTTTTGTGGTACGGCCCTCTCTTGCTCATATAGGTATTTTGGTTAGGAATTTGGCCCCATCAAAGGGGGTTGACACCCCGTCATAATTTTTTTTCTTCTTTTCAATTCTTTTGTGGAGCTTGCTTTGTTCGACAACTACAGTATTATGATAAAAGAACGATTGGATAATGATGAAGATGACTTCTCGAAGCTGTAGGAGAGTCCATCTGAATTTGTTGGACTCAATGATGTACCAGAGAACGCTAGGTGTTTAGTATTAGCCCGAGTTACAGTACGGTTTTGGAATACTAGAACTCTTGATATGAGTTCTGACCTGTTGAATCTATTGTTTGTTACTTATGTTCACTTGTGATAAATTCAATACTTTCTGTCTTTGCTTTACTGATTTGAACTTTGTATCTAGGTGCACCATATTTGATTGATCGGTTTGCATCACAGGTTAAAGGAACGGTTTTCATGACAGATATGAATGGGGCACTTGTTGATATCACAGCTAAGTCTTCTGCATACTTACCTCTCCAAGAAGCATGTATTCACAGGATTAAACATGTACAAGAGGCAGGCATGCGCCTGGGGCTCGTTGAAGAGTTTGTTATAGTTGGTGAGAACGCATCAGATGATAGCTTGATTTTGAGTCTACGGTCGATCCAGTATGATCTTGCATGGGAAAGGTGTAGACAGCTTCAGTCTGAAGATGTTGTTGTCACGGGTAAGGTGGGGATCTTGCATACCTGACCTCTGTTTGTAGTTACGATTGAATTTTGTTTGCCCCGTTCTGTAGTTAGAATTCAAGTTCTATCTACTCTTCTTAGATAGCTATATGCTATTTGTTTGGTAAAGTTGATTTCTATTTATGCGTGTAGACTGTTGAACGTGGGACCTGATTTTGTTGTGTATACACAGTCCAGGCCATGCCTGAAACTAACATGTAATATAATTTGTCATACACCCTTCCAGATGTGAGTTTTTATAGATTTCTTAGAAGAAAGCACTGATGACTTATTTTCTTACATATAAGCTTCTTTTATGCATAGAAATAAAATCCCTATAAAATTTTCCTTTTGGTGTATATTGCTGTGACACTTACAGTTTTACTCATCATTTCACTATATAGCTGACAAATAAACTCGATCATCTCTCACTTTTTTTTTATTTAATTAATATTATACCAAAGATGTATAGAGTTATGCTATATATTAATATTTAATTAATATAGAGTTATGCTATATATTAATATCTATTTATAATTAATGTTAACATTTTGATTCAAACAGTCACCCCAAAACTTGGGATAAAGGCTTTGTTGTTGTTGTTGTACTTCCACGGTTCATTAATATAAAAATTAAAGACCAAAAGAGAAGCGCCAAAAGGCCCAAATGTTGAATCCAAAAGTTGAAACCGACTTTTAAAACTCTGCCTAAACATCAGATACTAAGTTTTTACGTAGTGAAGATGACGTTGTGCACATCAAAGGAAGAATCTAACCTTGAGTGGGACTTTCATGTTCCAAATCTTTTACAATTGTCGCTAGATTCTGCTCCAAAATTCAGAAATTGATTTGCATAACTTCATGGACATGATAACATGATCCTTTAGAAGGTTCAAGGTTTCCTATTTCCCCCTGTTTACTGCAAGTTATAATATTTCCTTGGTCTTGGCTTCAAAGTTCCTCACTTCTATTGGGAAGTAACTAGGCCGTCTTCATCCCAACCTACCTACTGTAGGTTTGAAAATTTGGAAATAGGTGGTATGACCACTCCAAATCTTTCCAAACCCCACAAGTGTTAAGCTCGATTATTTTTTTGGTTCCTTTACAAATAAGTCACTCCTACTTTTGCTTTTTTTTTTCCCTGAAATTAAATATCTTGCTAGCTCTCTCTCCACTTCCCAACCTTAGGCCCTTATGTATTTGGATACAAGTAACGATTTGGATGTTAAAACATATTTTATGTCCAACCTGATTACTGATTAAAATTGAACAACATATCCATGTCAGCCCAGTATATTAACTGTTTATTCTAGTACCTAGCCTCATATTGGCATTTGGTAAAATGACATAAAAATACGGAAACATTATGACCTACATAAAACGATATCTAAATGTTGAGGTGTTAACAAAACTACAAAAGTGAAATAGGTTTAGAACGTTAGTTACTGAGACCTCTTTGCTTAGTATTTTAGATTAGATCCAATGTCGCATTCAGTAAAAACTAATGATACATGTATAGGGTGTACTCAATGTGTACAAGCTTGCCCAACAAATGTATTGGAAATGATACCTTGGGAGTTGGGATGGATGTAAAGCTAAGCAAATTGTGTCCGTCCCAAGAACCGAGGACTGTGTAGGTTCTAAGAGATGCGAATCTGCTCGTCCAACAGATTTTTTGAGTGTCCGTGTTTATATATGGCATTAACTCAAGAGATATTTTAGTGGAATTGGGAGGAAAAAGCTGTTTCCGCCCTGTTGGAGGTGTCATATTTAATAAATCACCTAATCAATGATGAAGATTTACTAAGCAGTTATTCCTATCGTTTCATTAAAGAGCTCGATGAAAGAGATGGTACGTTATGAATCTTATGATATATTTCTTAAATAATTGAAGATTTTTCTTGTTCTTGCAATAATATCCCATGACATACAAAACTACAAAGCTTTTAACTGTTGTGGTAAAGAATTTCAGATGATTTTATAGAAGTATAGTAACTACTATATGCAGTCATGCCAAGAAATTTATTCAATTTCTTGAAGGACAGGAGTATCCTTTTGAGGAATGATATCAGAAACTAATTTATTTTACTTGGTGACGTTCTTAACCTGTGTATATGCCCATCACCTGATTATGGAAAAAAAAAAAACTAAAAAAAAAGGTTCAGAGTTTCGTTTGCTATCACAATTCTCTTTCGATGCATACATTTGGGAGTAATAGTAACACAAGGTGAAATCAATGGAGAATTTGCTCTAAACAGGCCATAGAAAAACTTTACAGACATCCCAAATTCATAGAGATTGCATCAGTGCTTATAGCCTTATATGGAGTTGCATTGCTTGTATCTTGGACATATTATAATTCCCTTTTTGTGGGCATGGAAGCCATTATCTCTAAAAAAAAGCATTATTTATATGGAAGACAACCATCTGTAGATGTCCCTTGATTGCAGCTCATATGGAGATGCATTGCTTATATCCTGTTTCAAGTGCTCATTAAACCTGGCGTATGATTACCTTTTCTATTGCTTCGTTATGGAGCATTTTTTCCAGATGGATGATCTATCTTAAGTTAACCTATTGAAAAAGTAGAATACAGTTCATGGCAATCTTGTCTGGGAGATTAGAGAACCTGAAGATGCATCATTTTTCCATCCCCGGGAAACCCCAGAATTTGGTTATTATTTCATTTACTTTTCAAGTATTGTGAAGAATCTCCATACTTTAATACATTTTTAAGGTGGCCTCGAGTAACATAGAATCCTTGATCACTGTCAAGCGATTCTCATCCTGTACTTCTTTCTTCTCTTGTGATCATGATACTTAGCTTTTACATGTTTCCATTTAACCATGTAATTTGAGTACTAACTTGAGACGAAGGTGAACAGTTTGCTTAGTTGAAGAGTTTTTATTATCTAGTGATCTAAATGTATTTAGTACAACTTAGACTCTACATTATTTTTATTGCTTATAATCTATTTTGTCTGCTTAATTCGATCTTTGAGCTGGTGGTTACAGTTCCAGCAGTCTCCTTTTTCATCCTTTTTCCAGTAAATATTTGTGGTATAAAGGATTTTGTGAACTTTATATGGACCACAGGTTGTTGGGGGAAATAAAGGAGGTGTGGTAGCCATTGTTGAGGGCCTCAGGGGTTTCGTTCCATTTTCCCAGATATCAACGGTTGGTCCTTTCCCCTCGATTCAGCGTGATACAATATTCCATTGTGTTTTAAACATAAAAGCTACTTTATAAATTTACTAGACAATTATCTCTTGTATATATAATATAGTCGATATTGGATAGTTTAGCTTCTTGTGAAGTCGGTCCCTTAACTCACTTAGCAGTTTTTGAAATTACTTTTAGTTGGATCCGACCTGCATCCATGATATTAATACCTTTTTGATTATTTTGGGACTTTTTTCTATGCATAAACAGAAATCGACTGCAGAAGAACTCCTTGACAAGGAACTACCTTTGAAATTCATGGAGGTTGATGAGGAACAGTCTAGACTTGTTTTCAGCAACCGCAAGGCCGTGGCAGACAGCCAGGCTCAGCTGGGAATAGGATCGGTTGTCGTGGGAACGGTCCAGAGCCTCAAGCCATATGGTGCCTTTATCGACATTGGTGGAATCAACGGCCTTCTCCATGTTAGCCAGATTAGTCACGACCGTGTCTCTGACATCTCAACAGTCCTCCAACCTGGTGACACCCTCAAGGTATCTTTCTGCAGTTCTTTCAATATTCTCAAACCTTATTCTCCGACCATTTTCCGTCTGCTAATAAACGAAAATACCTTTTCTGAGAAGGTGATGGTACTGAGTCACGACCGTGAAAGAGGGCGAGTTAGTCTCTCTACGAAGAAGCTAGAGCCAACCCCCGGTGATATGATTCGCAACCCAAAGCTTGTTTTCGAGAAGGTATTCTTTACCACGGGAATTCTGTGTTGTTTCTCCGAGACATTGATTATAACCTTTCTTGTTTTGTTGTTTGTTTTTTGTTTTTTGTTTTCTGTCAAGGCGGATGAGATGGCTCAGACTTTCAGACAGAGAATAGCTCAAGCAGAGGCGATGGCCCGTGCCGATATGCTGAGATTTCAGCCTGAGGTAACTGCTGACTTCTCTATCCATCTGCTTCCAGGGCCGGTCCTATGGTTTATGGGGCCTAGGGCAGAATCTAAAATTTGGGTCATTTTCTCACATAAATAAAATTTTCTTTTAGTATTTTTATAAGAAAAATTGTCAATTATTATTTTTCATACCTGTGACGGGAGAAGATAACCCTCAATGAGGCATGAATCTTGATCTAACCATGGTCATATGAAGACCGAAGAACAGAGAGAGAGAGAGAGATGACTTTTTTAATATATATAAAATGGGAAAAATGAAGGGACCGGACATCCGTCCGAGAAAGCTAGATGAGGAGACTGCCTTAATTTTGAGCGGTTACTTAATTTTTTGTTTTGTTTCTAGATTTGTTTAGATATTGGTTTCCAACGACTATTTCCTTTTTAGATTCGCTGATTTAGTCTTTGTTCCAACTTTGTTTAAAACTTTATGATACATATAATCTATTTTGAAAATAAGGGGCCTTCCAAAATTGGGGCCCAGGGTGGTCGCCCACCTCGCCCGTGCCCTGGGCTGGTCCTGTCAGCTTCCGGTCCAAATAGTTATTATTGTAGATATCACTGATTTTTTTTTTCTCAAATCATTCTTGTTTAAAATTCATGGTACTATTTTATATCATCCTCCTTCGAGCAAATAAGGGTCTTGAAAAAAAAATTATGTAGTTTGATTTTTCATTAACTAACGTATATATATTTTTTCTTCCTATTCTTCTTGCAGAGTGGACTTGGCCTGAGTTCAGAGGGGATTCTAGGACCACTGACAGGGGGTCTAAGTTTAAGTGAGATTTCTCCGGCAGAGGAGGTCCCCCAATCATAATAGGAATAGGCGTCGATGTGTAACATTTGAACCAAAATCTTTCGTATTGTATTTCACCTTTCATGGAGAAACTCTACGATTTTTATTTTTCAAGATGATAATTAGTGTTAATTTTAAGAGAAGAGGTTTAGTTAGGTTGTTGCTATATGGATTCAAATTACGGTATTTTGTAATATATATAACTTAGGATATACAACACAATATGTTATGTGACATACCTATATACATATTTATACATTAGGTCTTTACTGGTATCTAAATTTATACATGTTTAGCTATGTTACAAAATGTTACAGCAACGTTCCTGCAGTAAATATATGGTACTTCTTGTAGGAAGTATCTCAATCATGTTTGGCACGAGACAACCATGTTAAATCATTCTCATCTATGTTTTGAGTCCCTTTGTTGGGTGGACACTTGGGAACCATATGACACGAGTGTCTTGGAAGTATCGAGTCAACTGCGTGTTAAATAATGATACCGATACGGGTGCTCCTTTGGACGATTGTATCAGTGCATCTCAGTGCAATGTAGACAGTGACACAGGTACTCAGCAGCCAATGCGCTGCATTCTTATGCAACTTGCAAGCTCCAAGTAGATCACCCCAGATCGACTAGTCGAGCTGCATCGTCTCGATCAGCCTGTAAGCCTCTGCAACCCTTCCGAGGAGGTCATCTAGGGGTGAGCAACTGTTCGGTTCAAACCGAACTAAATATATGAAAACCGAAATAACCGTAAATCGTATTTTTCAAAACCGAAAATCGAACCGTGTTTATAAAAACCAAACAAAACCGAATCGAATTAATTTGGTTCGATTTTCGGTCGGTTCGATTTCATGGAACAATGTGCCGAGCCTTCAAATTTTTAGCAAAATAAACCTATTTAAATAACAAATTTTTTTTAAAAAAATATGACATTATTATATTTATGAATTATTATATTACATAGAACGAAAAAATATTAGTATATATATAGATTGAGGATAGAGAGAGAGTGCTCAAAGAAGCACCGATAGAGAATAGAAGAAGACAGTGCGCTCAGTTAGGGGTTAAAAAATATTAATATATATAGATTGAGGGTAGTTTGATAAATTACTAAATCTAAATCGATTTTCGGTTCGGTTCGTTTGCTCGTCCCTAAGGTCATCTACTCACCCGAAGACCTCATCGAGTCCAAGTACTTACAATCCTTCTGCAGGCACTCAGCAAACCCGTGAACACGTCAGAATCAGGTCGACCCCCGGTTTTGATCGTCTCTTCCAACAATCAGATCGCCTCCTTACCGAACCCTTAGCCAACCATCATTGATGTCGAAGAGACCAAGAGTACATTTGGTTTGTAAACATTACATAGTAAACTAAATATTCGAATATAGTTGATATTACATTACATCTTTTGATTACATATTTCAACAAAACATGAAATGCAAAACATGATAATGTCATTCTACTATATTACAAACTTAATTGAATTATAAACTCCATTCCATTTCGATTACAATTACATTATAGTGTACTAGTATATACACATCCGTCGCAGACAATAGTTCTATAATTTTTTACACTTGGGAAGAGCAAACATCTCCTTAATTTTTTTCTATATGTAATTACCTAACTACTTATGTTAAATTTAATGAATAATTTTAATTAGTAAATATAGGTAAAAATATTTTTGAAAAAAAAAATTCACGACGAAATCTAATTTTTTATATTATAAGTATAGATACGCATCCCCAAGTCTCTCTGAGTCATCTTCTCGTTTCATGTGCATGTTGAGAGAGTTCAACTATTCCCACCGAGACGAAGACCAAGGACAAGATAGAGCACGACGAAGATGCCGATAGAAAGCAACGTCCGGAGATGACATGGAACTAGATATTTTTTCGGCAGGTACTTTATTGCCGACAAGATGAAATATCAAATCCGCAAGCATAAGGAAAGTGAAATGAACTTAAAGAGATGCTGACTTGTTGAGATCAGTTCCTGGTTTCCACTAGGAATCGCTCCCACTGAAATTCGAACTCTTGACTACTCGGATCGCATGCATGAGGTCATTTGCTATATATATATATATATATATATATATATATATATATATATATATATATATATACACACGCGCTAGAGGTCATCATAATTTGGAAATGTTATGATAGCATATCTAGGACTAGCACACTATAGTGCATGTCAGTAAGAAAATTTCACGACAATACTGACTATTGTTTATTAAGTATATATGGTCTACAAGCTATTTTGCTGCTACGCTTAAATTTCAACCCAAATTCCTTCAAATGAAACATTAGCTATGTACATCACATACCTACCGATGATCACAATATCAGACAAAGTCGAAGATTATGGAACACTGACTTCTCAATACTTGAAGATTATCTGTTTATATACCTATATGCAGGGGCGGAGCTACAACTCGGCACGGGTGTACTGTAGCCAGCCCAAATTTTTGAAAAAGAGAAATTTGAAATTTTTGTTGTTGTTGTTGTAATATTGTCTTAGTTGTGTTTTATAACTTTTGTTTGAATTTGAAGTATACAACAATTAAATATAAATAAATTCTTTAAAGATTGATATTTTAGACGGTGCGATGCTAGTGTCCCGGTGTCAGTTCAAGCTATACAAAGTTCAACTCTCCCTAGTTTTAGAGGCAAGCTCCGCCACTGCCTATATGGCCATATTAAATATAGGCAAACATGCATAGGGGTGCAACTTGGGTGGGCTAAACCCGAGCCCGATCGGATAAACCCGTTAATGGATTGGTTTATGGTTGAAGATACTCGGTTTCGAGCTCGAATTTGAGTGAACCTGATCAAAAATAGGGTCGAAGAACCCGATACCTGACTTACATATAATTTTTATATATATTGTTTCATACTTCTTAAATAAAAAAGTTTATATTCTAAATTTTTTCACCCAAACTCTTCAACTCTTTATCATAAATCTTATTTCAGTTTGTATTTTGTAATAATCAAGACTTGATTACTATTTGATTAACTTTTGTTTAAAATTATTTCAAATATTATATTATTGTCCGATGAACCCGATCCAACACGAGCCTAATCCGATCATCCGAACTTGGTCTTGAGCTTCATATGTTGAACCCGAGGTCGGGTCGGACATGGGCTCGGACTAGGCTTATGATTCATCGGACTGGGCTCGGGTTGACCTCAAGTCCGACCCAACCCGCCCGAGTTGCACCGCTAAAAATGCATCAAATGGTTGATTAACAACTGTTGACCAGTTTATAGAGGGATTTACCGAGTTAGATGACCAACCACACTCCCTAAACGTCCGCTGATAGTACTCCAGCATGCCGAGGAACTCAGCACCAACCTCAGCAAATATACATATGTAAAAACTGCAATCCTATAATATGTTGAAGGAAGGAGAGCATGCACCTGGTTTCCTCTTCCTGGCAATGGCTACTCTCCTCCTGTTCTTTAAAGCTCTAGTGAAAAGTGAACAAGATTGCGACACGACACCACCGGAAGGATTCGGAAGGCGTGGCCAGAGCACATCTCAGAGGTCTGCGAAGAAGAAGCAAAATCCGTGCACGCAGGTGACCACAGGCGAAAGCTACTGCTCTGGAAGCAAAGAAGAGACATGGGAAATAGCTGACTGCTGCATCTGGCCTTAGGAACAAAGAGATACAAGTAAGAAACTGTATCAGCAACAGGAGTATTATCTATGTCAATATCTCTGCTACAAGCTCTGTAATCCTATCTAGAAGTTAGAACTAAGCATCGACTGTTTCTGTAAATTTACAATCTCAAGCATGACCACCATGCACTTGCTATAGTAGCAGATGATAAGAACTTTAACTCTCTCTGAACTTATTACACAAGAACCTGAGATCTAGCAGCTATGCGGGAGCATTTGGTCCTCAGGGCCGGCCCTGAGCTGATGGAGGTCCAAGGCGAAACTTCAAAAATGGGCCCCCTACACATAATGTTAAAAAAAAGGTAAATATTACAAAAACTTCTTGTTATCAAGATTTGAACTAAGGACCTCTAATATATAAGCCTAACATTATAATCACTACACCACAATATTTTTTTTGTTAAGAAAGACATGATACTTTATACATACTAGTTCTATTGTAGATAGATCCATGTTGGTGTTCCCTTTCGTCTGGGGCCTGGGCCGTCACCCGGCCTGCCCGGGGCCAGGGCCGCCCCTGTTGGTCCTCCTTGATGTCTTTCTTAGGCCACATACACAAAACCATAGGAGCTCAAGGTCTTCCTCACAGGTTTAAATGGAAGCCATCTCTGGTGGATTCTCCAAGAGCATTTTAGAGGCCAGGAATCCCAGCTTATAGTCCACGTTTGGAATAGTCGTGATTGCTTCCCAATGAATCTTCCAGTTCGCGTGTCGTAATATTCTGGCCACTTGTCATTTGAGAGCCTTTTCTCAGCTGAATCTGACCTGCCCATCTTGATGCAGGCCAATGTGAACTGAAAAATTGAGCAACACAAATAGAATTAACTTCGATGGTTCAAGACTTTGCAGAGGAAAAATCTGTTAGAATCATATTACCTTCATATTACCTGCCACAGTAGTGTTGGCCAAGATCAACAATTATGATATGACCAAGGTCTGAAATAGAAGAAAAATATATCATTTTGTGAGCTAAAAATATCATCAACCCAAATATAGGAGAATTGGTATAAGAAAATCACATAATAGTGGTAGCTCAATCTCTTTGCTGAAATAGAACAAGGAGGTCTTCCAACCATGGTACAACTGGACCATAATTTTTAGTCCATAAGTGTGCAGAGTGTAGCTTGTGGTTGCCATGTTTTAATCTTTTATATTGTTGTTACTAGATAAAACTACCTTGCATATGCATATATAGAAATATTCATGTATATTTTAGATATTTTCGTAATATCATTAATGCAGTAATGTATTTAACTAATTATCTCACCTTTTTCAAAAAAAATGATATAGAAAACCTAACTTTATAAACACACACAACCAGTTGTGTGTTCCACAGATACCAGGAAAAATGAAGGATCTCAAGTTTATTTTCTTTTCTTTTTGTCTATAGCATCATAAAATTTATGGAAACTCAAGAAAATCCAAACAAAACAAACAATAGTCACAAGTCCACATGAATACAGTAACAGAAGCAAGTCATATGCACAAGAAACTCATATTTATACCTTGTATCTAATTTGTACCTTTTAATTACTCCCTCCTTCCGCCCGTTTTCTCCATTATTAGATATTAACCTCCGTCAAGCCTTCTTCGTCTCAAATTTTCCTTTTTCCCTTCTCCATACCTATTACCATAAAAAAAATCATCTCTTTAGTTGACCTTGTGATTTTTGTAGCACGTGTAAGGGATAGTTATGTGATCTGGCTAATATCTATTCAAGGGACTCAGTGCTAGACTTTATAGATGAGCAATTAATCAGAACATGATACTAAAACTTGGATATGTAGAAGTTGCACGTCAACTCGCTCTTGTAAGGCATAATCTCCTGTTATCTTCCCATAGGCTCTCAGCAAAATAATCCACCACAATCCTGCAGGCATTTGAGGCAAGTATTAAGAGTATACCAACAGTAACCATGCTATGCAAACTAAAGGTCATAACAAATTTAACACGAGTGAGATTTGAAGTTGAAATGCAGTTCTGCAAAGTCCTCAGATTAAAGTTAGAACGATATCAGCCATTGGTCTGTACATTAAGATTTGTGTACGTGGAGAAATCACAAGTTTTCTTTCTTTTAATGAGCACACTAAGTTCAGAAAAACACACATTGTAATTGCTACATGAACGGATTATACAAATAGTTAGAAGTCCGTTAATGGAAAATTTGCAGATCAATTAAGTGTACAAGTATATACTATATAGATCATCACTCTGACCCGAATCAACTGGCGCTACAGGCCCAATGGCTGACTCTCCAATCAGGATCCAAAATTTCCTCAAATGCCTCATTGCTTCCATCCGAGGCACTGTTCTGACCTTAAAACTAGCTGGCATATAAACCCTTGTCCAGGACTCTAGCAATCGTCTTTCCCAGCTCTGTTTATCAAGAATCATAAATGTTAATCAGTGAAGACAAAGAACCAAGTAATTCCAAGTAACTGAATAGAAAGCTGTTCAAACCCTACTGGTTAAAAATTGAAATCTTATTGAATTCAAAAGGTTGCTTATAACATACAACTATATAGGGCAGGGCTAGTTGTAGTGCAACTTTTACATATCCAAGTTAATAGATGCCTCATAAATCTCATTCATGTAACACCTCTTCAATAAGGTGACACAAAAACAAGAAAAAAAAAACAAGAAAAAGCAAAATTAAATTTAGTGTCATCAAGACTTCTTTAATAGACAAGGTCATACAACAGTAAAGCCTTTATCCCAAAGTACAAGGATCTTCTGCATGAATCCAGTTTCATCCTTTTTAGCTCTACTAAGGGCAACTTTTCAATGGATAAGATGACATGTTTAAATATTTTTAAGTATGATCCTTCTTGGTTGCAGAAACAATTAGGTAGCTGCTGATCACTAAATATATACAACTCTTAACACTTCGGTGGAGATAAAATGCAAAGTACCTTTCAGATCCACTAAAGTCAAATGCTCTCCGTCAGTTTAATTCTAGAATGAGCAATGAATCAGCAATGGGAATGTAATTCCCTTTCACTGTGTCATGGAGATGAATGCAATTCCCTACATTAAAGTATATCATCTTACCTCTTCGTTAGCCTCTTTATAGTCTATGGCAACTTGGAGGGTGCTCCTTGGTTGCATGAGCTTAAATTGCATAGTCAAAAAGTATGTCTATCTATCAATCAACTGGCCATCAAGGTTTTATAGAATAACTCTCTCATGCTCATAGCTACCATGGCAATGAATTTGGCACTAACATAGAGGGTTGATGTCCACGGCAACTTGGAGGGTGCTCCTTAGAGGCAATTCCCTAAATACAAGTGTATCATCTTACCTCTTCGTTAGCCTCTTTATAGTCTACGGCAACTTGGAGGATGCTCCTTGGTGGCATGAGATTAAACTACATAGCCAAAAGATAATATCTATCAATCAAATGGCCATCAAGGTTTTATATAATGGTTCTCATGCTCATAGCTACCTTGGCTATTGGCTAGGAATTTGGTACTAACATAGAGGGTTGATGTCTAGACGATGCTGGTCATAAAAGGTTTGTCAAACTTTTTTGTGGAGCCTTTATGTTCCAAGGCCAACCCCATTCTGATGGGAGAAGGCATGGATGGTGATCAATGAACTGGGACACATTAAGGAACTACATAGATACAAGATACTACAGGAAAATCAGCAGAAATAGAACTTAAACAACATTAGTTTAACCAAGGCATGGGCAATTTATCAGGACGCACTGAAATGAACACCTCAGAGAGAAATGATGCTCAACAAGGAAACAAAAGGGCAATAAATCACAATAAAAAAAAAACAACAAAACAAAGAACTCAATTTGACCAGATCCAGACCCAAAATATAGAAGCAAAATATGTACAAAGAGAAGAAAGAAGATGCACTTCAACATTCAAATACAGAAACCGGACAATCCCAAGTACAACAACAACAAAGCATTTATCCCTAATTCTTGGGGTCGGCTATTTGAATCCTCTTCTTCCATTCGGCTCTATTGAGGGCCATGTCCTATGTAACTCTAACAAAATCCATATATCCTTCTTTAACACTTCAAACCATATTTGTCTATGCGTACCTCTAGTCCTAGCAGCTCCATTAAGTACTATATTATCGCTATGGGTCTCATTACAAGACAATACCAAGTACACTAAACAATAAAAATGCAGCAAATTCTACCATCATCAGTTCATGAAATAGTTAACATCTTTCTCCCAATCCAATGAGTTAATCTTGGACATCAACCACAAGTGACGAGATGATTTCTTCCAGCTTCACCACTTATCTTTCTAGATGAGTCCTTCCATAATCAGTCAAAAGACAAAAATCACTTTAAACAAGGTGCTGAATGAAATCTAGCATTTCACACTAATGTAAAGTGACTCAAGCTTAGTACAAACTTCTCCTTTCTAAATTAGTTCTGCATAGACAAAAAGTTCATTTCCACAACTTCAAGCTGCTAACAAAACATGATCTAGCATTTCAAACTTCTAAAGTGATTCAAGCTTAATTTAAACAAATTTCTCAACTTAGTAACAATTATCTTTACAACATCAGTACTGTAAGTCCAATTCCTTTGCCAAACAGTAATCAACTCCTGTAGATACTGCAATGTAGTTCATCTACTAAATGACAAATAAAAATCACCTTGTAGAAAAAACCATGATGACAAATAAGCCGAAACATCCACCAGCTATGAGAATGCATGGACATTCACAGCATTCAACGAGAGGAAAAATTGTCGTGATGGATCCTTCCTTTATATTGGAACGATAACTATTTTGACATCACAAAATCACCCATACTTGAAACTTGAAAGCTCATCGAACTCCAAAGTATTTCCAATCTTCCCTTCCTCTGACATACCCCTCCAAGACCCACCTTAATTTTCATGAACGAAATTACTAATACACATAAACTAACAAAATTACCCACCAATAGAAATGCCACCTTCAGACATAACCTTGTCTAATGATCCCAGCTTCAAATAAGAAATATTATCTTCAGATGCCAGTTAGTAATAAGCAAGGTTAACCTCCCAATTTGCTAGGATACAAAATTGGTCTAACATAGAAGAAGGATTCTCCACTTGGGTGCATAGATAAGGATTTGGATAGAGACATGATACATATCTGAAACAGTATTTTTTAAAAAGATTTAGGATATGGGTAAGGCATTGAAACATTTATATATAAGAGGAAAATATATCTACATACATATATCATACATTAGAACTTAACAATATCTAAATGTTTGCAAGTTTTGTATAGTAACTAGGTACTAGAAAAGATCGGCTGCAAAATAATGTTATCTTCCGGTATCTCGATCACATTTGAATCATGTTTGGACAGCCACAATAATGCCAAATCACTTTCAAGCATGTATAGGGTCCCTTTGGTACCTAAACATGGAAGGCCCTCAGCCAACATGAGGGTCAAGGAAGTATCGTGTCGGTGTGTGTTGGATACAGGTACGGTCCTCTAGAAGAACAACCGTGCAGCAGCAGCCTAGATCCTCCATCTTTTGGGTTCAAGAACAGCTTTCTTAGCCATGGAAAAAAAAAAAACAAATCATACTAATAGCTTAATAGTTACTAGACACCTCTAAACATTTTCTCATTTTAGTTTCCCTTCATACAATCCTCAATAGTACTAAGATTGACGTACTTAGAATTATTAGGCTGATGGGGTGGGAGGAGATGAGCCTCCTCCAGTCCCACCCCCTCTATGTATCCGACTAATGGTGATTTATCAGCCAGGAAGCACGAACATTCTGCAAAAGATTCCATACACATGTCCGGTTAGTGTGCTCCTGTAGTGCCCCGTCCCGCAAAGTCAATCGGAGGAATCGAAACGCTGACGGCGTTCGGACTTGGCCTTACAACGGCGACTCGAAGACATCGCTCAGGTGGGGTAGTTTCGGTGAACTTGCCTCATCTTTGCCTTCACTTAATAATTCGTGTGTTTTCAACTTGCACAAGTAGGCTTAATAATAAAAGAGACGAATCCACATAGCTAAAGGGAATTATCCCGACTGATCGAATCGAGTTTAGAACATGAAAAACGTCCCACGGTCGGATTAGAGTTGGTGCACGGTGTGCTTTGAAAACGACACTCGATCCTTCGTCCCGCGGCTTGGGAGAGGGAAAAGTTGGTATTCGACACAAACGATGAGTTAGCCTAAGTCATAAGCGTCGCCCGCATAAATGCTCGATAAAGCATGCATGTTTCTACTGCGCAAGGCTTGGCATAGCCTTGGCTCGTCCCTCGGGTTAAGTTGTAGGCTTGAGTAAGTTAGACAAAGTTATGCCGATCGACCTAAGTCATTCCAAGTGCCGTCCCGTTCTTCCTGCGGTTGTCAAGTTAAATAGTCCCACGATCTCAAGGGCCGTCATATAACGTATGACTTGGGTGATAGCGTCGCGTAGGACGTAAGTCAGTTAAAGGCACGAGCCACGGTTGGCACGATATAAAGTTAGCTATGGACTATGGCACTTCGGGAACACTTTTGTTCAAGTTAAGTTGGAAGGCTATGTAGTAGTCATTCCCTCGAGTTCAATAAAGTTCGAGGCGGTCCCTCGGTTGGGAGTCTCGCGTTCCTATCCACGTTAAGATGTTTCGAGGCGGATGTTCGAGGCGGTCCCTCTGTTGGGAGTCGCATTCCCATCCACGTTAAGATGTTTCGAGGCGGTCCCTCGGTTGGGAGTCTCGCGTTCCTATCCACGTTAAGATGTTCAAGGCGGTCCCTCGGTTGGGAGTCTCGCGGCCCCGATGCACGTAATGCAAAGGGTGGTTCAGAGCACGAGTTGCTAAGTATAGTTCCAGTCGTACCAACAAATTAGGCCATGCATTTACGTGAGTCTAGATGTCCCGTAGGTGCGTGGTCATTGGACACCTTGTCGACAAGGATTTCTGCCTAGACTGGTTATACGCCGGGGCACCGGGCCCAGTCATCCTAGGGGGTAGACGTTATAGCAGCGCATGCTTTTATTGCGTGGGTAGTCGGGGGCTTTCAACGGGGCTCGCTACCTGCGCTGAAGGACCCGCCGCCTACCCGAGCTATGTCCGCGATGGCTTGTCATGCCAATGGCCTTTCATATAGATAATTGGCGTGCTAAGCGGCGAATCCGCATGCACGGTGTCGGTCGTAACAAAGAAAGTGTAAGCACGGTATGCGTTGAATGGTGAAATGTGTGCTCGGTTGCACCCAAGGTATTATAAAGCCTACGATTCGGCTATACGTAAAGACACGTGCTTCGGCACGAGATATGGCGTCGTGCTTGAGTTCTCAACACCGGTTCCACAAGTCGGGTTAGTCGTTGCGAGTTAAGTCGAGAAGGGCCATAGGACAAGTTTGGTTAAGACATGTTGAATTTCTGGACACGACCTCGAGATGTGAGGCATGGCCGCGTTGTCGCAACACGAGTATAGGCAAGACTAAGCGAGGAGGCACTGCCTCAGAGAAAAGCACGAATCGAGTTCACCACACGACCGAGTCGTTACGTCCCATAGTATGGTACGAAAGGCAAGCACGAGACGATATGTTGACGTTATTGGAACGAGAAGGTCTAGCGGTAAAGAATGAGTACACTATTAGTGCAAGGCACGGTAACGGTCTAAAAGACACAAAATAGACCAAGACGTCGGTCCTAAAATCGATCCTAAGGCAAGACTAGAAAGACAATCGTAAAGGGGATTGTATCGCACAAAGTATAATAAACGTGTCGGTTTTGTATGGGTGGACGAGGAGCTCACTCCACCAGTACAGTTGAGTACTGACACCCATACAGTTTCCATGTGCAGGCACAGGTAGAAGCTCGTGGCGCGGAGCTCGCTTGGATGCGTCGAGGCACGGAGTTCCTTGGCGATTCGAAGCGTGCGGCCGCATGGAATCGAAGACTTATACAGGACATAATGTATGGACATCGCCTTCCGAAGCTTCCGCTGACATCAAGCATTGTATCGAGAGATGAAAGAGAGCAGAGTGACTTGTAAATGAGAGAAAAGTGAGCACGAGAGACTTGTAATTTGGCCTTGCGCCCACAAATGTAATCTTGTATTCAATATCAATAAAAGAGTTTCTTTTGAATGACTTGTGTTCATGTGTGCTTGTTCTAAATTTTCGCTGCATATTCAATGTATCTGCTTGGGACTTCTGTGCGACGACCCCGTCGCCGCCGCTGTAATCGGCCGTTATGGAACCTGCCTTGCACGAGCGCAATCTAGGCTCGTGCGGCATCACGCCTTAGCGAGGACGATTCGCTCCTACGGGAGCGGGGCGTGACATAATGGTATCAGAGCACGGCTTTACGTCCTTGGACTATCGATTGAATTCTTTAACTCTGATGTTTCCGCGAACTCTGAATGTTGCTTCCGCAAAGCGATACCGTTGGTGCGCTCTCTCTCGATTGTCCCACGGGATGTCCATACAATAAGTCTAATATTTTCAAAAGCTCGTACGAGCGTTCCATCGAACGCATCGGTAGGCCATCGCCGGATACGTTGGTAGGCCTTTGGGCCGAACGGTGCCGACCTTGAGTTGATAGAAGACACGTGCTAAAAGTTAGCAAACGCGTTGCGTGCTTGAACGACCTTACGCTAACAATAGCGAACGAGCACACGAGACCGAAGTATAGTTCGAACGGGATGGTTATGCACACAGCCTTTGGCTAAGTTGTGCCGATTATCGCGCACCTCGACCTTGTGGTGCAAACGAGTCGCGAGCAATATTAAGTATCGCTCGGTCGGAAACGGGGATACACTTAGAGTGTATATCGATAGAAACGCTAATGGACTAATGCCTAGGCGTACACGGAAGATTGTTCTGGATTTTGAGGAATAGTGCGAACGACTTAGTGCGTCGATGCGACGTGAACGATTACGCTAGGGATTTGTCGAACGAATCTGAAACATGTCTTAGCGAATAACGCGAACGTGATTTGGTCTAGATTGGATGACTCGAATCCCGAGTGGTGTATGGTCCGTCTTGGAAATCATTCGAGCGAAAGATTGAGGATTGCACGAGTATGAAATGCGAAAACGATTGAGTAGGTGAAATCGAATCGAGGAAATTGATACGGATCGTATACGAAAAGTTAACACGACGGGTAGGTAGCGTGCATGAGATGTTCGATTTTAAAGTTACGCGAATGACTCTGAGGATTGGAATGGATATCGTTCGATGATTGAGTTAGCAGGGAATATTACGAATTGAGAAAATACGTTGGTCGATGACTTAAGATAGACGAATGAACGATACGTGAATTTGGGTTTGTCGAAATTGATGTTGTGAACGATTCGAGGGGTAATAATCGAAATTGAATTTGAATGTCGAGGAGATTATCCAGTCGGACGATAGCATCATTCGCACGACTCAGAATTCGTTGCGAACGAAGATCGTCAGGTTACGTATATCGTCGATGGTATTGAGGCGTATCAAAGATGATATGCAATAACTCGGAGGTACTCTGACTCGGTGAATGACGATCGTGCAAGTGCTATTATTCGGTTGGATGCAATACTTAGGATTTTGATTGAGATGAATGTTGGATAAAAGTGATCGTGTTTTGATGGTTGCGTTGATAACCACAACGTCGACGGTCTTGTCTTGCGCGAGCGCAACTTTAGCCTCGCACATGCGTTGCGTCGGATTTGGGACGATCGTTCAGCGTAAGCGCTGACATGGTGATTCATGTCGCGGGAATGATCGAACTCGGAAAAATCAGGACGCGGCAACTTTGATTGTCCCGACTTGTCGGTTTGATGCGAGGGCAAATTCGAGGATGTTAGGACTTGCGATTATATTTGAATAAAACTTGAGGATTGTGTAGGTCCAATCCGTGCATCGAGAATGATTTAGTCTAGACCCAAAACAAGTGTTACGCCCGATGAGAATGATTATTCCGCGGGAGCGTTGCATGGTGATTTCATGCCCACCGTGGATAATCTGTCTCGCGTGAGATCGGAGCACAACATATTGTTAAGTCGGACGACCTTGTGATCGATTACGTGAATTGGAATAGATGATTTCGGAAACGTGAAATGTGAATTACGGTTTAGAGATGAATTGTGTCATAGCGTGCTTGATTTGAGAATAAATGATAGGCGAACTAATGTCGAACGTGTTCGAAGAGATAGACGATGCGAAATGGCTTGATGAACGAGCGATATGTTCATGTCGTGGGATTGGTTAGAACGTGAGTTATCGTAGGAGGGCTTTACCGAACGACTCGTACCCCGTGCGACGGATATTGGAATGTGCGTAGGAAATCGATGCTCGATATTTAGAAATCGGAGTGATGCGAGCTTGGGTAGAAAATTTCGTACCATCGATTTGGTTCGACCTTAGGATGGGGTCAGTGTTGATATCGTTGTTTGGGAACTATGATTTCAGTACTGACGAAAGACATAGCCTAGCGGTTAGGCAGACGTTCCGACGCGAAGCGATAGGAATTGTGGAGGCACCACTCATGAGTCTCGGCTGACATGCACGTATATCAGGGACGCCCGAATATGTGCACGATCCGACTCAAGTGGTGATGGCGGATTCTCTATCACGAGGCTTGGTTGAAATGCATATATTTTGGGAACGCCTAGAATATGTGCACGATCCAACTAAGTAGTACGTTGAATCAAGTGAGACTTGAGGAACGAAAAAGTGTTGTGGATTTTGAAATCGTAAGTTTCGAAGAAATGTTGACGGTAACGCGATCAATGAATTGAGACGAGTTCGAATGTTGGTTGATCGGTTGGTGTGCCTTACGACTAAGTTAGCGATAAGTGCGAGCGTGGCTCGGAATCGAAGAAACGCGTAGGCGGAGTGTATACGATTAAGTCTTGGCCATAGAAATGGTAGGACGGTTCGCCTTCAGAAAAGTCTCGAGGACGAGACTTGTTCTGAGTGGTGTATGTTGTAGTGCCCCGTCCCGCAAAGTCAATCGGAGGAATCGAAACGCTGACGGCGTTCGGACTTGGCCTTACAACGGCGACTCGAAGGCATCGCTCAGGTGGGGTAGTTTCGGTGAACTTGCCTCATCTTTGCCTTCACTTAATAATTCGTGTGTTTTCAACTTGCACAAGTAGGCTTAATAATAAAAGAGACGAATCCACATAGCTAAAGGGAATTATCCCGACTGATCGAATCGAGTTTAGAACATGGAAAACGTCCCACGGTCGGATTAGAGTTGGTGCACGGTGTGCTTTGAAAACGACACTCGATCCTTCGTCCCGCGGCTTGGGAGAGAAAAGTTGGTATTCGACACAAACGATGAGTTAGCCTAAGTCATAGGCGTCGTCCGCATAAATGCTCGATAAAGCATGCATGTTTCTACTGCGCAAGGCTTGGCATAGCCTTGGCTCGTCCCTCGGGTTAAGTTGTAGGCTTGAGTAAGTTAGGCAAAGTTATGCCGATCGACCTAAGTCATTCCAAGTGTCGTCCCGCTCTTCCTGCGGTTGTCAAGTTAAATAGTCCCACGATCTCAAGGGCCGTCATATAACGTATGACTTGGGTGATAGCGTCGCGTATGACGTAAGTCAGTTAAAGGCACGAGCCACGGTTGGCACGATATAAAGTTAGCTATGGACTATGGCACTTCGGGAACACTTTTGTTCAAGTTAAGTTGGAAGGCTATGTAGTAGTCATTCCCTCGAGTTCAATGAAGTTCGAGGCGGTCCCTCGGTTGGGAGTCTCGCGTTCCTATCCACGTTAAGATGTTTCGAGGCGGATGTTCGAGGCGGTCTCTCTGTTGGGAGTCTCGCGTTCCCATCCACGTTAAGATGTTTCGAGACGGTCCCTCGGTTGGGAGTCTCGCGTTCCTATCCACGTTAAGATGTTCAAGGCGGTCCCTCGGTTGGGAGTCTCGCGGCCCCGATGCACGTAATGCAAAGGGTGGTTCAGAGCACGAGTTGCTAAGTATAGTTCCAGTCGTACCAACAAATTAGGCCATGCATTTACGTGAGTCTAGATGTCCCGTAGGTGCGTGGTCATTGGACACCTTGTCGACAAGGATTTCTGCCTAGACTGGTTATACGCCGGGGCACCGGGCCCAGTCATCCTAGGGGGTAGACGTTATAGCAGCGCATGCTTTTATTGCGTGGGTAGTCGGGAGCTTTCAACGGGGCTCGCTACCTGCGCTGAAGGACCCGCCGCCTACCCGAGCTATGTCCGCGATGGCTTGTCATGCCAGTGGCCTTTCATATAGATAATTGGCGTGCTAAGCGACGAATCCGCATGCACGGTGTCGGTCGTAACAAAGAAAGTGTAAGCACGGTATGCGTTGAATGGTGAAATGTGTGCTCGGTTGCACCCAAGGTATTATAAAGCCTACGATTCGGCTATACGTAAAGACACGTGCTTCGGCACGAGATATGACGTCGTGCTTGAGTTCTCAACACCGGTTCCACAAGTCGGGTTAGTCGTTGCGAGTTAAGTCGAGAAGGGCCATAGGGCAAGTTTGGTTAAGACATGTTGAATTTCTGGGCACGACCTCGAGTTGTGAGGCATGGCCGCGTTGTCGCAACACGAGTATAGGCAAGACTAAGCGAGGAGGCACTGCCTCAGAGAAAAGCACGAATCGAGTTCACCATACGACCGAGTCGTTACGGCCCATAGTATGGTACGAAAGGCAAGCACGAGACGATATGTTGACGTTATTGGAACGAGAAGGTCTAGCGGTAAAGAATGAGTACACTATTAGTGCAAGGCACGGTAACGGTCTAAAAGACACAAAATAGACCAAGACGTCGGTCCTAAAATCGATCCTAAGGCAAGACTAGAAAGACAATTGTAAAGGGGCTTGTATCGCACAAAGTATAATAAACGTGTCGGTTTTGTATGTGTGGACGAGGAGCTCACTCCACCAGTACAGTTGAGTACTGACACCCATACAGTTTCCATGTGCAGGCACAGGTAGAAGCTCGTGGCGCGGAGCTCGCTTGGATGCGTCGAGGCACGGAGTTCCTTGGCGATTCGAAGCGTGCGGCCGCATGGAATCGAAGACTTATACAGGACATAATGTATGGACATCGCCTTCCGAAGCTTCCGCTGATATCAAGCATTGTATCGAGAGATGAGAGAGAGCAGAGTGACTTGTAAATGAGAGAAAAGTGAGCACGAGAGACTTGTAATTTGGCCTTGCGCCCACAAATGTAATCTTGTATTCAATATCAATAAAAGAGTTTCTTTTGAATGACTTGTGTTCATGTGTGCTTGTTCTAAATTTTCGCTGCATATTCAATGTATCTGCTTGGGACTTCTGTGCGACGACCCCGTCGCCGCCGCTGTAATCGGCCGTTATGGAACCTGCCTTGCACGAGCGCAATCTAGCCTCGTGCGGCATCACGCCTTAGCGAGGACGATCGCTCCTACGGGAGCGGGGCGTGACAGCTCCAGCATGTGTAAGACATGTACACTCCTTTAACATGTGTTGTTGTACATGGCAAAACGTGCAGCTTGAAAAAAAAAATGCTTAAATTCAATCCGTATACAGCACAGCACAACCTAAACAAGAGTGGGTACATAGTTTGTACAGCAACAACAACAACAAAACCTTTATCCACAATTTTTGGGATTGGCTTTCTGGATCCTCTTCTTCCATTCACCTCTATTAAGAGCCACGTTCTCTATAACGCTTACAGAAACAAAATCCTTCCTTAACACTTCCAACAATGTTCGTCTAGTTCTAGCTCTAGTCCTAGCGGCCCCATAACTATTAAATTATCCCTACTTAAGGAAGCATCTAGTGGTCCGCGTCACACGTGTCCAAACCACCTAAGACGATTTTCTCTCATCTTTCTCTCAATTGGTGTCATCTCTAACTTCTCATAGATACACTCATATCTACCCTTTAATGTATTGCCAAAGTGACAAAGTCCAGTCTCATAAATATGCACAAATCTGATTCACGTCATTCAATCGACACAGCTGAGACAGCCAGGACGTGAGTGGATCCACGGTTTGCCAAACTATACAGCTTATCAAAGCATCGTCTGAATAACTTGTGTTATATATCTATTTACTTACAATATTACATGAAACTACTAAAATAATCATCCAAAAATGTGACAGAAACCAAATTTGTTAAAGATAAAAGTTGAACTCTTCAGTTTCAATGAAAAGTGATATATTCAATGTTGGTTCAAAAAAATTTATTTTTTAGATAACAAACGATTTCTCTATTTTAATGTAACAGTAACAATTTCTTTTAACGTAGAAACATATGTTGCATGGACAGGAATACGACATGGCATGAAATGGAAACGACGGCACGGACACCACACCTTAGTTTATCAGTTTCACGTCCAAACATGTCTGACACGGACACGACATGGAAACGGCTTGGAGTGTCTGTACTTCGTACAAGTCACCCAAAAATCACGTACTCAAACTTGTGAACCTAAGGACCCGTTTGGTAAACCGTATTTGGAGGTGAAATTTGGATTTTATGGATTTTGAGCCAAATCCATGAAATTATATATTTGGTTGGAGTTGGATTTGGATATGGAAAGTGGATACCAAATCCAAAATTTGGATTTGGAATAACGAAAGTTGGATTTTATTTAAAATAATTTTATTGTTTTATCAAATATTTTATTAATACTAATCAATAAATAATTAATTAAAAATTAACTAATAATTAGTTATTATTTTATATATAATTTTAATTCTTAATTAATATAAATATGTACATCACTTAAATAATTAATTATTAATAACGAATTTTATTAATTAATAATTTATCATAATCAAATTGATAATTTATTAATTATAATCTTGATTAATAATTTATTATTTTATAATTTTATAATTTTATAATTTTATTTTAATATTTTTTAATAATATTAATTAATAATTTATATCTTTATTAATCGTAATTATAATAATTTATTAATCATAACTATAATTTTAATTAACAATTTATAAATAAATATTTAACTTTAATTTTAATTAATAATTTATTAGTCTTAATTATAAATTATAAATTACTATTTATGATAATCTTAATTAATAATATATTAATCATAATTAACACCGAAATTAATAATTTATTATTTAATAATTTAATAGTTAATACGTTATTAAAATTTTAATTAATAATTTATTAATCATAACTATTATCATAATTATAATAATAAATTATTTATTAATCATAACTATAATTATAATTATACTAATTTATTTATTTATTATCATAATTATAAATTATAATTATAGTTTACCAAATCTATGTTTGGTTGGAGTTGGATTTGGATTTGGAAATTCATGACCACTTTCCGTATCCAAATCCAACTCCAACCAATTGAACAACACTCCAATTGACCACTAACTAAATTTCACATCAATTTAGAATCAAAGTTCATAATCGAATTCAAAAGAAGACCCTTTTTTTATGTCACCTGCAGTTGCAGAGCGTGGAGCAGGAAATTCCGCACGATGTCGCTCTCCCCTTTCAACAAGAACGCGATAGCCGACGGCACGAAGTCCCTAATGAACACCTGGTCGCAGTTCGGCTTCCCGTTCGCCGAAGCTGCCGACGACAACGAAACATTGTCTTCGGCCGCCACCGGAGTCCCGAAGTAGGACACCACCGCCTTCTTGAGTAGCCTCCCTCCTCCTCCTCCCCACCTCCACCCCCTCCGAAAATTACGCTTTCGCCACTGTCAGCTACTTCTTTTTCTTCCAATTCCGGCTCTATCCTCTCGAGGAGGACGGTATTTACGGGACTGCCACTGGTGTTCCCATGGAGAAAGACCTTATCGAAGGAGGGCTTCCCGCCGGAGATCTGGTGGTCGGAGCCAGTGGAGGAAGGGTGGGAGTGCTACAGGGGTCGCGGGGGCATTTCGGGAAGGATCGGACGGTGAAGGCAAGATGGGAGAGGAGGAGGAGGAGGAGGCGGCGGGAGGATCGGACGGCGGAGAGCATCGTGGGGGCTGGACGAAGAACGAAGGAGTTGGAAATTAATTATTGGGCTGTAGAGGATCGGTTAAATAATTTATATGGGCCTGGGCTGAATTAGGGGCGGCTGTCAAAACGGGCCGGGCTCATTTTGTTCTTGAATTTAAACTCCACTTGATGTCTGAAATTTGATCAAATCTCTTGAAGAAAATAATATTGCAAATATAAAATTGGCATTAAGACTTGTATGTATGTATGTATGTACGTATGTATGTATGTATTGTTAGCATACGCTCCGAAAGTAGGTTATTCTTGGTTTATCTTAAATCTAGCTTAGAATGTAAGATACAAGAAACAAGTTTAAGTACAATAGTAAGTGATAATGTTTTAGGTTTTTTTTAGGGGCACCACCACTTCTACTAGGGGACAGCCCAAATATTTTGCAGTTAGCGACCACCTAGCGACTACCTAGCGACGGCACATCCGTCGCTAACTGGTTGAAATAAATTTGCAGGTAGCGACGAGCTAGCGACGAACTAGCGACGGAACTTTCGTCGCTAACTGGAATATTAGCGACGGAATATCGAGTACCTAGCGACGGCAAATCCGTCGACATGGTTCTGGAAATATGGTAGGTTTCCAGAGACTTAGCGACGGATAGTGGGTCGCTAATCCGTCGCTAATCTGTCGAGGATGACGACGGACTAGCGACGGCTTAGCGACCCATTATCCGTCGACATGGTTCTGGAAATATGGAAGCTTTCCAGAACCAGGCCGACGCCCTACCCGTCGCTAATCCGTCGCTATAACGTCGAGGTTAACGACGGAATAGCGACGGAATAGCGACTGATTTTGCGTATCAGGAACCTCTCTGATACGCTTTTACCGACCTATTTACGACGGCTTAGCGACGGATATTTTAATATTATATGGCATGTAAACCGACGGGAACAAGTCGCTAATCCGTCGCTAAACCATTGAAAGGCAACCGTCGGTAATCAGTCGCTAGTCCGTCGGTTAATCATTTGTCCGACGGCTTAGCGACGGACAAATTTTAGCGACGACGTATTTCCCGACGGCCATTTTCATCAAATATCCGTCGCTATTCCGTCGGTAATTTATGTTACCGACGGATGAGCGACGGATGTGGCCGTCGCTAAAGTTGGTTATTTTGGTAGTGTTCTCTTCCTCCACTCTTTTTTTCTCCTCCTCATAGAAACCTAGAATTAACCTAACCTAGGTGAAATTGTCCCCCCACCTAAATTTGTTAAAGATAATAGTGTCAATCACTTCTCCCATTTATTTGTAAGTCGTCGAATTTATTTTTGTGTAATGTTTTAACCTAAATTTTACATATAAAAGTTGAATTTTGTGTTTAATGTAGAAAGAAATAAAAAAATGGAACAACCCGGACCATCAAATGCTGGATACTCTCCTCCCACAACGTCCGAAGAACACTTTGATGCATCGGAAGGCCTCGTGGTAACTACATTTTAACTTTATTTCGGATGGAAAATCGGATTTTGACACAGAGGACTGCCACTTCTCTGGCAGTCCCTCTCATGGATTTGGACTGCCAGGGATGTGGCAGTCCTATATATGTGAGGGACTGCCACATATGTGGCAGTCCTATATATGTGGCAGTCCTTTTGACTTTTAACTTCTATTGTAGGAGTTGCGATCTTCCGATGTTGCGGTACATGCTCCAATTACAACCGATGTAGGACATTTATTTTGGACCGATCTTTCGTTTCAATTAAGCGACGATAAGGTACAATGGTGTCGAGAAGTTGGACGGGAAAAAAAACTTAGTTCTAGTGATATCCAGATCGTGCCGAAATCGCCCGGGACGACACAGTGTGATGGTTGGCTGTGAAAGAGGTGGTGTGTTGAGATCGCACAAGAAAGACACAGTTATCCAAAATAAAGTTCCAAGAAAGAAAGCTGGAACGAGGAAATGTGGTTGTCCATTCACGATCCAGATTAAAAACGAAAAAAAGGGAAGTGGTCAGTACAAGTGAAGAATGGAACCCACAATCATGAGATTATCGAGACACTATTGGGTCATCCGTATGTCGGACGGTTGAACCCTACGGAGAAGAAGATAGCCGAAGACTTGTCCACTTTCGGTGTTGCACCGAGACAAATATATTCAGTCATACGGCATGAAGATGAGAAGAACATGTCTACGATGAGGTCAATATACAACGCCCTATCTTCTTCGAACGCTATCCGGACCAAATCAAGAATGGCGATGCAAGAAGTGCTGAAGTTGCTTGCCGATAATCATTACGTTGAGTTCCATAGAAGACATCCCCAGAGTAATGAAGTAGTTTCAATCTTTTGGGCTCATCCAGATTGCATAAGTCTGGCCAGGTCTGTTCCCGACGTGTTAGTCCTTGAGTGCACGTACAAGACCAACAAGTTCAAGATGCCTCTCCTTCATATTGTCGGATTCACCTCTACTCGAAAAATATTCCCGGTGGCATTTTGCTTCATGAAGAGTGAAAAACTTGAAGACTACACATGGGTATTGGAGAAACTGAAAACACTTTACACCGGTCATACAGAGCCGTCAGTTCTTGTGACCGATAGAGAGTATGCCCTAATTAATGCTATTCGCATTGTTTTTTCTCAAGCGGATACATTGCTATGCACTTGGCATGTCAATCGTAATATTCAAGCCCAATGTAAGTTGAAGTTTCAGAAGGAGGAAGGTAAAATTGACATGCAAAATTTTCAAGAATTCTCCAATGATTGGAATTGTGTGTGGCGAGCCTCTACGATTGACAGTTACGACGCCGCATGGTACATGTTCAAGGAAAAGTGGGAGGCGAGGGAGCCGGCATGCATTTCATACATCAAAGATACATGGCTTGAACCGCACAAAAAACACTTCGTCTTGGCATGGACAAATTTGGTGAAGCATTACGGCCCGACAACTACCAACCGTGTCGAAGGAGCACACTCTGTAGTGAAAAGACAACTAAAATCATCTCTCGGCAACTTTATCTCTGTTTGGCAAGCTATACATCTATTGGTAGAGCGGACGGTGAATGAAATTAAGGCATCATTTGAGATGAGCTTAAATATAGTCAAGCATGAGCATAGAAAGGATGTACTGTTAGATGCTTTAGTTCGCGTGGTATCTCACACGGCGTTGACATTAATATGTGATGAGATTGAAAGGTCAAAGTGTCACGCCCCAGTACCGAAATACGGGGACGGACTAGGCCAGCTACACTATATGAGGTACGTAACGTCATACGACGATCGTGGCTGTCGAGAGACTAGGGGGTACATGCTACAATCAAGTCTCCTATGGTCCCACAGAGTTCTATGTCTCAATCAATCAAATCACATCAGCAAATAAATGAACATTAAGGAAAAAGCAGTAAGGCGTCCCCGACGCTTCATCAAAATGATCATGAGAGACTAGCTTTATAATTTAGCTATCTCAGAGAGTCAGGAGTACAAAATTATACACAGCTGCAGTCTGTTTAATTACAATTATGTACTGACACAAAATATCAAGTAATCCGGCTAACAGGTGCCGGTGGCTAAACGCCGCAAAAGTATAAGCAGGAGTGGTGGAGAAGAAACCCACTCGAGTTCCCGAACTGCCATGCTCCTAGTATGCACCATGGATGTCAGGGAGGAAGATCGTGTCCTCAGGCTCTGCTACGGAATCTGGCCAAACAAAACCAGCGGGGTCAGCCCCGAATAGCAAGTACCGCCAAAGGGGCACAAGAGTTAAGACTAAAAACCCAGTTAATAGAATGTTTGATAATAGTAATACTTATGCTACCATTATAGGGTAACGCCACATCCTCGAACCCATATGGTACCCTTACAACCAAACAAGGACAAAAGGTGCCGCATGGAGTCAGGACGCGTCGTACTCTATAACTTTCGCGTAAGTTAAAGGGTACAAACAATAAAATCTCCTAATCGTGACTTCGGTCGATAGCCTATCGCAGCACAATAACCAATCCAACAATCAAACAAGAACATGGGTTGGATCATGTACCATGATAGACCATGTTCCTCAGTCATTCACAGAAGTAGCACTCCATAATCAGAATAAGTCTTCCGTTCATAACTTCGGTCCACAGCCTGTCATAGTACGATAACCAACCCAACAATCAAACAAGAACATGGGTTGGATCACGTACCATGACAGTCCGCTTCCCTCAGTTACTCGCGGAAGGTAATAGGATACAAGCAAGTCGTTTTCACGGCCAATCAAGTCTACGAGTTTCTAGTGGGACGAGGTTATCCTCGCATCATGTTATTAGGAAATCCTCAGATCGTATCTTTTCAGCAAGGCTAGCCAACCCAGGGGTTCGCGTAGACAGGTATGATTGAGCACAGGTCCCTCGCAAGGCCACCTTGCTAAAACATATAATATGTAGCATGAATTAATCGGATACAGTCATCCACTCGTTGCAGATGACACAGTATCCGTGGAGACCAGCCGGCGCGTCAAGACAGTATCTCAAGGCGGCGGGTGTAACACGATCTCGGGATTTTGCCATCCCCATGCATCTAGTATATTTAGTTGCCTAATTTAACCCTAGGTGAAATCTTAGATTTTCATGCTGTGGCCTGTATGATTATCCTCCTAAAGTCGTACTTTAGTACGAGTACCCCAAAGAGGATCCATGTCAATCAGTATGTCAACATGTTCTACCCTCCTTAGTGTAATGCATCATTGCAATTACGCCACGTGGAGTTACGAGTCTTTTGTCGAGCATGAACAAGAACTGGGACATTCAGGTACATGTATCAGGTAGGAACACTTTGTTCTCCGGGGTCACATTAGTGCTCATATCATACTCGGGACAAAAGACGTAAGGATATAAAATGGGCATATAATATTTATATATATATATATATATATATATATATATAAATAATAATAATAATAATAATAAGGTAACAATATAGGGCACAAAAGTCCATGCGGCTCAAGGGGAGCGAGTCCATGCGGCCGAGTCAATACTGGTTCATGCGGCTGGGACTACACGCTCATGCGGCTCAGGGAGCCCCAAGGCGCATGCGGCTGGAAAGGCGGGTTCATGCGGACGAAGGGGTGTCAGCGTATGCGGCTGTGATCAGACAAAGTCCTATGCGGCTGAGCATGGGCGATACATATGCGGCTGGATGATGGATGGGCCTTATGCGGCCAAAAAACAGTAGCGCATATGCGGCTAGGTGTAGAAGAACTCATGCGGCTCGAAGGTTGGCCGCATGAAGTCCATGCGACCCAAGATAACAGGAGCTCATGCGGCTCAATTACTTGCCGCATGAAGATTCATGCGGTCAAGTACTCAAGCAAGTCTTATGCGGCTAGGAAGGACTTTCCATGCGGCTGAGCTCGACCGAGTCTCATACGGCTGGAAAGGCCATACGGCCAGAGACTTGCCGCATGAAGATTCATGCGGTCAAGTACTGCTCTTCTTCTCCACTTGTCCGAGAAGAGGAGCCAAGCAACCATGGCTTCCAAACTACACAAAACTTTCATCTGGAGCCCAATCAAAACTTCCTTAGGTCAAAATGGGGTAGAACAAAATTCTCTACAACATGGAACCATCAAAACTTAAAAATAATAAAGTTTGCTAGATCAAAACCAAGAAAATCCGAAATGGTTAAAACCTAGATCTACAAAGATTAAAGCTTTAAAATGGAAAACTTCAAGTTCTAAACTAGTATAGAATAAGGAGAAGAATATGTTTTGACAAATAATTTTGTAAGAAAATATCAACAACATTTATGGATCCATCTCTTGAGCAAGTTGGTACTTGCCTTGGTTGGTGGAGGAAGTAAATGAGAGGAAGTAAATGAGAGGAGAGAGAATGAGATGAGTATATATAAAGATCTTGGACCCATGGGTTCATGATGAACCATTGGTGAACCAAGAATGGGTTACCCAAATGAGCCAAAACTGTAGGCCCAAATGCAGAAAATAAATTAGGAAATAATATTTTGTCAAATATTTTTGGGAAATGCATGAAGAAATACATCATAATAAATATAGAATAAATACAAGGTAAATACAATTTATCGGTTTACGTATTAAAATACGTATTCCAGGATCGGGGAGTGACATCTCTACCCTTCTTAGAAAAATTCCGTCCTCGGAATTCCAGCCAAGACAGGATAGTGACATCAGGGCAAGCAAGGCACAATCATATATAAGTTAACTATCATAGCAGTTATTATCATACATCATAAAGTGCAGAACAAGCAGGTGCAGATAAGCATGGAATCGTGTCAATAAGGTGCAAAAATATACCTTATCAGTCAAACAAATGCGGATACCGAGATCTGATCTCGTCCTCGCGCTCCCAGGTTGACTCTCCCGGAGAGTGATGGTTCCAAGAAACACGGACAAGGTTTATCGTCCGATTCTTGAGTACCTTCTCCCGCCGGTCTAAAATAGATACGGGTTGTTCCTCGTAGGTTAGGTCGATACCAACGACTAACTCAGAATGATCGAGGACATGACTCGGATTCGGGACATACCCACGTAATTGGGACACATGAAACACTTCATGTATGCCAGTTAACGAAGGCGGAAGGGCAAGTCGATAAGCCACATCGCCTACCCGAGCGAGAATCTTAAAAGGACCAACATATCTTGGACTAAGCTTTCCTCGGGTTCCAAATCTGATGATACCCCGAGTAGGCGAAATCCGCAGAAACACTTGGTCGCCAACTCTGAACTCTAGAGGCCTACGATGCTGATCTGCCCAATGACAATGTCGGTCCTGTGCAACTTGAAGGCGCTCTCTGACCAACTTAACTATCTCCACAGTCTGCGTGATCATCTCTGGCCCCAACAACTTCCGTTCTCCGACATCGTCCCATGCCAAAGGGGACCTGCACTTCCTTCCGTACAATGCTTCGAACGGGGCCATCTGAATGCTGGCCTGATAGCTGTTGTTATAGGAGAACTCCACTAGATGAAGGTGGTCCTCCCAAGATCCGCCAAAATCCAAGGTACATGCCCGTAGCATATCTTCTAACGTCTGAATGGTTCTTTCTGATTGCCCGTCGGTTTGTGGATGATAAGCAGTACTGAATCTTAACTTGGTTTCCAAACTTGGTGTAAGCTCCGCCAAAAATGGGAAGTAAACCGTGTATCCCGATCTGATACTATACTAACTGGAACATCGTGCTGCCTTACTATCTGCTTCATGTACATTTCTGCTAACTGCTCAGTAGTCTGTCCAACTCGGAAGGAAAGAAAATGAGCGACCTTTGTGAGTCGATCTACTATTACCCAGACTGCATTCTTGCCAGCCGGGGATCTAGGTAGACCGGTCACGAAATCCATCGTAATGTGCTCCCATTTCCATTCTGGGATAGGAAGCGGCTGTAGCAACCCTGCTGGTCTCTGCTGCTCGGCTTTCACCTGCTGACATACCAGACACTTGGATACAAATCTCGCTATCTCTCTTTTCATGCCATTCCACCAAAAGTACTGCCTGATATCTCGATACATCTTCGTTCCTCCTGGATGAATGGAGTAAATAGAACTATGAGCTTCGGACATAACTTCTTGCCGAAGGTCTCCACTCGGTACACAGAGTCTGTTTCCAAACCTGAGCGTACCATCTTCATGAATCACTAACTCCTTCCTACGGCCTGATTCACACTCCGACCGCAACTTCTGAATCTGTGGGTCTCCTGCTTGTGCTGCCCTTATCCTCTCTACTAAGGTTGACTGAATCTGCATACTGGTCATTCTTCCTATATCCCTTGGCAAAACTACTTCGATTCCCATACTCTGAAGGTCTTCTAAAATATGCTTCTGCGAGGTCAAGATAAAGGCACTGTCTCTCCTACTCAGTGCATCTGCAACTATATTCGCCTTGCCTGGATGATACTGAAGATCTAAATCAAAATCCTTCAGCAGTTCTAACCATCTTCTTTGCCTTATGTTCAAATCTCGCTGCGTGAACACGTATTTCAAACTCTTATGATCAGTATAGATCTCTACCCGATCCCCGTATAAATAATGCCTCCACAACTTGAGTAAAAATACCACAGCTGTTAACTCCAAATCGTGAGTCGGGTAATTCTTCTCATGGTCTCGAAGCTGTCGAGACGCATATGCTATCACCTTTCCATGCTGCATCAATACACATCCAAGACCCTTCCCAGATGCGTCACAATATACTGTAAAGCCTCCCGCTCCTACCGGAAGCATCAAGATCGGGGCTGAGATCAACCTCTTCTTCAATTCTTCAAATGATGCCTGACAGCTAGCTGACCAAACAAACTCCACGTCCTTGTGCGTCAAACGCGTTAAGGGCGCAGAGATCTTGGCAAAGTCCGCCACGAACCTTCTGTAGTAACCAGCTAATCCCAAGAAACTTCGCACTTCTGCAACCGTTCTCGGGACTGGCCAATGCTCTACGGCCTCAATCTTCTTCGGATCCACTGACACTCCTGCCCCAGAAATTACATGCCCCAGGAACGAAATGTGATCTAACCAGAATTCACACTTGTCGAGCTTCGCATAAAGTTGATGCTCCCTCAATGTCTGCAAGACAGTCCTAAGATGTTTCTCATGCTCCTCTTTACTGCTGAAATAGACAAGAATGTCATCTATGAACACCACCACAAATTTATCCAAGTACGGCAGAAAGATGCGGTTCATTAAATCCATGAATACTGCGGGGGCGTTGGTTAGTCCAAAGGGCATTACTAAAAACTCATAATGCCCGTATCTAGATCTGAATGCTGTCTTCGGTATGTCTTGCTCCCGGACTCTTACTTGATAGTATCCCGACCGAAGATCGATCTTGGAAAAGACACTGGCCTTGCTCAACTGGTCAAACAGGTCATCAATCCTTGGTAGCGGGTACTTATTCTTCACTGTTACTGCATTCAGCTTGCGGTAGTCGATGCACATCCTCGTCGACCCATCCTTCTTGGGAACTAGAATCACAGGCGCGGCCCAGGGCAATTTACTGTCTCGGATGAATCCCTTAGACTTCAACTCTTCTTCATGTTGATACAACTTATCCTGTTCTGACGGCAACATTCTGTAAACTCTGTCTGCAATAGGCCTCGTTCCAGGGTTCAACTCAATGCTAAATTCTACTTCTCTGACTGGGGGTATCCCTGGGAGCTCATCAGGGAAGACGTCGAGAAAATCTTCGACCACTCTCGGAATCTGTCCTGGCTCTGACACTGCTGCTGAGATGACGCCTCCGACCTGATTCTTCAAGGTTCGAGTAAAGATGAACTGCTCCATCCCAGGAACGCTGAATATGACCCTATCTCCTCTACAATCAATTGTCGTATGACTGTCTCTCAACCAGTCCATGCCAAGAACGACATCAAAATTCCCCATAGGGAATTCAATCAATGACGCGGGCAGTAAATGCCCACACACCTCTACCGGACATGAAAAGCGTACTCTGCTAACTTCTACGAGCCCATTGCCGGTGAGTACATCCATCCTCTCCGGCAATGCCTCAAACTCTAGTCCAATCCGTGTAGCATATTGTGCAGAGATGAATGAATGAGTTGCGCCTGAATCAAATAATGCTACAGCGGGAAATGAGGTAACGAGAATTTTACCTGCCACCACGTCACTAGACGCTAGAGCCTCTCCCAAGGTCAATGTGAGAGCCTGGCCCCGCGGAGCCCCTTGTTGCGGCCTTCCTCGACCATGCTGTTGCTGCCTCTGAGGGCCTTCGGCTTCCTGTGCCTGGCGAAACATCTGAGCCTGCGTTGGTAGACGCTGGGCTAGGGGCCTTACTGCTAATACTGGCCCTCCACTCGGGGTTGCCACCGGAGCTGGCAATGCTGGAAACTGCTGAGCTGGCCCTCCTGGCCTCTGCATCATAGGACAAGTGGAGATACGGTGGTTTGAACTACCACACCTCAAGCATAAGCCATTCGCTGACCGGCACACCTCCCTCGTGTGCCCTGCCTTCCCACAGAATGTACAGCCCTGGGGTGCTCCCTGACGCTGTTGCTGGTTCCTCGGCTGCTGATGCCGAACTGGCGCTGTATTAGTTGACACGGCCGTCCTCCGCGGCGCTCCTGCATCATGAATACGTACACCGGGTGCTGGTGCCGATGTTCGCTGCATTGCTCCTCCTCCAACCTGGGAATGAGATCTCTTCTGACCTCCTGTCCTCGATGCCAACCTCTGCTGGGTAAGCTCGTGCCTCCGAGCGGCCGTCAAAACAGCGTCAAACGTCTGGTAGTCGTGTCCCTCCACAAGCTGCAATAATTCCAAATGAAGTCCCTGCTGGAACCTCATAGCTTTCTCTGGCTCTGTTGCCACCATTGCTGGTACGAAACGGCACAATCTGCAGAACTCTGCTGCATACCCATCTACGGTCTTGCCTGCTTGCTTGAGATTGATGAACTTCTGCTGGAGCTCATATCGAGCTACTACGCCAAAATACTTGGCCTTGAATCTGTCACTGAAGGTGGTCCAACGAACAGGGCGTCTTGTACCAACTTCTTCTGATGCCCACCAGTCGCGGGCAAGATCCTGAAGTACCAGTTTGACCTGATCAACCTTCTCATCATCTGGAACCTTGGCTGCCACAAGAATGGCTTCGATGTCTTGAATCCATGCATCCGCAGTGATGGCATCCTCCGTGCCATCAAAATACCTCGGGTTCAAGCGACGGAACCTTCCTGATGCTCCTGAGTCAACCCCGGCACTCCTCTCAAGAGCTAACTGAATCCCTTGGTTCAGCAACACGTTCTGCTCCTGCTGCCGAGTCTGTTGCTGTTGGTTAGTGACAAGAAACCCCCGAATGATCTCCAGGAGTGCTACGGCGTCTGGTACTGCCGTCGCTGCTGGTGCTGCAGGAGTTTCAATAACCTGCGGCTGCACTGCCTCTGGTTCCATTTCTGCTCGTACCTGCACTGGAGAAGGTTCTCTCCCCTGTTGCTGCCCAGTCGAGCCATGCTCTTGCTGCTCTTCCTCATGGGCCTCTCCTGCTACTGAGAATGAAGCACCCCTATAGAGAAGAATATAAGATTATCAAGTCCGGACAAGGAAGATTTCGAGGATGCAAGTCAGGTTAGAGATCAAGGCAAGGACAGAGAATTCGAAACAGAATTTCAAGGGGAACAAGTTTTGATTGAGACTCCTAATAATTCGCAATACCCCACAAGTCTGAAAATCAGACCTGCATGGGCCACCACTAAAACCTTGTCACGCCCCAGTACCGAAATACGGGGACGGACTAGGCCAGCTACACCATATGAGGTACGTAACGTCATACGACGATCGTGGCTGTCGAGAGACTAGGGGGTACATGCTACAATCAAGTCTCCTATGGTCCCACAGAGTTCTATGTCTCAATCAATCAAATCACATCAGCAAATAAATGAACATTAAAGATAAAGCAGTAAGGCGTCCCCGACGCTTCATCAAAATGATCATGAGAGACTAGCTTTATAATTTAGCTATCTCAGAGAGTCAGGAGTACAAAATTATACACAGCTGCAGTCTGTTTAATTACAATTATGTACTGACACAAAATATCAAGTAATCCGGCTAACAGGTGCCGGTGGCTAAATGCCGCAAAAGTTTAAGCAGGAGTGGTGGAGAAGAAACCCACTCGAGTCCCCGAACTGCCATGCTCCTAGTATGCACCATGGATGTCAGGGAGGAAGATCGTGTCCTCAGGCTCTGCTACGGAATCTGGCCAAACAAAACCAGCGGGGTCAGCCCCGAATAGCAAGTACCGCCAAAGGGGCACAAGAGTTAAGACTAAAAACCCAGTTAATAGAATGTTTGATAATAGTAATACTTATGCTACCATTATAGGGTAACGCCACATCCTCGAACCCATATGGCACCCTTACAACCAAACAAGGACAAAAGGTGCCGCATGGAGTCGGGACGCGTCGTACTCTATAACTTTCGCATAAGTTAAAGGGTGCAAACAATAAAATCTCCTGATCGTGACTTCGATCGATAGCCTATCGCAGCACAATAACCAACCCAACAATCAAACAAGAACATGGGTTGGATCATGTACCATAATAGACCATGTTCCTCAGTCATTCACAGAAGTAGCACTCCATAATCAGAATAAGTCTTCCGTTCATAACTTCGGTCCACAGCCTGTCATAGTACGATAACCAACCCAACAATCAAACAAGAACATGGGTTGGATCACGTACCATGACAGTCCGCTTCCCTCAGTTACTCGCGGAAGGTAATAGGATACAAGCAAGTCATTTTCACGGCCAATCAAGTCTACGAGTTTCTAGTGGGACGAGGTTATCCTCGCATCATGTTATTAGGAAATCCTCAGATCGTATCTTTCCAGCAAGGCTAGCCAACCCAGGGGTTCGCGTAGACAGGTATGATTGAGCACAGGTCCCTCGCAAGGCCACCTTGCTAAAACATATAATATGTAGCATGAATTAATCGGATACAGTCATCCACTCGTTGCAGATGACACAGTATCCGTGGAGACCACCCGGCGCGTCAAGACAGTATCTCAAGGCGGCTGGTGTAACACGATCTCGGGATTTTGCCCTCCCCATGCATCTAGTATATTTAGTTGCCTAATTTAACCCTAGGTGAAATCTTAGATTTTCATGCTGTGGCCTGCATGATTATCCTCCTAAAGTCGTACTTTAGTACGAGTACCCCAAAGAGGATCCATGTCAATCAGTATGTCAACATGTTCTACCCTTCTTAGTGTAATGCATCATTGCAATTACGCCACGTGGAGTTACGAGTCTTTTGTCGAGCATAAACAAGAACTGGGACATTCAGGTACATGTATCAGGTAGGAACACTTTGTTCTCCGGGGTCACATTAGTGCTCATATCATGCTCGGGACAAAAGACGTAAGGATATAAAATGGGCATATAATATATATATATATATATATATATAATAATAATAAGGTAACAATATAGGGCACAAAGTCCATGCGGCTCAAGGGGAGTGAGTCCATGCGGCCGGGTCAATACTGGTTCATGCGGCTGGGACTACACGCTCATGCGGCTCAGGGAAGCCCCAAGGCGCATGCGGCTGGAAAGGCGGGTTCATGCGGACGAAGGGGTGTCAGCGTATGCGGCTGTGATCAGACGAAGTCCTATGCGGCTGAGCATGGGCGATACATATGCGGCTGGATGATGGATGGGCCTTATGCGGCCAAAAAATAGTAGCGCATATGCGGCTAGGTGCAGAAGAACTCATGCGGCTCGAAGGTTGGCCGCATGAAGTCCATGCGACCCAAGATAACAGGAGCTCATGCGGCTCAATTACTTGCCGCATGAAGATTCATGCGGTCAAGTACTCAAGCAAGTCTTATGCGACTAGGAAGGACTTTCCATGCGGCTGAGCTCGACCGAGTCTCATGCGGCTGGAAAGGCCATGCGGCCAGAGACTTGCCGCATGAAGATTCATGCGGTCAAGTACTGCTCTTCTTCTCCACTTGTCCGAGAAGAGGAGCCAAGCAACCATGGCTTCCAAACTACACAAAACTTTCATCCGGAGCCCAATCAAAACTTCCTTAGGTCAAAATGGGGTAGAACAAAATTCTCTACAACATGGAACCATCAAAACTTAAAAATAATAAAGTTTGCTAGATCAAAACCAAGAAAATCCGAAATGGTTAAAACCTAGATCTACAAAGATTAAAGCTTCAAAATGGAAAACTTCAAGTTCTAAACTAGTATAGAATAAGGAGAAGAACATGTTTTGACAAATAATTTTGTAAGAAAACATCAACAACATTTATGGATCCATCTCTTGAGCAAGTTGGTACTTGCCTTGGTTGGTGGAGGAAGTAAATGAGAGGAAGTAAATGAGAGGAGAGAGAATGAGATGAGTATATATAAAGATCTTGGACCCATGGGTTCATGATGAACCATTGGTGAACCAAGAATGGGTTACCCAAATGAGCCAAACTGTAGGCCCAAATGCAGAAAATAAATTAGAAAATAATATTTTGTCAAATATTTTTGGGAAATGCATGAAGAAATACATCATAATAAATATAGTATAAATACAAGGTAAATACAATTTATCGGTTTACGTATTAAAATACGTATTCCAGGATCGGGGAGTGACACAAAGTATGTCGGGTTTGATCCCCAGGTTTGCGGGTGTGTACATCGACATACACTGGGCCTCCTTTGTGCACATCAGATTAATGAATATCGCCGTGAATCCATTCCTATTCCAGTAGAAGCAGTCGATCAACGTTGGAGGCAGTTGTCTATGATGCTTGTGGTGAAGACGGACGATGATTTCTTCTCTTTGACACAAGTAAACTTCTCCACGCAAGGTGGTTAGCCTCAGTAGCAGCGGAGCGGCAGTCCATTGAGCTTAAAATCCAAGAAATTGCATGTCCGGTCACTACTAGAATGCATGAGTCGACCGTTGTTTCCAATCCTAAAGGCAGGCCTCAAACAAGATTGACTAGTTCACAGAAGAGAAGGCTGGAGTCAACTAGGAGAGATGCATGAGCCGACCGTTGTTTCCAATCCTAAAGGTAGGCCTCCTTTTGTATAGGACTGCCAGGGGGGTGGCTGTCCTAATTGAAACTCTCTGTGACAGAGAATTTCACTTTCAAACTCTCATCACAGAGAGTTATAAATAGGACTGCCAACCCCCTGACAGTCCTATACAAAAGGAGGACTGCCAGGGGCGTGGCAGTCCTCTGATACTAAATCAAGAATATCAAAAATTGGCCAACAACTTAAGTTTCCAAACGTAAATAACAACTACATATCAGACAACTACATATCCAACATGTACGTAAATAACAACTACATATCAGACAACTACATATCCAACATGTACATAAATAATGAGACAACTACATATCAGACAACTACATATTCAAGTTTAAAACAACAAAAACATCTTTACAAAAATATCCAGATTACATCCAACTAATGATCATTCCACATCCAACTACATATCATGTCGGGCTTTTGAACGAGACTCCCTATTATTCATGAAGGAGAACTCGACCACGTCGTCGATGCGATCAAGCTCGTTGGCGACCGCGACACTAGTGTCACTTTGGCAACCTCTCCGGAGTGTCTGGGCCAATTCCTTCACCTTTTGAGACTATAAATGAAAGTATAAGTGAATTAAGTCTACCAACATGGAAATCTCAGTCTAATTACAAATACGGAACTCACCATCCTCACCAACCCAGCATACAAGACATTTTTTGAAGGAAGAGCTCCAATTGCTCCGATGGCCACTGGATCCGGGTTTGTAGGGTTTGACAACTTAGGATGTCCGACCCCCAGAAAGTACGGCATGTAGTCCTCGCTGCAGTCGGCCATCTGGGTGACCGATTGACTCTCATCTTCCCCAAGCAGGTGCCTTTGCCACTCGGAGTAGAAGTCGGTCACCCAGTCGAAATATGCTGGTTTGTAGTTCAATGGTTGGGTCCCGCGGGGAGGTTCCAACATCTGTAGTGTGCGCTTCGGCACACTTTGTACGAAGCCAAACTGTCGAAGTACACGATCAGGCATGTACGGCTCCGTGATATCATAACATGTGATCATGCCATAAAATAAAAAAACTTGTTGGATGGCACGACTCCCCTCGCGCAAATCCCGGTATGGATCCAAAAATATCTGTAGGAAAACAGTTAACAACAAAAAACTTAACATGAAAAAATAAGTCCCAATATATTACCTTTTCTGGTATCAAATTGTCAAGTACTTCACGAATGGAAGCCAGTATTTGCCAATCTTTGGTTTCCACCTGGGTCGGCCTCCATCGAGCCACTCTAGGAAGGTGTTCAAAATAGTTTGGGTCAGGTCACCCCGCCTGAGCATCGGAAAGTGCTCGTATATCCATGCCTATTCAATTTATAAGTTAATAGTCACAAAATATAAACAACAAATGAAGTATACGAGATTAAATTGTTGGAAGTTTTCTTACATGTAGCAGAGTCTGGCATCCGGCAATTGTCTTAGTCCCAACACGGGATGCGATACCGGGCTCGCGGTAAAGATAGGCGAGAATACCGCTACCCCACGATATATCAATGAAGTCATCACGGACAATAAATTGAGCATGTACCTCGCATGTATCGAGGTTCCGGACTTATCCGAAATGCCCACGTTCTAGGCGAACAGCATGTAAGCACGGGCCACCGTGTCGACCAACTCATCATCATCCTCATCCAATTCCATATTCGTGAAGTGCTCCACCAGAAATGACAGAGGAATTCCATATGATTTCTTGAAGTCGGGGAGAGTTGTAAAACTATTTCCTCAAGTCCAAGGTTACTTGAGACAAACTTGACGATCTTCGAGTACCATTTTATGGATTTCATTTCTGTAATGTTCTTTGGTCATGACGCGACCAGTAACTGGGAGCTCCAGTATCTGGTAGACGTCGTCAAGTGTAATGGTCATCTCCCGCATGGGAGATGAACGTGTTGGTCTCCGGGTGCCATCTCTCCACAAGGCGGATATGAGGGCACTATCCATTGTCCTATAGGCATAATCTGCCAAATTATGCAAACGCTCGGTACGATTTAACCTGGACGGCCTCCGATAGCTTCTAAACGGCCAAGACACGGTTTTTTTCCCGTGACTCACAGCCCTAAGGATACGATATGTCCTCTGTATACAACATATAAAAACATAAAAAATATAAAATACATATAGATATCATTACTAAACTGGTAGCTTACAAAAGTAATGTACATACCGGGTTCTTCTCCATATTGCATATGCAATATGGTTCTCAAAAGAAGCCAAACATTGAGTAACCTGGCGGACGGACATGCGGCTCAGAAGGACCGGCCTCCTTAGATGGAGCAGAACCACCTTGACGTGGCGGACGGACATGTGGCTCAGAAGGACCGCCTCCTCAGATGGAGCAGAACCACCTTGACGTGGTGGTAGGAGTTGGCTAATTGGCACGTCGTCGTATCACTGGAAGAAGGAGAAGGAGTACGAGCTCGTTGCTTCGACGAACTTGTGGTCCGGTGGCGGTCTCGTGTCCTAGACCGACCTTGGCGCGCCGGTTTGGAAATTGTAATCGGACGCTCAAGAGGACGTTTCGCGCGTCCTTCGCTTTGACGCGGTGGGGGCGTATTCTTTTTGGTGCGTCCGGAGGACTGTTACCTATAGAATAATGGATTGTGCGACCGTATAGTTAATAAATAATGCAAACTAAAATAGAAACTGTTACCCCCTATCCCCCACCCCTGTCACGCCCCAGAACCAGAATACTGGAGAGCGGGGGCAGACATAGCCAGCTACGTATAATGAAATGGGATCCACTCTACTATCGGTCACGGCTGTCTAGATATGTGAGAGTTTATCTATAATCCATCAGTCTCTTATGGTCAATAACAAGCCTAGGTCTCAATCATAAGCAAGTAAGTAGATGTTACAAGATATAATCATAAAATATACAATAGTAAGGCGTCCCAAACATACATATCAGCTGATCATGAAACTGTCGTTACAAAATGTGAAGACTAGCGAGAGTTTCAGTCATACATGATCAACCCTAGGTTGCCAATCATGTTACAGCCCGTAGGCAGACAGTAAGTAAAAAATGTACACGAGCTAACATTGTTCGGCGGCTAAACACCTCAAAGAATAATTATAATAGAGTGGGAGAGCAAAAATAACCCACTCGTTGCCAGGATTCCCTCTAGTGGTCACCATTGGCTGGAAGGTCGGTAGATCCTTGGTGCTGCTCCGGTATCTGGCCATACAAAACCAGCTGGGTCAGACCCAGAAAGAGCGAGTGCCACAAAGGAGGCTTCACTTAGGAACTAAAACCAGCAATTAGCACAAGAATATAATTACATAAAAGATGGTAATAAATGGGCTTGATTAAAAGAATAAACAACAGTCATAATAGAGTACAAGGGAACCATTCAAGTAACCAGGTCACAACCCTTAAACAAACAAGGACCGGGGTTGTCACCCTTTGCCTGAATAGAAGCCCGTCTCAATTACTATGATAAGGTAAAAACGTAAACAAGCATGACAGGTGATATACGATGAGGTAACCATGTGACTATTCAGATAACCAGGTTACAACCCGTAAACCAAACAAGGACCAGGGTTGTAACCCTTCGTCTGAACAGAACTTTGCTTCTCCCACCATTTATCGGCAAGGTAATATAAGAAGACAGGTTATATAACAATCTTGTACAGGATCAAGATAAGACTAGACTCCATCCAATCATTCACGGCCAAGCAATAAGTACGGCTTGATACTTTAACTAACTAGGGTTATCACAAGCCTTAGTTACTAGCAAGATGCAATGAGAATTCCAAGTCCGGTTACCTGTTTGTTACTACCTGAGTAATCCCAGCAAGAAAAGGAAAAGATAGTATGATATAGCAGACACACTGTAGTAAGATACATGTGTCCTAAGGTACCACACTCGACGACGGTGGAAGTGCGCTCATCTCGACGGATAGCAACAAATCCCATGTATATATATACATATAAGGCCGGGATCAAAGGGGCAACAGGTAACTGGGAAATTCTCCATGAACTATTTGATCAATCTAGTCATTAATCTAGCCAGATTTAGTATAAATCCCTGACCGTGGTACTCAGGGATCATGCCCTAGACATGATGCAAGACACAACCGGACTAGTAGTTTATACAAGCACAATCATCCACGGTGTCCAGGCCAATGAATTGAATTGTCAAGAGTGCGCCACGACGTGCCACTATTATTATCATTATTACTTATCAAGAGTGCGCCACGACGGGCCACTATCAAGCATTGTCAGGGTACTTGTCAAGAGTGCCCCTACGGGTCACTGTCGTGTCATGTATAGCAGGTCAAGTTATCATGTCAGGAGTGCACTACGGCGGCCACTATCAAGCATGTCAGTCTTGGTCACACCATGCCAGGTACAATTGTCATTTCAATCATGTCAATCAAATCGGGATTATCAAGTTCGGAAAAAAGGCGTAAGGATATAAAATGGGCATAAAAAATATATAGTAGGGTAAGGTGAATGCTATAGGAACTCAAGTTACACAGGGCGTTACAAGTACGGATAACGATCATTAAATAATAAAATACAAGCCAGGGAAAGAGCCATGCGGCTCGAGCATAGGCGGCCAAGAATGACCTCATGCGGTCGAGAAGGGAGTCGCCCATGTGGCTGGAGGAGACTCGGGTCTAAGGGAATGCATGCAGCTTAGGGGAGTTCAGGGTCATGCAGCGGAGTATCATGCGGCCAGAGGGAAGTAAGCTTCATGCGGCTGGAGAAAAGGAGTCCATGCGGGTCGGGGTTAAGAGCCCATGCGGCTCGGAACAAGAGCAGCTCATGCGGCTAGCGGAGAAGCTGTGCGTATACGGCAGGCCATCAATCAGGTATATGCGGCTAGGAAGGAGGAGGGGCGCATGCGACTAATTCATAGCATTCATGCGGCTGAGAAGTGGATTCTCATGCGGCTAGGAATGGACTGAGTTCCATGCGGCTGAATGATCACGAGCATATGCGGCTAGATGAGTTCGGCCCTCATACGACTTTAGTACTTCCAGTCATGCAGCTGAATAGAACACTTGCCGCATAAAATATTCATGCGGTCAAGTCAAGCACAGTTCATCTTCTCCAAAATTCTGAGAAGAAGAACACCATGAGAGCCAAGTTCTCAAGCACCATAACTCCATCATCCGGAGCCCAAATCCGAACTTCCATAGGTCAAAATGGGACAGAATGAAATGTTCTACAACATGGAACTATCAAAACTCAGAAATAACAAGATTAAGTAGATCAAAACCCAAGAAAACCAAAATAGTATAATCTAGCCATGGAAAGTAAAAATGCCAAGTACTAAAGTAAGTTAAAATACTGTAAGGAAGAGAATGAAGCAATAAAATTGGAGTTCCTTCATGAAGCAAGTTGCACTTGCCTAGACCTCTCTCTCTTTTTCTGGTAGGTAAAGAAATAATGGAGGAAAGAAGAAGAGTAATGAAGAGAGAGAAGGAAGTGTGGTTAATAAATGGTAGTGGTGGTGGTAGGTAAGGGTTCACCCCTTGGTTCATGAAACCAATAGCAATCCTCAAACCGAACCAAGCCAACCCAAACCAAGAATAAACCAAGTCGGGAATAAAACTAAGCCAGGGATCATGCAAATATAAGAATAAATACGTACACGTATTCCAAAAATATGTAATACGAACAACAGGCATTACACCCCCAGACTATAACTAAAATTGAGTACAATAGGACTGCCAGGCATGTGGCAGTCCAATTGCACACAAGGACTGCCACAGTCCTGGCAGTCCTCTATTGAAAGAGGACTGCCAGGACTCTGGCAGTTCTTGTTTACATATGGAATGCCACATACTTGGCAGTCCTACTGTACTCAGGGCCAACAGACAAACGACTCGCTAGTTTGTCGTTTTCTAGGGTTAGGGTTTGAAGAAAAATTATGGGTTTGTCGTGTTCGAAAATGCCATTCATAAACCCTAAAGACATTCTAAACCTAAATTATCAAAAAAATTTAGACAATTAAAACTATTCTAGGGTTTCGAATAGAATGTAGAAAATTATAGAAGAAATTAGGGAAGAACGTACGTAGAATCCGATTTCTTCGACTTGCGTGTCATCTCGTCGAATGTAGGAGTGTTCTTGAAAGAAATTTGGTGGAGGAATTAGGATTAGAGTGGTGGAGGAGAAGAGACTAGGGTTTTGGAAGAGGGAGAGAGAGCTCTTCTTTTTTTCTTTTGGAGGAGAGAGAAAGAGAAAATTGGGATTTGGGGAGGAAATGAGAGTTTGGGGGGTTGGGCTGCCCCCTAGTAAAATATGGGCTGCCCTCTAGTAAAATCTTCACTTTTTGGGCTGCCCCCTAAGTAAGGGCTGCCCCCTAGTAGAAGTTGTGGTGCCCCTAAAAAAAACCATATTTTATTGCCACTAGATATCTCGGATCTTTTTACTGGACTGGATCGAAAATCGTTTCTTCCGTCTAATTGATCTTGGTGCACTCCCAGCACAAGAGACAAAATGACGACCCCCCAATGCGGTTGCAAGGGTTGCAAGAGTAAGGTCGGAGGGAAATGCGGGATAGAAGAAGATAAATATATTTATTTTTCTTCATTTTATTTAGGAATAATAATTTATGTTTTGTTTAAAGGCATAAAGGTCCAATAAAATTATTTTCTTACTTAGACCATTAAGTGCAATGGACAACTAACATAAGTATTAGTAAATCACAAAAAAGTTGTGATACTTCACGGCATATAATCGCCTATAAAAATAGTATTTAATTGTAAAACTAAGTATATAGGTATTTAAGTACAAATTAGTTTATATGAGTTGTTTAGTTATTTAGTAAATCTAATTTGCCTCAATGTTAAAATATTGGATGAACCTGCCAAGCTCCTTCCTATAAAAGATAGCCACGAAGCCTTGGATTCTTGGGAGTAGTTATTATGATTTATGCTCTCTATTACACTACCAAAATAAGTCATAATGGCGACAAAATTAGCGACTCCAGATAAATACGTCGCTAAGTTTTGTGCTTTTAGCGACGTTTTATATATACGTCGCTGAACGTCACTATCAGCGACGTTTGAGCGACAGTTAGCGACACAAATTATGTTTTGGACAACTGATGTCACATTCTAGTCGCAAAACGTCACTGTTTTTTTTATTCAGCGACGTTTCGCGACGCCACTTTTACGACGTCGCCAGGTTTTACAAATAGCGACGGTTAGCGACGTCTTTAACTGACGTCGCTAAAACATTTCATATAGGGTTCTGGCCCGATCGATTTTTCATTTTTCACCCAAAATTTTCTAATCTCCCGCTCTTCCCCTTACCCTTGCCCGCGGTGACCCCCTGCCCGACGACCCCATTCCTCCGACGACTCACCCTCCGACGACCACCGACCAGTCTCCTCTGTCGCTGCTCCAGCCCCGGCGACCCCGACCCAACCCTAACGCTGTGTCGGTAAACCCTAACCCTATCTCCCTTTTTTTGATACGACACAGACACGACCCTTTGACACACACGTAGACACGACAACATATGGACACTTTGACACTATTAGGCCTCGTTTGGTTCACGGAAAGAAATGTATTCCTTTGTATTTTCCATAGGAATCGGAAAGTAGGATTCCTGTCACATTTCCTTTCCGCTGTTTGGTTGGTGTAGAAAAGGGAAGCAAAAATATAACAATGGTAAAATAAGCATTAATGGTAAAATAAGCAATAACACATGGTTACTTTTGTAATAAATGTTGGAAAAAGGAGGAGAAAAAATGAATCCCATGGGTCATGAGTGGAACCATATTCCCTCCAATTTTTCCCCTTATGAGGAAATTGATTCTCAAGTTTGTGGTTACCAAACAAAGGAAAGGAACAACTTTCTGTCATGACCCGCTACCCAAATTGTTGGGCCAGGCCGAGTCATGTCCAGCCTACGTTGAGATAAAACGTAGTAAGCTGTCGAAAGACAACAGGATAAGACTAAATGTGCTAACAGTTCTATAAGTGAAGAAGAATCATAAATGCTCCAAACACAAAGTCGTCGTATATAGTAAAATATCCAAGTACAAGTAAACTGAAATGTAAAATTGGATACATGTCCAGTTACAAAATGATATAGTCTAATACATGCCTACTCTCAAAAGTCTAAGTAAACAAAAGACAACTAGGCGAGGTTCCCCGCAGGAACATCCTCGTAAAGCAGAGCCGGGTCCTCGGCAGTAGTCCCATAATATGAGTCGCAGAGTAACTCCTCCTCAGTAAGGACACCTACAACGTATCCTGTCAGGACGGGAGCAAGTACTAAATCTAACAAACTAGCATATGAAACATGGAAATGAACATGAGAGGAATAACTGGAAAGCATGGCATCACATAGTCTATCATGGCAAGGATACATATGTCATAGAAACAGCTATATATGTAATGTTTAAAACTGTAGCAGGTACGTGATCGGTCAATAGATGTACAATGTACGGGGGGCACATAATGAAATGTACTTCCGTACAAGTAAAACGGCGACAGATGTACATACGTACAAATCTGCGTTGAGATAAAGCCTACGACAAGGTATACATAAAATGTCAACCTTGCTCGGTACGTACGTACGGAGAAGGGGGCAAGATCACGTACTCAACTATCAGTTTCCCCATAACCCATATTCTAATCATGTGAGAGATACATCAAGACTATTCTAAGCATGGTAGTAACTGAAGTATATCATGTAGAGATTCTAACTTGCTACCCCAAGGATCAGCATTCAACATGGTGGGATTTGCAGTTCATTTATGTGACAATATGTAAAGTTCATAGAAAGTACTTGTCTCTAGCAAAGCAAAACAAAACAAGCTGCGATAACAATACTATGGATGTCCAGTAACTCGTCGCTGTAGAAGTAAATACAACAACTTAGTTTTACACTAAGCTAAAACACTAGAACACTAATTGGTGAAACACGACTCGTGACTGGACACCTAGCCAAAATGATGACTTGGCATAGGAGACCAATGTGGGGTGACACACTATGTTAACTAACTTTCTAGGGTCTTTACACTAGTGAGGGATGGGGTTCAACACGACTAAAACTCCAAATAACACAAAAAGCTACAAGTCGTAATTAATCAATAAATAAATCAAAAGATCATTGTGTTCTAACAATTTTTGAGATAGGCAAAAAGCCTAGTTTTGTTTAAAGCAAAGTATCAAAGTGATCCTTGTTAATCATAGAAATTTATTATAATTTTTCTGGAATTTATTAACCAGTACAAGTATTTTATAAAAATCAGTTTTCCTAAGTATACAGAAAGTGGGTTTTGGTTTCACATGCCAAACTAGTGGCAAAACAGTAAATTAAATACTACAAATTTATACTAAATTAGCTAACTTAACATAGTATCTAAAAACTATTTTCCCATAATTTTAGCAATACTTTAAGTATTTTTAGAAAATCAAAAACAACAATGCACACAATAATTAATTATCTGCGTATTTTGTCCATGTATATAATTTGAACCAAAGTTCAAATACAGGACCCAAGGCCATGAATCAAGTCCAATATGACTTGTACAGGTCTTGAATGTGTGAAAACACATTTGAGCCCAAATACCATGCTAGGCTTGGACACCAAATGGTTGCAGTAATTTAAATACAATAAAAATACAATTTGGTAATAATCAAAATAAATATTATTATTTAATAAGGCAAATTTATACAAAAGAATATATACATACCTATGCTAAAAGGATATATATAGATATAAAGGAAAATACTTAATTTATAAAGTATATATATATATATATATATATATATATATATATATATATATATTATATATAATATAATATATAATATATTATATATATATATATATATATATATATAAGAACACACTTAATAATATAGTGTGTATATATATAATATATATATACATAGGAAAATGTATATAAACATATATATATAATTTACTAACTATAAAATAATATACATATATATTAAATACTGTTAAAATACAGTATATAATATATATATAATTAATATATATTAACATATATATATATATATATAATTATATATATATATTATATATATATATATATATATAAAAATATAAGAAAAAAAAAAAAGAAAAAGAAAAGAAAACAGAAAAGAAAAGAAAAGGAAACAGAAAGGGGGGCTCGAACCTGAGCCAGTGGGGGGGGGTTTAGTTACTGCGCGCTGGCCAGTGGGCCAGTTGGCCCGTTTGTTAGGAATAGGGTTTAGCTTATTTTATTTAGTAACAAGTGAAACATAAAAAAAATATAAAAACCATCCTGTCCTGACAGTTAAGGACACTGTATCCTCGTGTCCTTGGCTTGCACGACACACGAGTTCAATCTCGCGTGTCCTCGTTCTATCAAAGTATTCGCCAGGACACGGCGAACACTTCCGACCCAACACGAGACACGCACGACACAGGGGAACACTGACACTCACGTGTCCGGCAAATTGAAGGGTGATTCGAAGGTCGGGGACGGCGGAGGAGACGTCGGCGTCACGGCGCTCCGGTGGCGCTGGGCGCGGCTTGGTGCGGCACGTCGGATGGGGTGGTGGTTGGCGGTGAAGGTCGACGGGGGTTGGCGGAGTTCGTCGGAGTAGGGTTAGGGTTTAGGAGTTTTGTGGAGGAGCGAGGGGCTGTGGCGGTCGTCGGTGGTCGTGGAGGTGGTAGCTAGGTCGGGGGAGAGAGGGGAGTGTTTATAGGGAAAGGGGCGGTCGGGGCAGCCGGAAAAGGCGGGGTCAGCCGGTCGTCGTCGGTCGGGGCAGTCGTCGGGGGTGGGTGAAGAGCTGGAGGAGAAGAGAGTGAGGGGGGGGGGGGGGTTTAGGTTTAGCAGTTAGGTCCCTCAGGAATTAGGAAATTGCACTCCCTATTTAAAATAATCTATAAATTACAAACTAATATACTAACAATTCAATTAATTGCAAAACACTATTAAAACAATTCGGAAAATTACAAATGCTTAAAACATTTAAATAAATTACAAATTGATATTTTTAATATATAAAACTTATTTAAAATCATTTAAAAATTCTAGAAAAATTCCTAAAAATCTAAATAATTATTTAAGGCTAATTTGTCACAAAAATTTAATTAACACTAATTAAAAATAAATTTTGAAAAACAGGGGCTTACAAGTCTTCCCCCTTGAAAAATTTCGTCCACGAAATTCACAAGGATTGAAGACCCGACAATATTCTAACATAGCAAGTATTGCAATCAAAATGACTAAGGCTGCGATCGAAACTAACCTCTAGGGTATCAAGCGGGAACGGGTGGTTCCCTTGCAGCGGTTGGATCGAACAAGGGTATCTCTCCCTCATGTCCGACTCCCTCTCCTAAGTAGATTCACCTGGGAGTGACGGCTCCAAGCTACTCGCACTAGGGGTATAACCTTGTTCCCCAGCCTCTTCTTTCTCCGGTCTAATATCTCCACTGGCTGCTCAGAAACTGTAAGGCTCGGTCCGACCTCCAACTCTGAATGATCTAGCACATGACTGGGGTCTGGAACATATCTCTCAGCTGAGATACGTGAAAGACGTCGTGAACTCCTGCTAGATTGGGTGAAAGTGCAACCCTGTAAGCTACCTCTCCGATCCTGCCAAGTACCTCGAATGGCCCGATGTATCTGGGGCTCAGCTTTCCTCCTCGTCCGAACCGGATCGTCCCTCGAGTAGGTGATATCTTCACTAGCACCATATCACCGTCTGCGAACTCCATCGGCCTGCGACTAGCATCAGCCCAGTGTTTCTGCCTATCCTGAGCTACTCTGAGCCTGTCTCTGATCATCCCGACTTCTCTGCTGCATCCGTGATCATCTCTGGCCCAAGCATAACTCTGTCTCCGACATCATCCCAAAAGAGCGGTGTCCGGCATCGCGTCCATATAGCGCCTCGAAAGGAGATATACCAATACTGGCCTGGTAGCTGTTGTTGTATGAAAACTCTACCAAGTGCAGATGGCTCTCCCATGATCCTCCGAAGTCCAGCACGCAAGTCCTCAGCATATCCTCCAGCGTCTGTATCGCCTCTCGGACTCCCATCTGTCTGTGGGTGGTACGCCGTACTGAACTTGAGCCTACTGCCCAACTCCTCCTGCAAGCTCCTCCAGTAGTGGGATGTAAATCTGCTGTCTCTGTCTGACACGATGCTCACCGGCACTCCGTGTAGGCGAACTATCTGCTGCATGTATAGCTCTGCCAACTTCTCGGTGGAAAGCCCCACCTTGAAGGGTATGAAGTGCGCACACTTCGTCAGCCTATTTACGATGACCAGATGGCATCCTTCCCTCCTTGGGAACGAGGAAGCCCTGGAACGAAGTCCATCGTAATGTTTCCACTTCCACTCGGGAATGGATAACGGCTGTAACAACCCAGCTGGCCTCTGGCGCTCGCCTTGACCTGCTGGCAAACTAGGCATCTCGAGATGAAACGTGATACATCCTCTTCATCCGTGCCACCAAAGATGTTCCCGTAAGTCACGGTACATCTTGCTAGCACCAGGGTGAATAGAAATCGATCGGTGCGCCTCCTGCAAGACTGCCTCTACTAGCTCTCCCTTCGGCACGCACAATCGGCTGCCATGCCTCAGGGATCTATCCTCTGCTATAGTGAAGTCGTCCAGCAATCCAGCTAATGCCTGGGGTCGAAGTCTGCGAAGGCTCATCTGTGGACTGTGCCTCCGGATCTGCTCCATCAACCTGACTGAATGTCAAGCGCCATCATCTGTATCACTGATCCTGGCCGAACTAGCTCGATACGAGCTTCTCCAGACTCCCGCAAATGCCGATCAATCATCAGGTACCATGCCATCAGATGCCTGCTCAGCGCATCCGCCACCACATTTGCCTTCCCGGGGGTGATATGTAAATCGATGTCGAAGTCCTTCATCAACTCCAACCATGTCTTTGCCTCATGTTCAGCTTTTTCTGCGTGACACATACTTCAAGCTTTGTGGTCAGTGAAGATTTCCACACGCTCTCCGTATAAGTAATATTTCCAAACTTGAGTGCAAAGATCACCGCAGCTAACTCTAGGTCATGGGTAGGATAATTCCTCTTATGAGTCCGCAACTGCCTAGATGCATAAGCAAACTTTTCTATGCTGCTGTAGACACATCCTAGCCCCTTCCCAGAAGCATCACTGTATATGGTGAAACCTCCAGAATGAAGGTAAAGTCAGAACTGGAGCGGTCGTCAGCCTCCTTCAGCTCCTCAATGCTGTCTGGCAGTCCTATGACCAGATGTACTCTGCATCCTTCTGCGTCAGCTTCGTCATGGGTTCAGCTATCTAGCAAAGTCCTAGACGAACTTTCTGTAATAGCCTGCTAAACCCAGAAAGCTCCTGATCTCTGAAACTGACGTCGGAGCCTTCCAGTCTCAACGGCAGCAATCTTCCTGGAATCCACCGAGATTCCATCTCCAGTGACTACATGGCCGAGAAACTTCACTCGGTCTAAAAAGAACTCGCACTTCGGCAATTTGGTAAACAATCTCTCCTGCCTCAGAATCCCCAAAACTATCCGCAAGTGCTCTGCATGCTCCTCCGGCGTCTTCGAGTATATCAGGATGTCGTCGATAAACACTACGACGAACTTATCCAGATACTGGTGAAATGTCTTATTCATCAAGTTCATAAAGACAGCTGGCACATTTGTGAGACCAAATGGCATCACCAGAAACTCGTACTGCCCGTACTTCGTGTTGAACGCCGTCTTCTGGATGTCTGCTGGCCTAACCTTCACCTGGTGGTACCCGGATCTCAAGTCTATCCTGGGAAAACACCTTCGCCCGCTCAACTGGTCGACAAATCATCTATCCTGGCAGAGGATATTGTTCTTGATGGTGATGGCATTCAAAGTCCGGTAATCATACACAACCGGACTGTACCATCCTTCTTAGGCACAAAGAGCACTGGCGCTCCCATGGAGAAGCACTGGATCGAATGAAATCCTTTTTCAACAGGTCTAATCTGCTCTTTCATCTCTATGGCCTCCTTGGGATTCACTCTATAGCAAGCCCGGGATACTGGTGATGAACCGCATAAATCTATAGTGAACCTCCAACATCTCTGTCAGGCGGAAGTCCTGGAAGATCCTCTGGGAATACATCCATAAACTCCCTAATGATAGGGTGTGGCGGTGCTGCGTCCCCGACTATGCACAACAGTTCGGCTCTAGGCTGATCTCCGGCCCTGTCCTCCTGAACTGAATGGTGTGCCTGGGGGACTGAACAAAATACTACCCATGGCAATTTATAGATACATGGGCATAGCTAGGCCAGTCCATCCCCAATATGATATAACCGGGGAGTGGCATCACAAAGAATCGCCCTCTGAACTCTCTCTCGGCTATAAAAATAGAAATCTATAGATAGATTAATAGGCATGGTCCTCCTCGTCATCACTCTACTAATCTCGCAGTAGGTGTAGCTACTAGATGATGTTTATGCATAAACTCTAATGAAGAAGCTATGAGATGCCCAGAATCAAACAAACATACAGCTAAAAGTATGAAATAAACATGACCTGTGATGACGTCAGCTAAGTAATCCGGCTAAAGAAAACCTGCTGGCTCGGCTCAATGGCTAGAGATAAACCCTCCCTGAGGTCCCTTCTGCGCTGCAGATGCTTCCCGAACCTCTGCTGCTGAGTCGGGAGCGGTCCTCTAGTCTTCGCTACTGGGCACTCTCGAATCTGATGGGTGGCAGACCCACAAGCTAAACACTGCTCCAACCTCTTCCTGCAGACGGTGTGATCATGCCCTGGTCTTCCGCAAAAGAACATATAG